>OZ020606.1:68061223-68661223 GCA_963971545.1 Philophylla caesio
GTTGGAGCCGACTAAAAAGGCCACATCAGCAGGCAAAATGCCAACACAATCCAAGTGGAAAAACTCATTGCACTTGGCACACTGAATCTTAGATTATGAGCGATCAACCTTTTGACCGCAAACACAAGGCATGATTATAAAAATAAATTATTGATACAATATTATTTCAAAAGAGTCACTATCTCGCCATAAAGATAAAATTGATTAGAAACAATATTATCTCACTTAGAGTTATTATATAGCTTATACAAAAGAAAACTTTCGAAAAAATAGCGGAGCTAAACAAAACACAACCGCACTCAACGAGAAGTTACCCATGACAATGATAACTAGATCATTTGCGTATCCGATAGCATCGTTCCCGTTCTCTTGTCGTTTAGTAAAAAGGTCGTCCACTACTAGAGACCAAAGTAAAGGAGAAAGAACACCTCCTTCTATTCTTTATTAGCTGTAAAATTCAAAGAAGTTTTGCCCAAGGACGAGGTTATATCACGTTCACGCAGCATGGTGTCAATCCACCCGAGAGTTGATAGATCGGACCAAAGCCCTCGAGATGAATTCAGCGAACGTCAGGAGTATTTCAATCGTATTATACTCGTATGTTACTGTAGACATCAAAATAACTTTTATATACTCGTATGTTACTGTATACATCAAAATAACTTTTCTATTTGTTTAGTAACGTATGAAACAAGAGCATTCGCGGAATTTCAAGGTTGACGGGTTAAAGGTAAAGTTAGGCCATTGTAGTTTTACAGGATAATAAATTAGTTACTAAAACCATTGAGTAGATTCTGAATATTTTAATAACTGACAGTCGTTTTCGGATGGCAGAACTCATAGCGGAGGGCACCCAGTTTCCCTGCATACCTTCCAATCAGTATGTTTCCTGCTATAAGTCCTTAAGCTAAGGACAGGTCTCTTCTGCGTTGCACGTCCTACTCTGCCCGAATGAATGAGCTTACAGGTATCGAGCGGCAAACTTAACCCCTTCCAACGAACGATAGTCGACTAGATGCAAGGTCGTCCGCTATTTCATTACTGTACCCTGACAAAAATACCAGGTTAAGAGTTTTTCGATTGGTTACAACCGTTATACAGCTTGACTGTCGGAAATTATGAAGATGTTCTTGCTTTTAACTTCTCTAGTAATAAAGAATTATAATGCCTATTCCATAGCAGCGACCTCAGCTTGAAATACACTGCAACTTCCGTAGTCTTAGAACGGCTCCCGCCGATACCCATTTTCCTGTGATGTCGATTGGTCGGATGTGTAATATGATTTCTAATGCCTCCGAGGGATTTGTGCAAATAGCCCCACATATGAAAATCTGCACTGTTCTTTGTACCCTTTGGAGGGCTAGTAGTGATACTTCGTTCATTAAGTTTGATCTAAATACAGTTGTATTTTTTTATCAGACAAGTTCCATTTCCTTCCAATGTATATGTTACAATTGTAGAAAGCTATCCTTGCCTTCCTAATGCACTTATGTGCCCTTATTAGCTATTTGTCTAGTATCATACACTGATACTTGGCGAATTCTGCTAGCATTAGCGTCCCATTCCCTACTGGAGGGAGCTTTGCGGTGGGATCTTATACCTCCTTGTAAAAAGAACTTGATGGATTTTAATGTTTTTGAATCCGACAGGCACATAATGCTTATTAGCCCTGCTTGTACGAACATAGTTTAATCCAAAACACATTAAACAACTTCATGCCTTGTAGGTTGTGAAGAAATTATCTGCATATAGTGTACCACAACAAAGCGCCCGGAGCTGATGGGCTGCCAGCTAAGTTACTCAAATACGGTGAAGAAGAGTTGGTAAAGCCCATACATCAGCTTATCTGCATAGTATGGTGGGACGAATGCATGCCTACTGATTGGAATCTAAGTGCACTTTGCACTATCCACAATAAAGGTGATACTGCAATTCGCGCCAACTATCGCTGTTTCAGCCTTCTTAACATCGCATATAAGGTTCTGTCGAGCGTATTGTGTGAGAGACTAAAGCCCACCGTCAATGAAATGATTGGACCTTATCAGTGTGGCTCTAGACCTGGTAAATCTACTATCGACCAGATATGCACAGTGCGCCAGATCTTGGAAAAGACCCAAGAAAGAAGAATCGACACGCACCAAAAAGAAGTTGCCTTTATGCAGCAATGTCTGAATTTGGTATCACCGAAAAACCTATACGGCTATGTAGAAGGACCTCTCCGAGCCGTTTGATACCAAACGAGGTTTCAGACAGGGTGCCTCTTTGTCGAGCGACTTTTTTAACCTGATTCTGGAGAAGATAATTCGTGCCGCAGAACTAAATCGGTCAGGCTGCATCTTTTATAAGAGTGTGCAACTGCTGGCGTACCCCGATGACATTGACATCATCGGCCTTACCAACCGCGCAGTTAGTTCTGCCTTCTCCAAACTGGATAGAGAAGCGAAGCGAATATGTCTGGAGGTGAACGAGGGCAAAACGAGGTATCTCCTGTCATCAAATAGACAGTTAACACATTCACGACAGGGATCAAATATCACTGTTGACAGTTGCAAATTTGAAAAGTTGGAGGACTTCGTTTCCTTATGAACCAGTATTAACATCAATAAAATGTCAGTCTCGAAATCCAAATTTGGATCACTCTTGCCAACAAGTGCTATTTCGGATTAGAAAGGCCACTGAGCAGTAAAGTCCTCTCTCGACGGACAAAAACACGCTCTATAAGTCTCTCATTATGCCCGTCCTATTGTATGGCGCAGAAGCATGGACGATAAAGATATCTGATGAGAAAGCTCTAGGAGTGTTCGGGAGAAAGATTATACGTAAGATTTATGGGCCTTTACGCCTTTGCAATGGCGAATGCCACAGAAGATGGAACGATGAGCTGTACGAGCTTTATAACCACGTAGATATAGTGCAGCGAATTAAGATCCAGCGGCTTCGCTGGCTAGGTCATGTCATTCCAATGGATGAAAGCGCTCCGGCTCTGATAGTATTCGACGCGGTACCCGCCAGCGGTAGCAGAGGAAAAGGGAGGCCTCCTCTGCGTTTGAAAGGCCAAGCGGTAAGGGACTTGGGTACCCTTGGTATTTCTAACTGGCGCCAGTTAGCAAAAAAGAGAAATAACTGGCCAATGAAAGAAGAAGAAGTGTACCACCGGAATTCCCAACCTGTGAAACGAACTGTGGCAATAAATGCTCCCCTTGATTCTTAAGTAGTATACAAAATTTCTGCAACTGGAAGGGGGTTTTGCGTTGCATGTCCACAAAATTTTGAAGCTGGTTTGTCGGGTTTGTAATGAATCATTTTTGGTCTGGTACGGTTAGGGTACAGTTGTTTAATAATGATTATAAAGATGAACTTCTAGTTCAATAGATTTAGTCTCCTTCCAGATTTTTTGCCTTTGTATTTCGAATGCATTTATTTCAACATTAATTTCTCTTCCCGCATCTGAATCTTCGATGCATTGCCATTTATTTTATAATTGTATAAAATAAAATGAGGGGTCTGGCCAGACCGTGGGTGTATCGCATGTGATGTATAAGATATTTTACCTTGTTAAGATACCGATTTAAATTTTTTCTTATATTTTTTTATTTTTCTATCAGCCTTATAAATGTTTAATAATTTTAATGAGCTCGAGGCCAGTTTATGGAATATTTTTGTTTGGAAAAAATTTTTATTGGTTCAAAGCCAAGGAGCGGTGATGAAGAATAAATAATTTAATTTAATTTTAAGAATTCTGATGAGGAGATATGGTGATTTCCGAAGTAACTGCTACAACTTCAACTAATAAAACTGTCGTTGTTTTTTCCACATAAAAATCTTCCATAAACTGGCCTCGAGCTCAATAAAATTTTCAATAATATTTTTCTTATTTTTAATATTTAACTGTCATAAAAATAGTCACTCGAGGATATCATGGAAGTTTGATGCGAACCAAATCATTTACTTACTGAAAATTTGATTTAAAAAAATCTACATTGTCTGGCCAGAGCCAGGTTTTCGCATAAGGGTAACCGTTCAACAGATAGAAAAGAAGAGTGGTTTAAAGTTCATAATGTCTTTAATATAGTGAATTAGAACAATATCTCTTTACCAATGCTCAGAATATGATTATAATTCAATTTTCAGAGCTTTTAAAGGGGGAAATGATGGCATTAAGTATCTGCTCTACCCCAATTTTTCTATAGAAGAACGCGCCAGCGAAAATACCTCTGCTTTATCTTGTTTGTTATGTGTGCGGTGACATAAATATGAATCAAAAAAGCAGTACAATTTTTTGAGTGATATATGTACATATGTACAGATTTGGTATTTTATCAAATATCCCTTACCGCTGGTGGGAGTAAATATAAGATAATCAAAAGTAGCTCTTTTATTCTTCCTTCGACGGCATTTTATATACAAATTTTCATAGTCTTTTCTTATTCTAAACATATTAAAATATATCAACGCTGCTCAAGCGCATGTTCTGTGTTTTTTCTTAAACAAATAGACCAACGCGGCTCAAGCGCATTTGGTTATTCTTATCTTTTATTTACTAATAGACCAACGCTGGTCAAGTGCATTGTGTGTTGATCTTATCTTATTTTAGGCATTGCTGCATTTCTATTTTATTACTGTGTGTGTGTTTTATATCTTATGTGTATGTACATAAGTATGTTTGTATGTATGTATATCAGTATATTCAAATACATATATTTGAACATACTGCCGAGGGAAATTGTTTATTTTTTTACAATTATATTTTCTACAATTTTATTGGACTGTAATCATTAATATTATTTTTATGTTCTGGCCGGTATGTGTATATGTATATTTTATTCATTTATGTTATGTACGGGCGTATGGTAGGTAGGTATGATTTACATTTGTATATGACATAAAATATTAATATGCATATCGCAAGTAAAACTATTAATATTAGGGACAAGTGTCCGCTATGATTATTAAAACTCAAGTTGCTTATCTCTAGCTCGTTATTTGACAATTTTTCAGCATTTCTTCTTAGTTTATCCAACTCCTTGTTGCTGCCAACATTGTTGGTTTAAAGTGGAGTGATCTTCTCCTCAGAAATTTCGTGTTTAGCTGTGGCTATTGGATTTTGTGCTGGACTGATTGTATGTTGCGTTTTAAATATTTGAAGACCTGATAATGCAATACCATCATGCCTCGTCGTGCAACCGGTTTTGATTGAAAGAATTCCTTGTGCTGGGACTTCCATTATTTCGGTTTTACCGTTGCCGCAGTCCAAATGCAAGGTAGAGTTTTGGAATATTTTGTAAATTCACTTATTGTCTTGGAAAAGTTCTTCCCAAAATGGAACATTTTTCGTTTTCTCATACTGACAGTCTGCTTGGCTGCTTTTTAAAAGTGGTGATAGTTTGCAAGTTTGATCCAGAGCAGGTTGCCATGGTGTTTTTTCTTTGAATATAAGGTGGTTGTTTAGACTTCTAATACACTTATTCAACTGTGCTTGTGATATCAATAAATATGAGTGCATTCCAAAGTTGTACACCAAGAAATCATTTTTTAGTTTTATATTTATGATATTTTCTTTATGTTTAAATGGAATAGGTATCAATTTGTATATTCCTGATGATTCACTCTGCATAAGCGGTATTTCTGCCTTAATGACCAACTTGTTATCGGTTATGAGTCCATGTGCTCTCATAAGGTTGTATATATCCCGTAGTTGGTTGTTGTCTTGATGCCCAGGTATTTGTAGTTTTGATAGCAGCTTTTCTCTAATGATTATCAATTCCTTGTTTAGTTGTGTAGGAGTAATAAGCGCTGGATTAATTCGTCCGTAGTTCAAATCTCTTAACAATTCCATTATATTCGCATATTCGCTTAATAAAATGGTGCCTTGGATTACTAGCATTTGAAACTGTATGGCCATTTTATCTCTATTAATATCGTTTATTATTTCCGACTGGAATTTTTTGATTTGTTGGTTTATTTTCATAAATTGCGTATTCACTTCGTTTATATTTTTTGGCTTAATGTTTAGCAGTATTTTTAGGTTAGACTCCATATGTTCTTCACTGTCAGCATCCATTAACCCAAAAAGAGTGTTGTAAATGGAGCCACTCCATTCGAAAGGTGCTCTTCGCTGCTTTTTGTTGTACACAATCAAGTCGTGATTATATTTTGTCGTTTCATAATGCCTTCCTAGTGATAGCGTTAAAACCGTGCACGCTTCCTCGAATTCCGATTAGAGGTTTTTATACGATGTAGCCAGCTTGTCATTATGTTTATCTGCTCAAAATATAAGTTGAGGTCGTAGTGTATCACCAAATCCCAATTGGAAGTTATCACGTTCATTTTTCTCAGTGAATCTAAATAGATTGCTGTGTTTTATGGTAGTTGTCCAACTGCTCCATTGTTTGCTGTTTGACCATTGACTGCTTTGGCCTTATTTCTTGACGTAATACAAAGCAGAAGCATAAGTACAATAATGTTTATACCTGATCTGTATTTTTCCGGTTTAGTTGATCAAGATGTAGTTAGTACTAGTGATTTTGATTCCTGTGCTTGCGTTTCCTGATTACTGTCTGATGATATGACCAGAGGACATAATTTGTGAATCGGCGTCACAACACGAACTCTGTCATCAAGTCCTGGATGTCATTGTACTACTCTACCAAGCGGCCATTTAGCTGGTTGTGTATTCTCATATTTCAATATAACAAAATCGCCTTCTTTTATGTTTTCTACTGGCGCTTTCCATTTGCTTCTCTGCTTGAGGGTATGTAGATATTCATCCTTCCAACGTTTTCAAAAATCCCGCTGAATTTTTTGTATCAGCTTCCATTTATTTCAAGTTGATATATTGATATCAGGCACAGATGTTGGCATTGATACTAATGGTCGACCAATAAAGAAATGGCTTGGGGTTAAGGTGTCCACTCCGTTTTCGTTATTTATAGCATATAATGGACGTGAGTTTAACGATGCCTCAATCTGTGCTAGGACGGTTGACATCTCCTCAAATGTTAATTTGGTATCTCCAATTGCCCTTTTTGAATGATATTTCATTCCTTTAACACCAGCTTCCCTGATTCCGCCAAAATGTGGCCCTGCCGCGGGGATAAAATGCCAAGTGATCTTTTTATTGGCTAAAATCGGTGTAACTTCGGAATTTTGATTCATTGCCTTGGTTTTATTGTCGGAATACATGTGAAGAGATTTTCATCTTCTGCCTAAAAAATATTCTTAATGCTGCCAAAAATGCTTCTGTTGATAAGTCACTGACTGCTTCCAGATGTATAGCTTTGGTCG
This sequence comes from Philophylla caesio, assembly GCA_963971545.1. Classification (NCBI taxonomy): domain Eukaryota; kingdom Metazoa; phylum Arthropoda; class Insecta; order Diptera; family Tephritidae; genus Philophylla; species Philophylla caesio. The sequence goes on from OZ020606.1 coordinate 68,068,508, forward strand.
AAAGGCAAACAAATACTGCTTTTCTGAAGCATCACCGAATCCCAATATAGCCCCAGTGTTTTGACTGCTTCATTCTCTTTTATTTGTATTATTTCGTTTTCTCCTATGGTGGCGATGTTTTCGGTAATACTGACCCAATTTGATAACCATTTCCTTAAATGAAATCCAAATTATTGAAGACGCTTGCTGATTTCTTTTTGTATCATAATACATTGATTAATCGAATCTCCACCTGTCATGAGATAATCCATATACATATCTTCCTTCAGAATTTGTTGTAGCCAATTGTATTCTCTTGGGCACGTTTTGGCAATTTCAAATAATGTGCGCGCTGCCAAACATGGTGCCGGGGCAGTGCCATATGTCACTGTTATTAGCCACTTTCTATTTGATGTTCTGGCCGATACATCAAAAACAACATGAAGTTTTGTAGTTAATTTGTTCTCGCGTATAAAAGCCTGATGTGGTAAATAGTAGTTTCCATTAACCTTCCCATTTTCATTTATCATATGCCCAAGGATTATATATTCGTGAGAATTCCCTGTAGTCCCTGCTAAGCTTTTCATTCTTCTTAAATTTTGATTCCATTGATATCAATCGAGCAACTGCCTGCTTTCGAGTGTCACACAGTGCCACGTTTTCTTTAAATGGAATTCCCACAATTAATCGCCCATCTGTGTCTTATTTAGTGGTTTCCTTGAACATTTTAAAACATATTTCGTCTTCCACTTTATTGTCTTCATCCTATTATTCATATAGCTTCCAGAATCTTTCAAGGTTCGTTAGTGCCGATGTAATTTTGCTGGGTTTCATTGGTTTGACTATTCTAGATAAAATCCAACTGAACTTTGTAGCCTTTGCAAGAACTCCGTTGCATTTATTTATGCCTTTTTCGATGATTCTGCCGAATATATCACCACCAGTCAACATGTCAATTCTGTTTGCCTTATTAAATAATGGGTCAGCAAGAGTGTGGTTTTTCCATTTCTTAAAATCGAACTTGAAGGATTGATCGGGTTGAGCATTTGTAAGAGTTGGTAGAACTATGGCCTCTATGTTTTCGACGTGCTGACTCAGGAATCGTGGTCTTATTTGTACTTGGACCTTAAATTTCAATTCACCAACCACAACATCTCCCATTCCATGAAGTTTTGTCATGGCTTTTGTTCTTCGCACACCTAATATCTGCGCTGCTTCTTCGGATATTGATGTTATTTCTGATCCTTGATCAATAAGAGCCCTTAATAACACATCACCACCATTCACAGCTTTTGCTCTCACTTGAGCTGTTGTCATAATCACCGTTGCTGATTCTGCTTTTGTGGACATTGCCGCTTTGCTTTGTATATTGTCGAAATGCAGGAGCTCATGATGGTTATTATTGTTGCATTTTTTACATTTGGCATTGCTGCTACAAGTTTCTCCCCTTTCGTGAATTAGGCAGATTTGACTATCTCTGACGTATTTATGTCTTTCATCGGTTGATATGCTCTTGAAACGTCAACATTCGGTTATAATATGACCTGGTATTTTGCAGTAAGTGCACTGCTTAAATAAATGCCTGGTGTTGACCGATGTGCGATTGAACTTGAATACTTGCTGCTTTCGGTTTGTATAGCATTGCTCCTTTTCGGCCACAGCTTACAATGTTTGGAAGTGTTGATCTAGAAAATTTCTGATATCAATTATCAATGATATAAATGGATCAGCGTCTTCTATTTGTATGCCTAATGACTGTATTGCATTAAGGCACTAATTTGTAGTTTCTAGTAATTTCTAACGCTTTCAGCATATTCACTATTTATGAGCGACTGATCCATTATTATGTCCCACTGTGTTGTGAACAGAATACGTTTATTGTCGTACCTTTGCTTCAGTAGACCCCACGCCGCTTGATAATTCTAAGTTGATACTTGTAAATGTTCTATCAACCGTGCAGCTTCACCCTTCAAAGGGGAAGGCGTAGCATTTTTGCTGCGCATTATAACTGCTCATTTTTGCCAACCAAGTCTTGGAACACATTATAAAAATTAGCCCATTATTTTATTTCTCTTCTTTCGCTAAGCATCTTTCTAGTTTTACATGGTTTTTAAAATATCTTGTCGAGTATGAAGTTTATATCACGAATCGAAGGAAAGGCCAGAGAGGTATGATACTCGTAACACGAGGCAGAATTTTTATTTTAAGATGCTTAGAAAACTCATAAACTGTTGCACAAAAAAGTGGCTATTTTCGTCACCGCAATTCTCGCTATCTACGACTTAGTAAACTTTTTAGGATCGACCACGTTTAGATCAGAAGGGTTGTCTATGGTTTTTTTAATTTGATATTTTTCTCCAACATTGATTTAAAATTTTTAACCCTATCATCGCGGTTAGAGAACACCGCCGTTCAAATTTAACTACTGCTTGCAGCTTGCTTCTTAGGAGTCGCGGATATTAGGAGCAAATTAAGATAACAAAAAACCGTTAATAAATTCGGGTGTGATACGGAATCCTACTTCTAACTAAACGTTTAATCGATTTTAACAAATTCAATTTTCACTTTTTCAGGTGGGCTCCAAGTTGAATACTATTTTGCTCAGGGGACGCTAAAAATGTTTAAGTGATTATAAAAAATGCTTCCACACACAAGCTTTGAAAGTTACGTCTCGTCGACAACCATATACCTTATTATAGCGATTGGTGGATTTAGTTATTGATTCAGAAATCATAACAGAATGGTTGTTGAATCCCGTGGCGATACAACCCTATCTTATGCTACACACAGAGCAAGGCAAGGCGAAGGTGCCAAGGAGAATGGATATTCTTTTATAAGCTGAATTATCCGTAAAAAATTATGATAGGTCCATTTGTACTGTATATACTCTGAATACTCGTCAAATAAATGTAGGACTTATTAATATAATAAACATTCGAATAAAATGCGAAACAAAGGCAGGAGTAGCGCAGGACAGACGTTTGGAAAACAGTGGAGTGTGGAGACAAAGAGCGTACATAACATAAAAGTTGCATGGCGTTGCGTTCCCTGTGGCAAGTTACATTGGCTAATTTCACCACGAATTTCGATATTTTGTTAGCGGAACGAAACGGAACTTGCAACTTTTTTGTAACATACGTTCTTTGGTGGAGATTGAATGCGAAAATTTAAACACGGATCAGAATTTGAAAAAGGTAGCAACTGCGGGGAAACTATACCGAAAATTACTGCAGCAGTCCAATTTTAATTTCTGTGCAGAATAAACTAATGCGAATAAGTTTTGCTAATATACAAAACTAAGTCCCATAAATCGTTAAACAATTTACATCAATCTCTACTAAGCACAATGTAGCTTTTTATGCACAAATTGTAAAAACCTTTCTCATATGACCTTCTTAAATTTCCCTACAGTTGCATATCATAAATTTGTAACTGACCGATATTGAAGCAAAACTAATATGAGGGGTATTTATTAGAGCAGCAGGAGCCAAAACTACAATTTTGTCTGTCTGTGTGCACTACTGCATAAAATTCAATGCAGTTTTTACCGAAGTATCGCTAAAGTTCTCACTTAAAATATAGACTCCATTTTATCGCAGGAAAATATCACCTTTTACTGTTCAAACTAGAAAATTCTTTAGATGGCGCTTGAGTTGAGTTAATTAAAAGTGTTAGTACATTGATTCTATGGTCTAATCAGGTTTGAATTTAGATTGTTAAGTTAAATAGCGTTGAGATCGAAGTATGTAACAAGCTGTAGCTTTGATGCCAGATGTTCATCACCAAACTGTATGAAAATAATAAGTAAGTAATAGTTTAGCACTTTTGACAGTTAAATGTATTATTATACTTGGATGTACCCGATAATATCATTACTACATAACCAATACAAAGAACATATTTATGTACAATTGCCAAAATCCAACAACAACTATCGGACTTGTTAACCACGCCAGTGCTTACAGCGGTCATAGTGAGAGTGGCCAATTAACAAAGTGGCGCGAGGTCAAAAAAAATTTAATAATACTGCACATCAGAAAAGAAATCCCATTGGTTCCTCGAAGTTTTCTAAGGCTTTTGGATCTGTTGCACGGCGCAACGATAGTCGATTTGGTTGATGACTAACTACTCACAACTGCCGCGGACAGAAAAGGTGGGAATTCGAATTCTTACCTCGAAAAGAAGTGTGATCAAGGTCAAGTGATATTCACCAAAACGGCTAATATTGTAGGAGATTTTAGGTTGTTGTTGTTTTTTTTTACCAATTTAATAAAAATTGCTCAAATAGGTGTATTTTTTGCATTTGCATATATATTGAATAAAGTTTATTTTCAAAAATTAAAAGCAAAAAAAATGTACACAAATTTTTTGTTTGAACCAAATCTAAAAATTAATATTATTGACCCCAAAATCCTTCAACTACACTTGTTCAATGGAAAACCAAAAATGTTAGAATTTTTTTTTACAAATGCCGGTTTCTGGACAAACCACCTACTGTAGAGGAAACCTAGGGTGACCCCAAAATTCTGACTTTAGATTCGGATTCAGCAGACCCAAAAGCTTTAGAAACCGTTGAGAATCTCTGGAGGATTTTTAAAATCATAAATTTTGTTGCACTGTGTAATTTGTGCATCCTCATAAATGTTTATTTAGCTTATCGGCCTTTGAATTTTATATTTTGAAAAATTATTTTAACAAGCTCCAGGCCTAGTAAAACTTATATTTATTTTTTGTGTTTGTCTTAATTTTGTGTGACCTGCTTGGTCACAATTTATTCCCGAATTCAGTAAGCAGTCTCAGTTTTGGATAAGTTAACATATTGCAATCCATCGGCGGCAATGTCAGCAGTTTGGTCATCTGCCTCGATACTCCTACGCAGCCACAAAATTTATTTGATATTTTTATATATCCATGTGACTCCCTGTGTGACTTTTGTGGCATTACGTGACTTTTGGGCAATAAGTCACACAGCCAGACAATAATCATACTCACTCATATCTGCAGCCCTAGCGATCACCAAAACGGCTACCATTATCACACTTAACAACAGACTGTACCAGTATCATCACCAACTACAAAATAAGGCAATAGGCAAACAGAGGCTAAGGTAGAGCTAAGTTAGTTTTGTAAGTTTAGGTTAGGTTAGGTTAGGTTAAAGTGGCTGCTAGGGATCGCGCCAGCACAAATAGGCCTTCTTAGGCATATTGTGGTACTTCGCGGATTTGAAAAAATCCCCCTACTCGAACCAACATGTGGAATCTTCGAATTTTACTAGCTTGCGAATCTCTACTTTGGCCATATCGCTAAGGTCTCCGAAGAACGCTGATCCCAAGAATTTTCTTCTTCTAGCCCATAGTGCAGGCCATTCACATAAAAGGTGCCTCACGATTTCAGAGTCTTCTTCATTTCTGCAGCTTCTCTAGAAGTCGTTGCAGGGAACACCTAGGCTCTCTGCGTGTCTGCCGATCAGTATATGACCTGTTATAATTCCTAAAACTAAGGACAGGTCCCCCTGCTCAGCATGAGAAGACCTTGTGATCGCTTAACGTCCCTTTTTGGCAGCAAGAGCTTGGACTTGATACAAGTGTTACCGTTTTTCCAACGGTCTGCTGCTTCTTTAAGGGTTGAGTCCTAAACGCTTCCAGCGTGATGAAAGCGGAGAGGATGTCCCACTTCTTGCAAGCTCATCCGCTGTTTCGTTGCCTGGAATGTTGCTGTGCCCTGGCACCCATACCTAGTGAAAAGCAAACTGCTCCGCCATCTCCTTTAGAGATTTGCGACAAGTTGCTACCGTTTAGAGTTACAGTTGTCTGAATGAAGTGCCTATAGTGCTGCTTGACTGTCGAAAAATATGAAGATATCTTTGAATTCAACCTCTTCTGTTCTTAGGTAGTCCACTGTCTCCTGTATAGCAGCGACCTTAGCCTGAGAGACACTGCAGTGGTTAGGAAGACGGAAAGATTTTTCTAATCCTTCTTGAGCTGAGAAAACACCACCTTCCATTCTGTTCTCAAGCTTTGAGCCATCTTTGTAGAAGTGGAGTGACTTCTCCGATCCAGGGCATCCAATGGACCACCAGTCTCTTTCAGGAATTAGTGTGTTGAACTTCTTTGTGGAGCTTTGAATGGGGGCGCAGTAATCCGTATCTTGCGAGCCTAATTTGTTTGCGATTGTTGCGTGTCCTACTTGAGTAGACTTCCATACGGGCAACTTTCGTAGTCTAAGAGCGGCACACGCCGCGTATTGTTTTCCTGCGATATCAATCGGAAGGATATTTAGTATGGTGCCTAATGCTTCCGAGGGGGTTGTACGCAGAGTGCCACCTATGCATATCAGCGCAGATCTTCGCACCCTTTGCAGTGCTGATTGTGTGGTTTTCTTATCGAGACATGGCCACCACACCAGTGCCCCATACAATAGAATTGGTCTGACTACGGTTTTGTATATCCAGTGCATAATTTTGGGAGATAAGCCCCATTTTCTTCCGATGGCTCCCTTGCAGCTATAGAGGGCCACCGTTGCCTTCTTACTGCGCTCCTGGATGTTCTGTGTCCTCGAAAGCTTTTTGTCTAGTATCACTCCTAGATATTTTGCGACGTCCCCTAGCCTCAGTGCTCTATTTGCCAGAAGCCTTAGAGGTGAGATCTTATATTTTCTTGTAAAAAGAAAAAGTTTAGTTTTGTCCGGGTTTACAACCAGTTCTCTACCTTTTTAAGTTTTTCCTGCATGATGTCGCACAGCGTCTGAGGAAATTTACCCCTTACTACCTTTGCAAGGTCGTCGGTATAAGCTACTACCTTCGATCCCCCCTCCTCCTCCAGGGCTTTCAGTCGTTAATAGCCACAACCCACAGAAGAGGAGAAAGGATCCCACTTTGCGGGGTTCCTCTACTTGTACAGAGTTCTAAAGTTCCCTCCGCTAACTGTGTCCTCACAACCCTGTCAACCAGTAGGTTTTGTACGAGGGACACCAGATGTTGAGCAACGCCCAGCTTCGCCAGAGCACTTGTGATCGCCAGAGGTTCTGTGTTATTGAAGGCACCCTCAATGTCTAGAAAAATACCAGTGTGTACTCCTTGACCTGCAGGGAGTTCTCTATATACGACACAACTTGATGAATCGCCATTTCAGTGGACTTCATTTTCATGTAAGCATGCTGAGAAGATATTAATTTGTGCGTTATTGAATATCTGATGTGACCATCAATTACTCGCTCTAGTAGCTTCAGTTGAAAGGAGCAGATACTAAAAGGTCTAAAGTCTTTGGGATTGACGTGAGATATTTTACCTGCTTTAGGGATAAAAACAACCCTTGATTCCTTAGACATTTTAGGAATATGATTGAGGTGTAACACCGCTATATACATAGCATGCAGCCGAGTTGCGCTTAGCTTCAATGATTGTTGAAGCTGCACCGGTGAGACTTCATCTGGACCCGGCGCCTTGTAGGGTTTAAATGTCTCAATTGCCCAGGTTACTTTCTCTACTGTGAGGAAGTCAGCAGCCGCCGATTGTTCTTTCACTGTAGTCGATCTATTCGGGAGCCCACTCACCGAGTATGGAAAGTGTCTCCCGGAGAAGTCTGAGAGTGTCCTCTTCCGACCCGTCCACGCCCCGTCCGACCATAGCAAAGTTCTCGGAGCTATGAGGGTGAGCCTGAGAGAACCCTTCTCTGCTTAGCTTTGATCTCTCTGACACAGATTCCATAGAGTCGCAGAAGATCTCTTCGACTGCCTTAAAAGCGTTTTATAGTCCCCTAAGTGAGACCAGTAAATTTCCCGTTCTGAGCCACTTTGGGTTCTTTGGTCCAAGACCCGTAAGACCATAGCAAAGTTCTCGGACCTATGAGGGGTGAGCCTGAGAGAACTCTTCTCTTCTCAGCCTTGATCTCTCTGATTCCATAGAGCCGCAGTAATCTCTCCAAGAAGATCTCATCGACTGCCTTAAGAGCTTTTTATAGTCCCCTAAGTGAGACCTGTAAATTTCCCATTCTGAGTCACTTTGGGTTCTTTTGGCTAGATTAAATAGAGTCCGACAGATTCAGCGAGCCTTGTCAATATCTGCATTCCACCACTGTGGTTTCTTTTTGCCTTTTGGCTTTTTTATTGGCAGGCCTTATCATGAGCCTGGTTTACCATGTATTCTAGCTTCCCTGGGCTACAAGGTACTCTTACTAGTTTGCCTGAAAGTCGCTTATTTAGTTCATTCCTATATCTACACCAGTCATCGTTTCTAAGATTTCTTAAGAGTTCAGTTCTAGGTGAGCCCTCCTCCAAGCAGAAATAGATTTAGCGATGGTCCGAAAAGGAGTGGTCTGCAAGCACTTTCCAGTTTCTGACCACAGCCTATGCCTTCTCCGAGACGAGGGTCACGTCCAGGACTTCCCTTCTATTATTTGTTACAAAGGTGGGTTCACTACCCTTATTACTTATAGCTAGGTTAGCTTTCAATATAAAATCGAAAAGTGACTCACCCCTTTCGTTGGTATTGCTGCTGCTCTAAGCGAAGTGGTGCGCATTCGCGTCACCGGCAAGAACACATTGAGGAAGAAAAAGAAGTTTTAGTTTCGAGTTAACAATAATGCAAGCTCTAGGTCAACCCACAGTTTCCCCACTTACCAGTGTATACTCCGTCGTCTGGGTCCACAAAGTCTGTGCCCAACAGTCCACGGCTCCTGGACGAGGGCGGTGTCTGCTGCCCCCCTTTTCTCCAGCTAAAGCAGCAGTGCAACAGACGCTGCTTTACAGTGGTGGAGACTTATCTGGATGACGCGCACCATCTTGGACGCATTCTCTCTCCCCCTCCACCACAGTACGGTTGGCTTCGTCGCCATCATCCGACATTAGCTCCTCCTCCGTATACTTGCGGTGGGTGAACCCAATACCCCGCGACGACGTCGAGGACGCATCGCCCCCGGACAGATCATCCATCGGATCGACCTGGCCAGGCTCTGCATCCCCTCCATCCTCGCTAATCTGGTCCACCTCCGCTTCTACGTCGTTAAAGTACACCCTAACGCGAGAGGTGCCGAACCCATATTTTATAGTCCAAAATAGGGCAATAGGCAAATAGGGGCTAAGGTAGAGCTAAGTTAGTTTTGTTAGTTTAACTTCAGTTCTAATTTTGGCATTAATTAATTAAATTGGCACATACTCGTAGTTCGTAAAGTAAAAAAAAACAATGCGAATTCGGTTAAGAGGCATTGGATCTCATACAAATTAAAAATGAAATGGACACATCCACGGGAAGGACACATCAAAGATATACTCAAAAGAAATACTACAAAGACGCTTACATATGCTTTGGAGTGAGATGCTCGACGAAGAATAGAGGTTTTTAATATAAACGGACAGACAAATTCGATACCAGTGGTTTGAAATGGGAGCAAATACGTTGATCGTTCTGGGGGTAACGCGGCCATCATTTGCAAATTCATTCTTTGCTTGTAGATAGTACATGTCTCACAGTAAATTTATATACATGCCTTAATCTTCTGCTTGAGGTGAGGATGTAATATTTCTGTTGAACCATGCAAATCGTGAGCTGCTTCTCAGCATGAAATACAGTTGAATGGACTTCCGTTCACGCAGAGCAAGCCATAAATGGCTTAAGAGTAAGCAAAGGGTATCCTTTACTGTTTGGATTCTGTGCTTCTCATGCCGTCACCGTTTCTTCGTAATATTTGCGTTGAGTATTTAGGATGGGACTTTCCTTCGCTTGGCTTATTTCTTCGTGTGTTAGAATCATTGTATGTGGAAAAACACAATTTATAGCCTTATTTATAAACCATAACATTTAGGCTACACTCAGAGAGCTCTTGAGAAGGGAACAAGCGGTGTAGTGAGCAGTCTGCAAGTTTTTAAGGTTTACTTGCTCGTATACCCAGATCTGCTGGATTGTTTGAGCTGGAGACATGATGCCATATAGCATTGTTGACAATTTTATGTATCTGGGATGTCTTGTTTGCTACATACGTCGTCCACATCCAGTGAGGCTTTTCCAGCCAAGCTAGTACAATAGAGGAGTCAGTCCACAAAAAATAGCTCATGAGAGGGAAGATCTATTGGGAGCGAATTTGTTTCAGAGTTCTAACCTTGGCAGAGAGACCACCTGTATGGGTGCAACTTTAGTTTTTGCAGCGATCTAACACAACAACCCAGTGGTTTTAATTTCTAGTGGTAGATGCTAGGCTTATGTGAATAAATGCAACTATGAACATTTAAATATTAATAACTGCTTACTTGCTATTTAACAATTGATAATAAAAGTTAATTAAGTAATTTATTTATTATAAGATAGGAAATAAGTGAACAGCGGGAAAAGAAACGGAAAAGTCAAAGAATAGTGTAGAACCAAGGTATTTAAAAAGAGAAATGGACTCATGATAGGAATAAGGAAAGTAAATGACAAAAACTGCGATCAACCACCTATTCTGCGCTTGAGTGAAATGCCGCTGTAATTCCCTCTTGAAATGCAAACCGCTCCTTGTGCTTCTGACTGTTAGTGGTAAAGCGTTCCAAAGCAGAAGACAAAAAACTGACGTTCGAATATGAGGCAATTGCGTTAAATATGAGTGATTTGGAGTGCTCGTCGGAATCGGGGAAACAGCAATAGTTCGTGGAGATACATAGGCTCACGGGTGGTTAAAATTTTGTGAAGTAGTGTGAGGCATTTAAGCTCCAATAGCTTATCAAACGTTATACCATATATCTTAAAGCTATATTTCGAGATATGTTCGCGGCGTCCGATTCCGACATATCTGGCGATATTATTATAAAGAGTGTTGAGTTTTTTCTTGCACATACTATCACAGTTTGCATACAGCTCGCATCCATACAAAACTGTCGGCAGCAGAAAGGTGTTCGCCGACAGCAGTCGAACTTTTACTGGTGTGAAATACTGTGTTGTCCATAATGATCTAATCATTCCATGTGATTTCCCCATTATTCTGGATATATGATTGTTCCATGTTATTGCCCTGTTAAATATTACTCCTAAGTTTCTGGCATTGTCTACTAAAGGTCTGCATGAATGCGAAAAAATGGCTTGATGAATCACTCATTCAAATCATTGCCAATGAATTGCAGCCTCAAACTCAATGTGGGCATTTGGTACTCAACCGGATGGTACGTATGAATTCTATCCTCAGCATAAACCGGTTTCCACAGTATTCATGTACTTTGGTTTCAATGAACATTGTAGAAAATGTGTGTGGTATGAATGGAACTTGTGCGCAGAGAAAGTTGAATGATGTTTGAGATCACTAATAACTATTCTAGTGCAGTGGGTAATTCGAATAATTAAATTAGGCGAAATAGTTAAAAAGCGAATGTGACGTGCAACGGTTGTTGACAGAAATACGCAGTTAATATAACATATAAGAATTAAACATAGACGTAAGTTTACTAAGCCTAATTGTATGTTTTTAAATAAACATGTACATACATATGTATGTATATAATACTCTCACTAATTGAAAGACTTCTATGGGCATAAGCGATGGCAAAGGACAACGTTTCACCTTAATTTTTTAGCTCATGTTTTATTTTGTATACGTGATTAAATATGTATGTATGTACATATATGCATGTATCCAGCAAAACAGATTTGTCTAACTGAAATATTTGAGCTACATACGTATAATTATACAATTTATTACTTTTAATTTTGATACAAGTAATATGTACATACAATGTAGGACAGTGACAGTACAGTGAGAACATATCATTAGCTTACGGAAAATTACAACCTTGCGTGAGGTGAATAGTAGAAAAGAACTTGAAATAAGAAAAGTGTAAATTATACATGTGTAACTGAATTTAAATAAATAATTGAACATTAATAAAAGTATTTGGTGGCAAATCCTACAAGTGGTTACAGTAGCGGGATTTAAATATAAAAAAATAATGCCTACACGTGTTTTTGAACTTTTGTAAAACTTTTCCTAAAAAATAAGAACAAACGCTCTAAAGTGCGAAGGGCGCAATATGGCTAGCATTAACCGAAGTAATTTACGGTCATTAAACTGAACAATTTAATTAAAAACTTCAAAATCGTTGAAATTTTGCATACATAAAAGAGAAAAGTTCTTTCGAAACAGAAAGTTCACGAAGCCTATTCCCGTAATTCGTTGCAAAAGTACAGCCGATAAGCGGTACCAAGCCGTCCGAGGTCCCGTTTGGGTCGTGCGAGTTAACCGTTAGCAAACGCATTACTTGGGTAGCCATAAAAAGCGTTCGCGTGCACAAGCGTATCATCAATAGCAGCGCGCTATTAGCAGAACGCGAAAGAATAAAGCCGCGTCGTAGCAGAATTGTGTAGCAGCGCAGTCGCAAACGAGTGCTACGTTCAGAGCAGCAAACAGTTTTTCGAGTTGGCGCGGAGCGTGCGCAGAAACAAAAACTTTAAGCAGCGCTGTCGCAAACGAGTGCGACGTTTAGAGCAGCAAACAATTTTTCGAGTTGGCGCAGAGCGTGCTCAGAAACAAAGGCGTTTAGCAACGCAGACTCAATCGAGTGCGACGTTTAGAGCAGCAAACAATTTTTCGAGTTGGCGCAGAGCGTGTGCATAAACAAAGGTGTTTAGTAGCGTAGTCGCAAACGGGAGCGAGGTTCGGAGTAGCCGAAATTTTACGAGTTAGCACAGAGTGTGCACACAAAGTAGGCTGAAGCATCAACAGCATAAACCAAGTGAAAAAAGCAGCGATCGCAAGTAAAGGGTGGTGTCATCAAAAATCACCACACAGCAAGCTGTCAGAGAAGGAGCAATCCATGGTAGTATGTATGTACACATGTGTATTGGCATACAGCGAGGTATGAATTCCTTTATATGTAGATATTTACGAGTATATACATAAGTAGCTTTATGTATACAAACGAAAGCGCGAAACGAAAAAGAGAATAAGCAAATATGAATAAATCTAATTGGAAAATTTATTTGAATAAGAAAAATAAAAGTTGCATATTGAAATATACATACATACTAATTGGAATTGCAGTGTAAAGAAACTTAGTTAGAATTTACTCGTACGTAAAGAGTGTATCGGAATATAAGAAAGTAAACAAAGAAAGAAAATATTCACTCGTACACAAGTACAGAGTAACATAAAAGCATATTTTAAGTAATATTTTAAAGATTATATGTTTTCGTATGTGATAGAATTAAAATAACGTTTGATTAAAACTCGCATTGTACATACCTTACTTCACTTCTTAATTTTAATATTTTATTACTTTTGTATTTAATATCATTGTGTGTATATTGACCGACATGGAACGCCAACAGATTTTTCGACTGACGGTAAACGAATTAAAACAGAAGTTAGGTGACCTGAGCTTGTCAACGACTGGACGGAAAGCGACTTTACAAGACCGGTTATGTGAGCATTTTGGATTGACGGTGAGTGAAGACGACGGCTCCGCTGGTGATAGTGATTCGGGACAAAGTTTTGTATGACCAAATGGGGTTGGATCTCGCCCGTCGTTCACGCTTCGTGACATCGAGGGGTCATTCAAAAGGTTTAGTGGTTCTGGGAACCCTTCCATTGAAGAGTGGCTCGAAGAATTCCAGGATAATGCAATTGCCGTACAGTGGGATGACCTGTACAAGTATATTTACGGGAAACAGCTTTTAAAAGGGGCTGCAAAGATTTTTGTCCGCAGTCAGCAGGCTATAGTGAGTTGGGGTTCATTGAAGCGCGCATTAAAAAAAGAGTTTGGATCCAAAACCTCCTCAATTGACATGCATCGATCGGTTCGTAATCGCTATAAGCAAAATCGGCAAACAGGTGAACTTGGATGATAGAAGTTTAATAGAATACTTTATCAGGCCAAATCAATTTCAGAGCTGAAGGAGCAAATCGCGATTTACGAAAAGGTAGGAGCCGAACATCAACTTAGTTCAAGGCCGGAAATGTTTTCAGTCTGGGGCCAGGGGTCATTTAGCGCGGGATTGTCAGAAGAAACCAACTTGTTTCGAATGTATAAGTAAATCAAACGCGGTAAGTCTGGTTTAATTATTTATTTCCCTTGCTATGCAAGGGCAGCCGATAATGCCGAGCGAGTTAATACAACTGAATGTTTCGGTGTCTGCACCTGAATACCTAACTCCCTAATTGCCAACACCCCACGTAGACTGCCGCGTGACTCTTCATAGCTGAGCCGGCGATTCCCACGATTTTGGACTGCTTATGTTGTTTTGCTGCTCGCATGCGCTTCCGTTGTTATGTCTGCGTTACTTGAGCTGCGCTTATTATTTAGTTTCAGTTGTTGTTGTTTGTGCTGCGCTTACTTGGTATTGCCTACTGCATGTTCACTTGGTATTGCCTACTGCGGTATGTTAACTATTCCCCCGCTAGAAGAGGAGACGTCCACGGATTCCTGAAGAACGCTGTCCAGTATTGCGATACTAACATTGCGCCTCCGGCGATTGTTGATTATGTCAGCTAATATGGCAAATACCAAAATTGCAATTGTAACGGATTAAGCTATAAGCCATTGAGATGATTGCGTTTCAACAAATCCCCTCAATGATGCAATATGTCGTAGATTCTTTTGGTTGATGTTGTGCAGGTATGGAAGTGACAAGAATGTGGTATGGTTTGTCAGGTTCAGAAATTGTGCGGGCATGGCCTAAGGATACAAGCGCACCATCTTCCGCCAGTTCGTGTATGTTGTGCCATTAATGGTTACATTCTCTGTAAACTTCATTACGAATGTTCCGTTCAAAATTATTGGGAGGGAATTTTTTTCGCGAACTTCAATCAATTTATCGTTAATAACGACAAGGCCTTCGTCAATTTCCTCCACCGGGTCGATGTGGTCAGCTGTTATAGTCTGGCAGGATGCAGGTCGTTGGCTTAACAAGTTTAAAACACAAGAGCTATTCACATTTGATAATTGACAAAATATGGTTGATACTGAATTTTTACAATTCTGAAGCTGTTGATATTCGTTGTTACATTTTGACACTTGACTAGTCTCTATTATAATTGATTTGGAATCTTTTACAACCGGCTTAATTTTAAATTTCTTACAATTCTGTTTTACAATTGGGTATTTAATTACGAAATAAATGTTTTCATGGTCTTGTAAAGTTTTCAATTCTGACACTGTTAGTAAATCGCTTATTGTTTTATCTGTAGAGTGCTCGGTGGTTAGTAAGTTCTTAACCTCATCACTATTTAACAACATTGGATTAATTAATTGTATCTTACCCAAAGTGACGGAATACAGGGCTGATTCTATGTCGTCTATTAATGCTCTGTTTCTTGCTGATATCAGATCAAAAAGGTGTCCAGTATCGAGTTCATGTTTTTTCGTTGTACTAAATATTTTGTTTACGGTGTCAGTTAGCTGGTTTATTTTAACTTGGAGCTGGCTGTTAATGTAAATCTGTTGCTCGTTTGCTTCAATCATGGATTCTGTCCGAGTTCGAAGCTGGTTGAAGTCATCGAAATCGGGAGTACCCGCTACGTATTTAAGAGCGGTACCCAAGAAGTTAATGCTACGGGAATATCGGTGGTGAATTCTTAATGAGTCTAGCAGTCGTAATATGCGGTCGATGTCCAATTTAATTGCTTTCGTAATATGAGACTGTGGAAAGATCTCAAGAAGATTGTCTGTTTCTTCGGCGATGTTCTCGTAGACGGTTAAATTCAGGTGGTGAATGATATGCTTATATTGGTCGTAGATGGCAACCTCTCCATCCGATATAGGTATAAAAACAGAGCCAGTGTAATTTAAAATTTCCGACCGCGCTACTGCGGCCGCTAACAGGATCAGGAACAGGTTCATGCTACTCTAGACTCTAATTAATATTCCCGTCTTCCAGTTCCTTTGTTCAGCCAGGTGGAGAGGGAGTTGATTGTTGTTTTAATTTTATGATTTGATGATTCTTTCCTTGTTTTTAGCCTTCAGCTAAATGTCCTTGATTTAACACTGTTAGTGGTCAAACTACGGCTATACGGCCTTTTTTTATTCAAACACTTTAATTTAGTTTTTGTTCGTGTTCACTTTTGGCTATACGGCCTTTTTTATTCAAACACTTTAATTTAGTTTTTGTTCGTGTTCACTTTTGGCTATACGGCCTTTTTTATTCAAACACTTTAATTTAGTTTTTGTTGTTGTTCACTTTTGGCTATACGGCCTCTTTTATTTGAATACTGCCCTGGGTCCGGGCACACGGCCACGATACTTTAATATTAAATACGCGTGGCCCCACGTTGGTCGCCAGTAAATCAAACACGGTAAGTCTGGTTTAATTATTTATTTCCCTTGCTATGCAAGGGCAGCCGATAATGCCGAGCGAGTTAATACAACTGAATGTTTCGGTGTCTGCACCTGAATACCTAACTCCCTAATTGCCAACACCTCACGTAGACTGCCGCGTGACTCTTCATAGCTGAGTCGGCGATTCCCACGATTTTGGACTGCTTATGTTGTTTTGCTGCTCGCATGCGCTTCCGTTGTTATGTCTGCGTTACTTGAGCTGCGCTTATTATTTAGTTTCAGTTGTTGTTGTTTGTGCTGCGCTTACTTGGTATTGCCTACTGCATGTTCACTTGGTATTGCTTACTGCGGTATGTTAACTTATACAACCGGGACACCATGCCTTCGAATGTCCCAAAAGACAAAACAAGCCAAAACAAGAAAATGTGAGGGTAAATACTCCAAAGGCAGTACGGCATGTTAGTTCGACAGCTTGCGTAATTTTTAAGGATTTAACGTGCAACAACGATTCGTTTTCGGCTTTGTTGGACACGGGGTGTGATTTGTGTTTGCTACGTTATGACGTGTTAATGATGCTTGGCGAAGTTGAGTTGTCTGTTGAGAGGCATGAGCTAAGAGGTATAGGTAGCTTCGAAGTAAAACTTAAAGTTGATGAAGTATAACTGGACGTTGTGTTTCATGTTGTTAGGGATCGCGATATCGTATATGAGCCCATTATCGGTAATAGTGTGCTAAAGCGGGCGGATCTAGTCGTGACTGAAGATAGTGTTGAGTTCAAGCAAAAGAGCAGACCAGGTACAGTGGAAGTCTCGGAGTTTTCAGACAATGCAAATGAGCTAGAGCTCATAAAGGAGTTTAAAAATGTGTGCTTGACGGGTAATGTCGAAGTTTAATTAGAACACCTCAGTAGGGCAGAAGCGTTGGAGGCAAGAACCCTTATTCAAAATTACAGGCCACTTAAGGTAGTGGAATCCCCCGTTAAAATGAAGATTTCTCTAATAGATGATTTTCCATTATATCAAGGGCCAAGGCGTATGCCATACGCTAATAGGTGCATCGTAGACCAGCAAGTGGAGGAGTGGTTAAGGGAGGGGATTATCCAATAGAGCCTATCAGAATACGCTTCCCCAATAGTTCTCGTGGGAAAGAAAGACGGCAGCAAGCGATTATGCTGCGATTACAGGCGTTTAAATGAGAAGGTCATGAAGGACCACTTTCCTATGCCTTTAATTACGACTCTAAATTTGAGGAATGGTTTTTTCCATGTACCTTTAGAGGTATCATTGAGGAAGTATACTTCGTTCATCACCCTCAAAGGTCAATACGAGTTTCTTTATGTGCCTTTCGGTATATGCATCTCGCCTGCCGTTTTCTCACGTTACATACTAACAGTATTTAGATATCTGCTAGAAGATGGAACCCTAGTGACATACATGGACGAGCTTGTCATTCCCTCCGAGGATAAGGATGAAGGACTCGCCAAACTAAAGGTTATTTTAGACAGGGCACAAGAGTACTATTTGCGTATAAAATGGAATAAATGCCAGTTTCTAATGGAGAGGGTAGATTTCTTAGGCTATATAGTCGAGGGTGGCACGATTAGGCCGTCTAAAGTAAAGACTCGTGCAGTGGAAAGTTTTACAGCGCCGACAAATCGTAAGGGTGTGCAGCGAATTTTGGGGTTAACTTCATACTTCCGCCGTTTTATCGAAGGTTATGCTGTGGTCGCCAAACCCTTATCAGATCTTTTGCGTCAGGAAGTAGGTTTTATTTTTAGGGAAGAACAGGAAATAGCATTTCGACAGTGACAGCGGTCACTGAGGTGCATACTGATGCTTTTATGTACGGGTATGGGGCTGTGCTTCTCCAAAAAGACAGCGAAGACCGTCAATTTCACCCCGTGCAATATATGAGCAGGAAAACCACACCAGTAGAAGAGCGTTTTCACTTATACGAGCTGGAAGTCCTAGCTATCGTTTCAGCGCTAAAAAATGGCGCGTGTATTTATTAGGTATCCCGTTCAAAATAATAACTGATTGTAACGCAATTGCTATGAGGATGCGGAAAAGAGACGTTCCACTGCGGGTATCTCGCTGGGCTCGCTTTCTCCAAGATTTTATATAAGATATAGATCATCGATCGGGTAGCAAGATGAGACATGTGGACGCCCTTAGCAGAGTGCCTTGTTTGTTGCTCGAGGACTCATTAAAATTCAGGCTGCAACAGGCAAAAAAAGAGGACGAATGGGTACGGGCTATAATAAAAATATTAGCTAGGGACAGCTAAGAAGACTGTAACCACACCCCAGGGTGAGTGTGTGTGTGTGAGAGAAGATTGTATGAATCATGCATGTCCCGAAAATATTCGTGCCCCATGTAGGGCGCCATCAAAACTTCATATGACATACATACACGTGTGTAGGTTGTATGGGCCTGATGATATTCGAAATAGGCCTCATAGCTTTTATACTTTTTGTACAATCACACAATAAACCTAAATTAATAGGATTCCTAACTGAAACGACAAAATCAAATAAAGGGGGGTACTATTAAGCAACGAAACTACTATGAAAACTGAATTTGGGGGACAAGTCATCCTACCTACATCTGTGCTTACCAGTTGGCGAGGTCTAAGGCGGTAATCGACACTCGCTTTCTTTACCCAACCCAACCATGATCTTCTAACAAAAGGATATTGAAGATCCCTTCTAAAATAACTTCTCTTACCTCCTTATGCCATCAGGTGTCAACAGGAAAAAATATCAAACTTAACACATGATTTATACGTTATAAATTCATATTATATTTCTATTCATCTTAACAGAAAATTAACACAATAACAATTAAGATTTCGAGAATAATTCAGAGACTCGAACATCTAACTAACTAATATTATTTAAATATACGAAAGTTACTTTTAGGTTTTTAACTATACAAATTATTTTCCAATTAACTTAAGCATTGCAAATTACAACAATAAAAGCTAAAGTGAGCTCGGCAATGGTTATAAAATTTCATTAAATATATCCTGAACACATTACTTAAGCACTGTATAACTAAATATTTAGTTCGCCGTATTAGGCGCAGAAAGCTCTATTTAATCAAGCGCTAATACAAGGCAAATGTTGTTGTTGTAACCATTCGCGCACTCAATGATCATTTCCCTATTGCCAGTTTCAAAACAAGTGACTGGACTTTTTGCTAAATATATATGCACATAGCTACCTAACTTACAAACTAGCGTTCACCAAAGAGACAACAAAACGTATGTTTGTATGTTTGCAGTCAAGATTTGCTCTGCGTTTACAACTTTACGCTTATACTCAAGCAGATGCACATTTAATTATGTATGTATATACAGATGGTATATACATAGCGACAAGTACTTTTAGTACCTGGCTGGCGACATACAAATCTAACTAGGCTGTCTTTTTGGATCTGCTCAAAGCGAAATAGATAAAAAGGAAAATATGCAAAATTGTTTGTCACTTACATGTACATATGTATGCGCAGCTCCAGCGTTGAAAGGCCTTCCAGCGTTGTAGTTACAGTTCGTTGATAATGGGTGTCTAATTAGGTTAGTTAGTTTTATATATAAACCTTTTTTTTCGTTTCGCTTGGAAATTTACAATAAATTCACTAAGTATCAACTACTTTTAAATCTCTGAATTTCTTCACTTTTTCTCAAATACTAAATTTTTAAGATTTTTTTTTTTAATTTTATTTTTTAACATTATATTTTTGGCTTTTCTGCCTTTTCTTTCGTTAACAAACCAAACGATTTAACACAACAACACCACTTCTACACCTTACACACTTAAACTGATTTCGGACGTAGATTAACACTAATTGAGGTTGCTGATTCTGTTAGCATCCGAGTTGCATGATCCTACAGCTTCTCTAACATGGAAATGTTGCTCTCTTGCTATGCCGGATCTTAGTGGTTCGGGTCCTCAAAAGTAGGGGGAGTTCAATGGGGTTTTTAACGTTGCTTGTCTAGTTGCGATGGTTTTACTTAACAGCACTGCGGCCAAGTGGCGTAGCGCGTGCACATATGAGTATGCACATACATAAGTGTGCTAACCAATATTCGCCGAAATATGAATTAGCCTATATTTAAACCAACTTTAAATATGACCCGTGGTTAAATCAACGTTGAATATAGCCGATTTTTTAACCAAATTTAAATATGACCAATGGTTAAATATATCCAATATTTAAATATGGTCAGTGGTTAACTTTAACCAATATTTAAATATAGCCAGTGATTAAATATACACCCACACCAAAACGCTGCAGTGTGGCTGGAATACGTCGATTAACGTAGCAAAGCGCTGGTGTGGGCTGAGGTTAGGTTGAGTTGGACTTTGATCCACCCGTCGCTTTACCGGGAATAAAAATGAAAAGCAATTAAAACTTCTGCTTCTGAAAGCATTTTGTTAGCTATTCTTACCTTTTTCTTCTTTATTTCAGTGAGGAAAACTCACTATTAATTCTTTAAAGGAATATGTATATATATATTCCTCTAATTATTAAACGGAAACTTAACGCGGCACTTTTTCCTATCAAATGTAGGTTTCTCGTTGGTATAAAGTTTTAGCGTAACTGGGATCTAGCGGCAAAAGGACTGAGTACAGCCGCGTGGGCGTTTATATACCCAACTTTTCCAATGCTGGACTATTCTTTGGAAATGGAAATAGCTCTTTTGCTTATGCACATAGCTGTAGTTACCATTTCTCAAAAGCTCTATGATACAGTTTCGCGCATCTCAAAATGAGTACGAGTGTAATCTCAAGCTTATAACTTATGATTTGTGTCAAGTGCCATTTGGTGTGGAAAATAATACGATATAAAGCTCAGATAAAAGCTTACTACACTGAGAAAGAAAACGATCGTTACAAAACCCGATAATATGACACCAAAAGACGGGATATTAGCGGGAATCAGCTACGAATATCTTTGGCGTGATAAGTACCAATTTCTTTTCCCTGCAAATTTTCGAGTTGGTAGTAGCAGTTACCAATCCTCTTTCGAACTCTACATTTAACAAATTGTGAACCTAGTTTTGCATTAACTTTTTCAGAAAACTTACTGAGAGCAAAGTTGCGTCGGTAAACTTCTTGTCCTTCTTTGAAAGAGACAGGTTTTGAACGTAAATTATATTGTTTAACATTTTTATCATAGGCTTTGCGTATATTCGCTTGTATATCTTTTCTCAATAACGCTAAGTTATCTGTTCGAGAAAGTGGCTGAATTGGCTCTTCAAGCAGGGATAACTCCTTCAGCAGTTTGTAGTCTGAGCCATGCGTGATCATGTCCAAACCAAACAGTACTTGATATGGAGAACATCCTAGAGATTGATGAAGTGCAGATCTTAAAGAACATGATATGCTTGACAGATGTACGTCCCATTCAGATTGGTCGTTTTTTAAATACGAACGAATCGCCGCTAACAAGGAGCGATTTACGCGCTCGGCAGCATTGCTCTGCGGCGAGTATAAAGCGGTATACATCTGTTTTATAGCTAATTCGGTTAGGAACGCTTTGAAATCGTTAGCTTTAAATTGAGTTCCGTTATCGCTCACAATAGTTTCAGGAACTCCGAAGCTGTGGAAAATGTTTTCCAACAGAAATTTTTGTATCGCAGCTGACGTGAACTTTTTTAGCGGTTGAAGCCAGTGATACTTACTAAAATGGTCGAGAACAATTAACAAACCTATATGGCCATTTTTACTGCGAGGATATGGTCCTAACAGATCAATATATAGCCTCTGGAATGGTCTACAAGTAGGGCTATGCGCTCCCATTGGAGGGCGAAGAGTGAAATTGGGGGCTTTATTCTCCTTGCAAGTCTCACACTGTCGAATGTACTCGCGTACATCTTTTGCTAAACCAGGCCAGAAAAGGTAACGCCGTAACTTCTCAATTGTTTTTTGTATGCCTGCATGAGAAGACGTTAAGCTGTCATGGGCTTGCTTTAAGGCATCGATCCGGAGCCTTTCTGGAACCCATAACTTCCAATTGGATTTCTTTTCTAATTCATCTCCAACGGTGTGTTCTGACTTAATATATAAAATTTTATCAACAATTTTCATGTCCGGAAATTTTCCGGGATTTTCGCTAAATTTGGTTTTCAGTGTTACATAGGAATCGTCACTAAAAGCGTCTGATTCAAGATCTATAATCGGGCTCATATCTAACTCTGCTATCTCATTTTCGCATAGACGTGATAAGGCGTCGGGAACAATATGTTCCTTTCCTTTTCGATGTGATATGGAAAATTTGAATTGCTGTAAACGAAATATCCAACGCGCAAGTCGACCGGAAACGTTTTGCTGCTTCATTAACCAAATAAGACTTGAATGGTCTGTTACTACCTCAAACTCTTGTAGTTCCACATAACCTCTGAACTTTTCAATGGCAAGTATTACAGCTAAGCACTCACGCTCGGTGACGCTGTAGTTGCGTTGAGATCTGTTCAATTTCTTGGACATAAAAGCTATCGGCTTTTCTTCGTTGTCATCGGACAATTGAACTAAAACGGCACCAATGCCAAAATCACTGGCATCACAATGCAAATAAAATTTCTTTTCAAAATCGGGATTTATTAAAACTGGGGCAGTTGTCAAAATTTCTTTTAATTGGTTCATCGCCTGTTGAGCTTCAGGTGTCCAAACAAACTGTTTTTTTGTGGACAACATTTCGGTAATGGGATACGTAAGGTCGGCGAAATTTTGAATGAAGCGACGGTACCATCCACAAACACCGAGGAATCCTCGTACTTGTTTCAAGTTTTTCGGCGGGGGCCAGTTTACAATACACGATACTTTAGCGGGGTCTGTGCGAATACCTCCACTACCAATGATATATCCTAAGTAGTTAATGCTATTAACACAAAATTGGCTTTTAGCAATATTAAGAGTCAAATTTGCTTTGCGAAATTGCTCTGCCAAACGAACTAATACAGCGAGATGAGAAGAAAAGTCTTCAGACACAATACAAAGATCATCGAGATAACCAAAAACGCAGTGTCGAAGTTCTGGTAGTATTATTTCATCCATCAGACGACACATAGTGGACGGTGCATTGCAAAGGCCAAACGGAACCGTAAAGGCGGTCAACGCCTTGGATTCAGGACTCAGCTCAATTTGCCAATATGCATCTTTAAGATCAAGTTTGGTTATTATGTTAGATTTTGGTAGTCTCGAAAAAATTACATCTATACTTGGTAAAGGATAGGCATCCTTTTTCCTGACGTCATTAAGTCTGCGGGCATCTAAGCAAAGGCGAACTTTGTTAGGCTTAACTACGAGACGCATAGGCGAACTCCAAGCACTTACTGACGGTTCAATGACATCAAGTTGGATCATACGATCGATTTCCTGATACATTAACGTTTCAACTGCTGGACTCACTGGGTAAAAGCGCTGCTTAACAGGCTTTGCATCTCCAACATCGATGTGATGTTGTATAAGCGTGGTGTGACCTAAACCTTTAGTAGCGTTAGGAAACAAGTTTTTTATGACTTCTAACTGCTGCTTTTGTTGAGAACTCAATGGGTATTCATCACTATCTAAAGCTCTAGTTGGCTCTTTTTTCTTATCTAATGAACTAATGATATTCGGGGCTAGTGCAAAAATTCTCCATAACTTCTTCTTCGTCTATCTTAACGCCAGATTTATCAATCAGGGAAGCTACGGCATCATAAAATGATGAAAATGACTCTCCCGGTTTTTGTTTACGCGACCTAATCCTTTCCTTGCTCATAAAAGCGGAACGGTAGTCTCTATACTGCTGTCGAAGGGAAGCACAAATATCTGACCAAACGATCCGATCTACTTGTTTATGGTATCGCCAATACCAATCTCTTGCTTTCCCAGCAAATAAAATATACATGTGCTTGCACATGGCGGTAAAGTCACTATCTAAGGTTTCGTCTGTCAGGGATTTAACTCTATAAATAAATTATTCTACTCCTAAGCCTTCCGCAGATCCATCAAAGTGTAAACTCCCCTTTTGCATTGTATCAGCGGTCTTCCTATTAAAAGTGGAAGATGCCATCGATGAAGGGGTATTACGAATAGGTACTGGTTACACATGGGTATTTTCCGGGCTACAGCTGGGTTGGTTGTTCTGAAACAAGTTCATGTTCAAGTTAGCCATAACTCTAGCAACTGTTTGTTCAATCATTTCCTGAACAACACTGTAATCAACTATGTTACCTTGACGATAATTCCGGTTGCGAGCGGGTCTACCTCTCCTTCTAGTACCTATGTCTCTATTTGGAGGAGGCTCAACTAAGTTGGTGCTTTGACTAGCATCCAAAGCGGATGATTGTGCGGCACTAGCATCCAACTCGCATTGCTCTTGGGCCTCGGCAGAAGTGCTTGCTTGTGCTTGCTTTAAGGCCTTAATTTGGTTTCGAGTCATAACTCTTTGACCAGGATGGACAGCATTGGTTGTATTTTGCTTAGTTCCAGGCGAGCAATTGCCGACGACTAACTTAAGTTCTGGTTGGTTAATAATTGTGTTACAAATGTAACAATTGGTGTTTTCACCCAGCCAATCTTCAAGGCATGGCTTGTGAAAAACATGTTTGCACTTAAGCACATAACAGGGATGTGTATTATTTATCTCCTGCTTACATATAGCGCATAGGGTATTGGTTACAGAACCCGACGTTGGATTTGTTCGGGGGCTGTGCTCTATAGGCATCATAAAAAAAATAATATTCCTGTTTTCGACATAAACTGACGACAAAACAGAGGTAAGATAAAACAATCGGTAAGACACAATAAGTAGGACGAATTATGTATTTTATACAATTTACAATCGAAGCTAATAGAAGAACGGTACTAGATCGTTTCACTGCCGAGTATATCATGCAAGTTGTTCGGCATGTGTACGCCAATGCAGCATACGCACATGTTCCAGACAACAACTTAACCATGCCTCTGACAGAAACCATCGCCAGTAATCCATCCTAAAATATGGCTTCATCAAAACTCTTTAAGTTAAACTAAAGATTAGTTGTAAGGACATTCAGTACTGGTATCCGATCTGAGCCAAATACGCAATATTCTGAAAATGTATACAACCGCTTTTAAACGGTTAGGCTTCAAAGAATTATGATTTCTTAAAAAAAAACTGAGCTATGTTGTTGCGAGAAAAATTTCATGGATAGCAGATGGAAATTGCTATCGACTTCGGATTCGGTTGAGTACTAACGTAGCCATTCATGCTTCTCGGCATGGTATCCAGGCAGAATAACCAGCATCGTAGGCTTGTTGACTAACTAACTTAACACTCGTATCATCGCATGCGGAAGTAAGACCAATCTAATCTTAACATCATCAGCAGGTATGACACTATTTCCAAACTCTATATTTGAATCTTACCACAATCTAAAAATGTGCGACAACTAACGAAGGATAATAAGTGCAATGACTGTAACTACGTTGCAAGCAATGTGCAACTGGAAAAAGATGTTAATTAGATTATCCCTAAAAACATTAGCTGCCCCACGTTGGGCGCCATAAATTTATGTAACCACACCCCAGGGTGAGTGTGTGTGTGTGAGAGAAGATTGTATGAACCATGCAAATTATGCTTTTCCTTACTGGAAAAGTCTTTTTAAAAAATTACTTTACACTTCGCAGATTGCGGGTGTTTAAGTCAAACAGCAGACTTGTTGAGTCAAAATCAATAACTGAACTTTATTTACCAAAGCCTGTCTTATTTATCTACTTACAATTGTTTACTTAAAAACTATTTCACAATGACGCTTGATCATTGCATCAGTCAGTGATGAAATTCTTTTTGAAGAACAAAGGAATATCCAAAAGTATCTATTACCAAAAGTTTCCATAAGAAGAGGAAAATATTTATAAGTTACATTTCTTGCTTTGCAATGCAATTCTTAGATAAGAGCATTATTGTTTACAATTGCTATTGAGCCGTTATGTGTGGACTGCCGTTAACTCCCCCCTCTCTAAGATGAATCGTCCCCGATTCTACATTATTTTCTGTTAATTTCTCTAGTTGATTCAAAATGATTTTGTAAGTATTTTCTTGAATTTCTACATTTTCGTTTTGTTCGGCAGTTGTATGTAATCTTTGGAATTTCATATAAATGTAAATTACTAAAATTATGCATACAATTATGACAATATACCAAAAGGATAAATGTGTTTTAATATTTTTATTTCCTTCGTCTAAAATATTTATATTTTCCAATCTCAACTGTTTATTGGTTCTTTCTATATATTTTAAAATTTCAAAGTTATTTACATAGTCATACCTTAAATAATTCCAAATTTTGGCTTCCGTATTTTCGTACGTGATATTATTTATAATGGTTTGATTTCCAAATGTGATTAAATATGCTCCAGATAATGTTTGATTTTCGACAATATTTTCTCCTGAAATCAATATTGCCCCTTGTTTTATAATTTCAATTGGTGAATTTCTTTCTTTTATTTTATTACATTTTCCCTGTTTTCTGTTTAAAATTTCCGATAAACATGAAGTCTGTTTGCTTAATTTACAATACGTATTTGTGATTTCCGTTTTACAATTTTTAACATTTAGAAACTTATCTTTACACTTAGTTATATTTTGTTCAATTAATAGCTTACCGTCTAGTTGAGCTACTGCTCTTACTTCGTAATAACTACATGTTAAATCAATTTTTGGATATTTTATATAAAGTACAATTATATCATTTTTTTGAACAATTTTAAATTCTGAAATGTCCATTAAGTCTGTCACTGTCATTGTACCGTGCTGGTAGTATGTGATGTTTTTTATTTCGTCAAAGTGCAAAATAGTCGGATTTAAAATTCCTATTTTTCCAAATGTAATTGTATTTATCAGGTTTTCAAGTTCATGCATAATAAATTGATTTCTTTTTTTCCTTATCGTCTTAGCTATTTTGTCACCTTTAAGATTTTGTACTGTATCTGTTAATTCTGTTATAATTTTAAAAATTTCTGAATTCGTTGTAAACTGTTTATTGCAACTAATTCCTCTAATTTATCATTAATTCTCACAAAATCGTCATGATCAGGAGTTCCTGCTATCCATTTCCAGAGTGTTCCCAGTTCATCAATGCCTCTCCTATGCCTAATGTGATTTTGTTTTAATTGTCCTAATAACGTTTCAATTACTATAATTTCTGATTCGGTTTCGGAATTTCTGACTACTATAAAACAAAAATTATGTTTTTATATTATCTTTATGTATAACTCTGTTCCTATTACTTATTATTATTTTATTCCCCAAATTTTCCTTTACTTGTTGTCTTTTATATCTGGGTTTCAGCTTATTCCTTTCGCCTACAATTTTTTCATATACAATTTCACCTGGGTGGAATTGCTTTTCTACTCTGTTTTTATTATGGGATGCAAGCATTTTTTCTTGCGCTTGTTTTAGAGTTTCGGCTAACATTTCATGATTTATTGTATTATGAAAAACATCTTTCGGTTTCAAGTTTGTGACCGAATGGATTGTTAAATTGTATTGTTGACCGGCTCTAAAAACTGTTTCTAAATCGCTAACTATATTACATTCTTCTTTTATGCATCTTGCGATTTCTATGAGTGTTGAATGGACCCTTTCTATTTGTCCATTACTTGTACTATGGCGTGGATCGCAAAAATAAATTTCTACATTCAATCTTTGCATTAATGATTTAAATTGGGGTGTTGTGAAGCTAGGCTCATTGTCTAATGTGATTCGTTTTACATCTGGGAATGTCTGGAACAATTCCAAAACTTTTTCCTCTATGTTTGTTTTGTCTTCTATGTGTTTTAATATTAGGAACTTAGAGTAAGCGTCTATACATGTTATAAATTTTAATTTTTGAGCGTAAAAAATGTCAAGATGCAATTGTTCGCCTTCTTTATCCGGAATAGGAGCTTTACCTATTGGAATTTTTTTAGGATGACGATCATACTTATTTTTGTTGCAAGTTATACAGTTTTGCCCATATTGTTTTAGTTGTTTTCGCATCTCTGGCCAATAATAGAGTTTTTCTATTTGTTTTGTATTTTCGACATAATTGCGATGAGCTCTATTATGAGTCTGTTCAATTATGCCTGCTTGGTCTTCTCTGTTAGGAATGTCCATTGGAAATAGTCTAGTGTGTACAAATTTGTTATGGAATGTTTCCTTTAGAGGACGTTGTATTTCGTACAGATCCTCTACTGTACAATGAATGGCAGTCGCCAATTTTGGTTCAATATACTCTTTCAAAATGGTGAGCAAATTTTCAACGGTATCATATTCAATTAAATGCCTTTTATTGCCAAAACTTGTGATTAGTTCATGAATGGTGAACCTGTTTTTGCATAATATAATTTGTTGTTTAAATTGGTTTAAAGGTTTTTTTGTTTCCTGTATGCAAACATTGTCGCTACTTTCTGCAGAATGTTGTGATTCGTCATCTGTTGAATCATTTGACAAATTGTTCACTTCGAGGCGTGATAGCGCATCAGCTACAATATTTGTTTTTCCTGGCTGATAGACAAATTTTGGAGAAAATTCCTCGATAAACGCATGCCATCTTTTCATTTTGGAGTTGGGGTTACGGGTGGACAATGCAAAGGTCAATGGTTGATGATCCGTATGGATTTCAAGATTTGTCACCCCATAAAGATTTTTTAATGCCCATACTATAGCGTATAATTCTTTTTCATTAGTAGCATAATTTCTCTCTGTTTTATTAAGAGTTCTAGAGATAAACGTAATTGGTTTATTTTCTTGTGAAAGTACCGCGCCTATTGCAACATTAGAAGCGTCGGTAGTCAGTACAAATTTCTTTGAATAATCGGGTTGCGTCAATTCCATTTCTGACGCTAAATGTTTCTTTAGCTTATTGAATGCAGATATTCCTGCTTCATCAATTTCAATCATAACTTTTTTCGAGATATTTTTTGAGACTCTACCATTTTCTGCTGACAAATACTTTGTCAAAGGCTTTGCAATCGCCGCGTAATCCTTAACGAATTTGCGATAATATCCCGTAATGCCCATAAAACCTCTTAATTCCCGTAAACTTTTGGGTAAGGGATAATTAAGCATTAACTCAATTTTATGTGGATCGGTTTTGATAGTATCTTGGGCTATAATGTAACCCAAAAATTCTATTTGAATTTCAAAAAATTTCGATTTTTCAAGAGAAGCTTAGCTCTTCTTAGAATTCCAATTATTAATTCCAAGTCTTTCATGTGTTGTTCCTTGCTTTCAGAAAAAATAATGATGTCATCCATGTACACGTGACATATTTTTCCAATATAATCGCGCAATATATCATCCATTGCTCTTTGAAAAATTCTAGGAGCGTTTTTAAGGCCGAAGGGCATTCGCAAGAACTCATACTTTCCATTATTAATGGAAAATGCCGTCTTTTCTATTTCGCCTTCAAACATTAAAATTTGGTGAAAGCCGGACTCCAAGTCAATGCTGGAAAAGTATTTTGCTTTCCCTAAATTTGACAGAATTATGTTGGTATCCGGGATAGGATAACGATCGGGAATGGTTTGCTCGT
Organism: Philophylla caesio; assembly: GCA_963971545.1. Taxonomy (NCBI): domain Eukaryota; kingdom Metazoa; phylum Arthropoda; class Insecta; order Diptera; family Tephritidae; genus Philophylla; species Philophylla caesio. The sequence goes on from OZ020606.1 coordinate 68,098,262, forward strand.
TAAGTTTTTTGTAATCTATAACCAATCTGAACTTCGGTGAACCATCATCGTGTGTACCTTTTTTCGGTACTACCCAAATGGGCGAGTTATAAGGACTTCTACTTGGCCTTATGATTTCTTCGTTCAACATCCTGTCGATTTCCTTATTCACAAATTTACAGAAAGGGGATAGGGATATTGCCTACTCCAAATAGGATCTTTGCCCTCCGTTCTTATTACTGCTTTTACGTCTGTTCTGAATGGAAAACTCGTATCGACCTCAGGATGTATTTTTCTGATATTGTTTTTTATGTATTCTTTTGATTCTAATAACTCATAATTTTCATGTTCAGGATATGTACCCAAACTATATGTTTTCATGTTTTTATCATCTGTTATTTCCGAACCTCTTTCGCCCAGTATTGAACAGTTATCGATATTGCCGGTAAAGTCATCGGCTGGCACTTAAGGATCTTCGTGTCCCAAAGCAAAATATTTTTTTATCATTAAATTGCCGGTAAATTCATCGGCGGGCTTTGTAGAAACTTTTTGTTCCACTGTTTTGTTTTTAACAGTAATTTTCTTACCATTTTTCTTTTTTAACTTGCCGGTAAATTCATCGGCGGGCTCTGTAGAAACTTTTTGTTCCACAGTTTTGTTTTTAACAGTAATTTTCTTACCATTTTTCTTTTTTAACTTGCCGGTAAATTCATCGGCGGGCTCTGTAGAAACTTTTTGTTCCACAGTTTTGTTTTTGACAGTAATTTTCTTACCATCTTTATTTTTTAACTTGCCGGTAAATTCATCGGCGGGAGCCTTAGAAACTTTTTGTTCCAAGGGGTTTAAAAATATTTGTTTATTCTCTTCATGAACTTTGATGCTCATGCTTTTTTCAATCATTTCATTGTCACTTATATTTTTATAAAAAATTTTCCCATTACACACGTCAATACGTGCTTCGACTTTTTTTAATAAATTATACCCTAATAGGAGATCGGATTCTAACTTTTCTGTTTCGTAGAAAATTTGTTGTACTCCAAATAAAGTTATCAAATGGTAAAACTTGATGATGGAATAACCATTTATCGTTTTTACCCTTTTGTGAATTGATAATTCATTTCTATTATCGTATATCCCCTCCTTTATATAGCAAGAGGTTGCTCCCGTGTCGACAAGAGCTTTTAGGTTTCTTTTTAATTTTCTGTCGTAGAGGTTGATGTAGGGGAGTTCGTCCCCTCTTCCCCTAAAAAATGGTTTTCGTTTAAATTATTTATTCGTTGCGCCTTTTCCTGAGGCCTGAAGCTATTGTTGCTCTCACGTTGCCTCTTTATTCCATGTAAATCTTGGGCTTGAGCCCCATAATTTTGTTGCCCCTTATTTGCTTGAGCACTAGTGCTAGCCATTCGCGCAGTTTGGTTATAAAATCCATTGTTTTGTTGAGATTTAGTATTGGCGTTTCTCCTAAATCTCGAAATGGATGGATCTATATCCATCGCCTCGGGTTTTGGTATGTTTGTTTTTTGGGGAAACCTCAAGTTATTATTTGAATAATTTGTCGGTTTAGCCTTCATTTTTTCGGTAGCGAAATTTTGAGCAAACAACGCTCTCTGGTTGTTTGACTCAAGTTCCTGCGCTTTAGCCAAAGCATCAGGTAGATCTCTCAACGGCGCGTTTAGTCCCGTTATAAAAATCCTAAGGGCATGATCCCTATTCTTTTTATTTAACTCTTTTAATAGTTTTGTTTATTAACAAAGTCAACTTCCTGTTGACAACGTTATAGTATTCGATTACTGACATCGAACCCTGCCTCAAAACGCTAAGTTCCTGTTCAATTATATGAATGGGACGTTTGTCAGAGTACGCGAAGTCGAGCCGAGCGACTATCGCATCAAAATTTAGAACCGTACCGTGATTCGTTAAAATGTCATTCGCGTCCTGCGTTACCTTATTTCTAAGGATAGTTAAGGCGGCGAAGTATCTCCTACTCCTCCTAGTATACAAACTCATGGCATTGTGAGCCGCCTCTCTCCAACTCACATATGCATTTAATTTACCGGGAAACTCTGGTAATGACTTTATTACGTCTAGGGACTCCTGGCACGCTATATTTTCACTTATTGTTTCTGCCTCGTAGTCAGTTGCCCTACGACTTCCTACTTCTACTTGAGATTTAAGTCTCTCAAGTTCCTGCTTCAGACCTAAATTGCTGTCAGCTATCAGTCTGGTGATTAGTTCTACTGTTAACACGTCACTGTTCGCCATTATATTTTTTTTTTATTTACTTTTAATTTCGTTCACTTGTTACTATTGTGGTCTGTGCCACAGTTATTACAACAATATAAATATATGTAATATAACTTAGTTTATTTTAACTAAGATGGGGTATTTCCCATATATAAATTACCTTAAGGTAGATTTTTGGATTAAACAGTCTGCTGCTGTCTTTATGCTGGCGGTAGTTGATTGTAGAGATGTTCTTATTTGTTTACCTGCTGCTGTCCTTATGCTGGCAGTAGTTGATTGTAGAGATGTTCTTATTTGTTTACCTGCTGCTGTCCTTATGCTGGCAGTAGTTGATTGTAAAGATGTTGTTGTTAATGTTGTTTACCTGCTGCTGTCTTTATGCTGGCAGTACTTGTTTGTAAAGATGTTGTTGTTAATGTTGTTTACCTGCTGCTGTCTTTATGCTGGCAGTAGTTGATTGTAAAGATGTTGTTGTTAATGTTGTTTACCTGCTGCTGTCTTTATGCACACGCACCACGAAAAGAATCCTTTAAATTTAGGATATTCTTTAACACTCGCGGTTTTTTTTTATTAGCATGTGCCCCACGTTGGGCGCCAATTATGCTTTTCCTTACTGGAAAAGTCTTTTTAAAAAATTACTTTACACTCCGCAGATTGCGGGTGTTTAAGTCAAACAGCAGACTTGTTGAGTCAAAATCAATAACTGAACTTTATTTACCAAAGCCTGTCTTATTTATCTACTTACAATTGTTTACTTAAAAACTATTTCACAATGACGCTTGATCATTGCATCAGTCAGTGATGAAATTCTTTTTGAAGAACAAAGGAATATCCAAAAGTATCTATTACCAAAAGTTTCCATAAGAAGAGGAAAATATTTATAAGTTACATTTCTTGCTTTGCAATGCAATTCTTAGATAAGAGCATTATTGTTTACAATTGCTATTGAGCCGTTATGTGTGGACTGCCGTTAACTTGCATGTCCCGAAAATATTCGTGCCCCATGTAGGGCGCCATCAAAACTTCATATGACATACATACACGTGTGTAGGTTGTATGGGCCTGATGATATTCGAAATAGGCCTCATAGCTTTTATACTTTTTGTACAATCACACAATAAACCTAAATTAATAGGATTCCTAACTGAAACGACAAAATCAAATAAAGGGGGGTACTATTAAGGAACGAAACTACTATGAAAACTGAATTTGGGGGACAAGTCATCCTACCTACATCTGTGCTTACCAGTTGGCGAGGTCTAAGGCGGTAATCGACACTCGCTTTCTTTACCCAACCCAACCATGATCTTCTAACAAAAGGATATTGAAGATCCCTTCTAAAATAACTTCTCTTACCTCCTTATGCCATCAGGTGTCAACAGGAAAAAATATCAAACTTAACACATGATTTATACGTTATAAATTCATATTATATTTCTATTTATCTTAACAGAAAATTAACACAATAACAATTAAGATTTCGAGAATAATTCAGTGACTCGAACATCTAACTAACTAATATTATTTAAATATACGAAAGTTACTTTTAGGTTTTTAACTATACAAATTATTTTCCAATTAACTTAAGCATTGCAAATTACAACAATAAAAGCTAAAGTGAGCTCGGCAATGGTTATAAAATTTCATTAAATATATCCTGAACACATTACTTAAGCACTGTATAACTAAATATTTAGTTCGCCGTAATAGGCGCAGAAAGCTCTATTTAATCAAGCGCTAATACAAGGCAAATGTTGTTGTTGTAACCATTCGCGCACTCAATGATCATTTCCCTATTGCCAGTTTCAAAACAAGTGACTGGACTTTTTGCTAAATATATATGCACATATGTAGCTACCTAACTTACAAACTAGCGATCACCAAAGAGACAACAAAACGTATGTTTGTATGTTTGCAGTCAAGATTTGCTCTGCGTTTACAACTTTACGCTTATACTCAAGCAGATGCACATTTAATTATGTATGTATATACAGATGGTATATACATAGCGACAAGTACTTTTAGTACCTGGCTGGCGACATACAAATCTAACTAGGCTGTCTTTTTGGATCTGCTCAAAGCGAAATAGATAAAAAGGAAAATATGCAAAATTGTTTGTCACTTACATGTACATTGTACATATGTATGCGCAGCTCCAGCGTTGAAAGGCTGTCCAGCGTTGTAGTTACAGTTCGTTGATAATGGGTGTCTAATTAGGTTAGTTAGTTTTATATATAAACCTTTTTTTTTCGTTTCGCTTGGAAATTTACAATAAATTCACTAAGTATCAACTACTTTTAAATCTTTGAATTTCTTCACTTTTTTTTCAAATACTAAATTTTTAAGATTTTTTTTTTTAATTTTATTTTTTAACATTATATTTTTGGCTTTTCTGCCTTTTCTTTCGTTAACAAACCAAACGATTTAACACAACAACACCACTTCTACACCTTACACACTTAAACTGATTTCGGACGTAGATTAACACTAATTGAGGTTGCTGATTCTTTTAGCATCCGAGTTGCATGATCCTACAGCTTCTCTAACATGGAAATGTTGCTCTCTTGCTATGCCGGATCTTAGTGGTTCGGGTCCTCAAAAGTAGGGGGAGTTCAATGGGGTTTTTAACGTTGCTTGTCTAGTTGCGATGGTTTTACTTAACAGCACTGCGTCCAAGTGGCGTAGCGCGTGCACATATGAGTATGCACATACATAAGTGTGCTAACCAATATTCGCCGAAATATGAATTAGCCAATATTTAAACCAACTTTAAATATGACCCGTGGTTAAATCAACGTTGAATATAGCCGATTTTTTAACCAAATTTAAATATGACCAATGGTTAAATATATCCAATATTTAAATATGGTCAGTGGTTAACTTTAACCAATATTTAAATATAGCCAGTGATTAAATATACACCCACACCAAAACGCTGCATTGTGGCTGGAATACGTCGATTAACGTAGCAAAGCGCTGGTGTGGGCTGAGGTTAGGTTGAGTTGGATTTTGATCCACCCGTCGCTTTACCGGGAATAAAAATGAAAAGCAATTAAAACTTCTGCTTCTGAAAGCATTTTGTTAGCTATTCTTACCTTTTTCTTCTTTATTTCAGTGAGGAAAACTCACTATTAATTCTTTAAAGGATATATGTATATATATATTCCTCTAATTATTAAACGGAAACTTAACGCGGCACTTTTTCCTATCAAATGTAGGTTTCTCGTTGGTATAAAGTTTTAGCGTAACTGGGATCTAGCGGCAAAAGGACTAAGTACAGCCGCGTGGGCGTTTATATACCCAACTTTTCCAATGCTGGACTATTCTTTGGAAATGGAAATAGCTCTTTTGCTTATGCACATAGCTGTAGTTACCATTTCTCAAAAGCTCTATGATACAGTTTCGCGCATCTCAAAATGAGTACGAGTGTAATCTCAAGCTTATAACTTATGATTTGTGTCAAGTGCCATTTGGTGTGGAAAATAATATGATATAAAGCTCAGATAAAAGCTTACTACACTGAGAAAGAAAACGATCGTTACAAAACCCGATAATATGACACCAAAAGAAGGGATATTAGCGGGAATCAGCTACGAATGTCTTTGGCGTGATAAGTACCAATTTCTTTCACCTGCAAATTTTCGAGTTGGTAGTAGCAGTTACCAATCCTCTTTCGAACTCTACATTTAACAAATTGTGAACCTAGTTTTGCATTAACTTTTTCAGAAAACTTACTGAGAGCAAAGTTGCGTCGGTAAACTTCATGTCCTTCTTTGAAAGAGACAGGTTTTGAACGTAAATTATATTGTTTAACATTTTTATCATAGGCTTTGCGTATATTCGCTTGTATATCTTTTCTCAATAACGCTAAGTTATCTGTTCGAGAAAGTGGCTGAATTGGCTCTTCAAGCAGGGATAACTCCTTCAGCAGTTTGTAGTCTGAGCCATGCGTGATCATGTCCAAACCAAACAGTACTTGATATGGAGAACATCCTAGAGATTGATGAAGTGCAGATCTTAAAGAACATGATATGCTTGACAGATGTACGTCCCATTCAGACTGGTCGTTTTTTAAATACGAACGAATCGCCGCTAACAAGGAGCGATTTACGCGCTCGGCAGCATTGCTCTGCGGCGAGTATAAAGCGGTATACATCTGTTTTATAGCTAATTCGGTTAGGAACGCTTTGAAATCGTTAGCTTTAAATTGAGTTCCGTTATCGCTCACAATAGTTTCAGGAACTCCGAAGCTGTGGAAAATGTTTTCCAACAGAAATTTTTGTATCGCAGCTGACGTGAACTTTTTTAGCGGTTGAAGCCAGTGATACTTACTAAAATGGTCGAGAACAATTAACAAACCTATATGGCCATTTTTACTGCGAGGATATGGTTCTAACAGATCAATATATAGCCTCTGGAATGGTCTACAAGTAGGGCTATGCGCTCCCATTGGAGGGCGAAGAGTGAAATTGGGGGCTTTATTCTCCTTGCAAGTCTCACACTGTCGAATGTACTCGCGTACATCTTTTGCTAAACCAGGCCAGAAAAGGTAACGCCGTAACTTCTCAATTGTTTTTTGTATGCCTGCATGAGAAGACGTTAAGCTGTCATGGGCTTGCTTTAAGGCATCGATCCGGAGCCTTTCTGGAACCCATAACTTCCAATTGGATTTCTTTTCTAATTCATCTCCAACGGTGTGTTCTGACTTAATATATAAAATTTTATCAACAATTTTCATGTCCGGAAATTTTCCGGGATTTTCGCTAAATTTGGTTTTCAGTGTTACATAGGAATCGTCACTAAAAGCGTCTGATTCAAGATCTATAATCGGGCTCATATCTAACTCTGCTATCTCATTTTCGCATAGACGTGATAAGGCGTCGGGAACAATATGTTCCTTTCCTTTTCGATGTGATATGGAAAATTTGAATTGCTGTAAACGAAATATCCAACGCGCAAGTCGACCGGAAACGTTTTGCTGCTTCATTAACCAAATAAGACTTGAATGGTCTGTTACTACCTCAAACTCTTGTAGTTCCACATAACCTCTGAACTTTTCAATGTCAAGTATTACAGCTAAGCACTCACGCTCGGTGACGCTGTAGTTGCGTTGAGATCTGTTCAATTTCTTGGACATAAAATCTGTTCAATTTCTTGGACATAAAAGCTATCGGCTTTTCTTCGTTGTCATCGGACAATTGAACTAAAACGGCACCAATGCCAAAATCACTGGCATCACAATGCAAATAAAATTTCTTTTCAAAATCGGGATTTATTAAAACTGGGGCAGTTGTCAAAATTTCTTTTAATTGGTTCATCGCCTGTTGAGCTTCAGGTGTCCAAACAAATTGTTTTTTTGTGGACAACACTTCGGTAATAGGATACGTAAGGTCGGCGAAATTTTGAATGAAGCGACGGTACCATCCACAAACACCGAGGAATCCTCGTACTTGTTTTAAGTTTTTCGGCGGGGTCCAGTTTACAATACACGATACTTTAGCGGGGTCTGTGCGAATACCTCCACTACCAATGATATATCCTAAGTAGTTAATGCTATTAACACAAAATTGGCTTTTAGCAATATTAAGAGTCAAATTTGCTTTGCGAAATTGCTCTGCCAAACGAACTAATACAGCGAGATGAGAAGAAAAGTCTTCAGACACAATACAAAGATCATCGAGATAACCAAAAACGCAGTGTCGAAGTTCTGGTAGTATTATTTCATCCATCAGACGACACATAGTGGACGGTGCATTGCAAAGGCCAAACGGCATTACTTTAAATTGATAAAGCGGTCGTCCTGGAACCGTAAAGGCGGTCAACGCCTTGGATTCAGGACTCAGCTCAATTTACCAATATGCATCTTTAAGATCAAGTTTGGTTATTATGTTAGATTTTGGTAGTCTCGAAAAAATTACATCTATACTTGGTAAAGGATAGGCATCCTTTTTCGTGACGTCATTAAGTCTGCGGGCATCTAAGCAAAGGCGAACTTTGTTAGGCTTAACTACGAGACGCATAGGCGAACTCCAAGCACTTACTGACGGTTCAATGACATCAAGTTGGATCATACGATCGATTTCCTGATACATTAACGTTTCAACTGCTGGACTCACTGGGTAAAAGCGCTGCTTAACAGGCTTTGCATCTCCAACATCGATGTGATGTTGTATAAGCGTGGTGTGACCTAAACCTTTAGTAGCGTTAGGAAACAAGTTTTTTATGACTTCTAACTGCTGCTTTTGTTGAGAACTCAATGGGTATTCATCACTATCTAAAGCTCTAGTTGGCTCTTTTTTCTTATCTAATGAACTAATGATATTCGGGGCTAGTGCAAAAATTCTCCATAACTTCTTCTTCGTCTATCTTAACGCCAGATTTATCAATCAGGGAAGCTACGGCATCATAAAATGATGAAAATGACTCTCCAGGTTTTTGTTTACGCGACCTAATCCTTTCCTTGCTCATAAAAGTGGAACGGTAGTCTCTATACTGCTGTCGAAGGGAAGCACAAATATCTGACCAAACGATCCGATCTACTTGTTTATGGTATCGCCAATACCAATCTCTTGCTTTCCCAGCAAATAAAATATGCATGTGCTTGCACATGGCGGTAAAGTCACTATCTAAGGTTTCGTCTGTCAGGGATTTAACTCTATAAATAAATTATTCTACTCCTAAGCCTTCCGCAGATCCATCAAAGTGTAAACTCCACTTTTGCATTGTATCAGCGGTCTTCCTATTAAAAGTGGAAGATGCCATCGATGAAGGGGTATTACGAATAGGTACTGGTAACACATGGGTATTTTCCGGGCTACAGCTGGGTTGGTTGTTCTGAAACAAGTTCATGTTCAAGTTAGCCATAACTCTAGCAACTGTTAGTTCAATCATTTCCTGAACAACACTGTAATCAACCATGTTACCTTGACGATAATTCCGGTTGCGAGCGGGTCTACCTCTCCTTCTAGTACCTATGTCTCTATTTGGAGGAGGCTCAACTAAGTTGGTGCTTTGACTAGCCTCCAAAGCGGATGATTGTGCGGCACTAGCATCCAACTCGCATTGCTCTTGGGCCTCGGCAGAAGTGCTTGCTTGTGCTTGGTCTAAAGCCTTAGTTTGGTTTCGAGTCATAACTCTTTGACCAGAATGGACAGCATTGGTTGTATTTTGCTTAGTTCCAGGCGAGCAATTGCCGACGACTAACTTAAGTTCTGGTTGGTTAATAATTGTGTTACAAATGCAACAATTGGTGTTTTCACCCAGCCAATCTTCAAGGCATGGCTTGTGAAAAACATGTTTGCACTTAAGCACATAACACGGATGTGTATTATTTATCTCCTGCTTACATATAGCGCATAGGGTATTGGTTACAGAACCCGACGTTGGATTTGTTCGGGGGCTGTGCTCTATAGGCATCATAAAAAAAGAATATTCCTGTTTTCGACATAAACTGACGACAAAACAGAGATAAGATAAAACAATCGGTAAGACACAATAAGTAGGACGAATTATGTATTTTATACAATTTACAATCGAAGCTAATAGAAGAACGGTACTAGATCGTTTCACTGCCGAGTATATCATGCAAGTTGTTCGGCATGTGTACGCCAATGCAGCATACGCACATGTTCCAGACAACAACTTAACCATGCCTCTGACAGAAACCATCGCCAGTAATCCATCCTAAAATATGGCTTCATCAAAACTCTTTAAGTTAAACTAAAGATTAGTTGTAAGGACATTCAGTACTGGTATCCGATCTGAGCCAAATACGCAATATTCTGGAAATGTATACAACCGCTTTTAAACGGCTAGGCTTAAAAGAATTATGATTTCTTAAAAAAAACTGAGCTATGTTGTTGCGAGAAAAATTTCATGGATAGCAGATGGAAATTGCTATCGACTTCGGATTCGGTTGAGTACTAACGTAGCCATTCATGCTTCTCGGCATGGTATCCAGGCAGAATAACCAGCATCGTAGGCTTGTTGACTAACTAACTTAACACTCGTATCATCGCATGCGGAAGTAAGACCAATCTAATCTTAACATCATCAGCAGGTATGACACTATTTCCAAACTCTATATTTGAATCTTACCACAATCTAAAAATGTGCGACAACTAACAAAGGATAATAAGTGCAATGACTGTAACTACGTTGCAAGCAATGTGCAACTGGAAAAAGATGTTAATTAGATTATCCCTAAAAACATTAGCTGCCCCACGTTGGGCGCCATAAATTTATGTAACCACACCCCAGGGTGAGTGTGTGTGTGTGAGAGAAGATTGTATGAACCATGCATGTCCCGAAAATATTCGTGCCCCATGTAGGGCGCCATCAAAACTTCATATGACATACATACACGTGTGTAGGTTGTATGGGCCTGATGATATTCGAAATAGGCCTCATAGCTTTTATACTTTTTGTACAATCACACAATAAACCTAAATTAATAGGATTCCTAACTGAAACGACAAAATCAAATAAAGGGGGGTACTATTAAGGAACGAAACTACTATGAAAACTGAATTTGGGGGACAAGTCATCCTACCTACATCTGTGCTTACCAGTTGGCGAGGTCTAAGGCGGTAATCGACACTCGCTTTCTTTACCCAACCCAACCATGATCTTCTAACAAAAGGATATTGAAGATCCCTTCTAAAATAACTTCTCTTACCTCCTTATGCCATCAGGTGTCAACAGGAAAAAATATCAAACTTAACACATGATTTATACGTTATAAATTCATATTATATTTCTATTCATCTTAACAGAAAATTAACACAATAACAATTAAGATTTCGAGAATAATTCAGAGACTCGAACATCTAACTAACTAATATTATTTAAATATACGAAAGTTACTTTTAGGTTTTTAACTATACAAATTATTTTCCAATTAACTTAAGCATTGCAAATTACAACAATAAAAGCTAAAGTGAGCTCGGCAATGGTTATAAAATTTCATTAAATATATCCTGAACACATTACTTAAGCACTGTATAACTAAATATTTAGTTCGCCGAAATAGGCGCAGAAAGCTCTATTTAATCAAGCGCTAATACAAGGCAAATGTTGTTGTTGTAACCATTCGCGCACTCAATGATCATTTCCCTATTGCCAGTTTCAAAACAAGTGACTGGACTTTTTGCTAAATATATATGCACATAGCTACCTAACTTACAAACTAGCGATCACCAAAGAGACAACAAAACGTATGTTTGCAGTCAAGATTTGCTCTGCGTTTACAACTTTACGCTTATACTCAAGCAGATGCACATTTAATTATGTATGTATATACAGATGGTATATACATAGCGACAAGTACTTTTAGTACCTGGCTGGCGACATACAAATCTAACTAGGCTGTCTTTTTGGATCTGCTCAAAGCGAAATAGATAAAAAGGAAAATATGCAAAATTGTTTGTCACTTACATGTACATATGTATGCGCAGCTCCAGCGTTGAAAGGCCTTCCAGCGTTGTAGTTACAGTTCGTTGATAATGGGTGTCTAATTAGGTTAGTTAGTTTTATATATAAACCTTTTTTTTCGTTTCGCTTGGAAATTTACAATAAATTCACTAAGTATCAACTACTTTTAAATCTCTGAATTTCTTCACTTTTTCTCAAATACTAAATTTTTAAGATTTTTTTTTTTAATTTTATTTTTTAACATTATATTTTTGGCTTTTCTGCCTTTTCTTTCGTTAACAAACCAAACGATTTAACACAACAACACCACTTCTACACCTTACACACTTAAACTGATTTCGGACGTAGATTAACACTAATTGAGGTTGCTGATTCTGTTAGCATCCGAGTTGCATGATCCTACAGCTTCTCTAACATGGAAATGTTGCTCTCTTGCTATGCCGGATCTTAGTGGTTCGGGTCCTCAAAAGTAGGGGGAGTTCAATGGGGTTTTTAACGTTGCTTGTCTAGTTGCGATGGTTTTACTTAACAGCACTGCGTCCAAGTGGCGTAGCGCGTGCACAAATGAGTATGCACATACATAAGTGTGCTAACCAATATTCGCCGAAATATGAATTAGCCAATATTTAAACCAACTTTAAATATGACCCGTGGTTAAATCAACGTTGAATATAGCCGATTTTTTAACCAAATTTAAATATGACCAATGGTTAAATATATCCAATATTTAAATATGGTCAGTGGTTAACTTTAACCAATATTTAAATATAGCCAGTGATTAAATATACACCCACACCAAAACGCTGCAGTGTGGCTGGAATACGTCGATTAACGTAGCAAAGCGCTGGTGTGGGCTGAGGTTAGGTTGAGTTGGACTTTGATCCACCCGTCGCTTTACCGGGAATAAAAATGAAAAGCAATTAAAACTTCTGCTTCTGAAAGCATTTTGTTAGCTATTCTTACCTTTTTCTTCTTTATTTCAGTGAGGAAAACTCACTATTAATTCTTTAAAGGATATATGTATATATATATTCCTCTAATTATTAAACGGAAACTTAACGCGGCACTTTTTCCTATCAAATGTAGGTTTCTCGTTGGTATAAAGTTTTAGCGTAACTGGGATCTAGCGGCAAAGGACTGAGTACAGCCGCGTGGGCGTTTATATACCCAACTTTTCCAATGCTGGACTATTCTTTGGAAATGGAAATAGCTCTTTTGCTTATGCACATAGCTGTAGTTACCATTTCTCAAAAGCTCTATGATACAATTTCGCGCATCTCAAAATGAGTACGAGTGTAATCTCAAGTTTATAACTTATGATTTGTGTCAAGTGCCATTTGGTGTGGAAAATAATACGATATAAAGCTTAGATAAAAGTATTCTTTTTGGTTGTTGTGGTTTCCGACAGGGTAATTATACGTTGTATTTTGGAACGAATTTCCGTCATCCCTTGTCAAGTTTGGTTTGGAGACAAACCGGTTTCGGCGTTGTGCCATCTTCAGTGTAATTTTTCGTTCTGATTATTTTCTGTACGTACGTTAGTCTTTATAGTATTGTCCTTGTCTGTTGCTTTTGGTTAGGTACTCCTTAGCGGACGCTTTCTTTGTGTTTGTATTGTAGCCTTAAGTTGCTGTTATACCTGCAGGTATATATAACTTAGTTGTTTACATTTTATTGATTATTATTGTCTGGATTCGCTTGTGTTCAGTGGTTTGCATTTGCGTACCCTTTTGTGTGTTAGTTACGGGACTTCTGACCTGTTTTGGGTATAGTAGCCTAAGAGGCTCGAATGATACATCCGAGGCTGTGTTTATCTGTTCGTTTATTATTTTTCCCACAAAGGTTTTTTGTTTGTATATTTCCATGTTTTCTAAAACGTTTAGACGATGTCCTTTATGTTGTACGTGGAGAACTTTGGCTGCTTTCCCTATTTTGCATGGTGTACATTTGTTTTCTGCCATATGGTTTGCGAAGTTTGACTCCGGCGTAGTGGATGGTTTTAGCCTTTTCTTGTTGTAGTCTCTAATATGTTCACGATATCTTGTTTTTATCTTGCGCCCTGTCTGTCCTATATAGCTATATTGACATTCGCAGGTCAACTTGTATACACCCTGCTTATCTAATGGGTCTTCTTCGTTGGTGCTATTTTGTAGTATTTTGCCCATATTATTCCTTGTTTTAAAGGCTGTTTTTATATTGTATTTTCGGAACACTTTAGCCAATTTGTAGGAAGTTGTTCCTGTATAGTTTAAGACTGCCCAATTTTTATCGTTATCTTCCTTCTTATTCGACTTCTTTGTTTTAGTGCCTTTCATGATTTTGTTTACCAGCTCTTTTTTGTATCCGTTGTTTTCGGCGATAGCATATATTGTTTTAAGTTCTTTGTTGTACGCATCTTTTTCTAGTGGAGTTCGTTGAAGTCTCGTTATTAGATGCCTAAATGCGGCATTTTTGTGTTGCTGCGGGTGGTTCGAGGTGTTATGTATTATTGTGTCTGTGGCTGTGGGCTTCCTATATATTTCGAATTCAAACTTGTTTGTGTCTTTATTTATTTTAATTGTTGTGTCCAAATAGTTAATTTTTCCTTCCTGTTCTGTATCCATCGTGAACTTTATGTTTGTGTGTTGGTCGTTAAGATAATTAAGTATTTGTTCTTCCTTGTCTTCCGTTACAAGGCAAATGATATCATCGACATATCTCGCGTAGAACCTTACTCCTAGGTTGCTTGCCAATTTCTCCATGTATTTCTCCTCCAAATGTTGCATGAATACTTCCATTAGGATTGCGGATGTGGGATTACCCATTCCCAGTCCTTTAGTTTGCCGATATATCTTATTATTGAACTTGAAATAGTTTTGGTCGAGCGTTACTTTCAAAGTATTGACTATTTCTGTTGCTATGTTCTTGTCCAATTTATCTCTCAATGTTTTAGTTAGGACGGTAAGTGTTTCTGTCAATGGTATTGATGGATAGAGATCTTTGACATCAAATGATACTAATTTCGGGTGGTTTGGTACGTCCAGCGATATCATCTTTTCAATTAACTCCGTTGTGTTTTTGATTATATGCTTGTTTGGTAGTTCTAAATGATCCACCAGTAGTGATTTCAGATGTTTAGATAGTTTATATCCTGGGGCCGATTTGTGGTTGACTATTGGTCTCATTGGTGTATCTGGTTTGTGTATTTTTGGTAGCGAGATCATTGACGGGGCTGTTGGATTCATTAATGTCATTGCATATTTCTGTTTCTGGTTAATAATCGTCTTTGCTTGTTTAATTGCATCTTTTATTGCCACTTGGTACTCCTCAGTTGGGTCTTTTCTCATTAGCCGACAATTTGTTTCTTTAATTAGGTTCTCGGTCTTTTCTACGTATTCTTGTTCGTGCATTAGTACCGTTGTGTTGCCCTTGTCTGCCTTTGTTGTGATAATTTTGTTTATTTTGAGCTTTTGTTTAAGTCCTTTTATGGTTTTATTTTCGCCTACCCCTTTCTCTCGCTCTGTGGATTTTATGTCTTTCTCAATTATGTGTTTACATAGATGTCTAGCATGATCTTGATCTGCGCTTGGTAGTAAAGATATCGCCATTTCTGTGTCCACAATTGTTTGTTCTACTTCCTTCCTTTTATCATAATTTGGAATGTTGTGTTTGAGACCCTTCTTCAATATTTCCGTCTCTTCTTTGTTAATGTGAACCTTAGTTAAATTGACGAATCTTGGATGGAAGGCTATTTCATTTTGTTGTTTGTTTTTTGTGCCGTTTACTTTCCTATTGAGGTCATCGATTTTCTTGTTCAATTTATTGTATCTTTGACCCATGGATTTCTTAATAATTTCCTTTATTTCATGTGTTATTTCCATAAGTGCGTTGACTGGAAGGAGTTCTGCTAGTTCTAAGTGAATGTCAAGTAGTTCTTTATTGGTGTTTTCTTTTTTGGCCTGTAAGTATTTAATTTCTTGTCGAAGGAAGCTGTTTTCGGTTTTTTTTATGATTTTTTGCCTTTCTTCGGATCTCGACTTAAGTTTTATTTGTGCAAACTTTGGTGTGATATTCAATGTCAAACATTGCTTATTGAACCAAATGCTTGCGTTGGTGTTGTGTATTTTCAGTTGTCGTCTTTGGTATGCTGTTAAAAGTTGAATCGTCCTTAGTTGATGAGCCTGACTGGCATTATTATATTCTTTTTGGTTGTTGTGGTTTCCGACAGGGTAATTATACGTTGTATTTTGGAACGAATTTCCGTCATCCCTTGTCAAGTTTGGTTTGGAGACAAACCGGTTTCGGCGTTGTGCCATCTTCAGTGTAATTTTTCGTTCTGATTATTTTCTGTACGTACGTTAGTCTTTATAGTATTGTCCTTGTCTGTTGCTTTTGGTTAGGTACTATAGAATATGTTTTTATTCTATTTAAAATATTTTATTTTTATAACTTTTATTTTATACATCCAGAAAATTAATTATTAAAAAATCAAATTGAAAAATATTGAAAGACAAATTTATATATGAAAATAAAAATATTAAAACAAGTTCAAATTAATAAAGTAGATACATATATTATAAACCCTACAGGTACTCCTTAGCGGACCCTTTCTTTGTGTTTGTATTGTAGCCTTAAGTTGCTGTTATACCTGCAGGTATATATAACTTAGTTGTTTACATTTTATTGATTATTATTGTCTGGATTCGAAGGTAGGTAAAAATCCGTTATTTTCTTTCGCTTGTGTTCAGTGGTTTGCATTTGCGTACCCTTTTGTGTGTTAGTTACGGGACTTCTGACCTGTTTTGGGTATAGTAGCCTAAGAGGCTCGAATGATACATCCGAGGCTGTGTTTATCTGTTCCTTTATTATTTTTCCCACGAAGGTTTTTTGTTTGTATATTTCCATGTTTTCTAAAACGTTTAGACGATGTCCTTTATGTTGTACGTGGAGAACTTTGGCTGCTTTCCCTATTTTCTGTACGTACGTTAGTCTTTATAGTATTGTCCTTGTCTGTTGCTTTTGGTTAGGTACTATAGAATATGTTTTTATTCTATTTAAAATATTTTATTTTTATAACTTTTATTTTATACATCCAGAAAATTAATTATTAAAAAATCAAATTGAAAAATATTGAAAGACAAATTTATATATGAAAATAAAAATATTAAAACAAGTTCAAATTAATAAAGTAGATACATATATTATAAACCCTACATTATTACCATAGATATGTGAAAATGTTAGCAGCAGAACTTAGTTTACGGCCAAACACTTAGATTACCTGGAGAATTAATCGTTTCAAATAATAATAACAATAATGAATTTGATAATACAATGGAAACACTTTCCAAACTGAGAGAACATTTTTCACACGTTCGTTCAAAAATTGTACATCATAATAAAGAAGATTTTTTTGTTCCCAAAAATTTGGATACTTGCGAATATGTGTTTGTTAAAGTTATTCATAAGTCAAATCTACAACCACCTTATGAAGGCCCATTTAAAGTTATCTCTAAACACAATAAAGTATTCAAAATTCAAAAAGGTAACTTAATCAAAACAATTTCCATAGACTTATTAAAACCTGCACATACAATTTCTAATTCCAGTTCACTAACACTTCCAAAGAAAACCAAAAAAATTAAAGGTTTATGATCAGTGTATATTGTGAAAATTCTACCTTCAAGAAAATGTTTAAAATGTTTAATTGAATTGTATATGGCTAAAAGTTCTCTGTCAAATGTTGAGTAATTCATTTCTGTAGAAGATAATTTTCGTGAAAAATAAGCAAGTGGTTCTAAAGTGTTGTTACTAAATTGTTGTAAAACTGCACCAATTGCTACATTTGATGCATCTACAGCAAGTGATAATTTACCATTTTTATCAAAATGAGTAAGTAAAGTTTGTTGAGCAAAGAGTTGTTTAATGTTTTCAAAAGCAGTGGTTGTCTTTTCTGTCCAAATAAGCTGTTTGAGTTTTTGTTTAGTTGTAAATGTTAACATTTCATGCAGAGGACTAAGTTCTGCTGCTAACATTTTCACATATCTATGGTAATAATTTACCATACCTAAGAACTTTTGTAAGTTATTTATTGAAAGTGGTTTTTCAAAATTTGTAATGGTTTCAATTCGATCGGAAGATGGTCTAATGCCTTCATTAGAAATTTCATAACTGAGAAAATCTAGTTTATTAGTTCCGAAAATGCATTTAGAAGGTTTAATATTTAAATTATATTTCTCAAGTCTTTTAAATATTAGTTTTAAATGTTCTAAATGTTGTTCTTCATTATCACTAGCAACAAGAATATCATCAATATAAACAAATACAAATTCTAAACCGGAAAATACTTCGTTAATAAAACGTTGAAATGTTTGGGCACTGTTTCGTAAACCAAAAGGCATCCGTACGAACTCAAACATTCCAAAAGGTGTGGTTATTGCTGTTTTATGAATGTCTTCTTCAGCCATTGGAATTTGGTGATATGCACGAACAAGATCAATTTTCGAAAATATTTGTTTATTATGTAAATTTATAGCTAAATCATGAATATGTGGTAATGGATAACGATCAGGTATCGTTATAAAATTGAGTCTTCTGTAATCGCCACAAGGTTCCCAATCATTTGGTTCTTTTTTTGGAACTAAATGTAAAGGAGATGCAATGTGAGAGTTTGAAGGTCTGCATATACCAGTTTTTATTAAAAATTCGAATTCAGTTTTTGCTATTTTAAATTTAATTTGATCTAGACGACGAGGTTTTGAAAAAGGTAGAACTCCTTTGGTTTCAATCCTGTGAACCGTATGGTGTTGCACTGGTTTAGTGTAATCTGGTTCACAGGTTATTAAAGGAAAATTATTTAAAAGGGTTGTAAATTTATTTTCAGAAATTGGTATTTTGAGTGAAAATATATCGCAAAATCCAGAAGATCCAGAAACTTTTAATTTTGTTGTTAAATCAGTAATTTCTTTATTTCTGATATCCACTAATATCCCGAATTTCTCTAAAAAGTTAGCACCTATAATTGGAGTTGAAATATCTATTAAAATGAAAGGGAATTCGAAATCACGTCTAAGACCTAAGTCAATTTTTAAAAGTTTGGTACCAAATGTTTTAATAGAGGAACCGTTAGCTGCAGTCAAATTAAGATCGGAATTTCTTTTAAATGATTTGAATTTGGAAGAAGGAATTACAAAAACTATAGCGCCAGTATCTATTAAAAAATTTAGTTTATTTAATTTATCATAAATAAATAGGCGGCGTGATGATTTAATGTTATTTCCATTATTAGCCACCGTCATAATGGAACGTTTCAGTTTAAACAGTTTTGATTTGATTGTTTTTCATTTGTATTAAAACTACAGGGTTTAATACATTTTAAAGCATTATTTTTAAATTTTCTATGATACCAACAAATGGTTTGAATAATATTATCTTTTGATCTAGAAAATCTTCTTGAATTAGAATTACTTCTATTTCTATTTCTAGATCTTGATCTAATTTGTAATTCATTAATATCAGAAGTAATTTTGTTTAAATTTTGATAAATTGCAGTAGTTAATTCTGTTAAATTTTTAATACATTGTTCGAGGATGTTATTTTCAACACTTGCTATTGACAAAGATTTAGAAGATTGAGATTGATTTAATAAATCAAAAAGTTTATCTGCAAGAATAACATTTTCATCTTTATTTTGATTATTACTTGATGTTAAATGAATTTGTATCTGTTGTGGTAATTTTCGGATCCACAATTTGAAAAGTAATTCTTTACTGACGATAGAATCAGAACCTATTAGAGACTTCATATATCTAAAAAGTTCTGATGGAGAACGATCGCCTAGTTCTGTATTTGAAAATAACTTTTCTAATCTTTTTTCTTCGCTAAGAGAAAATCTTTCACACAACGCTTTCTTAATAGTAGCGTACTTATTCATAAAAGGAGGTGGATTGATAACATCCAAAATTTTGGAAATTGTTTCACGTTGTAAAACAATAAGTATGTTTTGAAATTTTATATTATCGTCTTGAATATTATTGATTTCAAATTGTCCTTCAACAAGAAGAAACCAAGCTTCAGGACATTCTTCCAAAATGGAGGTAATTTAATTGATTTTGAAAAATTTGTTCTTAAGTTATTAGTGTTTTGAATTAAATTATCATTGTGTATATTTTGTGTAGTGTTTAAGTCTGAAGTGTAAGTTGGATTGTTATTTTGGTTTTCCATTGTTGTGAAGTTGCGTGTACGTATAGGTGAACGTGATAGTGGCATATAAAAAAAAAAAAAAAAAAATAATTGGAGAGAAAGTTTACAAAAGTAAATTAAATATAAGTAATAATAATAATTTAAATAATATTAATATTAAGAATTAATATTTAATATTTGTAATAATTTTATTTTAATAAAAGATTTAAGATACGAACTTGATTGCACACAAAATGTTCAGCAAAAAATGGTTGTAGTATTTGTAATTATAAAAGAGATTATAGATGATCTGGAGTGTTATTGCGTTGTTGTAGACACTGTGATGGTTGTAGCGACGTTAAATATGAATATTTGAAGTGATGTTGTGCGGATTGTTGGTGCTGAATTTGATGTTGAATGTTGAGATTGTTTATTTCGCAATGTTTTAATTCAGGAAAGTAGTCAAATTTATTTGTTTTTATTTCACAAGTATGGTTTGTGCTTTCGGTATTCGAGTATTCGTACTCTTGGTTTGCTTGCAACGCTCGGAAATGCTAACTTTGTGAGTGCACAAAATGTCCTGGGTTAATGTTAAGCCAGCTTCTAACAATTAATAACACGTTGAATCGATGATTTCCTTTTATTACAAATTCTTGTGAAATATTACTGCAAGATATGGTGCGTCGGTTTGTAGCGTTATATGTAAAAACGGGAGTAAGTGACCAAAGTGAAAACACGAACGGGTTCACAATTGTTATTATTGTTTCAATGATGGTTATTGATGAATTTTTAAAATGAGTACTTATAAATGCAGGATCGCCAATATAGAATATGTTTTTATTCTATTTAAAATATTTTATTTTTATAACTTTTATTTTATACATCCAGAAAATTAATTATTAAAAAATCAAATTGAAAAATATTGAAAGACAAATTTATATATGAAAATAAAAATATTAAAACAAGTTCAAATTAATAAAGTAGATACATATATTATAAACCCTACAGGTACTCCTTAGCGGACCCTTTCTTTGTGTTTGTATTGTAGCCTTAAGTTGCTGTTATACCTGCAGGTATATATAACTTAGTTGTTTACATTTTATTGATTATTATTGTCTGGATTCGAAGGTAGGTAAAAATCCGTTATTTTCTTTCGCTTGTGTTCAGTGGTTTGCATTTGCGTACCCTTTTGTGTGTTAGTTACGGGACTTCTGACCTGTTTTGGGTATAGTAGCCTAAGAGGCTCGAATGATACATCCGAGGCTGTGTTTATCTGTTCCTTTATTATTTTTCCCACGAAGGTTTTTTGTTTGTATATTTCCATGTTTTCTAAAACGTTTAGACGATGTCCTTTATGTTGTACGTGGAGAACTTTGGCTGCTTTCCCTATTTTGCATGGTGTACATTTGTTTTCTGCCATATGGTTTGCGAAGTTTGACTCCGGCGTAGTGGATGGTTTTAGCCTTTTCTTGTTGTAGTCTCTAATATGTTCACGATATCTTGTTTTTATCTTGCGCCCTGTCTGTCCTATATAGCTATATTGACATTCGCAGGTCAACTTGTATACACCCTGCTTATCTAATGGGTCTTCTTCGTTGGTGCTATTTTGTAGTATTTTGCCCATATTATTCCTTGTTTTAAAGGCTGTTTTTATATTGTATTTTCGGAACACTTTAGCCAATTTGTAGGAAGTTGTTCCTGTATAGTTTAAGACTGCCCAATTTTTATCGTTATCTTCCTTCTTATTCGACTTCTTTGTTTTAGTGCCTTTCATGATTTTGTTTACCAGCTCTTTTTTGTATCCGTTGTTTTCGGCGATAGCATATATTGTTTTAAGTTCTTTGTTGTACGCATCTTTTTCTAGTGGAGTTCGTTGAAGTCTCGTTATTAGATGCCTAAATGCGGCATTTTTGTGTTGCTGCGGGTGGTTCGAGGTGTTATGTATTATTGTGTCTGTGGCTGTGGGCTTCCTATATATTTCGAATTCAAACTTGTTTGTGTCTTTATTTATTTTAATTGTTGTGTCCAAATAGTTAATTTTTCCTTCCTGTTCTGTATCCATCGTGAACTTTATGTTTGTGTGTTGGTCGTTAAGATAATTAAGTATTTGTTCTTCCTTGTCTTCCGTTACAAGGCAAATGATATCATCGACATATCTCGCGTAGAACCTTACTCCTAGGTTGCTTGCCAATTTCTCCATGTATTTCTCCTCCAAATGTTGCATGAATACTTCCATTAGGATTGCGGATGTGGGATTACCCATTCCCAGTCCTTTAGTTTGCCGATATATCTTATTATTGAACTTGAAATAGTTTTGGTCGAGCGTTACTTTCAAAGTATTGACTATTTCTGTTGCTATGTTCTTGTCCAATTTATCTCTCAATGTTTTAGTTAGGACGGTAAGTGTTTCTGTCAATGGTATTGATGGATAGAGATCTTTGACATCAAATGATACTAATTTCGCGTGGTTTGGTACGTCCAGCGATATCATCTTTTCAATTCTCCGTTGTGTTTTTGATTATATGCTTGTTTGGTAGTTCTAAATGATCCACCAGTAGTGATTTCAGATGTTTAGATAGTTTATATCCTGGGGCCGATTTGTGGTTGACTATTGGTCTCATTGGTGTATCTGGTTTGTGTATTTTTGGTAGCGAGATCATTGACGGGGCTGTTGGATTCATTAATGTCATTGCATATTTCTGTTTCTGGTTAATAATCGTCTTTGCTTGTTTAATTGCATCTTTTATTGCCACTTGGTACTCCTCAGTTGGGTCTTTTCTCATTAGCCGACAATTTGTTTCTTTAATTAGGTTCTCGGTCTTTTCTACGTATTCTTGTTCGTGCATTAGTACCGTTGTGTTGCCCTTGTCTGCCTTTGTTGTGATAATTTTGTTTATTTTGAGCTTTTGTTTAAGTCCTTTTATGGTTTTATTTTCGCCTACCCCTTTCTCTCGCTCTGTGGATTTTATGTCTTTCTCAATTATGTGTTTACATAGATGTCTAGCATGATCTTGATCTGCGCTTGGTAGTAAAGATATCGCCATTTCTGTGTCCACAATTGTTTGTTCTACTTCCTTCCTTTTATCATAATTTGGAATGTTGTGTTTGAGACCCTTCTTCAATATTTCCGTCTCTTCTTTGTTAATGTGAACCTTAGTTAAATTGACGAATCTTGGATGGAAGGCTATTTCATTTTGTTGTTTGTTTTTTGTGCCGTTTACTTTCCTATTGAGGTCATCGATTTTCTTGTTCAATTTATTGTATCTTTGACCCATGGATTTCTTAATAATTTCCTTTATTTCATGTGTTATTTCCATAAGTGCGTTGACTGGAAGGAGTTCTGCTAGTTCTAAGTGAATGTCAAGTAGTTCTTTATTGGTGTTTTCTTTTTTGGCCTGTAAGTATTTAATTTCTTGTCGAAGGAAGCTGTTTTCGGTTTTTTTTATGATTTTTTGCCTTTCTTCGGATCTCGACTTAAGTTTTATTTGTGCAAACTTT
The DNA here is from genome assembly GCA_963971545.1 of Philophylla caesio. Taxonomy (NCBI): domain Eukaryota; kingdom Metazoa; phylum Arthropoda; class Insecta; order Diptera; family Tephritidae; genus Philophylla; species Philophylla caesio. The sequence continues at coordinate 68,121,575 of OZ020606.1, forward strand.
GGTGTGATATTCAATGTCAAACATTGCTTATTGAACCAAATGCTTGCGTTGGTGTTGTGTATTTTCAGTTGTCGTCTTTGGTATGCTGTTAAAAGTTGAATCGTCCTTAGTTGATGAGCCTGACTGGCATTATTATATTCTTTTTGGTTGTTGTGGTTTCCGACAGGGTAATTATACGTTGTATTTTGGAACGAATTTCCGTCATCCCTTGTCAAGTTTGGTTTGGAGACAAACCGGTTTCGGCGTTGTGCCATCTTCAGTGTAATTTTTCGTTCTGATTATTTTCTGTACGTACGTTAGTCTTTATAGTATTGTCCTTGTCTGTTGCTTTTGGTTAGGTACTATAGAATATGTTTTTATTCTATTTAAAATATTTTATTTTTATAACTTTTATTTTATACATCCAGAAAATTAATTATTAAAAAATCAAATTGAAAAATATTGAAAGACAAATTTATATATGAAAATAAAAATATTAAAACAAGTTCAAATTAATAAAGTAGATACATATATTATAAACCCTACATTATTACCATAGATATGTGAAAATGTTAGCAGCAGAACTTAGTTTACGGCCAAACACTTAGATTACCTGGAGATTTAATCGTTTCAAATAATAATAACAATAATGAATTTGATAATACAATGGAAACACTTTCCAAACTGAGAGAACATTTTTCACACGTTCGTTCAAAAATTGTACATCATAATAAAGAAGATTTTTTTGTTCCCAAAAATTTGGATACTTGCGAATATGTGTTTGTTAAAGTTATTCATAAGTCAAATCTACAACCACCTTATGAAGGCCCATTTAAAGTTATCTCTAAACACAATAAAGTATTCAAAATTCAAAAAGGTAACTTAATCAAAACAATTTCCATAGACTTATTAAAACCTGCACATACAATTTCTAATTCCAGTTCACTAACACTTCCAAAGAAAACCAAAAAAATTAAAGGTTTATGATCAGTGTATATTGTGAAAATTCTACCTTCAAGAAAATGTTTAAAATGTTTAATTGAATTGTATATGGCTAAAAGTTCTCTGTCAAATGTTGAGTAATTCATTTCTGTAGAAGATAATTTTCGTGAAAAATAAGCAAGTGGTTCTAAAGTGTTGTTACTAAATTGTTGTAAAACTGCACCAATTGCTACATTTGATGCATCTACAGCAAGTGATAATTTACCATTTTTATCAAAATGAGTAAGTAAAGTTTGTTGAGCAAAGAGTTGTTTAATGTTTTCAAAAGCAGTGGTTGTCTTTTCTGTCCAAATAAGCTGTTTGAGTTTTTGTTTAGTTGTAAATGTTAACATTTCATGCAGAGGACTAAGTTCTGCTGCTAACATTTTCACATATCTATGGTAATAATTTACCATACCTAAGAACTTTTGTAAGTTATTTATTGAAAGTGGTTTTTCAAAATTTGTAATGGTTTTAATTCGATCGGAAGATGGTCTAATGCCTTCATTAGAAATTTCATAACTGAGAAAATCTAGTTTATTAGTTCCGAAAATGCATTTAGAAGGTTTAATATTTAAATTATATTTCTCAAGTCTTTTAAATATTAGTTTTAAATGTTCTAAATGTTGTTCTTCATTATCACTAGCAACAAGAATATCATCAATATAAACAAATACAAATTCTAAACCGGAAAATACTTCGTTAATAAAACGTTGAAATGTTTGGGCACTGTTTCGTAAACCAAACGGCATCCGTACGAACTCAAACATTCCAAAAGGTGTGGTTATTGCTGTTTTATGAATGTCTTCTTCAGCCATTGGAATTTGGTGATATGCACGAACAAGATCAATTTTCGAAAATATTTGTTTATTATGTAAATTTATAGCTAAATCATGAATATGTGGTAATGGATAACGATCAGGTATCGTTATAAAATTGAGTCTTCTGTAATCGCCACAAGGTCTCCAATCATTTGGTTCTTTTTTTGGAACTAAATGTAAAGGAGATGCAATGTGAGAGTTTGAAGGTCTGCATATACCAGTTTTTATTAAAAATTCGAATTCAGTTTTTGCTATTTTAAATTTAATTTGATCTAGATGACGAGGTTTTGAAAAAGGTAGAACTCCTTTGGTTTCAATCCTGTGAACCGTATGGTGTTGCACTGGTTTAGTGTAATCTGGTTCACAGGTTATTAAAGGAAAATTATTTAAAAGGGTTGTAAATTTATTTTCAGAAATTGGTATTTTGAGTGAAAATATATCGCAAAATCCAGAAGATCCAGAAACTTTTAATTTTGTTGTTAAATCAGTAATTTCTTTATTTCTGATATCCACTAATATCCCGAATTTCTCTAAAAAGTTAGCACCTATAATTGGAGTTGAAATATCTGTTAAAATGAAAGGGAATTCGAAATCACGTCTAAGACCTAAGTCAATTTTTAAAAGTTTGGTACCAAATGTTTTAATAGAGGAACCGTTAGCTGCAGTCAAATTAAGATCGGAATTTCTTTTAAATGATTTGAATTTGGAAGAAGGAATTACAGAAACTATAGCGCCAGTATCTATTAAAAAATTTAGTTTATTTAATTTATCATAAATAAATAGGCGGCGTGATGATTTAATGTTATTTCCATTATTAGCCACCGTCATAATGGAACGTTTCAGTTTAAACAGTTTTGATTTGATTGTTTTTCATTTGTATTAAAACTACAGGGTTTAATACATTTTAAAGCATTATTTTTAAATTTTCTATGATACCAACAAATGGTTTGAATAATATTATCTTTTGATCTAGAAAATCTTCTTGAATTAGAATTACTTCTATTTCTATTTCTAGATCTTGATCTAATTTGTAATTCATTAATATCAGAAGTAATTTTGTTTAAATTTTGATAAATTGCAGTAGTTAATTCTGTTAAATTTTTAATACATTGTTCGAGGATGTTATTTTCAACACTTGCTATTGACAAAGATTTAGAAGATTGAGATTGATTTAATAAATCAAAAAGTTTATCTGCAAGAATAACATTTTCATCTTTATTTTGATTATTACTTGATGTTAAATGAATTTGTATCTGTTGTGGTAATTTTTGGATCCACAATTTGAAAAGTAATTCTTTACTGACGATAGAATCAGAACCTATTAGAGACTTCATATATCTAAAAAGTTCTGATGGAGAACGATCGCCTAGTTCTGTATTTGAAAATAACTTTTCTAATCTTTTTTCTTCGCTAAGAGAAAATCTTTCACACAACGCTTTCTTAATAGTAGCGTACTTATTCATAAAAGGAGGTGGATTGATAACATCCAAAATTTTGGAAATTGTTTCACGTTGTAAAACAATAAGTATGTTTTGAAATTTTATATTATCGTCTTGAATATTATTGATTTCAAATTGTCCTTCAACAAGAAGAAACCAAGCTTCAGGACATTCTTCCAAAATGGAGGTAATTTAATTGATTTTGAAAAATTTGTTCTTAAGTTATTAGTGTTTTGAGTTAAATTATCATTGTGTATATTTTGTGTAGTGTTTAAGTCTGAAGTGTAAGTTGGATTGTTATTTTGGTTTTCCATTGTTGTGAAGTTGCGTGTACGTATAGGTGAACGTGATAGTGGCATATAAAAAAAAAAAAAAAAAAAATAATTGGAGAGAAAGTTTACAAAAGTAAATTAAATATAAGTAATAATAATAATTTAAATAATATTAATATTAAGAATTAATATTTAATATTTGTAATAATTTTATTTTAATAAAAGATTTAAGATACGAACTTGATTGCACACAAAATGTTCAGCAAAAAATGGTTGTAGTATTTGTAATTATAAAAGAGATTATAGATGATCTGGAGTGTTATTGCGTTGTTGTAGACACTGTGATGGTTGTAGCGACGTTAAATATGAATATTTGAAGTGATGTTGTGCGGATTGTTGGTGCTGAATTTGATGTTGAATGTTGAGATTGTTTATTTCGCAATGTTTTAATTCAGGAAAGTAGTCAAATTTATTTGTTTTTATTTCACAAGTATGGTTTGTGCTTTCGGTATTCGAGTATTCGTACTCTTGGTTTGCTTGCAACGCTCGGAAATGCTAACTTTGTGAGTGCACAAAATGTCCTGGGTTAATGTTAAGCCAGCTTCTAACAATTAATAACACGTTGAATCGATGATTTCCTTTTATTACAAATTCTTGTGAAATATTACTGCAAGATATGGTGCGTCGGTTTGTAGCGTTATATGTAAGTGACCAAAGTGAAAACACGAACGGGTTCACAATTGTTATTATTGTTTCAATGATGGTTATTGATGAATTTTTAAAATGAGTACTTATAAATGCAGGATCGCCAATATAGAATATGTTTTTATTCTATTTAAAATATTTTATTTTTATAACTTTTATTTTATACATCCAGAAAATTAATTATTAAAAAATCAAATTGAAAAATATTGAAAGACAAATTTATATATGAAAATAAAAATATTAAAACAAGTTCAAATTAATAAAGTAGATACATATATTATAAACCCTACAGGTACTCCTTAGCGGACCCTTTCTTTGTGTTTGTATTGTAGCCTTAAGTTGCTGTTATACCTGCAGGTATATATAACTTAGTTGTTTACATTTTATTGATTATTATTGTCTGGATTCGAAGGTAGGTAAAAATCCGTTTCTAAAACGTTTAGACGATGTCCTTTATGTTGTACGTGGAGAACTTTGGCTGCTTTCCCTATTTTGCATGGTGTACATTTGTTTTCTGCCATATGGTTTGCGAAGTTTGACTCCGGCGTAGTGGATGGTTTTAGCCTTTTCTTGTTGTAGTCTCTAATATGTTCACGATATCTTGTTTTTATCTTGCGCCCTGTCTGTCCTATATAGCTATATTGACATTCGCAGGTCAACTTGTATACACCCTGCTTATCTAATGGGTCTTCTTCGTTGGTGCTATTTTGTAGTATTTTGCCCATATTATTCCTTGTTTTAAAGGCTGTTTTTATATTGTATTTTCGGAACACTTTAGCCAATTTGTAGGAAGTTGTTCCTGTATAGTTTAAGACTGCCCAATTTTTATCGTTATCTTCCTTCTTATTCGACTTCTTTGTTTTAGTGCCTTTCATGATTTTGTTTACCAGCTCTTTTTTGTATCCGTTGTTTTCGGCGATAGCATATATTGTTTTAAGTTCTTTGTTGTACGCATCTTTTTCTAGTGGAGTTCGTTGAAGTCTCGTTATTAGATGCCTAAATGCGGCATTTTTGTGTTGCTGCGGGTGGTTCGAGGTGTTATGTATTATTGTGTCTGTGGCTGTGGGCTTCCTATATATTTCGAATTCAAACTTGTTTGTGTCTTTATTTATTTTAATTGTTGTGTCCAAATACTTAATTTTTCCTTCCTGTTCTGTATCCATCGTGAACTTTATGTTTGTGTGTTGGTCGTTAAGATAATTAAGTATTTGTTCTTCCTTGTCTTCCGTTACAAGGCAAATGATATCATCGACATATCTCGCGTAGAACCTTACTCCTAGGTTGCTTGCCAATTTCTCCATGTATTTCTCCTCCAAATGTTGCATGAATACTTCCATTAGGATTGCGGATGTGGGATTACCCATTCCCAGTCCTTTAGTTTGCCGATATATCTTATTATTGAACTTGAAATAGTTTTGGTCGAGCGTTACTTTCAAAGTATTGACTATTTCTGTTGCTATGTTCTTGTCCAATTTATCTCTCAATGTTTTAGTTAGGACGGTAAGTGTTTCTGTCAATGGTATTGATGGATAGAGATCTTTGACATCAAATGATACTAATTTCGCGTGGTTTGGTACGTCCAGCGATATCATCTTTTCAATTAACTCCGTTGTGTTTTTGATTATATGCTTGTTTGGTAGTTCTAAATGATCCACCAGTAGTGATTTCAGATGTTTAGATAGTTTATATCCTGGGGCCGATTTGTGGTTGACTATTGGTCTCATTGGTGTATCTGGTTTGTGTATTTTTGGTAGCGAGATCATTGACGGGGCTGTTGGATTCATTAATGTCATTGCATATTTCTGTTTCTGGTTAATAATCGTCTTTGCTTGTTTAATTGCATCTTTTATTGCCACTTGGTACTCCTCAGTTGGGTCTTTTCTCATTAGCCGACAATTTGTTTCTTTAATTAGGTTCTCGGTCTTTTCTACGTATTCTTGTTCGTGCATTAGTACCGTTGTGTTGCCCTTGTCTGCCTTTGTTGTGATAATTTTGTTTATTTTGAGCTTTTGTTTAAGTCCTTTTATGGTTTTATTTTCGCCTACCCCTTTCTCTCGCTCTGTGGATTTTATGTCTTTCTCATTTATGTGTTTACATAGATGTCTAGCATGATCTTGATCTGCGCTTGGTAGTAAAGATATCGCCATTTCTGTGTCCACAATTGTTTGTTCTACTTCCTTCCTTTTATCATAATTTGGAATGTTGTGTTTGAGACCCTTCTTCAATATTTCCGTCTCTTCTTTGTTAATGTGAACCTTAGTTAAATTGACGAATCTTGGGTGGAAGGCTATTGCATTTTGTTGTTTGTTTTTTGTGCCGTTTACTTTCCTATTGAGGTCATCGATTTTCTTGTTCAATTTATTGTATCTTTGACCCATGGATTTCTTAATAATTTCCTTTATTTCATGTGTTATTTCCATAAGTGCGTTGACTGGAAGGAGTTCTGCTAGTTCTAAGTGAATGTCAAGTAGTTCTTTATTGGTGTTTTCTTTTTTGGCCTGTAAGTATTTAATTTCTTGTCGAAGGAAGCTGTTTTCGGTTTTTTTTTATGATTTTTTGCCTTTCTTCGGATCTCGACTTAAGTTTTATTTGTGCAAACTTTGGTGTGATATTCAATGTCAAACATTGCTTATTGAACCAAATGCTTGCGTTGGTGTTGTGTATTTTCAGTTGTCGTCTTTGGTATGCTGTTAAAAGTTGAATCGTCCTTAGTTGATGAGCCTGACTGGCATTATTATATTCTTTTTGGTTGTTGTGGTTTCCGACAGGGTAATTATACGTTGTATTTTGGAACGAATTTCCGTCATCCCTTGTCAAGTTTGGTTTGGAGACAAACCGGTTTCGGCGTTGTGCCATCTTCAGTGTAATTTTTCGTTCTGATTATTTTCTGTACGTACGTTAGTCTTTATAGTATTGTCCTTGTCTGTTGCTTTTGGTTAGGTACTCCTTAGCGGACCCTTTCTTTGTGTTTGTATTGTAGCCTTAAGTTGCTGTTATACCTGCAGGTATATATAACTTAGTTGTTTACATTTTATTGATTATTATTGTCTGGATTCGAAGGTAGGTAAAAATCCGTTATTTTCTTTCGCTTGTGTTCAGTGGTTTGCATTTGCGTACCCTTTTGTGTGTTAGTTACGGGACTTCTGACCTGTTTTGGGTATAGTAGCCTAAGAGGCTCGAATGATACATCCGAGGCTGTGTTTATCTGTTCCTTTATTATTTTTCCCACGAAGGTTTTTTGTTTGTATATTTCCATGTTTTCTAAAACGTTTAGACGATGTCCTTTATGTTGTACGTGGAGAACTTTGGCTGCTTTCCCTATTTTGCATGGTGTACATTTGTTTTCTGCCATATGGTTTGCGAAGTTTGACTCCGGCGTAGTGGATGGTTTTAGCCTTTTCTTGTTGTAGTCTCTAATATGTTCCAGATATCTTGTTTTTATCTTGCGCCCTGTCTGTCCTATATAGCTATATTGACATTCGCAGGTCAACTTGTATACACCCTGCTTATCTAATGGGTCTTCTTCGTTGGTGCTATTTTGTAGTATTTTGCCCATATTATTCCTTGTTTTAAAGGCTGTTTTTATATTGTATTTTCGGAACACTTTAACCAATTTGTAGGAAGTTGTTCCTGTATAGTTTAAGACTGCCCAATTTTTATCGTTATCTTCCTTCTTATTCGACTTCTTTGTTTTAGTGCCTTTCATGATTTTGTTTACCAGCTCTTTTTTGTATCCGTTGTTTTCGGCGATAGCATATATTGTTTTAAGTTCTTTGTTGTACGCATCTTTTTCTAGTGGAGTTCGTTGAAGTCTCGTTATTAGATGCCTAAATGCGGCATTTTTGTGTTGCTGCGGGTGGTTCGAGGTGTTATGTATTATTGTGTCTGTGGCTGTGGGCTTCCTATATATTTCGAATTCAAACTTGTTTGTGTCTTTATTTATTTTAATTGTTGTGTCCAAATACTTAATTTTTCCTTCCTGTTCTGTATCCATCGTGAACTTTATGTTTGTGTGTTGGTCGTTAAGATAATTAAGTATTTGTTCTTCCTTGTCTTCCGTTACAAGGCAAATGATATCATCGACATATCTCGCGTAGAACCTTACTCCTAGGTTGCTTGCCAATTTCTCCATGTATTTCTCCTCCAAATGTTGCATGAATACTTCCATTAGGATTGCGGATGTGGGATTACCCATTCCCAGTCCTTTAGTTTGCCGATATATCTTATTATTGAACTTGAAATAGTTTTGGTCGAGCGTACAACAAAGAACTTAAAACAATATATGCTATCGCCGAAAACAACGGATACAAAAAAGAGCTGGTAAACAAAATCATGAAAGGCACTAAAACAAAGAAGTCGAATAAGAAGGAAGATAACGATAAAAATTGGGCAGTCTTAAACTATACAGGAACAACTTCCTACAAATTGGCTAAAGTGTTCCGAAAATACAATATAAAAACAGCCTTTAAAACAAGGAATAATATGGGCAAAATACTACAAAATAGCACCAACGAAGAAGACCCATTAGATAAGCAGGGTGTATACAAGTTGACCTGCGAATGTCAATATAGCTATATAGGACAGACAGGGCGCAAGATAAAAACAAGATATCGTGAACATATTAGAGACTACAACAAGAAAAGGCTAAAACCATCCACTACGCCGGAGTCAAACTTCGCAAACCATATGGCAGAAAACAAATGTACACCATGCAAAATAGGGAAAGCAGCCAAAGTTCTCCACGTACAACATAAAGGACATCGTCTAAACGTTTTAGAAAACATGGAAATATACAAACAAAAAACCTTCGTGGGAAAAATAATAAACGAACAGATAAACACAGCCTCGGATGTATCATTCGAGCCTCTTAGGCTACTATACCCAAAACAGGTCAGAAGTCCCGTAACTAACACACAAAAGGGTACGCAAATGCAAACCACTGAACACAAACGAAAGAAAATAACGGATTTTTACCTACCTTCGAATCCAGACAATAATAATCAATAAAATGTAAACAACTAAGTTATATATACCTGCAGGTATAACAGCAACTTAAGGCTACAATACAAACACAAAGAAAGGGTCCGCTAAGGAGTACCTAACCAAAAGCAACAGACAAGGACAATACTATAAAGACTAACGTACGTACAGAAAATAATCAGAACGAAAAATTACACTGAAGATGGCACAACGCCGAAACCGGTTTGTCTCCAAACCAAACTTGACAAGGGATGACGGAAATTCGTTCCAAAATACAACTCAGATAAAAGCTTACTACACTGAGAAAGAAAACGATCGTTACAAGACTTCTTCTTGCGACATGGGCTACTATACAAAGATCCCACTAAGGAACTTTTGGTAGTCCCCGCTCATATGGAGGAGGAGATAATTAGAGTAGCACACAACCAGGGACATTTTGCAGTGAGGTAACGCAAGAGGCAGTAGAGAAAATATTTTATATACCGCGAATAACGGGGAAGGTAGCTAAAGTTGTTTGGAGTTGCGTACAATGCATCATCGCTGAGACGAAGGGGGGTAAAGCAGAAGGTTTTCTAGAGCTTATATGCAAGGAGGACCAACCGCTCAGAACTTACCATGTAGACCACGTAGGTCCGATGGAAAAAAACAATAAACGGTATAGCTACATTTTTGTCGTAATCGACGCGTTTTCGAAATGTGTATGGCTTTATCCGACACGTAGTACGGGCGTAGATGAGGTAGTCGACAAACTGAAAAAGCAGTATTTTATTTTAGGTAACCCGAAACGCATTATATCGGATAGAGGTGCAGCCTTTACGTCATTTGCGTTCAAGACGTATTGCGAAAGCGAGTTCATTCAGCATCTGCTTACTGCCACAGGGGTTCCAAGGGGCAACGGTCGAGTGGAGCGAATCCACAGAATAATTATACCGATGATTGCCAAACTATGTTTAGAAACACCGGCGAGTTGGTATAAGTATTTAGAGCAGGTACAGCAGACGCTGAATAATACGCCACCGCGGAGCACAAAAATCTCGCCCTTCAAGCTATTGACGGGTGTCAAAATGAAAACAAAGAACACTTCGGAATTGAACGCTTTCCTTGAAAATGAGGCAATCGACGAACTAGACCGCGAAAGAGAAAGTAAATGGCGACAGGCTCAAGAAAATATTGAAAAAATTCAAAAGAAAATCGTAAAAGTTTTGACTCAAAAAGAAAAGAAGTTACAAAATACAAAGTGGACGAATTAGTAGCCATCAAGCGAACTCAATTCGGAAGCGCCTTAAGACTTCGGCCTAAATTCTTTGGACCATACAAAGTCCTTAAAGTACTTCTCCACGATCGTTACGACGTGGAAAAGATTGGCGAGGGTGAGGGCCCCAAGCGAACAAAGACGGTCGCTGAGTATGTGAAGAAGTGTGAGGCATCGTTTGAGGTCAAACGATAAGCCAGGATGGCCGAATGTAGGACAGTGACAGTACAGTGAGAACATTTCATTAGCTTACGGACAATTACAACCTTGCGTGAGGTTAATAGTAGAAAGAGAATAGATTGGAAAGGGGACGAACGAAGGACTGGACAGCGACGAAAGTAATTGAAAAGAATAACACACAGTACGAGCGCGGCGGTTAACATATACGGACGGAAAATAGGCTAAGAACTTATAATAAGAACTTGAAATAAGAAAAGTGTAAATTACACATGTGTAACTGAATTTAAATAAATAATTGAACATTAATAAAAGTATTTGGCATTTCACTCAAGCGCAGAATAAGTGGTTGGTCGCAGTTTTTGTCGTTTACTTTCATTATTCCTATCATGAGTCCATTTCTCTTTTCAAATACCTTTGGTTCTACAGTATTCTTTAACTTTTCCGTTTCTTTTCCCACTGTTCACTTATTTCCTATATTATAATAAATAAATTAATTAATTAACTATTATTATTAATTGTTAAATAGCAAGTAAGCAGTTATTAATATTTAAATGTTCATAGTTGCATTTATTCACTTAAGCCTAGCATCTACCACTAGAAATTAAAACCACTGGGTTGTTGTGTTAGATCAAAGCCGAAACCGAAATAAATAAAAATTAATAAATCAGTCCAACTGCGTGGTTTCTCCGATGCCTCTGAAAAGGCTCTCTGCGCTTGTGTATATTAAGGATTTCAACAGGGTGGAACTGCTACCTGATTCACTAGCTGCAAAAACTAAAGTTGCACCCATACAGGCGGTCTCTCTGCCAAGGTTAGAACTCTGAAACAAATTAGCTCCCAATAGATCTTCCCTCTCATGAGCTATTTTTTGTGGACTGACTCCTTCATTCTACTAGCTTGGCTGGAAAAGCATCACTGGATGTGGACGACGTATGTAGCAAACAGGACATCCCAGATACATAAAATTGTCAACAATGCTATATGGCATCATGTCTCCAGCTCAAACAATCCAGCCGATCTGGGTATACGAGCAAGTAAACCATTCAAATACAAAATTACAGATGCTATACCGCCACGATGAAAGCGTCCTTTTGAGATATAAGCGATGTTTTTCATGAATGATTGGTTTTTGAGATATTAGCATAATCTTTCGTGGCAAATTTTTTTCGATAGGGTTATATAAAAAAGTTCATTCTTTAAAAAATGTCATAAATAATATACTCGAAAATAAAACTGCTCCAAATATTTTCTGAACGCTCTTAATAAAATCTTTAAAATTTGGTAAATTGTCATAAAAGTTGTATGTTTTAAACTATAACGCTAGTTTACAAAATTTAACTTTTTGTCTGTTGCCGTGAATTTTGTGGTTGATAATGTTTACTTATGACTAGTTTTAGTCAAATCTACCCTCAACATATTTTGAGCAGCTCGAGTTACTTTGTTTTGGATTTTTGACATTTAAGCGTATATATTAATCGATAACAGGCGTATTTTACTGTGTTAAGATTAGTATCTAAAGTTTTTTGCGTCATGAGTAGTTTAAGGAGACGTTGTTGTTAGTACTAGTTGTGTTCAACGCCCAGTGAAACGTTCACCTGACTCTTCAGTGCCTAAAAATATATCTGGACCCTTAGAACAAGACATTGAAGTACTAAGCTCATCACAAAATGATTCTGATGATGTACCTATTGTCCACAGTACAAAGTTGAAGGAAGAGTATTGTAATATTTCGCTAGTCTTGAACAAAATAAAATACAATGACCATAAGTGGCAAATGTGTGTCGATTTAAACATGTTGAACATTCTTCTTGGTCAACAAAGTGGTTACACAAAGTTTCCATTTTCTATATGTATTTGGAACTGTAGAGCTAAACAAGAGCATTGGGAAACTGGCAGTTGAGAAAAAATATGTAACCTGAAAAGGAAAATATAGTCCATAATTCATTAGTAGCTCGTGACAAAATAATCCTTCCACCATTACATATAAAACTGGGCATCATGAAATAGTTTGTTAAAAATCACTAGAAAAAATGGGAACAGCTTTTTTTACATTTGCCCAATATGGAAATATTTCAATATTTCAGCTCACTATCGAAAAGCTTGAAGCCGGTATTTTTGATAGACGCCAAATTAGACAACTTACGAAAGATACTCGATTTAGAACAGCCTTTGTCTCTGTGATGCAGAATTTTCTCGGAAATAACAAATCTGATAATTATATTGAACTTGTAGAAGACCTACGATCAAAAAATATAGGCTACAATATGAGCATAAATCTCCACTTTCTCCATAGTCACCTGGACAGGTTTTCGAAAAATGTAAGAGATATAAACGAAGAGCAGGGAGAGAGTATGCATCAGGACTTACGCGTCATGGAAGAGCGCTATCAGGGTTTCTGGGATACAAATATGATGTCTGACTATTGCGGGTATCTGATACGTCATTTTCCGAAGTCTACAATATACAAAATTGACACAGAACAACAACACAATGTTGTTTAAGAAATCGAATGCAATGGATAAGTAGGCGAAAGCTGCGACAAAATTTATATTCTTGGACCGCAGCTATTAACAGCCCGTGCCGAGCCATGAAGGCAACCACCTCCGAGATCTTGCTCGAGAGTCCGTTGTAGGTGAACTGTAGGAGTCTCGTCTGTCTCGGTAAGGTTGTCGCGTTGAGGGGAGTGAGGGACTGGATACCGCTGTGGTTGTGGGGGCCCAACGGTTGTAGTGGGCGGTGTCGTGAGCGACACTTGTGGGGGGTTGTTGCAGCAGCAGGAAGCGGTAAAGCTCTCAGACCAGTCCCTTGTAGTGCGTAGGCCAGAGCACGCCCGGAAGTGACACCAGCCATGGCAGGCGTTACACCTGACCGAGCAGGCATTCCGGTGCACTCTGGCCCGGCATACACAGCAGATGGTGGGGGCAACCAGTAGTAGCTGGCAGGAGGGGTGCGTTGAGGCACCGGCGCGGGGGCGCAAGGGGGGATACCGTGGAGGCTTGGGGCGCTTGAGTGCGCGAGCAACACTGGCCCACATAGGATGTGGACCACTCCCTGGTTTTCTTAAGGCCTGAGCAGACCTTAAGATGGCACCATCCGCTGCACGAATTACACCTCACCGAAGTGGAATTCGGATGGAGCCTTCTCTGGCAGAAGCAGCAGAAATAGGTTTCTGGGCCAGGGTTAGACTCGACGCCCGCCCTGGCCAGAAGTATGAGTAGCAAACCTTCCAGGTCTTATAAATAGCATAACGTGGCGACCTATGCTATCGCTTGCATCATACCACCTACCCATAGTCATCTCGATTGACAGACCTGCCAACTATGTTGCCTCGGATCGCCACACCTATGTCAACTTCAAAAAAGGTGACTGGGAGCGGTTCGAGGATTTCATTGAAGACGCTTTCAGTGCTCTCTCAACTCCAACCGACGTTCGCGTTAGCGAGCGCGAGTTCCGCAGGGTGGTGAAGTCTGCTGCAGCCCGCTTCATTCTGGCAGGGAGGATCCATGTGATCCGTCCTGACTTCCCGGGTGAGGCGATGTCTCCAGCTGATGAACGCGACCATCTCCGGCAGGCGTACCCCGGTAATCCCCGTATTAGGCAACTAATCGGGGAGATCCAACGCCTGGTTAACGTTCATAAGCGGAACAAGTGGAGGGAGCACCTGAAGTCCTGAAACCTCGGTGCCGGAGTGGGCAAATTATGGTCGACCGTGAGGTCCCTGTCCAACCCGACGAGGCGTGATGATCGAACAGAAATCTCCTTTGGAGACAAGACCAAACGGTCAGTCAGCAGAAGGCTGCGCAAGTCAACACACAGCGCACCAATTGTCCTCTCTACCACTGAGGTGAAGGACGCCATCGGGAAGGCGAAAGCCTCCAAATCCATTGGCCCAGACGTGTTAAGTATGTTGATGCTGAAAAAATTGGGCACCGCGGGAGTAGCATATCTCACCAAGGTCCTCAATCTGTCTTTAAGCACCCTGGTCATTGCGGATATCTGGAAGACCAGCAGGGTGATACCACTGCTGAAACCAGGGAAACCGGCCGGCCAAGGCGAGTCCTATCGGCCGATCTCCCTGCTTTCTCCAGTGGTTAAGACACTTGAGGCCCTGCTGCTCCCGCATTTCAATCACTACCTCAGCCCGGCGAAGCATCAACACGGCTTCCGGAAAGTGCATAGCACTACAACAGCACTTAATGCTACCGTGACTCAGTGTCAAAAGCGAGAAGAATTAAGCAGGGGGTACCACAGGGTGGCGTCCTATCCCCCCTATTATTCAACTTCTACATCTCGCGACTCCCTTTCCCGCCAGAGGGAGTCACACTGGTCTTGTATGCCGACGACTGCACGATAATGGCTACCGGCAATGGAATTGATGGCTTGTGCTCCAAAGTGAACAGCTACCTCCCAGACCTTGCTCACTACTTTACGGGACGGAATTTGACGCTGTCTCCTGCTAAGTCCACGGCGACCCTTTTTACATCTTGGACGAAGGAGGTCGGGCTCACCCTCGACATCCACATCGAGAAGACCCCCATTCCGACAGTTAACCACCCGAAGATCCTGGGAGTTACCCTCGACAGCCTGGTCTCCTTCTCAGCGCATACAACCGCAATCGTCAACAAGGTACAGAGCCGCAACAAATTCCTCAAGTCGCTCGCCGGCAGCAGTTGGGGCAAAGACAAAGAAACGTTGTTGGCAACATACAAGGCGATTGGCCGGCCGGTTCTAAATTATGCCGCGCCAATTTGGTCGCCTGGAACTAGCAGGACTCAGTGGTCAAGACTAGAGACCTGTCAGAACGCCGCACTCAGGACAGTGACGGGATGTTTCCTGATGACGCCTGTGGATCACCTCTACCATGAGGCTAACGTGCTCCCAGTGCAGGAGCACAACATTATGCTCACAAAACAGTTTCTACTGGGATGCCACCGTCCGGGACACCCCAATAGAGACCTGCTCGCGTTGGAGCCGGCACCCAGGCACATCAGGGGACATCTCTCACAATTGACGGACGAGGTCCAGACATACGTACACCTACCGCTGGACCCAAGGACGTACCGACAGGCTCTGGACAGCATCCACAGGGAGTCGGTGTCCAAATACATCGACACCCGCCCTGTGAGTGCAGTCCAGGGAGTCCAACCACCACCCATAGCAGCTGAGGAGCTCCAGCTGCCTCGTGAGACCCGCGTTACTCTGGCAAAACTCAGATCTGGATATTGTAGCAGGTTAAATTCCTACCTATCCAGGATCAACCCCGACACCCCCAACACTTGCCCAGCATGTGAAGGGTCTCCGCACTACACCAATCACCTATTCACGTGCCCGGCAAAACCTACTCAACTAACACCCCTCTCCCTATGGTCCGACCCTGTTGAAACGGCTCGTTTCCTGGACCTTTCCTTAGTTGAGCTTGACGATAATGATTGAGGGAGTCCGCCAGTCCAGTGGGGTGTAGCTAGCCGCTACAACAACAACAACAACAAAAAAATGTATATAGGCACAACCAAACGGGCACTGGGAATTTGAATCAACGAACACAAAATAGATGCGAAACGAAATAAGACAACAACAGCACTTGCACAACATCTAACACTCAGCAGACTTCGAAAACACAAGAATATTAGACGTAGAGAAAAAAGAGAGGACAAGAATAACATTAGAAAGATGTGGACAATATAAACTGCGCGTATAGATCAGCATTGACGCATAATAAACAAACTGATTAGTGATGTGGTTGTATTTAAGGAATTTTGTATTGTTTAAATGTTGTTTTTTGTTATTTTTATCTACTTTGGCTGTTTGATTTGTTTGTAAGGGTAACAATTGTTTGTTATTTGAAATCTTATTGTTGTATTTTCATTTTAATTGTCTTTATGTTCTATGTACAAATAAAATGCAGACTCCCTGAAGAAGGCTCGAATGACGCCGAAACGCGTAGGAGAATAAAAGAAACTTGGTTTACTTTATTAAAAAACTACCGGCCGAAAAGCTCCAAAAACATCCCAACAGGAAATCAACATTGGCCCGAAATTAAATGTAATTAATTATTATTTTTAATAAAGTTTTTTTAGTAAATACTTGTTTTTGTCAGTTTTATACCTACATAGCTGAAACTCAGAAACTAGAGCTGATAAAAACATTCTAATTATATTTTTGAAAATAGCCTATCATATGCAGTCAGCAACAGCTGAAATTTGTTTAGCAACAGATGTACTGTAAACTAGTGTAATTTATGGGAAATGTTTTAAAAATTAACTATATTTTTATAAAAACTTATTGAAAAAAAATTGTTATGAGAAAAATATCTTTAATAAACAAACATTGAACCGTTTTTTCTCGCCAGTGTACATAAAAATGCAGGAAAAAAATGTTAATACTAATAATAACTGCATTGGGGTGAATGAATCTAGATACTTGCCTTTTAATATTTTAAGCATATAATTAGTAAATAGTTGACAAATGAATAATAACATATTATCGACGAATGCTGCATTGTGCAATCAGTGACCCAACAGCATCGTTTAATTACAGTGGCTTTACACCAAAAATCATTTCTTCAACAAATTAGTTGATAAGTAATATCGGACATAAAATATAAATTCACATGTATTTAGTTAAAGATAATTTTTCACTAAAAGTTTAGTGATAGTGCAATTTCAATTTTTACTATCACTAAATGTTTAGTGATAATGGATTTTGCTTTTAACTACCATTAAACAGACAGTGGTAGGGCAATTTAGTGGTAGTACAAAAACGCCCAACCCTGATAGGCCACAAAAATAAAAAAAAATGATATGAATTTTTCCGAATGAAATTTTTATCGTGTAGTATATTTATTTATAACTATATTTCATTTTAATATTTAAATAAATAAATAAAAATTACAACCATTTTTGTTCCCAAGTTCCATATATTTTTTTCACGAATTCAAATAAAATTTATAACTTTTCTAAACATTTAATAGTTCCAGATTACGGAGCTATTCCGTCGTGTAACAAATATTACTTTGCACCATGCTTCAGCGGAAAACAAATGTGAAGAGCTCAAAACAAAAACCACACAATGCCGGGGCCTTACACAACACATCGCAAATAATGTAAGTAACAGTGTCAATTATCCTATATGTACTGTGTCGCTAATAACAGTTTTAATAGTAGAAGTTATAGCCGCTATTTCGGAGATCACCACATCTCCCCATCAGACTTCTTTTTTTATTTTTTTATATTTATACTTCATCACCACTTCCCCAGACTTTGAACCAAGGAACCTCGGGTTGCCGAGCCAACACTCTACATGCTGTGCTACGCTTGTCGAGTGAACTGTTGTGTTTATTCGATCTTCCTTACACAAACCTACTGCAAGAATAAGGCAAACAATTTTCCAAGATTGTGCAATTTACCACACAATTAAAAAGTCAAAAGAGCATTTGCCCTTTAATTTAAAGGACAAGGTAATCAATTTCCATACCAAATTCAAGACGCCAAAAAGTTTTTCAAATTTGTTACTTTCAGGAAACTGACTGTAACACAATGTAATTGCAGTGATAAGCGCCGCTTTTTTCCAAAAATAACTCGTATTTCCATCACCTGTTGCCAATAAAAAAAAATACCATGTTGTGATAGACTTAAGGCATGCTTTCAGTGTCCTAGATATGCGCAGCTCCTCGGATGAGCTTATAACGACTTGGACTATTATCTCGTGGCAGCAATGCTGCCTACAGGGCCACACTGCGATCGGACGGACCGCGAGCGTTATCAGAAGAAGTTGCCTTTATGCCGCAATGTGTTAATTTGGAAAGACCGGTAAACTTATACGGCTATGTAAAATGACGTTGAGCAACACCACCAACTCCGTCAGGATTGGAAAGGACCTTTCCGGGCCGTTTGACCGCAAACGGCTTTCAGGCAAGGTGACTCTTTGTCTTGCGATTTCTTTAACCTGATTACGGAGAAGATAATTCGAGCTGCAGAACTAAATCGGCCAGGCACCATATTTAATAAGATTGGCTTAACAACCGCGCAGTTAGTTCTGCCTTCTCTAAACTGGATAGAGAAGCGAAGCGAATGGGTATGGAACTGAACAAGGGTAAATAACCGTCTGGTCGCCTTTCGCACTCACCACTTTTGTTATTCGACTGATAAACTTCAACATTTTGGCTTTGCTATAGGTTTATAATTAATTATGTTTAATTTCCTTAATTTTCAATACAAGTCTTCACATAAATATAAATTTAACAAGCTTCTGTCGCGTGCATGGTTTCCGAGTTTAGTTTTTCAACTGACTCAGCATTTTAGGCGGCAGGCTGCTGTGATGCAACTCCGAAGAGCCGAGCGGTTGTGCCAAACGGGCGCACGGCCGGTTGGTTTAATTGGCGGTGGCGGCGGCTTAAACATCCTCCCCGCCCTGCAGGGATGCGCTGGTAAGCGCCTTCTGTAGGTGTTTGTCCCTGCTTTTTAATTTGGCTGCGCTTGACCTTGCCTCTGTGCACGGATGGGTTTTGCTCGCAGAGTTGGTGGCCGTTCGTTCTTTGCTGCCATGTGTAGAAGCGTATGGAGCGTGAGCCCGCAGAACTTGCAACTGTCTGACGAGTCGCCCTCCCCGGTGGTGTGGCTAAGCGTGAGGCAGTTCACGCAATATCATTGCGGCCGTGGTACGGCCAAGCGTTGAACAGTGCATTGGACAGATCCGCAGCGCATGATAACGATGGCAGAGTCTGCACCGGATACACTTTTCTGTCTCTGGCATCGATGCCAGAGGGCAAGCTTTCCTGCTAGCCATTAAGGGTTTCAATATGAAAATGCAAGAGCAAACGGAAACGAGAAGTACTTGGGGTGACTTTTTAAAACAGGAAGTTTAAAGCTTTTACTATAGTAGATATAGTGTAGTGATGGCTTCTTTTCGTTTTATTACTGTGATTCGCGCGAAGAACGCGCTTGTGGAATGAAGGACAGTTTTACCAGAGGGCGCGTGACAAATCCGTTTTGCGTTCGGATCTCCACGACACGTACATGGTTGTCAGGCCCGTGGCGAACCCTTTCGGCGGGAGCGAATTACAATTTATCACAACGAGATCGCCTGGTTGAGGGTTGTGGTTTGGATTTTTTCGCTTTTATCTTTTTTGAAGACCTTTAAGATATTCCTCTTTCCATATATGGCTGAATTAATGGTGAAGCGCTTTGATTTTCTCCCAGCGGTTAGGTAGGGAGAGGTCTTCCGCGTTAGGCTCAGAAATGGCCAATAGCGTTGCACCTCGAATGAAGTGACCAGGAGTAAGCGCTGTAAAGTCAGCGGAGTCCTGAGATAATGCGGACAAAGGTCTCGAGTTGAGAACCGCTTCAATTCGCACCAACATCGTCGTGAATTCTTCGAATGTGAACTTGTGGGATGCAGCGATTTTCTTTAGGTGGATTTTAAAACTTTTTACTGCGGATTCCCACAAGCCTCCCATGAGTGAGGCTCCGAGTGGTATATATTGCCAATTGATGCCGTGAGGAGCATATTTTTGGACAATGTCTGTGGAGCATTCGTTCAGGAATTGAACAAAGTCACGTTAAGTTGCGCGGTGAGCGCCAATGAACGTTTTCCCATTGTCACTCATCATTTGTGAGGGGAAACCTCGACTGCCGACGAAGCGGGCAAACGCTGCTCGAAAGGCTTCGGTCTACGCCAGCGGTATAAAATGGTAATGAGAAATTACAACGCTCAGGGGGCAGAGCGGCCATTATTTTTGCGCGTGTTCGTTGCTTATAAAGCGTGCACAGTTTGAATTGGAAAATGGATCGTTTTACTAAAGGATTCGGTTTGGGTATATATATTCCTTCCTTACCATTTAGAGCATTAATCGTATTTCTGCATGAAGAACTAGCAAATGCAGAAACTCCAAATACAGATGACAGAACCTCGATTTGGTGGGAAGAATGATTGGGTGTATTTCATTGTATCTCAACGTTGAATGCGCTAATTGCCCATTAACCCGTAGTAGCCCGTCTTTGATCATTATCGGATAAAGAACTAAAAGAGGGTTTTTTTTTGGTGCTTGGGTTCTTATTTTGCAAAGCGTCCGTTTTGCTCGGAAAATAGCGTGACAGGGCTGCATCGATAATACGCGTTTTTGCCAGCTGAAATTCACTATGCGTGAGAAAAGGACTGCTGATTGTGGACAATTTCTTTGCATTGTTGCGCTCTATGTTCACGAAGCGGAATATGTAGGCAGTCACGCGGAGCGCTCGCGAAAAAGATGAAAAGCGGTTGAGAAAATCAACTTCTTCCTCGAGCGAGTGATACACTTCTACCTTCCGCTTTTCTGGAGGAGAAGTGCTGGCCGCCTTTGATTCCGGCCATGAGTCCGTGTGGCAAGAAAGCCATTTTGGCCCATGCCACCAGAGGAAGGAAATCGAAAGCTCACCGTCTTGATGGGTGCAACCTTGCCTTTTGCAACTAATAGAGAAGATTCTGCTTGGTTGCAAGTATGTACGCGAATGTAGATCTCGGCGCAATACGCTTTTCCCGAGGCGTCACAGAACCCATGGATTTGAGTAGCATGCCCCGGAGAAAAATTAACCCATCGAGGAATTTCGATGTAGCAGATGGCTGGCAGATTTTCTGCAAATTGTTGCCATTTTAATAACGCTCTAGGCTTTGCAGACTCGTCCCAATCAACGCCATCCAGCCAAAGTTCTTGGTCCTTTGAGCCTTCTACCACTGGCGTAGATTTTGCAGGGCCATTCCAAATTAAAACGTTGGTATGAAGATCCACTACGCTTCTCAAAGGGTATGTAGCAGTATTCGTATGTTTTTCCAAAAAATTTGTTTTTTCTTTCTTTTTTTGTAGCATTGCGGACTCCCTCTTTTTATAATTTCTTTTTTTTTTTTAAGTAAGTACTCTTACACACTTTTCTGTCTCTTACAACATCTCACTTTTGAAAAAATGCGTTTTGTTAATATTTTTTTTTTGTGTATCTTTTATCAAAAATAATTAATTTTATTATTTTTTGGCACTTTTTCTTTTTCTCACTTTTTGTAGCACTCAATAACTTTGTATGTCAAATTTATGGTTTGTGTGCACAGAATTGCAAACGAACGATTTTTCGATTGTTTTTTTTTTCTTTAAATTAATTCCCAATAGAGCTTGTGCCAAGGTTGGCTGCGAGGGACCAATAAATAACCGACTGGTAGCCTTTCGCTCTCACCACTTTTGTTATTCGATTGATAAACTTTAACACTTTGGCTTTGCTATAGATTTATAATTAATTCTGTTTAATTTCCTTAATTTTCTTTACAAGTCTCCACATAAGTTTAAATTTAAGAAGCTCTGTCGCGCGCGCGGTTTCCGAGTTTAATTTTTCAACTAACTCAGCGTTGTCGGCGGCAGGCTGCTGTGATGAACGGCCGGCCGCTCACCCCACTCGGGCAACTCCGAAGAGCCGAGCGGATGTCCCAAACGGGCGCACGGCCGGTTGGTTTAATTGGCAGCGGCGGCGGCTTAAACAAAGGGCAAGACGAATTATCTTCTGTCATCAAATAGACATTCGGCACATTCACTGTTGGGATCTAACATCACTGTTGACAGTTATAACTTTGAAAAAGTGGAGAACTTCGTTTACTTAGGAACCAGCACTAACACCAGTAACAGCGTCAGCCGAGAAATCCAGCGGAAAAACTCTATTGCCAACAAGTGCTGCTTCGGACTGAGTATGCAAATAGAAAGGTTCTCTATCGACGGACAAAAACTACACTCCTTCATTATTCCCGTCCTGTTGTGTGGCGCACAAGTGAAGAAAAATTCTTCAAAATATGTATGGCCTTGTACGCTTTTGCGATGGCGATTACCGGTTACTATGGAACGATGGTAGGCAAAGCGCAGCGGATTAAGAACCAGTGTCTCCTCTGGCTAGGTCATGACGTTCGAATTTATGAAATATTTTCAACCCAGAAGGTTTTCGACGCGGTACCTGCTAGTGGTGGCAGAGGAAATATAAACCTTGCAAGTGGAAGAAGACTTGCCTATACTTCCACTGGCGCCAGTTAGCAAGAGAAAGGGAAAGCTGGCGTGTTTTGTTGACCTCGGCCAAAATCACTTAGACGGTTGACGCGCCAATTAAGTAAGCAAGTTGCCGATATATGGCTCGTACTGTCTTGAGATACATTTTGTAAGGCTAAAAATGGTCTTCGGAAACAATGCTTAGATTTTTATACACGTTTATAATGTGCAGTCAACGTCAGTATGCTACTGATCCTCCTCTGAGTCACATATTGACTCACACATTCTGTTAACATTGCTTTACTTTGATATTATTATTATCAAGAGTATTGAACATCTGTGGTATTTGACACCTGATATTTAAGCCTCTTGCGGCTTGGTATATTTGTCTCTCGTATTTAAAAAGAATGTCACGTTAACAAACAAAAAAAACAAGTGCTCTTCACAAGAAAATAAAATAATGAACATCTTAACTCGGTGTCAGGTACTTTACGTTGTTGCATAAAGTCATCACAAGTAAAGACCCCAGTTTTTTTAAATAACGATTTTCGTTGACTAGATCTATCTATCTACCTTTTCTTCGTTAAAATTTTGATGCCTGTTTAACAGCTGAATACCTCCCGCAATAAAGCGGAGTTAAACCTCGGTACTACTCATGACTGAACTTATGTTTTAAAATACTGATAAGGGTCATAATTAAAAGTCCATATTCACCAACTTAATAAAGTTTAAGTAAAAAGTGGTATACTACGATAAAGTCCTAACTATCACGGTAATTTAATAACCTCTGTTTGTGCATGTACTTTAAGTAAATCAAGTTAAACTAAATTAATTTCTATTCCAGAGAGAACTTGTTCTCAACGGTAGGTAAACTTTATTCGCAAAGCAGTTGTTTGTAAATATCTAAACAATATACTAAGACTATTATACCTTTGTTATTAATTCGAATTATGTTTCACCTAAAAAGCAATCCATTCTCCTTATAATTTTTCCCAAAAACAAATCGGCTTTAAAGCTCATAAACAATTAAAAATTAAATAGTTACATGGCCAAACACGAAAACGACACTGAAGATGGCACAACGCCGAAACCGGTGTATCACAAAACCAAATTGGACAAGGGATGACGGAAAAGCGTTCCAACATACATCAAATTTCCACCCTGTCGAAAATCAGAATAAAATCAAAATACTACAAATATAATGTATAAAAGGACGAGCCTGCTTTAAACAAAAAAATTTTTTTTTAAACTACACAGTCAAACAGAAATAGCGACAGAACAGCAGTATTTGATTGAACCTTCCTCTTTACATTTCCTCGTCAACTATATTGCAAAGTCCATCAGTTACAAGTAGTTCTGTCTTGTAGCGTTTCCTGACAATGAAATAGTGTTTCACAACCTTAGTCCAGATTCATTACGTAGGTTTAGGTTTAGGTTAGGTGGTAGCCTAAAGATAGGGCTCACTTAGACTTAATTTAAAGTCCATTGTCGTACCACTGATATATATATACCCTTTTTCCCTGAACAAAGACGATACCAACCGTAAGATAATAATATAATATAATTTTGTCGCTTACACTATATAACTCAGTGTTTGGCCGAGCTTCTCCTACCATTTGTGGTGTGCGTTTTTATATTATACTACAAATGGAGGAACCTACAGTTATGTGCCGACTACGAACTGCAGATGTATTTAATAAGAAGATTTTTCATGGCAGAAATTTCCTCGGAGGTTTGCCATTGCCTGCCGAGGGGTGACCGCTATTAGAAAAAACTTTTTCTATGATTAAGATTTTGCTTGCCCTGACTGAGATTCAAACCTCGAACTCACCGGGATATCGAGTTATAGCACGCACCGCTACCAACTCAACCGCAGCGGCCACCGTAAGATACATATATATATATTAGAAGAAGCGCCGGGAGCTCGTTCTGAATGTCCGCAACCGACCTATATCTACCCCAGAGACCCTCTCTGATGGAACCAAATATGAGATCTACGAGCACCTACAGCTGAGAATTTTCAATCTCGACTATCAATCCTGCTAGGACAAGCAACTTCTTATCGCCCAGATATCAACTAGTAATGGGACAACATCTCCCGGTCTCTTCGTAACGCTGTAGAGGATATGGTGGGCTACTACCAACCACTAAGAAACAGGTGGTATAACGACAAGTTCCGCGTCCCAGCTGCAGAAATATACGCAGCATACAAAGCCAGCCTGCAGCTAATTACTAAGCGTACACCAATCGGGCGATACGGGGAGAAGCGAAGGGATAATTCACGTCTTTTTAAGAGGAAGAAACGAGGCGGAAAGAGCTTGAGACGCTAGCAAATATGGCGGCGGCCCGAAAATTCTATCAGGAAATAAGGCAGCACACAAGTGGTTTCAAGACAGGGCCTGGTTCCTGCAAAAACGGAGGAAGCATTTCTCAATGCTACTAGATTTGAATTAACGGGACGCGTTTGAAGAAGAGGAGGGGAGCACAGCACTTAGCCGGTTCAAGAACAACAAAGCGCCTGGAACAGACGGTATACCGGCTGAGCTGTGCAAACCCAGTACCAAAGAGCTGTTAGGGAGCATGTACCAGCTGTTAAGCACAATTCGGTTCAACGATTGGTCAATCCACCATTGATCAGATATTTACAGCACGTCAAATCCTGGAAAAGACCCTAGATAAGCAAATGAATACGAATCACCTCTTTGTAGATTTTAAAGCCACTTTTGACAGCACGAATAGAAGATGCCTGTTCGACGCCACGTCTAAATTTGGAATCTCTGCTAAACAATTATGGCTATATACAGTGACGTTGAGCAGACTTTTAGCTCCGTCCTAGTTAAAAAGGACCTCTCCGAGCCGTTCGATAACAAACGATGTTTTAGATAAGGTGACTCACTTTCATATCCCTTCTTTAATCTTCAATAATAAGAGCTATCAATCTGAATCGCAGTGGCACTATATAAATTAATTTAACACACAAGTTTTTACTTATAGCGATGTTATTCGCTTTATTGCAGATTACTTAATAATTCGTTGAACCCGGTTTCATTTCTATTAGACCAAGCTCACTACGCTGTTGTTGTTCTAACGAGTGTCCAGTCGTACTTAAAAGTTGTTGTTAGGTGGAGTAGTTTAAGGCGACCAAACTAGGCTGTTGCTGTCGTCGAATGGTTGATTGCTTGGCGCGATGCCACGAGTGACGTAATGTAAAGGAATATCCGGCTGTTACTAAGAGGGCGTTTGTAGTACTTTTGTTATGCCAGCTTATCAGGTAACGCCACGCACAAAATTGAGTAATAATATGATCTTAACCCTTAGGTAAAACAGAAGATTCGTCATGGTTACCTTAGTTCGTTAGCCAGGGTGTTAAACATCATATTTGCCTTTGTTACCTTAACTTATATAACAAAAGTACGATGATGCTGGCGCATCCGGTTGGTATTGACGTCATTGGCCTTAACAACTGGGCCGTCAGTGCAGCATTTTCCAGTCTAGAGAAGGAAGAAAAAGAGGTTGGTCTTGCTGTCAACGAGGACAAAACAAAGTACTTTGTGGCAACAAACAAAAGATCCTCCATTGTCAGCAGTTACAATTTTGAAGTAGTCAAGGATTTTGTATACCTTGTATCCAACATTCACACCACCAATAATGTCAGCCACGAAATAAAGCGAAGAATAACACTTGCCCACAGGTGATACTTTAGACTCGGTAGGCAATTGAAAAGCTGAGCTATTTATCGACAAACGAAAATCTCGCTCTACAAATCAGCAGCGCCATAAAAGAATAATAAGAAGCTTAAAAATAGATAGGGTTAATTTAATCTATATGGAAATTTCCGCTCCGTTAACTTAGCTCAAAAACTATCAATGACGTTCTTAACGCAGATTTCTGCCGAAGCTAAGATTTTATCCGATTGTAGTTAAATTCTGCACTGGTGTTGTCAACTCGTAGAATTTCGCCCATAATTTCGGTTTTTCGCACCATAAATGTGGGATTTTGCTTCTCCTTATGGGATTTCTAGCTAAGTAAGATTTTTTGTGGACTGCATGAAATTACATTTTATTTATAAAAGAATTTTCGAACCGAACAAAAGCTGAAAAATTTTGCGAAGTTAAGATAGGCCGGATATTAAATTCTACATACTTTTTTTTAAATATATTTCAAGGCATTTTAAGAGATAAAAGCTCTGTTTCCACCATCTGACATACTAGTCCACAAACTGTATTCAGAGTCGGGGCAAAAGTTAGAGTTTTCCCCATAAATTGTTTTGAAAGATGAAGTACTTAACTTCAGGCAAATAAATGATTTATGAACTTAAAGTCAGTCCAAACACTAAACTATACAAATATTAAGCATTACAAATAAAAACTTACTGTGGGCAATTTGTTAAAACTTGTATGTTAAATTTTTTTTTTCCAAATTTCCTGATAATGACGGGTTTTTTTAAACACAAAAAACAATAGCAAATCACTTAAAAACGTGGCAAGATGAGTGTGACAACCTTCCCATTTCTCTTAAAAAAGCTGAAAGAAGTTAATTTTTCAATTAAAAAAATTTCTGACTTCTGGAAAGTGGTGACTTATAAAACAGCTTTAAATTTATATAAACTTTTTAAAAATCTATTCATCCTACGATTTTGCCGCAAACCTATTATTAACAACGGCAGTGCGGCGCGTGGTCGAAGCGTTTTCTAAAGCTCCAAATGCATTAAAGCAAAGACTTGGCGAGTTGATTGCAAAATAACTGAAGCTGAAAACTTTATTTAATTTAGTAAGTTTCACAATTCATAAGTATTTAAAATTGAATATAAACTTACACTTTGTATTTCTACTGCGCCCATGCGCTTTCGTTAACAATTAATGAGAATAAGATAATAATTTGTTAAAATTTGAAAGATGTTGATTAGCGAGTAGGACGAAAAGTGGATGTGAGAAAAATGCGAAACGGGTTGCCAATGCGACCTTTTGCAATATTCCTCTCCGTAAATCTCATTCGGATTCATGTATGACGTTTACCGTAGTCGGCTTAGCCTAGACGTCCAATTTCGCCAACTTCACTATTGGTCGTGTACATAATCCGTTTACTGTCTTCAATACCGCGCTACGAGCCTGACCGTCTTTGCCAAAATGCAGATCAATTACTATTCCTTTAGGCCACGAATTCCGCTTTGAGTTTTCATCCACGATGACTACAACGTCGTCCAGTTTGATTGAATCTGGAGGTGGCTGATGCCATTTTGCACGTCTGGTGAGCCAAGGCAAATATTCGCATATCCAGCGCTTCCAAATCCGCCAGCTGACAGGAAATTCTGTAGTTTCGACGAAGCGCAGTTCCGAAATTATCGTTGTTTGCTATTTCTCGAATCGCGCTGGAACACCCGAGAAGGAAATGGTTCGGCGTAAGAGCTTCGTGTTCAGCGGACTCGAGCGGAACATAAGTCAGCGGTCGACAATTGAGTATATTTTCAACATCAGCTAGAACGGCTCGTAGTATCTCTTCACGCAGGCCTGCAACTGGTAGAATATCCATTAGAATTGACTTTGTTGAACGTATCATCCGCTCCCATGATCCTCCCATATGCGGTGAAGCAGGGGGTATACAAGTCCACTCAATTTCGGGATGCTTTCTCTGCATATCTTTAGACGATAACTTTTCTATCTCAGTTAAGAGCAGCACACTAGCACCGCGGAAATTTGTGCCGTTACCTGAAACCATTCGCTTCGGTACGCCACGACGACTCACAAATAGTTTAAATAACAGGAGAAAGGATACGGTAGATAACGACGGCGTAACTTCGATGTGCACCGCGCAAGTTGTGAGACACGTAAATAAGGCGCACCAGCGCTTTTCGCGCCTGAGTTCAATGGCCACGTCAATTGGACAAAAATAATCCACCCTTGTAAATGTAGATCCCCCCTCTGAGGAGGGCGTGGATACGCTTTGCGATTGCGACAAATCCGGCATTTTGCTGCACACTCTTTCACGAGTATTCTCAGTGCGACTATACAGAAAGATTGGCCGCTTTACATATATGTATATCAACCCCATCAACAACATCGATCCTTCCTTTCACTCGCAGCAAGCCTATCTGATCTAAATATGGAGTTAGTTTGAAGAGATAATATTTTCGATTAGTTCGTTCCCCGTTTCGCAGCTGCCTAATTTCTTCATGGAAAACTTCGCCCTGACAGTAAAGCATTATTGCAAGCTCTGCTGTGTCCAGGCTATCTGTGCCAAGTAAATCCTTCAATGGTTGTGAGCATCGCTTGTTTTTTGTGATCAATCGTATGAACCGTAGCACAAATAGATGAGTGACGCGTAATTTCTCTTTGAATTAAACTTATTTGAATCGGGCGTAATTACAGAAGTGTTCAAAGGTAAAATTTTGTCGTAGTAAGTGTGATAAAGTGCGTCTACTATGTCGTCGTTGTCGCCTGAAACCGACCAGCTATGCTCATCCTCTAATAGGAACTTAGGGCCGTTGAACCAATGCTGGTTGTCATCGAAGTTACGGTTACCATTTCATTTGGTGCCCTCGTCTGCAATATTTTCTCGTAGCGGCAGCCATCTAAATTATTTTATGTTAGAACCTTCTATATTGTCTCCTGCTTTAAGTGCAACGAACTGGTTAAATTTCCGGGTGACTGAGCGTAGCCAAAAAAAAAACGTTTTTTGGAGTCCGTCCAGAAAACTCTGCGGCATACTTTGATGGACAGTTCCGAACCTATGAAATTGTCTAGCCGTAGTCCTAAAATAGCAGCTAACAGCTCGAGCCTTGGTACAGATATAGGCTTCAACGGTGCTACGCAAGTCTCGAAGCTAACAGTGTACAGTGCGTTCTGGAATCTGCCTCTTAACGCACGTAAGCTAGAGCTGCGTAACTTTGTATACTTGCATCCAAGTAATATACTGTGTTGATTTTCTACTGTTAAGAAATGTTCAATTTATTATAATCTAAAAAATTCTTTTGTGATCGTTTCAATACTTTTGAAAATTGTATTATTTTTTAAATTAGTTTTCAGAAAATATTCAAACTTGAAACATTATATTGAAATTGTTAATTAAATTAAATATATTTATCTATTAAATAAATTAATTCAAAAAACAGTGTTTTTATTTTATTGGCGCAGTCGGTAGGATCTGTGCAAAAGATCCTTGAAAACCTAGTAATGAAATTTTATTCGCCTGAGCCAATTAGATTAATTTAATTTTAACGACACTAAAAGGAGCTGCCATAAATCTGGTAAGACGAAATCAGCCAAATAATTGGGCATCGTTGCGTGATCTATTGATCGAAGAATTTGGTGAGCATACACCCATTCCAACGCTCATTTTAGGAATAAATAATATTAAGTTAAAAAATAGTGTTAAATTATTATGTGATGAAATTAATGAACAAGTTTGCAGGGTTAAAGATTGTATAAAGTTAAGTAAAGATATTGAAGCGACAAAAACATTTCTAAATGAAGAGCTTAATAGAACTAGTTTAAAAACTTTAAAGAAAGAGTTACCAATTCATATTACAGCATTAATTAATGCGAATTTAGTTAATGACTTTAAAGGTGCGATGAAAGTTCTTAGAGAAGGTCATGTTTTCGATAATGATAATAAAAATAAAATAAATAAAACTCAAATAAATAATATTTTCCGACCTAATAACTTTCCATTTGCACAACCTTTTTATCCTATGAATTCAAAAACGTTTTTAAATAATAATAGTTATAAATCAAGTCAAAATCAATGTGTTCTTCCTCAATATGCATTTTCACCCTTTCCAAATAATTATAATAGTTATTATAATCCAAATCTTAAAAGAGAATTAAATAAACAGTATTTAAATGAACCAAATTCAAATATAGATAGAATCAGACGATTTGGTATGCCTGAACCTATGGAACAAGATCCATCAAATTTTCATTTAAAGGCCTCGGAAATTTACCCACAGTAGTTTTAAAATTTGGAAATACTCCTTTGAAATTTTTATTTGATACAGGTTCGACTATTAGTTTAATTAGGCCTTATACTTTTGAGAGTGAAGTCATTAGTGATAATCCAATTACATTGCAAACAGCTGCTGGGAAAATAACATTAAATAAAAGACAAGAGGTGTATTATAATAATCAAGAAAATATTTTAAAATTTTACATTCATGAATTTTCGAAATATTTTAATGGATTATTAGGTTATGATATCTTAAATCAACTTGATGCTAAAATAAATCTTAAAGAAAAATCGATAATATTAAATGGTGACATATATAATTTTGTTTGTAGTGAACAAAATAAAGCATGTAATAATTTACAGCATATATCAAATAATTCTGTCAAAGTAAGTATAAATGAAAATGATTTTAGGTTTGATCATTTGAATAAAGAAGAATTAAAGCAAATTATCAAATTAGTTGGGCATTATAAAGATTTATTTTACAAAGAAGAAGATAAGCTATCTTTTACTAATAAAATAAAACACAAAATTAAAAGAATTCATGAGGATCAAATTTACACAAAATCTTATAGGTATCCTGAAATTCATAAAGAAGAAGTAAATCGGCAAATAAAAGATATGTATGTTAGATCAAAATATTATTTGTCATAGCATTTCTCCCTATTCATCACCGATTTGGGTAGTGCCTAAGAAGTTAGATGCATCAGGTAAACAAAAATGGAGAATTGTAGTTAATTACCGAAAATTAAATAACATTACCGTAAACGACAGGTATCCAATTCCAAATATAGATGAAATTTTAGATAAAATTGGAAAATGCATGTATTTTTCGACAATTGATTTAGCTAAGGGTTTTTATCAGATTGAAATGGGTCCTATTGATAGAATTAAAACTGGTTTTTCAACCCAAAATGGCCATTACGAATTTTTAAGGATGCCATAGGAAAAGATTGCATGGTATATATGGATGATATAATTGTTTTTAGTACTTCACTTCAGGAACATGTTGAATCGCTCAACAGAGTTTTTGCAAAGTTAGCTAATGAAAATTTAAAAATCCAGATGGATAAATGTGAATTTATGAAAAGAGGAGCTGAATTCTAAGGACATGTTGTTACGCCAGAAGGAATCAAGCCGAATCCGAGTAAAATTAAATCTATAGTAGATTATCCAGTACCTAAACTTTGTTACGGCAGAAAATTCAAGGAAAAGGTTAGAGAAAATGTGCAATCCTTTTAACAAAGTAAAGGTGGTGCAAGCGGAGGGTGATGGAGAACATCACTTGGTAAAATATAAAAGTAGAAAGGTTCGAAAATATAAAAATCAGTTTAAAAGAAAAAAAATGTAATCAACTTATATTTTAATTAAAAAAGATATAACCTTGTCAAAATTTTTAATTTCTCAATAATGAATTTATGACTAGCTATTTCAAAATATTTAGCTAATATTTTTATTGCTTATGTAAGATTAAATAGTGTAAAAAAAATTTTATTTTAAAGCTTTGTATAATATCAGATCGAAATGTTTGTTATTTATATGTTGTTAACAATGAGGGCATTGTTTTTTTTTTAGAGGTGGGAGGAGTAATATACTGTGTTGATTACTGTTAAGAAATGTTCAATTAATTATAATCTAAAAAATTACTTTTGTGATCGTTTCAATACGTTTGAAAATTTTATTATTTTTTAAATTAGTTTTCAGAAAATATTCAAACTTGAAACATTATATTGAAATTGTTAATTAAATTAAATATATTTATCTATTAAATAAATTAATTCAAAAGAAAGTATTTGTATTTTATTTCCACGAATATATGCAACTGATTGCTTTGGTTTTTGCACAAGACCGAGAGACATCGAGGAATTCTTATGCTATTAATCGAACGAATGCGCTTTACCCATTGAAACCAGCTGTTGCGCTCGTCTTCCCCGATAGGCTCGTCCCAACCGATCCCAGAGCGCCATATGCTCTGTAAGATAATTTTCGCTTGGATAATAACAAAGCCAAGGAGACCCAGAGGGTCAAAAATCGTGATTATGGTGCGCAAAACTTTCCGTTTTGACACAATCGCATTTTCATCAAAAACTTCATTCGGGAATTTTTCGATAAATGTTAATAATAATAATAATAATCCCAACGGTTTTATCCCTTCATATAAAAAAAAAAATTTTTTTTCATATACATACATATGTTGCGCCGAGTCATGAAAGGCAGAGGTTTGTTTAGTGTCGAGATCTAAAACTGTTCAGCTACAGAACAAATGCTCATCAGCTGATCGAATAGTAATATATGTATTAATTATTGAGAGGATTGAGTATAGTTTTCTTTATGCAAAAAAGTAAGTCTGAAATATCAAAAGAACCGGAGTGAGTGTTAAAATCCTGACACAAACTACGGAGTGGCTCATTTAACTCAAAATTACTTTTACATGGCTTCAGAAAGAGAGGCCGGAAATGTCTTGAAATTCTGGAGGAAACGTTTAGTTTTATTTCGCTAAGAAGAGATGGGCTAGAGATCAAGCCTGTCAGTAACTTGACCAAAAATACAATGCCTAGCATTTCTCTGCGACTAGCAAGTGTAGGAAGATTAATGAGTTTTAAACGACTTATATATGGCGGCAGGTTGTACTGAGAATCCCAACGAAAATTCCTTAAAGCAAAAAGCAGAAATTGTTTTTGAATTGACTCTATTCTGTCGGAATGAACTTGATAGCGCGGGTTCCAAACAACAGATCCATATTCCAGTATGGGCCTCACTAACGTTGTGAACAGAGCCAGAGTGATGTAAGATTCATTGAATTCTTTTGACAACCGTTTTACAAATGCAAAAACACCCTTGGCTTTGTTAACTGTAACATTTATGTGAAGATTAAAATTAAATTTCGGGTCCATTGTAATTCCGAGATCAACAAAGTTAAACACTTGTTCGAGGTTATGGTTACATATTTCATAAGAAGCTGGTTAAACTGCTCTGCGAGAAAAGCACATTACTTAACATTTTTTAAGGTTTAGTGGCATGTAATTTATTTCACACCAGTTAGTCATGCTATTTAAATCCGCTTGTAGTAAGGACCTTTCCTCAACAGAATGATACGATCTAAAAAGCTGTACATCATC
Organism: Philophylla caesio; assembly: GCA_963971545.1. Lineage (NCBI taxonomy): Eukaryota > Metazoa > Arthropoda > Insecta > Diptera > Tephritidae > Philophylla > Philophylla caesio. Next base: position 68,155,230 of record OZ020606.1, read on the forward strand.
AGCATACAATACAATTTTTGAATAATTTATTACAGAAGGTAAGTCATTTATAAAAAGTAAAAACAGAATCGGACCAAGGTGACTTCCTTGCGGGACCCCTGAAGAAACATGAATAATGTTTGAGGAACTATTTTTAAAAAGAACTCGGTGTGTTCTGTCAATGCGGTAAGAAGACATCCAACGAAGGAGATTAGGTTGAAAACCCAGGAGATCGAGTTTATGGATCAGTAAAGAGTGACTTACTCTGTCGAATGCTTTACTAAAATCAGTGTATATAACATCAGTGTGCATAAATTCTCTGAATCCATTTGAAACATGAGTTGTGAACTCAAGCAAGTTTGTAACGGTAGATTTACCCTTAGAGAACCCGTGTTGTGTGCTAGAAATTGTAGAGGATATGGAATACGTTAAATGGTCAACAACAATAGCTTCGAATAATTTAGGAATAGCAGAAAGCTTAGCTATACCGCGGTAAATTTCTATAGAGGACCTACTCCCGGTCTTATAAAGGGGTATAATGAATGATTTTTTCTAAGCTGAAGGGAAAATCCCAAGCTTGAGAGAAAGATTAAATAAATTAGTTAAGGGCACATAAATATGTTTAGCACAGTTTATGAGGAAACACGTTGGGATCGAATCGGGGCCAGCCTTAAATGAATATTTTAGTTACTCAAATAATAAAATACTTCCTCGGAAGATATCTGCGGATTAATAGCAGAGGTGAGGGAACAGAGTTTATAAGGATAAGGTTTGCTCAGAGGCGAGTTAATGGAGTAATTTGACCTGAAAAATTGGGCAAACATGTTGGAAATTGATGGGGAGTCGCAAGAAACGGTATTTTGATATTTCATAGCAGACGGAAAACTAGTCACTCTGCGCCTAGAGTTAACGAAGTCATAAAATGATTCAGGGCTTTTTATTAGATTCCTTTTAACTTTGCACAAATAAGATCTGTAGCATTTTTTATTTAATTCAAAATAAGGGTGTCGGATAACTGAGTAATTCATCCGATATCGGCAACCACCACATCCCCAGCACTTTTTGGATACCGGGATCTAGGGACGACATTATCCGACTTGAGTTGGACACCCAATTTCTCACTTGAAAACCTCCTTCTTGATGAATCCAACCTACAGTAGTTGCAAGACTAGCTAATGCCTCTTCGGAATCAGCGCTTTGAAGCCAGTTATCAACAAACGTATTTTCGGTGATAGCATGTACTGCGTCGGAATGGCGGTCTGCGAAACGTTCAGCGTTATGGTTCCTCACAAAATTTTCGAAAGATGGCGAGCACGAAGCACCGAACGTCGTAACGTTCATCACGTACACATCATAGTCACGAGATAGATCACCGCTACGCCACAAGAACATCTGGGCCACTTGGTCCTCTTTTGTAATCCTGATCTGATGGAACATTTCGCGTATATCTCCGCATACGGCGAAAGGTCGTTCGCGAAAGCGCAGAACCCAGAAGAGACTTTAGTAAATCGGGTCCTTTAAGCAGCATATCGTTAAGAGCAACGCCCTTAATTCTCGCCGCGGCATCCCAAACTAATAAAGAAACAAAAGAAGCTTTGAAAAAAGCACTCGAGCCAACAGATGGGCTCGTTAAAACTGTTAAAGGAATTAATAGAGGCGGAATAATTCTAGAATGCAAAAATTAAGACACTTGTGAAAAAGTACATCAAAAAATTAAAGAGAATATTGGAACGGAAGTTGAAGCTCCAAAAACTAAAGCAAAGAATGAAACAAAAAAGATATTTAAAGTTATTGGATTAACAGAAAAAATAAGCAATGAAAGAATCATATAATGTTTAACAAAACAAAACGATGAGTTCATTGGTAAGGAGATAAAAATAGTTAAGGTTTATGAAAATAAAACGAGAAGGGAAGAAAGCTTCAACATTCTAGTCGAAACGGACGCTCTAACCTATGAAAATATTTTAAACCGAAAAAAAGTTAACATCGAATGGGACGCATGTATGTATGTTATTTGAACATGTTAATATTATGAGATGCTTTAAATGCCTGGGTTATAAGCACAAGCCAAGTGCATGCACAAATAAAAAACTATGTAGTAGATTTGCTGGAAGTCACGATGTCAAAGAATGCAGCTCTGATATAACGAAGTGTGTAAATTGCTGTGTACTTGTTCAGAAGAAAGTAATTGATGTCAATGTTAATCACTCAGCTTTCAGTTTGGATTGTCCTGCCTACAAAAAATATGTCCAAGCGAAAAATAAAGCCAAAATTTTGCAACCAACGGTCAATGAATAAGCAATATTTTTGAACATTAACAGCATTACAGCTAATAAATGTGAACTAGAGAAATTTGTTGAAACTTGTAAACCCCAATTGTTATTATGTTCAGAAACTTGTCTGACAGAAGACATTATAAACCAAGAAGTAAAGAAAGATACATATAACCAGTTACCTTGAACTCTTTTAGAGATAATCAGCTTTAAAAATTAAGATTGTATGGGAGGTGCCGCGCCCCCCTTATATTTTTTAATTTTTTCTTCGACTAAACCTTCGCGGTGTAACAACAAACAAACCCCCCTAAGGAAGTATTTGATTTGGTTCAGCCGTTTTCAAGTTTTAGCGTTACAATTAAACACCAAATCATTTTTATATATATAGATGAGAACAAAGAAAATAATTACTTCTTGGGAAAGTTATTCAAATGAAAATCTTATCTATCTCCTAAGACAATTCGATTACAGTGATCTTTCAAGGTTAAGTATTGAAAATAAAGCGAAATTCTTAACTGAAGTTTTGACAATCTCAATGAACGCTTTAACATGCACTAAAGAAATAACAGTTAAGCTAATAAACAAGAGGCACGATCACGAGTTAGCGCACCTTAATAAACAAAAATATAATGTTTATAATATAGCATTAGAAACAAGAGATTGGACCGAGTATAATCAAATTAAACATAGGTACAAACAGCTTGTAAAAGTTAAAAAGGCTAAATATTTGCAACATAAAATAACATCAAATCTTGGAGATAGTAAATCAATGAGGAAGCATTTAAAAAATTGTATAAGTATGTCAAAAGAAACAAATGCTATTAATGGAGTATTTGTTCATGATACTGTGTACACGACTGAAAAAGAAATTGCGCAATCCCTAAATAACTATTTTATAGACAGTATTGGTGAAATTAGATCAAATATAGAATCTGGTAATAATGGATTTCCATTAACATCGCATTGTGCTCATAAATTTAGATTCCAAGAAATCACAACCGACGAAGTGATTGAAATTGTCAGCGGTTTTAAGAATAAAATAGGTGGAAAAAAGCTCCTATCAGAAGGAGTAATAAAAGACTCAATAACATATACAGGGTATTTCTACAAGCAACTCATAAATGAAAGTTTAAGGAATGGCATAGTTCCTGATCACTGGAAAATGCCAATTATAGTGCCAATTCAGAAGGTAATGAATACAATCAGAGTGGAAGAAATGAGACCAATTAATACACTGCCAAATGATGAAAAAATACTAGAAACCGTTGTAAAGAATCAACTAGTAAATTTCCTAGAAACGAGCAATATACTGATGCCACAACAGTCTGGATTCAGGGAAAAACACTTCTGTGAGACTGCTTTAAGTTTGGTGATAGCTCGTTGGAAAGAAGAACTAAGCAAAAGCAAATACATAATTGTCGTTTTTCTAGATCTCAAACGAGCCTTTGAGACTATAGACCAAGAGTTACTTTTACAGAAGTTAAATAGAATAGGAATACACGATGTAGAGCTAAAGTGGTCTGAAAGTCTTATTACGAATCGTACCCAAAAGACTATGATTGCATCGTCGGTATCCGAAAAAAGAAGTATAACGGTTGGTCTGCCTCAATGTTCAGTTCTGGCACCTATACTGTTTAATATATATATAAATGACATCTCGACCTTTGTAAAGTACAGTGACATTAAAGGCCTGCCAGATAGAATACGTTGAGTCCGCTCCAACGAGGCATTCAACTGACAAGGCGTAAGAAACGCAAAGCTACGCCACTTTAAAAGCGTTGTCGCATGTAAACAAATTAGTTGTTTTGTATTGGCGGTTAATTTTTTTTTTTTTTGTATGCAAATCAAATATATCTTAAAATTTGTGCTGATATTTACTTTTGTGTAAAGATTATAAAAAAAAATGGAAATAATTGAAAAAAAAACCAACCAGCTAACGCTAGCGACGGATTTGAATGCGTCAAAAGTAAAGAGTTGGGCTACTGTTGTACGTTGCAGCATCGCATGCGTTGCGAATGTGGCATTCTGCATTTAACTACATATAATATACTTAGCTGTCAGTCGAATGCTTCGCCGGAACGTACGTAACGTGCTCTATCTGGCAGGCCTTTTAATCTTTTTGCGGATGACACGTTAATCATGATCAGTGGCGACAATATTCCCGATATTATGACAAAACTACAACATGATTTAAATCAGGTTTATAATTGGCTGTGTGAAAACAAGCTTAAATTAAATGTATATGATCAAGTATATGATCATATCCAAAAGAAATCTTGATATAGGCGAGCTTAGTAACATTAATATAAACCATCAAAAATTGAAAAAGTACAATATATAACATATTTAGGCATAAAAATTGATGAAAAGCCATATAAAGACGTTATAATACTCGCAGAAGTTCCTACAATACCTGCTGATGCAGTTTGTGCAGACGATGAGGCGCGGTGCCGGCAGTTGCGTTCCTGCAATTCGATGACAAAAATACTTTCAAATAAATAACGTTTAATTGTATGGCGCTGGAGTGAACCAATTTTCGAAAAAGTAATTTAACATCTTTGTATCTTAGGTTTGAAATTGGTTCTCGGCTTTCATGTAAAAGTCGTTTGCTTTTTTCTGAATAAAGATATTGTTGTGCAAAGTCACATACTACGAGAGTAAAACCTAATTCCGCTAACAAAAGTTTGATTACATCGCTCGCCTCTAACTCAAAATAACTTCCCACTTACTTATACCAAATCCGAACAACATATGCTGTTATGTAATGTTTTTTTGATTTTGAAATGTTGAAAACTGTGCTATGTACATTACACAAACGATAAGTGCGGATATTTCGATTTAGGTTGACGACAGAGTACACGCTATAAGCGGAGCGAAGATTGAAGCGATAATATTTCTTGCTATAATCAAAGCTATCACATGTCAGAGTGCATGCTAGTTTGCTAATATAAATGTCAATTTATTACTTTTCACTTTTCATAAACACATAATAATTTAAGCACGAAACAGCTGTTAAAATGACAGAAAACAAAAAGAATAGAAAAAATTCAAGCGAGTTCATGCTATAAAGCAGTTCACAACATACTTTGTAGCTTCACGCTTCATTTATAGCATGAATACACTTTGCTCTTCGCTTACACTCTGACATGCGTCAAGCAAACACATAAGAAAATACTAGATGCTATTTATAACACGATATAGCTTTACTGCTTTGCTCCGCTTATAGCGTGTACTCTGTCGTCAACCTTAGTCAAATCTCTTGCTACATTCAGATCTTGTTACAGTAGATTTTACATTCTTCTAGAGAATGTGGAATTCAAGCTTTTCTGCTGGGATGGCCGGGGCAATGTTCATTTTGTCATTCGTTAAATCCGCCAATGCAAAGCAACCAATGTACATAAACACATTCAAAGAATTTAAGTGAAATAGGTATCTTAATGAAAATGAAAAAAAGGAAAATGTACATATCTATTACTTTATTTATTAATTGTACTAGCACCATGCGCTGCATCGCAGATGACGCTGGTGTTCTGGATTTACCGCGAAACAAATTACACTATTCTGACGATATTACAAAACATAAATAACGGATTACAGAAAAAGAGAGAATAATGACAGATGTTAATAGAAATCTAAAGTGGAACATTTACAATCTAGAATTTTCGATAATGTTGCCTTAGAGCGGGTCGCTAAGGTTGTCTAAGACCTAGGCCACCGTGGCGTTTAATTCAGTTCATAGGTTAATTTTGAAAAGTTCAGTTGTAATGTAGTAAGCACCGCTGTGGTCGAGTGGGTAGCAGTGCGTGCTATTACTCGATATTCCGCTGGGTTCGAGGTTCACCCCTCGGCAGTCAATGACAAACCTCCGAGGGTATTTCTGCCTTAAAAAATCTTCTCATTGAAATACCTCTACCGTTCGGAGTCGGCACATAACTGTAGGTCCCTCCATTTGTGGTTGAATATATAGCTATATAGTGTAAACACCAAATTATTATTATAATTATTAAGCATCGAGTTTCAAGTTATTATTAACCACGAATTTATAAGCGTTGTAAAGTACAGCAATCCTAGTGAATTTTATTTAAAAATGCAGCTGTCGGACCATAAGGTTTTGCGAAATCGTCTGCGTTGCTAAGAAAAAAATAAATAACTAAAGGATTTTAAAGTCAAGGAATTATAACAATGCAACAATGCATAGTTTGGCATCTACTATATCCGTCATGGGACGCCGCACGATTTGTGTGGTTAAACGGAGACTCCGAATTCAAAAGCTAAATTCAATAACATCAGCTTAATTTGTGCGTACGCCCCAACGGAAAATATGGATGAGATCCACGAGCGCCTAGAGCAAGCATCCGTGCGCTGCCCGCATCGTGGCAAGATGCTGACAGGCAAGAATGCAGTGCGAAAATTTTGTAAGAAAATTACTCGACTTCGTTCCTTTAAAATCGAGGATGGAATAATGATAAAAGATGGTTTGAGCATACTTGAGGTATTTAAGGTGAAGTTATCATCGCTTTTTGAAAATGAGCTCAGAATAATCTTTAGGGATAATCGTTAAAGCCTTAGCTCGACCAGAACGAGAAGAGAACAACAGCTAAAGAGCAACAAAGCGTCGGGAGCAGACGATATATAGGCTGAGCTGTTCAAGGTCAGCTGCGAAGAGCACTTAGAAGGCATGCACCAGTTGTTAAACATAATTGGGTCTAATTCGTAATTTCCAGAAAATTGGAATCTCAGTTGCGTTCTTTGATAGTGGAACCATGTTAAACAATCCTACTGGCGTGTGGAGATGATATTCACATCGCCGACCTTAACACAAGGGCTCTGAGTACAGCTTTTTCAGTCTAGAAAAAAAGCCAAAACGGGTTAGTCCAGCAGTAAACGAGGACAAAACAAAACAGCTTATGGTAACAAACAAAAAAAAAACCTAGCTTAAACGATTGCGTTTAAATTTAAACACGGCAAATAAACTTATTTCAAATTTTCTTTTGTCCCTTCCCTTTATTCGCTAACACTTACTTTAGCAATATACCCTGAAAAAGGTATCCAACCATATTCTATGGTTTTGCATTGTGATATATCTTGAATTAAAATCTGATCTGACGGAGGTTTTCTCAACATCTCGACTCTAGCTTTCCTTATCGCTTCACATTAATGAAGAGATATTTTATTTCAGTTAGCTTTTATACCAACATTATGAATTTGAAAGAGATGATCGTGTGTGACCAAGGATTCAAATTCTTGAATGATACTGCCGTGATATGATAAAGGGAAACTAGTTCGGAAGCTTTTTAACTCGTATTAAATTGAACCGAATTTGGCGTCCTTAATACCAATAATTGAGAAAATGTAAAGGATTTTCGAAACGTGGAATTGGATTGGAATAGTAATGAAGATAGTGACGAGATAGTAATAAATTTTATTGATTTGAGGAGAACTATAGCAAAGTACGATGAGAAAGATTTTCCCGATCGATTAGAGTCAATAATGCTTGAAATGTCCGTAATTTGAATATTGATGAAATAAAGCATAAGACTGTCAGGTATGTGTATCCTTTATAATTTAATTTGTCTCATGAACCACGCGTTGTGTCAAAAGAAGATGATTTTATTAACATTTCGACAAAGAGCAAAATAAGACTGTGTCAAAATTAGTTTACTCACCAAGTAAATCTCATTCGTATCGAAATTGTTACTTAACTTTGTATATTCAATATTTTTATAAATTAAAATAAATTTAATCCTGTAATATTTCAACTTAAAAATACTTTTTGAATAAACCACACACAAATCTATTTAAATCACTTGCTTTGTATTTGCACAAATGTCAAAATATGTGGTGCTACCATATTTCTGAATTAAATATTTTCCATACTTAAGTCTTCATTGTGAAACACCAATATGTGCAAAATCTTAAAATGGTCTTAGCTAAGATTTGTCTGAATTGGAACTTAAGTTAATCTTAAGATTAGATGGTAAAACCGGAAATAAGTATTTCGAATTCTGCTATTGCAATATATTTATTATGCCTTTCGAATAATTGAGAAGTGTTATCGAAACTAGATTGATCAGTTATTTGCTTGTTTTCAAAAGTAAAAGTATATTGCCGTATGGCAATTTTTTTAAGTTGCGATTTCACTCCCAACTGCTAATCTTTAAGTTTTTTATTCGAAATTGTGATAGAATTGCATGTGTTTTATTTATATAAGTATCTCGCCTCGATTTTTGGTTAAGTTGAAGTATGTATATTAGGGCGGGTCGAATTTTTTTCGCATAAAGCGGCTAGCAAAAACGAAAACTACAAAAAGTTTTGCCAAGAAACCATGGGTCTAAAATTAATTCCCAGTTCGCGCAGAGCGACTTTAAATTTTGAGGTCATACTTATTAAATTGTACTCAAAAACCTATACTTTCATAAGAAGCGATCCGGAAAATTGTGCTTGGTTTCTTCGATTATAACGAAAGTTTGTGCTTCTATGTATGTAGCATATAGATAATCTCATATTTAAAAAAAAAATGCTAAAATTGTGGAAAATACGGTGGATCGAAAATAGAAAACTACAGAAAATTCTAAGAAAGTTTTGCCAAGAAACCATGGGTCTTAAATTTATTCCCAGTTCGCGCAGAGCGACTTTAGATTTTGAGGTCATACTTATTAAATTGTACCCAAAAACCTATAGTTTTAAAAATAAAAGTATGCCATGCAATTAATGCAATAATAGCAGGCTTTTGTAACTTATTTGTTTGTTCACGTGGCTGAGCAAAAAACAACAAAAAAAAAAGCAATCGTACGGTACTCTTACCACGCAAGTGGTCAGGGAAATTTGGAATAAACTAAACATTCCGTTAATCAATGAAAAAACTGCCTCGAAAAAACTGAAAACATTGCTAAATAAATATCATAATGAAATAAAATTTAAAAGTAGACTAAGTAAGTCTTCAACGTTTCTGGAAACAATTGATCAAGTGTTTTATATTTCAAAATGTCAGTGCGCAAAAACATTGCCTTGCTGCTGTGGTTTACTACCCATTGAACTCCAAGAGTTAATGATTGATCAGCACAGTAAGAGGAAGCTAACCATTCCCAAATTCGAGGCGATTGATGTTGACTTTGAGGCCATTTCGTTGGGAGATATGCCTCCACCTATTCATGAAAAAACGCTCTCGACTGACGTTCAGTACTTGTATCGAATGGCAAATGTAGTTTGTGATGGTTTCTGCCCCGAAAATTTAGCCAGTATGATGGCTAACAAAGGCAAGCAGACTCTTACGTTTATACGTGACAACTAGTTCACCATCAGCGAATTTAAAAACTTTGGCCACTTACATAATGAAAGTTTACGTACCGATGTACTTTAACATTAAGTTCTACAACTCAGTTGTATACGGCAGTCTCTTGTTTTTTAAATTTATACAGTCCACGCGATATTTACCACCAACGCTGCGAGAAATTGTTAACACTGTAATCCATACTTCGCTCATCCTGAAAATATCTTACTGGCAATGCTTTATGATAAGAGAAAAGATGTTCGCGAAAGAGCCATAAAAAAGATACTACATTATCGTGATAAAGTTTGTGATCCGACTAATCTAAGGGTTTATGATAAAAAGCACGCAATAAATTTTGAATGCTCAGACTACCTTGATCTGGTTGACCTAGATGATGACAGTGTTTTTTCTGAGCCTCCATTCTCAGCAAACATTCCATACGAACACTTGTTGCAGTTTATTGAGTCTGATGATCCGCCGCTTTCTGACCCAGGGATTCCATGTCATACCCAAGCAACTGAGCGTTGTGTACAGCTTCTGACAACAGTTTCCCGACGCGCTATCGCAAAGGATAGAGACGATATCATGGCCGTAACTATAGAAAGTCGTACTACAACACCACGCATGGAATCCAAAAAAGACTTTAAAACCTAAAAAAAACTAAAACTAGAAAAGATTCCGACTCATCAGCAAAAAAACCAATGTCTGTAACTTACACCACAAAAACATTTAATTTTTTGAAAACTTAATTACAATAATAAAATTTTATTTTCGATCCACCGTATTTTCCACAATTTTAGCATTTTTTTTTTCAATATGGGATTATCTGTATGCTGCATACATAGAAGCACAAACTTTCGTTATAATCGAAGAAACCAAGCACAATTTTCCGGATCGCTTCTTATGAAAGTATAGGTTTTTGAGTACAATTTAATAAGTATGACCTCAAAATCTAAAGTCGCTCTGCGCGAACTGGGAATTAATTTTAGACCCATGGTTTCTTGGTAAAACTTTCTTAGAATTTTCTGTAGTTTTCGTTTTTGCTAGCCGCTTTGTTGGTTTTTTTCCACCCATACAAATCGACCCGGCCTAATGTATATAGCCCTGGTGTTTGGCTAGGCATATTAGGTGTTGTTAGTAAAGTATGGGGACTTTGTATTGACTGATCGATATATGTAAGAGCTAGCGCAAAACTGTGTAATAATGAGACCCCGTGATCTTATATTTTAAATCGAAAACATTACTTTTTCTACAATAATGCATATGTATGTAGTAACTATTATTAGTTTTTTATTACAGGTTTCCGATATAAAAATCAAATCCCGAATTTTCAATCAATCTCTAAGCGAACTGTCTACTATCAGTAAGCAGAACAATGCAATATTTGAGGTATTGTGTACATTGATGTTATTTTTAATAACGAAAGTGAAAGTTTACTTCTGATAATTAAACTCAAAATTTTTATTTCAGAATCTAAGGACAATACTGCCTATTCAAAATAAAGAAAACACTACACAGAGCAATGAATGGAAAGAAGTGATACAAATGAATTGATTACTAAAGTATCTTAGCACATTTGTATGAACATATATATTTATGTATATATATAAATAAGTTAAATCTATTAAATGGTCACTTAACATACGAGTATTATTTGAAATCTCAACATGTCGGAAAGATGCATTCAAAAATTTAAAGTGTATGCATGGAACAGTATGTCAAGAAATTGTTTGCAAAATCAAAAATGACAATAAAATTCGAGTTTTACAATTAATTACAGCAGGAAGCGAATATGTTTTAAATTTTTTTTTTTTTTTTTTTTTTTTTTTTAGTAAATTTCCAAAAAAAGTCCATGTTACTAAGAAAAAGAAAGAGAAAAAACGAAACAAAGCAAAAAAGATAATTTTCATTGTGTCAATTAATTGTCTGCAAATTCGGAGTAGGTGATATAACGTAAGCAAATTAAGACTAGTTTCGATAAAACTATTATTTTTATTACCTTGTGTGGTCACCATTGGCATCAATAACGGCTTGGGGCCTTTTTGGCAAGGAATCAATAAATTTTTTAAGGTCATTCTGCTCGGATATCTTTATCCATTCCTTTTTAAGTAATTTTTGTTTGTTTGTTATGTCCACAAATTTTCTATTGGATTATTGTCAGGATGGTTTTCAACTTTATTAAGAACATTTCTGCAAGTTATTTTGTTGATTTTCGTTTGTAATAATTAACAAAAAACCAACTGATTGATGTTGTTACAATATCAAATCTAGATATACTGCGTTGGTCAAAAACTAACAAAATGACTTTTTCTAACTCGCTTCTTCACTGCAAGGTGTCGCCACAAATCAACTTTTCCAGAATTTCTAAAAGGTTAGTTTTATCTGCTTTTGTTATATCGCCTACTCCGAATTTACAAACAAAATAATAAAAGAAAATTAACTGAAAAATTAATAAAAAAAGAAAAAAAATTAAAACATAATCGCTTCCTGCCGCAATTAAATGTTGAACACGAATTTTATTACCATTTTTATTTTGCATACAATTTCTTGACAAACTGTATCTTTATTTTAATGAAATAAAATTATTTATCAAAGCTCTTTAAATATAATAAAATTAAATTCGAAAACAGAAAAACAAACCGTAAGGTTTTTTATAAAAGCAAACAAACAACTCAAAGGTAAAGTAAGAAGGTGGATACAAATCTTGTTATTAACCACTTCTGTTAATACAACATTCCGAGTTTCATTTCCATTCTGCGGGGGCACCTATTCGTGACAATGCATATGAACATAGCTGGCCGTGAGAATCGACTTAAGAGTTTGTCCTTTTGAGCTCATAAAAGTAGATATCAAGTATGCTCTGGAAGGAAACTGTATTCGTTTGAAACTAAAAGGTAAATTTATTGCTTTCTTTGATTTTCTCGGCATCATGATTATATCGCCGGCTGCAAGCGAACAGTTTAAATGGTTCTTTCAACCACATGATGGACATGAGTGTGAAGCGGTTAAAGCAAAAACCAAATACGTTCAAAATTTTTTGAGCAACGCGCTTAGAATCATGCATTAATGACAAAGTGTTGTAAAGCCAGTATATAAACTTTGATGAAACGTATTTATGTATTTATATGTAACTTTTGCCGAATATATTTATAGCAACAAATCTTGCTTTATTCTTTTAAGGTGTGACATAATTATCAAGATTGAGAATAAAAAAATATATTAAAATACAAGTCAAATAGACTGATGAACGTGGGATGTTAAAGTAAATTACCCCTATAACCGTTTTCGATGTCGACGTAAATCGAGTAGACATCGACTATTCAGTCAGTAACCAGTTGGCGGGTTACCGTTTATATAAGAAAAAAGGGAAAACATTTGACGAGTAATATTAACTGATCGACAAGATGGAAAAAGCCATTAAAATTACCAAATATAACCAATTTGAAGCAATCGTTAAATATATGGAAGACAATCCAAGCTTCGCAAGAGGATTTAGCAAAGGCGTAACAAAAATTGATGCCAAATCGAAATGGAACGCGCTTGCTTTGCTCTTGATTTGCATTGGACCACCTAAACGTGATGGCGCTGGCTGGCAAAAGGTAATTTCTTGAAAATTTCAATCAGAGTCCAGCTGGTACGAAATATAAAATTCTTGGTATGGATCGACTTAAAAGGAAAAGTAAAGAAGAAGTTAGCACATAATAAACGCGAATTGAATGCTACTGGATGAGGCGTTTTTAACTAATAGTCTCTATCGCCATTGGAAACACGTGCGGCCAATAGTATCACGGGCTTTCACGAAATGCTGAATCCAGTTGGCGTAGTTTTAGGAACCATCAAAACTGCGCTAATAATTTCCACTACAACATCTGCGTTAACACAATTACCATCTTCTTCCCATCACCGAAAGCAATGTTACCGGAAATAATATCGGAAGAGCACCAAAATCTCAAATAAAGAGTCAAAAGGAACTCCTTTTGGATCAAATACAAAAACAAAGGAATTTGTACTACGATGTGCAAAACAGTTTGAAAAATATAGAACGGAGTCTTGAAGACTCAAAAGATTATCAGCAAAAATTACTACAACTTGAGGAGGAAAAACAGCAATTAGCCAGAGAAATGTTTGAATAGAAGAAGCAAAAATCTGAAAGAGAAGCTAAAAAAACAATTTGAAATAGTTGTTTTTTTCAATAAATTTATTGTGTTAGCCGGCTCACGGTCAATTGAAAACTCAAATTTTGGTTTTTATAATCCAATATATTTCGATTGCTCTTCGGCAATCGTCTTCAGGGTAACTATTTAATAATAACAACGTATAAATACAATTAACAATATTTTTGACAACAACGTACATATAAATATGCATAACAACAATTACAAACATACATACATACATTTTTTACACGTCCCGCTGTTTAACGTGGAGTTTCGTACTAAATTTGTTGTCAATAAGTGTATGTACAAGTGAACACAATTATCAGTGTCCGTTTTGTAGTTCAGTCTTATGTTTGTCGGTGTGTTGATTATGTGAAGCATTTCTAAAATAAAGCGTTTGCCATAGTGTTGTTCTTGTTGTAATATACTGGCGTCGTTTAAATTCGGAGATTGACCGCTGGCTGCACAGTGGGCCATGAGTGCTGTTTTCTGGAAGTCGGTATTATGGCATTGTTTGAAATCCGACTTATGTTGTGCCAGTCTGGTTTTTAATTTTGACTTCGTTGTTCCTATGTAAACCTTATGACATATTTCATTGTCTTTACCGTTGCACGGGATTTTATAAATAATGTTACTTTTCTCTGTCTTTGGCATCGTTGCTTTGGTTTTATTGAATACATTTTTTAAAGTATTGTTAGGTTTATGTGCTATTTTTATTTCATCTTTATTGTAGCAATTTGATTTCGTTAAGCGTTCTGATATTTGAGGTACATAAGTTACTGCTTTAAATTTAATAGGTTTGTCAAGGCGGTGTTTTTGGTTTGAGGATCGCGATTTTTTTAATAATTTATCTATTATGTGCCTTGGAAAGTCGTTGATTTTTAATGTCATTTGTATTTCTTGTTTAATTTCTTTGTGGTAAATTTCGTCCGATATGTCCAACATTCGTCGTATACAGCCCATTGCTGTATTTATTATCATCGTCCTGGGATGTTTGGAATTATAATTGATGATTCGTCCAGATGATGTTGGTTTCTTATACCACTTTAACTTCAACTGGTTTCCTCGTCTGGTTATTATGGAATCTAAATACGGTAATTTTCCGTCTTCTTCTAGCTCAATTGTAAATTTTATGTTTTTGTCGAAAGAATTAAGTGCGTCAAGTGTGTTTTGTACCTCGTTCTCGTTTACTATAGCAAATAAGTCATCTACGTATTTTGTGAGCAATCTTGGTGTTCGTCCTAATTTTTTCAGCGTGTTGTCCAGCAGCTCTTCCATTATAATGTCTGCAATTACAGGAGAGGCAGGAGATCCAATTGGCATTCCTTTTAATTGCGTGTATATCGTGTCCTTAAATATAAAATATCTATTTTCTTTTATACAAAACGTCACTATTTCCATGAAGAGTTTTTTGGTATTTTAGTGTGTTCTTCTATTGTTGTCCATTTTGCTTGTATTGTGTCAAATGCCAGCTGTATTGGAATGCTTGAAAAAAGTGAAACCACGTCGAAGAAATAAGTTTTTCATCGTCACAAATGTAAGTATTGTTTGTCCTGTTCTTGAATTCCATTGTATTATGGATATTATAAGTAGATGTAGCAGTGATGTTTTTTAATATATTCACAATATATTTGCACAGACCGTACGATGGTGAGTCCATTGATGAGCATATCGGTCTGAGTGGTATACCTTCTTTGTGTATTTTGGGTAACCCATATATCCTTGGTGGTAATGCCGTCGTTGTGGTAAGTTTTGTTTTTTCCAATTTCGAAATTAGTCCCATTTTAAAAAGTTTGTCTACTAAATCGTCGTTTTTGGTTTGTAGTCTAGATATCGGATCTCGCCTTTGTATTCTGTATACAGTCAAGTCGCCCAATATATTTGTCATTTTATTATCATGGTCACCTTTTTCCATTGCTACCGTTTTGTTCCCTTTATCTGATGTTAATATTCGAATATTGTCATTTTTTCTTAGAAATTTCCGTGTCCGTCCCACTGTATCTATTATTGCGCGATCCATTTCACTTTCTCTGTTTGTTGTTATGTGATTTTTTACCAATATGGAGAAATTGGTACGAGCTTCTTCTTGCTGTTCTTTGCTTTTAATAGTTTGTATCAAATCCTCTCCGTCCGCTATGTATTGGAAAAGAGGGAGTTTCTTGTTTTCAACCGGCAGTGCAAACTTTGGACCCTTCGACAATAATGATTTTATGTCAGGAGGAAACTCAGTTCTTGTTGTGTTTACAAACCAATCCTCTTGTTTGTTTTTATCCACAAATATGTTGTTCCGTTTATTCCGCAGTCTCTCGTGTTTCTGTTCCTGTTGTTTCTTCAGTGATGTTGTTAGTTTATTCTAATAGTTTTGATTAGTATTTATGTAAATATTTCTCTTACTATTTATTTATAATTTATTTCGACAGTCACTGAATTCGACACTCGAAAATGGTGATAGGGGTCAATATAGGCTTGGACACTGTTCCTCTAATAACACTGTCAATTTCGGAATTACGGAAAACGCAAATCGTTCATTTTAAAACGTGCTATCTACGTGTAAAAACACGCTATTATTTTATATTTCGTAGCATAAAATTAAAAAATGTAATGCGCGCGCTTAGTTATATTAAAACTTTGCATAAATTGATATACATTTTTATTCAACATAAATCTAGCCGATTTTAATAGTTAATATATATATTATAATATTTAATTTTTCTCAAAATGTTCTTTGGTATCGGATATTAAGTACCTTTTTTTATTTAGAAGTGAAAAACGGATATTTTAAAATCATTTAAGAAGAACGGTTGACAGTTTTCTTTAAATATACGGATTTCATATTCGGATTCAATGAAAATAGTTTCATAAAATTGATGTGTCAAATGCTAAGCATAATTAGAATTATTGAATATTTGTTGGATTGTTATTTATCGACAGCCATTACATAGTGGCCGGTATTGTATTTAAATGGTTATTGCAAGTATTAGAAGACCATGCTGATGTTCCCGAATTTGGGTATTTTGAATTAAGTGCAGAGATGCTAAGCTTTTTGGAGACGGCTGAGTTTGTCTATCAGGAAAATGAAGCAACAATATCAAGAAACTTTTGACGATAGTTTATACCTTGACATTCCGACTGCCCATAATAGAGACAAAAATAAATTCGGTACTGCACAATATGCTACATCTGTCTAGAGTACAGCGTCAATATGGCATTATGCATGGCATAATTTAATTTATATTTAAGCATATCTTTTAACTATTTCAATAAAAATCTAAGAAGGAAAATAAGTGTAATTCACCTATGTACACTGTGGTTTTTTTCGTGTGGTGAACTCTTTGGTTAAATTTCGGAACCGCATGGGCCACCGAGGGTCTTGCTAGGACAGAACAGACCAGTGATAGTTTTTGAGAATGAATTAATACAGAAGTATGAAGAGAAGAAATAATTGTAAGATATGAAAATGTTTATACACGCGAAAGGTATATGAGAGAATTTTAAACGATCCATTTTCGCTGCTACGCTTTTGGGTTCTGGAATACTGCGCAGAGAATGTGTATGTAATCGGACAAGAAAAACCCGTTTCCCTGCTTTTGTGTAATTTGATGATTTACTTGGTAATAGTATGAAAGTCGAGAGAGATCTTCCAGAGCCACGAACAATGAAGCAATTCAGGTGGTTAGTTAAGGTGTCCGTCTGCTATGGGTGATCTATTAACAATTACTCGATTAATACAGTGCCTTGGCGCCCACCTCCACTGGTGCCTAGGAATTGACCCGAGCAGATTGCCGCGGTCGAGAACCCCGATTAAGATTCCGTCCCTGGCAACAATGCATGCCCTCATATTTCTTGAAAATTTTAGCGGCTCTGTTTTTCAGCGTGTGCCCTTCCCCAGTTGTGCTAGGTCGTGAAACCTTTGCCCACATGGGTACAGGCTTCGCAGCCGTGCCGGCAATTGATGGGCGCACTGCGCCAGGAGCTACAGGACGACCTCCCATTACTGTCTTGGCCCGCGGAGAGGAAGACGAAGGTGAATTTTTCTTTAAATTGATTGGCTATGCTCACTCGGCGTTGTAGTCGCTATAGGATCACATGGTTATCTATGAAGAAGGGATCAGGGAGGCAATGCAAAGGTTGGCAGCCACCCTTATGAGTTAGAATCCTCAGAGCCATATCCAGCGAAATAACTGGAGGGTCGACTAAACCGTAACTTACAACCACCAACTGAATGGCGACTAGATGGGTATGTACGTCGAGGCCTGCCAGGGTTTTAACGGGATGGAGGCAGTCACCCCTGCATGGTCAGGTAACAGGAAACCGCAAACACCAAATCGGTAACAACGAATCAATAACTGTAGGGTAGAGGGTAGTCTAAGGGCGAAGCAAGGGTTAGGCAAAAGAGAGGTGTTCTCACCTCCATTTATCTGTTTCCCAGCCGAGGCTTAGGTTAACAGTGCTATCAAGCGTGAAGGAAAAAGAAGGAGTTTGATAGTGAAAGGTGGAAAGGCCTCACATCCGGAGATCAGCCATTAAGTTTTGAAATAAAGATGTCATTTTGCATTTATTTATTTTGGGTAAATTGAATTTGTGATTTGTCAACCTTTGTTTTCAATAGACTGATTTGATAGTTGACTTACTTAATTGGCACACCAACCGCCTAAGCGATTTTGGCCCAGGTAAACAAAGCATGCCAGCTGTCCCTATCTCTTGCTAACTGGCGCCAATTGGAAATCATAAGTATAGCCAAGTCTTTTTCCACTTGGTCTTTCCTTTTCCTCTGCCACCACCAGCGGGTACCGCATCAAAAACATTCAGGGCTGAAGCTATTTCATATATTCGAACGACGTGACCAAGCCAGCGGAGCCGCTGGTTCTTAATTCGCTGCAATATGTCTACGTCATTGTACAGCTCGTACAGCTCATCGTTCCATCGTACACTTTATTTGCCGTTGCAAAGACGCAAAGGTCCATAAATCTTTCGAAGAATCTTTCTCTCGAATACTCGAAGAACACTATCATCTATTGTTGTCATCATCCATTCTTCTGTGCCATGCAATAGGAGGGGCAAGAAAAGAGGCTTATAAAGTATGTTTTTTGGCATTCGAGAGTGGACTTTTCTGGTTGGCAAGAAAGATTCTGCGTTGGATTTCAAGGCCGGCGCTGTTATTGGTGTTACTGCTGGTTCCTAAGTAAACAAAGCCCTTTACTTTTTCAAAGTTATAACTGTCAACAGTGATGTTAGATTCCAGCCGTGAATATGCCGACTATCTATTTGATGGCAGGAGATACTTCATCTTGCCCTCGTTTACCTCCAGACCCATTCGCTTCGCTTCTCTATCCAGTTTTGAGAAAGCAGAATGTCATCGGCATGCGCCAGCAATTGCACACTACAAAATATGGTGCCTGACCGATTTAGTTCTGCACGAAATCGCACTACAAAGAGTCACCCTGTCTGAAACCCCGTTTCGTAGCAAACGGCTCTAATAGGTCTCTCCCAATCCTGACGGAGCTGGTGGTATTGCTCAACGTCATTTGACATTGTCATATAAGTTTTGCCTGGATAATAAATTCAGAAATTGCTGCATATAGGAAACTTCTTCTCGTGCTGGTGAAGGTGGCTTTGAAGTCGGCAAAAAGATGGTGTGTGTTGATTCTTCTTTCTCGGGTCTTTTCCATGATCTGGCGTATTGTGAATATCTGGTCGATTCGATATGGTTCCACTGCTCGGAAATATTCTTCTGTTAATTATTGCTCTCAGAAAGTACGAGTGCAAGTCGGGTGGCGAAGTGTGTGGCTGTCTGTTGCGATTGCAGCTTTCCGACGTCGAGCTTTCCTTGTGTCCATTTGCGAGCGATTCTTGCTGCACAGAGACGTGTGCGGATCTTAGCTGCTACAAAAAAATGATCCGAGTCGGTGTTGACTCCCCGGATCGTGCAGACATTTAGGACACTGGAAGCATGCCTACATTTCGTCGTGGAGACTAATTTTTCCTACTGTGGAACCCTAGATGCCCTCCTTGCCTACCTTGGTATTGAAATCGCCAAGCACGATTTTTATATCATGGCGGGGGCACCGCTCATATGTGCGGCCAAGGAGATCATAGAAGCGATCTTTGGTCCCATCAGCCTTCTCTTCCACCGGGACGTGGGCGTTAATCACTGAAATGTTCACCGGAGTGAACGACAGTAGTTTACGGGGAAGTCTCACTCCCACCAAAAATGCGACACCGAATTTGCGCTCCTTTACATGGCAGCTGTTATAGATTTTCCCTTGCCCCGTGCATCGCATTTCTTAGAGGGTCCAGAGATTCCAGGTGCATGCCCTCAAATGGTATTCCTTTAAAGTTTGTCGTGGTTGTCATCAAAAAAGGGAAGTCGCATTCAAGGCTTTGCATTCCTTTTCATTGGATGTATGGTTTTACGCGGCATCTTCTGGTGAACAGACTCTGTGGAATTTAGTGGACCTATAAACCGAATATGTCGGAGTGGCTCCACTAAAGCTCTCACTAGCCGTGACCCAGGTTTCCACACGGGTAGGTTACCGTATCTCGCACATGGGTTGCTCGCGTTGCCCAGGCTGTACGAACGCGAAGAAGTGGGGATTGAGTGCAGCCATGCAACTGTAACCGCATACCGAGAAGCACCACTGTATCTCATTGATAGTTGACAATAAAGGTATATCAAAATTTGGCAGCCTCGGCTGGGGAACAGATAAAGGAGTACACTCCCCGCATTTGGCCTGACCCTTCCTTCGTCCTCGGACTACCCCCTCCCTTGCGATACCTGAGTATGCATGGGTGAAACCCTGCAGAAATGGCTTTCAGGCTAATCCCGTGACTGCCTCCGTCCCGTTAAAACCCTGTCAAGCCTCGAAGTACGTTTCGATCTCGTCGCCATTCAGTTGGTGGTTGTAGGTAACGGTTGAGGATACCCTCCCGTTTTTGCGCTGGATCTGGCTCTGAGCACCCTACCTCTTAAGGGGGTACCAACCCTCGCATGGCCTCCCTGATTCTCTTTTTCACAGATAACCATGGATCATATAGCAAATACAACATCGAGTGAGGATAGCGGCTTCGAGTGGGGACACAAATAGAATGGAAAGGCCAATTAACTTAAAAACAAAAAATGTTTCGTCTTCCCCTCCACTGGGCAAGACAGTGCCGGCGCATACACTAAAGGCACCTATTCGCACAGCAAGCACCTCCGGGTCTGCTCTGGGGGCGTGATCACGGGCGTTATGCTGGGGCCAAGCACCAGTAAGGCTGCAGGGATTGTGCTGGAAAGAGCAGGGCGTCATGTAGCCACTCATGATGCCGGCACGGCTCCAAAGCCTGCACCCATGCGGGCAAATGTCTCACGACCTAGCCCAACAGGGGATGGGCGGAAAGCAGTCGAGGTGAAGACAAACCAGGGAAATGTCGCGATAGCAACGACGGCCAATTCCATCTATGGTTGGTCGGGCGGGCGGTCCACACACGCTGAAAAGCGGATGGCTGACAGAACGCTCAAAAAATACGAGAGGGTGCCATTGGAAACGTTGCCCCAGAGGGCAATGGATGCGGTGGATAGAGCGAAAGCTCTGCTGCCCAACTACCAAAGCCCAGCTGGGGTCTCGGTTGAAGACAAATCACCCGTTTCCAAAAGACAAAGATCGGTTGAGGAGCAGTAACCAGCCCCAAAGAAGAAATGTATCCGTCCCGGGGTGGTCAGACCCAGCTTTGCTGATGTCGCCAGGAACAGAATCCTGATAGGGGTTCTGGATCGCGGCAATGAGCTCGGCAAACGTCATCTTTGACGTTCTGCTGGAGAACCCTGGAGCGCCTCCCGCGTGCAGAGATGGTGGCTGGTACCAGGGCCACATAAAGGGTGTGGCCCTGACATCTGCGATGCATAGGATGTATGGCGAGGAGGAGCTGCTTTACAGCGATGGAGAAGACAGCGGGCCAGATGGCATTATACCTGCGCAACTGGTTGCAACGATTGATTCTTCTGCGAATTGGCTACTAAATATGTTTAGAGCACGCTGCAAGCTAAACTACGTACCGACGATATGGAGATCAGTTTTCGTAGTCTTCATACCTAAGCCTGGAAAAGCATAACATGCGAACCCAAAGGATCTTAGACCTATAAGTCTCTCATCCTTTGTTCTTCAAACGTTAAAAAGGCTTAAAAACAACTTTCTCTCTCTTACAATCGACAAAAGACTATTGTCTAATAATCAGCATGCTTACCTTAAGGGAAGGTCGCTGACACTGCATAGCATTCCCTAGTTAGCTATATCGAAAGGTCCTTCAGTTACAAGGAATTTTGTCTTGTAGCTTTTCTTGACATTGAGGGTGCTTTTTATTTATTTATTTCGGTTTTATAGTAATCTACATAGGTATACAAGGTTACTTACAGACTGCATATAGATGATTATAATATCACTTTATTTAACATTGATTTAAAAACGGACTTAGATAAAGAAAAATCTATGTTTAACGTAATTAGCAGATTATTGAATTCATTCAGGGCTCTAAAAATGGGAGCGTTGGAAGCATAGAGAGTTCGGACTCGCTCTGTGTAAAAAATATCACTACTACGAAGGCTCCTTTTAGGGACGTGAAAACAAATTGAAAACAAATGCTCTCGAGGAGGTAGGGTGAGTCAGTCACACCGGTAATAATGTGCCAAGACAAAAGTGAGCGAAAGAATGGTTCTTCTATTTTCTAGAGATTTGAGATTAATTAGCGCACACCTAGCACTATAAGGGGGAATTGGGTCGCTAAAATTCAAAGGTCGAAGAGCAAAGTGGATAAAAGTTTTTTGAATTCGTTCAATCCTATTAATTTTACATGCATGATAAGGTCTCCAGACAAAAGAAGCATATTCCAGCTTGGAACGTACGAGTGACGTAAACATAAGCTTAAGGGTATAGGGATCAGTAAAACGGGATACAAATCAACGGATGAAAGCTAGCACTGAATAAGACTTGGCAATTGTGTAATTGAGATGACTATTAAATGAAAATTTTGAGTCAAAAACCACCCCTAGATCAATTACTTTTTGAAAGGTGGATAATCGTGTACCGTCAATATGGTAAGACGTGGGGATAAGGCAGCGCGACTTGGAGACGGACACAATTTTTTTTTTTTGTTTTTCTTTATTTACAATCTGTGTAAGGACAATAAGCAAATGAGGTGAGTATCTAGATATCACTTGAGTTGAAGTTCCCCAACGAGAATAACAGCTACATACAATTATATACATATATACAAACTTAATCTAAACTAAAAATAGCATTTATTTTATCTGAATGGCAGATCGAGAACATGAAAACGCATTAAACGCGAGATCTCATCACTGTCATCGACCAGTGCTATGGCAACTGGATTGCTGTGATTGTTTAGCCTTTCTAGGTACCTCATACTGAACCTTTTAATTTCCCCTTTGACCCTTGATACACCCAGATCGTTAATTATGGTTTTGTTAGAGACAAACCATGGTGCATTTAATATTTTCTTAAAACAATACTTTGGTATCTTTCTAGTATTTCAACGTTTGAGTTACTTGACGAGCCCCATAGTTGAATACCATATGTCCATATTGGTTTTAGTACGACCTTGTATAGCAGTAGCTTATTTTCCGTTCGTAATTCGGATTTTGGTCCTAGTAGCCAATAAATTTTTCTGAGCTTATAATTGAGCTGCTTTCTTTGTGCTTATATATGTGTAAGTCTTCTATCCAAGTGTAAAGCTAGATACTTTACGCTGTTTTGAGTGGGTATTTGTGAGCTCTTAATGAAGAGTTTGGGCATGATGTGGGCATGTGAACTGATTTTGTTGTATTTGCAACTATATTCCACCTTTTAAGCCAGTTGTCAATTTTATTAATTGCTTTTTGAACCATTTTTGAGGCATCAATTGCTATAGGGCTTCATGCGAGTACAGCCGTGTCATCGGCATATGTAGCGGTTAATACGTTATTTGTAACTGGCATGTCACTAGTGTAGATTGTGTATAAGACTGGGCCCAATACACTTCCTTGTGGAATTCCTGCATCAATTTTTTAGATGTTTGATTGTTCATCCCTGACTTTTACATAGAAATGCCTTTCATATACATATGTAGGACCTTAGCAATAAATAGAAAGGAGCCGGTAAAAGTTTTTTTAACTTGTAGAGTAAGCCTATGGAGACAGGAAGTGATTGATCTTACTCTTTCTAACTCTCGGTTAGGGTGGTCAGTCCTAAACTGGAGGTCCTGAGTGAAGACTCGCTTTCGGACCACAGATGTATCCAGTTTCAACTTGGCAAGGATGATATGTGCCCTGCGCACATAGGTTTCTGCTAGTGCATACTGCGGCTAAAAATATAAGGAGTTGTCGCAGGACAATGACATTTGGTACATCATTGTTTTGGATTCCAATCAAGAAAAAAATGAAAAAATCAAAATCACGCCCCCTATTTTACGCCCACCTCCCATATAAGGTGAAACTTAATTTTTGACCTACAGCACTGATTTTTGGTACATAGCATTTTTATGACATTATATATGTTGGTGTTAAATTTCAAAAATATCCGCCCACTTTTACGCCCACCTCCCATACAACTAAATTATCTTTTATCAAGTCTCTTTTAGCAACTTTTTTACATCTTCGTGACATTCTAATTTTTTTAATTTTATTTTAGTACGAAAAATGTTTATGTACGGATCCGAAGACATTAATAAGTGATGCATCACATCTTCGTTAGTGGATATGCGTCCAATTCTTCTGGAATGATACATCCTATAGTTCCTGTAATCCTTGTTGCGTGCTTCTTGTGCTTCCTCAGATAACATTCCTATGAAAAAACATTACAACTTACATAAATTAAGATATAAAATTAAAAAAGGTTAACCAAAATTCACCTATTGGTAAAATAGCCTCTGAAATAATTTTGCTGCCATGAATTAAAACTTTGTGAACAGTTATGGGCATATAATACCAGCCATAAAGGTCAACATACAGTTTGGCGGTATCCAAACAATATCTATAGAATTTGTCTGTATCAATCGACTTCCTGCAATTGATTGTGGTCAATATAATTTTAAAGCGATGAACCAGTTCTTCGTTTACTCCAGTTGCATCAGATGTTAGAGCAGGGTTTTCAAAAAATCGTCTAGACATATTCCCGTAATTTGTTGTGCCCATTCCTTTTTCACTACGTCTACATTGATACCCAGTATTTGTTTCAGATTGTCTTGAATAGCTGCTTTATTTGCTTCCATCTCTAGCTTTACGTCCTTTGTAATTCTCCACTTTCTAAAAGTAAGACGGTACGCAATGTGCAAAATGCACTCCATAAATTTTATACGAGCATGAAGTGGAGAAATACCGAATTTCAGACTTTCATCTGAAGTATTTCTTAATATCAAGGCATCAATGTCATTCATTTCTGTCGGTTTTGCTCCACAAATGAAACAAACCGCCATAGATGAAGTTCCAGTGATACTACTCGCCACTTTCCCATCTATCATCGTTAACGACAAACTATGACCAACCGTAAACTTTTTATTATGCACCTCAACAACAGTATTTTGCAAGTTCCCTATTTCAGCACTGACTCTGTTCACTTCGGCATTTATCACATCAGCAGTTTCCTTTATAAATTCGAACTTCAGTGGCCGACAAAATCTTGTTGATGAAGGCTCGGTATTTTTCCACAACATCGTTGACATGTTGCTGCGCTCAGTGAGAGCCAACGGGACAAATGAAGTCAAAAACATAAATTTGTCTGACGTATTGGGATCTGTAAACTTTTGCTGGTATTCACTATGCCCTGAACTACCATCACAACCCCATTTTGAAACCATTTGCAGCTCGTTGGGGAATTCTGCCACCTCATTTTGCAATTTTGATTTTAAAATTCTTGTCACTGTATGGTCCAGTATCTCCTGTAGACCTATTTGACCGCAACTTTCAGTCACTTGCACATTTTCAGGATAACATTTTTTTTTTTCATCCAAGACAACATAATAAGGCGGGAAAATATCACTACCAATTTCCTTAGCGGAGCTGCGCAAAACCTCATATTGGTGCTTAGATAATGAAGCATCGAGAATCAACGCCAGGGCCTTTTCTGGAGTGAAAGCCTTATTCATATCTGCGCTACCATGTTTTTTTGCGGCATACAAAACCATTTCTTCCGAGGTGTTTTCATAAAATTCATGCAGTTTTGTTCTCTTTGTTCGCGGCTTACTGTTTTCGAAGGCAATAGTTGGTCGTCCGCGTTTAACCATGCTAGAACAGCTCGGTGCTTCTGTCTCGTTAGTAACTTCCACTACATAATCACTTGTAAGCCACTGTTCATTCATTTCAAGAAATCTTGTTCTCGTACGTCTTGCTCTTTGCCATCTCTCTTTAAATTTTGTCACAAAATTTTTTTTTTTAAATGTTTCAAATTTCGCAACATCCACTTGAGTCATGTTTCTATTATTAGTTGCAATAATTTCAACAACTCTGTCAATATCACTATTGGTATCCATTAAAAGTTCACATATTCTTAAATAAGAAATTTTAAAACGTTCCATTGCAGCACTTGATATCACTAGACCTCTAATCACTTTCACACTTCGCAAATTAATGTAATTTGATCAATATTGTTGTTCAACAATATTCAATATTACGGTAAAAATATCAACAAAATGTTAAGAAATCAGTGCCAAAAACAATTGCATTGAAAGGCAAACGTTTATAAAGTACGCTATATATTGCATACTTTTGGGCGGTAACTTGCCATTTTAGAGTATCTCATTGTTTTTTTCAAGGGGGGCAATTTGGGGCAGCTGAATTTTTTTTTTATCGTTTAGCTGAGACTTCAGGCTCTAATTCGGTATATGTATGTCGACAGCGGTAGACAGCGCTAAAAAGATGCACCACTTTGAATTTGAAGAACATTGAAATTTTGACGTCCAAATTATGTTGTTCCACAAAATTTTTTATGCATTATTTTTTTCAATGGATTTTGATGCAAATTTTTTCTTTGATACATATTATAAATGAAAAATAATAATAAAGTTGAATTTCAATAGTTGTTTTATTGTATCAATGATTTGACTTTTGAGTAAATTTTTTGCTAATTTTGGTGTTCTCCACATTCACCAACTTTGGGCAGTTCTGGACAAAAAACTAATGCAGAAAGAATCCTAATACTTTGGGAAAATAATGTATAGATAGTTGGTAACAAACTGTGAAATTTTCATCCAAATCAGACAACATGCCATTTTTGAATTTCAGCCACGGAAATCCCTATGTGCTGCGCCAGTACGAAATTTGAAAAAATCGGACTGGTCGTGTTTTAGGAAGGAGCTTGGAAATCATATCTCAGCGCTACCTAGAATACGATCCACTCATGCCATTGATGAGGCAGTAGATATTTTAACGGTTGCCCTACGTGATGGTTTGGATAAGGCCTGTCCGACTCGACCACTTCTAAAACGCACGCCTGTTCCCTGGTGGAACAAGCAGCTGCAGAAGATGAGAGATATAGACACTTGCGTCTTTTCAATGCCACAGAATAGTACGCCACCGTTTCCTTTGCTGATGAGACTCTATAACGTTGAGTTCCCTGAAGCTGAATGCTGGTTTAATCCCTACACTGAGGCCAGTCTTACACGTTGTCGAATCTTAACTGATGGCTCTAAAACTGACTCTGGGTCAGAATCTGGAGTTTGTATAGAATATAATGAGGATAAGCTTCACTTTTCTTTTGGGGAACATGCCTCGGTCTTCCAGACTGAAGTATTTGCAATTCTTAAGGCCATGGACTACATAGTGGAAAACAGGTGGAGGGGGAGGAGTATACGTGTCTGCAGTGACAGCCAAACTGCACTCAAGGCATTGGCCAGCCCTCTAACTACTTCCAAACTAGTTCGGCAATGCCAGTCTCGACTAAACTATGTTGGCGAACATAATGAACTTGCTTAACTCTGGGTGCCTGGTCACTCCGAAATACCTAGTAATGAGAGAATTGGCTCGGATCAGGTGTTCCTTGGCCCGCAGCCAGCTATAGCACTCCCACCTTCGGCCATCGATGCCACCATCAGAAACTGGGTGAATACTTCGCTCAGCAATGACTGGGAGGCGTTGAGAGGTTGCAGATGGGCAAATCTCATGATACCTTCAATCTCTGAAGGACTATCAAAACACTTGCTCTCGCTTAACAGGCGGGACTGCAGGCAACTTGTCTCCGCCCCAATCTGCATCGACAAAACATTCAATCTTCTTGTCTGTTCTGTGATATCGTAACTGCTTCTCTTGCGTAGCACACAGGTAGCCTAAGATTCGCTTAGCTACTGCCATATGCTCTACATGTGGATTGTTGTTTCGTTGCGCGAGTTTACACACTGAGTGTAAAATGTCCGGTCGCGTACAAATTGCCAAGTACATTAACGAACCCACTAACGACTGATAATGCGTCTGATCAGCCTTCTTGCATGACTCTTCATTACAATTCACCTGATGATCCGAATCTAATGGAGTAGCTATACCAAATTCGCTCAATAACTTCTGTATATGCGTTCTTTGTCCAATACTTATAGACCCAGTCTCACCATCACGATCTATTTCCATACTCAGGAAATGCTGCACTGGTCCTTTGTCTTCTACCTCAACTTCCTTACCAATGCTTTTCTTTATTTGCTGCATTTGCTTGTAGTCGGAACTTGCGATTAGCAAATCATCTACGTAGGCTGCAAGAATATTTATGTGACCATGATAATGTGTAATATACACACACGGTTCCCAATGGTTGGGAAAACGCTGATTAACAAACATCTTTGGTTGGCACATGTAAATTTCATCGCATAACTCGCTGTTTAAATACACTGTCGAAACATCCCTTTGATGTAAATGCAATCTATATTCCGCCGCTATTGCAAACATAGTTCTCACTGTGCTATACCTAACAACCGGAGAAAACGTTTCCGTATAAATTAAACCATACGTTTGTGAACGTCCTTTTGCGACCAATCTGTCTTTAAAAGTTCTACATTTCCATGCTAATCATTTTTTAATGCAACTACCCATTTACTACGAACAGCCTTTTGGCCTTTAAGTAATTCTACTAGTTGCCATGTATCATTAATTAACAAAGATTAATACTCTTTCTTCATTGCATCGTGCCACTCATCAGCGTACTGACCTGCTAATGCTTGCTCTACAGTATCAAGTACATCAATATTTTCATACCGTAATATGTTTAAATAATTGAACTGCTTCGTTGGTCTACCTGGTGCACCACTACGAATAGTTCTTGGCCTACCTGGACCTCTTCTCAATGGTAATATAGCTGCTTCTTCTTCCGCTGATTCAAACTCATCGTCGCTATTACCTACTGAATTGCAATTTGTAGATTCAAAATTTTCGCCGCTCTCTGCTACTGCTTCATGTACATGTACAAACTCTTGCGGTGTGAAGGGCACGGTAAGTTGTCGCACTATACCATTTTATTTCAGATATTTGTCAAACGTTCTATTAACAAATTCTTTACCATTGTCGCTGCGAAGTATTTTTAGTTTTTTTTTTTAGTTTGGCGTTCAGCCATTAGCTTAAATTCTTTAAATTTATCAAATACTTCATCTTTTCGTTGTAAAAAGTATACAAATACGTAGCGTGTCTTATCATCTATAAATGTTAACATATATTTTGCACCACCAAGCGATGAATTTCTCTTGGGCCACACACATCGGTGTGTACAACACCCAAAACATCTTTTGCTCGGTTTTCAAAATCGTCATATGGTTTTTGGATACACTTGCTAGTCATGTACAAAGTACAACACATGTCGCTTGGTATGCTAATTTTCATCCCTCTAACCATGTGCTTTTCACTCAATTCTCGTACACTGGCAAAATTGAGATGACCATAGCGCGAATACCATTTCATAGCCTCTTCAACAGATTTCCTTGCAAAAAACAATGTGTTTTTATTCGGATCGAAAATAAAGAAGTCACTGACCTTATTTGCACGTAAAATTGTTCCATCGTGCTGGTTCTTGATTAATGCTATATTGCCACGAAAATCTTCGACGTATCCACTGTTGAACGCTCTTGCAACTGATATGAAGTTGCACTGCAACCCAGGCACGGACAATACATTAACCAATGTAACGTCAAACATGTTGGACTTCAAACGCATAACTCCTTTGCCAGTTGCCAACATTTTGTTCTCTCCAGCAAGTATGCTCGCTTCTTCATACTTTTCAAATTCGATGAACATATCCCGATCGCAACACAAATGAGACGAGGCGCCGCTGTCGACGCACCACGCGTCGGCATGTAATAACTTCGTACCGACCGCTGCGAACAATCCATTACCTTTGTTCTTTTCGCCTTTCTATTGTTTTTGCGTTTGCTGTTTCTCCCTGCACTGAGCAGCAAAATGTCCTTTTTTGCCACAGCTGAAGCATTTCAAATTATAACGTTTGTTTTGCTGCTTACTGTTTTCAGTTGAATTTGCGTGTTCATTTTTCGGTTTTGCGCATAATCTTCCTCGTGCCTTAAATGCTTGTACGCTACTTTCGGCATATTCACAATTTGTAGATTTTCGTCGCTCACCCTCTTCAACTAGCTTCACCTTTACTGCGTTCAACTTTGGTAGCTCATCTCGTGACTCCAGTGCGACCACCAAATTCTCAAAAGATTTCGGCAAGCTTGTGAGTAACATTATTACAATTAATTCTTATTGGACACTTACTTCTATCTTTGCAAGCTTCTCCGCCACTGACGTGAAATTGCAAACATATTGCTGTACACATTCACCGTCGGTCATGCGCATTCCGAGCAATTGTTTAAAAATCGTTACTTTTCGCACTGGCCCCTTTGGCCTGTGAATCTCGCGTAGAGTATTCCACGAATCGTTAGCCGTCTTACAATTGCGTATGTAGTTTATCTGCATAGGCGTAACACTGAGAATGATTGTGGCCACAGCCTTTCCATCCTTCGCCTTCCACAACAGCAACTTCTTGTTGTCGTCATTTGCACCAATTTCTGGACGAACTTATTCTCCAGACGCAACGGACCACAGCTCCTGATGCACGAGCACACTTTTCAGCTGAATGCTCCACGAATCGTAGTTTGACTCCGTTAACTTCTCGATATTAAAACGAGACGCACTCATTTTTAAAACTTTTAATTATTTACTTTACTTGGACCGCAGGAATTTGCACCTGTGCCCATAACCTGTTGAAACTTCTTTCTTAAATTGACTTGCCTTTTGTATCCAAGTACAAATTCACTACACACAACTAACGCTTACAATTATGTCTTTATTGTATGAGAGTTCAAATTCAAGTAAGATAACTGTTACAAGTATGAGAGTTCATAGAAACAAAAAATTCAGAGTTGCATGAATATATACGTCGCACACAGGGATGCATTTCAACATAGATGTTGCTTCAGCTTTTTGATTGCTTTATTCAGAATAGTTTTGTCGAATGGTTGTCTACTATTTTGCCACTTTTTTCTTAATTTTCTTTTTGTTTGGATAAGTTTCTTAATTTCTATTGAAATTCGGACGTCATTTTGGTGTTTTCGTATTTTAAGGTGTAGACATGAAAGCTGCCTCGTGGATAACTTTGTTTAGGTTTTTACCAGCTTCATCAAGCTCTTCGTAAGTTTTGAGGCAGATGTTTAAGTTTATGTTGTTATCTTATCAACTTTGAAAAATACTAAGATCTGTTGATTTAGATACGATACTACTTCTTTGAATATGAGTGTGCAGAAAATTGTTGGAATGTAAAATTAAGGGCGAGTGGTCAGAACTAAGATCATTTGAATCGGAAATTTCAAAGCAGTTACTAGGAATGCCGTTAACTACAAAAAAGTCAAGCTGATCTGGTATCTTGTTGTTGTCTGTTGGCCAATACGTTGGGTTACCAGTAGATATCGTATTAAATTTTTTATCGCATATACACTTTAAAGTTCCTTGCCTTTTGGATTTGACAATCTGGAGCCCCATCAAGGGTGTTTGGCGTTAAAGTCGCCACCTACTATGAACCTTGAACCTAGATATTCAAAAAATGTAGTAAAATCCTGACACTTAACTGAAAATCGTGGAGGAAAATATATAGCAGAGATGCCCACCTCGCAGTCACCAAACTTGACTTTAATATAAGCAGCCTGTAATATAAGCAGCATCAATTACAAAATACTTTATGTTTGATTTTATAAGTTTAGCTGCTCCCGCATGCGCTTTATCGTCGGGATGATTTGCACAGATGAGATCATAACCTGTTATTTTAAAAAACGATCTGGACGTAAAATGGGTTTCAGAGATCAAGAGTATGTCAATATTAGAATTTTTGAGAAATTGTTCAACTTCTAAGATATGATTAGAAAGGCCATTGGCATTCCATACAGCGATATTTGAATTCACTTGCATAGCTTATTTAGTATCATGTACATCATGTTAATAAAAGTGTTAGTCAGCTAAACTTGCTTGTTAAGCATAGTTTAAATTTTCTTAAAGATTGAGTTTTGGTTATTATTTTCTGAATTTAGTTTAACAGTTTGTGCATAGGACATTCTAGCGTTATTATTATTATAGTGTAATTATTATTGTTGCTATCGTTGTTATTATTAGATGGAAAATGTGTATTTAAACTAAAGGAAGGATTATTTTCTATGTTAGTATTACTGTTAATTCTTTTATTTTGTATAATATGGTTTTTCTAATTAACTAATTCACGGTAGATCTGGCATCCCTTGTAGTTGGCAGTATGACTTTGTAAGCAATGGATACAGCGGGGTAGTGTCTCCTTTGCTTTATTACAGTCCTTGCTCGGGTGGTCAAGTCCACATTTTACTTCTCGAATGGTACACTGGATTTTTGACAAGATTCATCGTACTTAAGTTGTCACCATTCAGCACCATAACCTTCGGACATTAAAGTTTAATTTCTCCCAACAGCTGTTTCAAATATATTGCTTCTTTCACCACAGAAGTAAGTGCCATATATTCTGCCTCAGTACTGCTGAGGCAACTTCGGTTGTTTTTTCGACTCGTACGAAAATACACCACCAGCGAAGAAAGCTGCATAGCCCGTGTACGATTTACGGTCACTTCCATCTCCACCCCAATCTGCATCGACAAAACATTCAATCTCCTTGCCTGTTCTGTGATATCGTAACTGCTTCTCTTGCGTAGCACACAGGTAGCGTAAGATTCGCTTAGCTGCTGCCATATGCTCTACGTGTGGATTGTTATTTCGTTGCGCGAGTTTACACACTGAGTGTAAAATGTCCGGTCGCGTACAAATTGCCTGATCAGCCTTCTTGCATGACTCTTCATTATAATTCACCTGATGATCCGAATCTAATGGAGTATCTATACCAAATTCGCTCAATAACTTCTGTATATGCGTTCTTTGTCCAATACTTATTTATTTAACTTAGTCTTTAGTTTAACAAAACATTACAGACTATAACGATTATAAAGTTTGCTTAGAACTATTAAAAATAATTTATAAACTAAAAAATGGGGTTAAAAAGATTCAAAAAAACCGATCTTGGGACTGAAAAGTCGATCGTAACAGCATTACTTATACTATTAAATTGTCGAGTGGCACGCGAAATCGGGGCATTGATGGCATATAGTGTTCTAGCATTATCACCATAAAATGGTAAAAATGTTCGAAGGGTTCGCTGGGGAACATTAAACCTAATCTTTTCCAGCAAATAAGGGCAGTCAACAACACCTTTAATAATATTGTAGGTGAAGGATAGGCTCAGTATAGATCTGCGACTTTCTAAAGATTTAAGATTTATTAGCATGAGGCGAGAATGATATGATGTTATCGGATCAACAAAGTTCAAAGATCGAAGGGGAAATTTAAGAAATATTTTTTGAACACGCTCAATCCTATTTAAGGCAAGCTGGTTATATGGCCTCCAGATGAAGACTGCATACTCGAGGTGAGACCGAACAAAAGAAATATACAATAATTTCAAGGTGTATGGCTCTGAGAAATTCAAGGTGTTGCGTCTCACGAAGCCTAACACAGAGTACGCCTTTGATATTATATGATTAATATGCTTATTGAAAATAAATCGTTCATCAAACACTACTCCAAGGTCCTTTATCTCAGTCTCACGCTTCAGGACGTAAGACGAAAACGAGTAATTGGTAGGCAGGACATTACAAATCTTATAATAGGTTATCTGTGAACACTTATTAAGGTTCAAAGAGAGTCGCGATTTCAAACACCAGAGGTAAAGATTATTAATATCAGCTTTGAGGCTGAGTGCATCAGCTGAGTTTTTTATTGCGGAGAAAATTTTTAGATCATCTGCATACAGCAAAAATTTAGCGAAGGGAAAGCAACTAGTAATATCGTTAATAAAGAGAATAAACATAAGTGGACCTAAAATGCTACCATGCGGCACCCCCGAAGAAGGGACAAAAGGGGTGGACGTCACACCATCAATAGAAACAACGCAACATCTATGCCGCAGATATCAGTCCAGCCAACGTAAGAAAACTGAATGAAAGCCAAAACAAGCTAACTTGTGAATTAGAACATTATGTGATACTCTATCAAATGCTTTTGAGAAGTCCGTAAATATGCAATCAACTTGAAAACCTGATAGGAAGGCGTCAAAACAGTATTCACTAAGAACAGCGAGATTAGATACAGTAGATCTACCAGTCACAAACCCATGCTGATATGGTGATATTATTGATTTAACTGCAAAACTTAATTTAACATTAACTACGTGTTCAAAAATTTTTGAGATAGTAGAAAGTTTAGAAAAAGGCCTGTAATTTCTAACATCATTTTTATTGCCATTTTTAAAAACAGGCGTTATTGATGTAAGCTTCCAATCATCAATAAAAGTTCCAAGCGATAGGGATTTATTAAAAATAAACTTCAACGGATGAACAAGAGCTGGACAATTTTTAATAAGAATTGCAGAAAGACCATCAATATCAACAAGTGTAGACGGTTTAAGTTTAAGTATACCATTAGTTATGTCTTCTGATGTAAGACTTAACGATCCAATGTTAAGAGACGTTGGTATACTAGCAGAGAAGTCTGCAGATATGCCGTCATCTTGAGCAAAGTTTTAGTTAAAAAATTCAGCAAATAAGTTTACAGCATCACTAGAGGTTTGTGCAACTTTGTCATCCAAGAAAAGTCCAGATAGCAAGCTGGAGCAACCTTTTTTTGATTTAACATAGTCCCAGAATCTCTTAGGGTTAGTTTTAATATTCGATTCAGTATTACGGATATAGTTTCTATAAAGTGTTTTGTTTAACAATTTGAACTCCTTTAGAAAATGTTGATACTTAATATATGTAGTAGTATTGATTTTTAGAAGATTTAAATTTTTTAAAAAAATTGTTTTTAAGATTTTTAAGTTTTTTCAAATCTTTTGAATACCATGGTAATTTGTACGCCTTTTTTTCTTAATCGGTACATTTTTCAAACACAGTTCATACAATATAGACTTAAATTTAGAAAAACAGCTTTGTGTGTCAAGGTTGAAAAATAAACCATCCCAGTTATTAAGAGATAATAATTCATTCAAACTATGAAAATCACATAGTGCATAGTTAAAAGCTAAGCCCGTATCAGTGGCTATAGTAGAAAAAGAATAAAAGTCTAACTCTAAATTTAAGGGAATATCATGCCTGTCCGTAGGTGTAATTGGATTTACACATTCACAAATAAGGGAGTTTAAGTTATCAGTAATAAATATGAGATCTAATATTCGATTCAAACTATTACAAAATCGATTAATTTGCATTAAGTTAAGACTTAGTATATTATCTATAAAATATAATTCGTGGTTGGCAATCACATTATGAGCTAAGAGGCTAGGATTTGAATCACTTCTAACCCAATTGATATTGGACAAGTTGAAGTCTCCAAGCACCAATAGGTGGTTATCATGCACCTTGTCAAGAACCAAAGATGAAATATTGTCAGCATGTGCCTTGTATACCTCATATGAGCTACCAGGAGGTATATAAGAGGTGAGTAAAATAGAGATTCATTAGATGTACTGCCACGAATGCAGACGCAAAGTTGATCCAACAAAGAGTAATTATTGGTTAGTGTTACCAAGAAAGCACTTAGTTTACGCTTGACAGCAATGATGACACCACCACCTCTTAGACAACCCGTTTTCACAGGGTCCCTGTCTTTACGAAAGACATTGAATATATTTAGATCAAAAAACTCAGCATCGAAGAAGGTTGAATTTAGCCATGTCTCAACAATTACGTAGACGTCATATTCCATCATATTGTTCGCAAAAGGAATGTACAATGGCAGCCTTAGTACGCATTCCAGAAATATTTTGAAAATAGACCTTTAAGCGACCAGGAAGACAATATGACTTAACTAGGTTCGAAGCTGTTCTTTCTGACCTCTTTGAAAAAAACGAAATGGTCTAACTGTCACATTAGTAGGCCAAATGTCAGCATTTAGTAAGTTGGCAAACGCCGCCTGTGGAACTCCAAGTTTAAAATTCATGCGTTTTAGAGTAGAAGTAGGAACATCTTTTTTGACGAGTTTATAGCATATAAGTTAATTTTTATCTAATCCCGTCTCATTTGCAACATAATCCTTAATATTGTCCTCCGAGACCGCTGACGAGAAAGATGCTAAATATAACCACTTATGTTGGATAGCCACTTCTAGTACTTTGCTAGTATTTGTACCGATAATTCTAGCTTGCTTTTTGCTTCTTTTCTTCACGGCAGTCGACCACTGTGCATTATTGTCATCTGAGAGAGGTAATAGAGTAGCAGCAACAGCAGGTGTCACCTTTGTAGCTACAGAATAAGCTATATTCTCAGCAGATACACCAACAGTGGTCGCAGCGATCTCAGCATATGAGCTAGTACTAGCAATGATCAGCGGCGGTCGGGTATTTACATTATTAGCAGCAATACAGGCATCCGAAAGGGAGGGAGAATTTTTGGCAGCAACCGAAGATTTTGCTTTACCTTGGACTTTCGCACGCGACGACACAGTAGAATTGTTAGTGTTGGTAACAGCAACTGTAGGAGTAGTTTCATTACACTCTTTGCAAGTACGCAGCTTCTCAAGCGCAGTACTAACAGTAACACGTAGTTCGTTGATCTCCACTGTTAGTGATTTTACAGCATCATCTTTTTCACTAAGGTTACGCTGCATAAGAAGGATATCTGAATGCATGTTTTCAGCCTTGTTGACTAATTTGTCATTGCTTGCATGTAAAATACTAATGAGATTATGCATACGCTTATTATCAGCTTGCAATGTAACCATTGCGTTAAAAATATACAACATAGAAATATGTTGCTTGTTGTTGCCATCGTTAGGAGTAACATTCACTTTAGGAGAGCCTACCGAATTTGAGTTGGCATGGCTAGCCGAACTACATTTACCTTCATTAGATTTATTGATGATGGGCCTTACATCCAAGACGACGGGCGGGGGAGGCGAGTGAATAGAGTTCCGACGCACCACCGCACAGGCTTTACAAAAGAAACTCTTTTCCGAGCTGATTAAATATTCAGCATCAGCCGGCCGAATACCAACACAATCTGTGTGGAAAAGGTCATTGCACTTTGCGCATTGCACTTTTGGTTGCGCTCGATCGACTTTTTGTCCGCATGAACAAGGCATTTTAAGTTCAGGAGAAATTTATTTAATAAATTTGTTGTTGAACCCATAGAGTCATTATCTCAATTTAATTTTTTTTTTATTTCTATTTTTTTTTTAATTTTTTTTTTTTGTTTTAATTTAGAATAATACCATAGCAATGTTAGCAGGTGGTGATTAAGCACATAATTAATTAAAGATTCACTGAATTCATTAATAGATTCGAAGAAACAAAAAGAAAATCACCGCGAGAAGTCCCAATCTCACCATCACGATCTATTTCCATACTCAGGAAATGCTGCACTGGTCCTTTGTCTACTACCTCAACTTTATTAGCAATGCTTTTCTTTATTTGCTGCATTTGCTTGTAGTCGGAACTTGCGATTAGACTGCAAGAATATTTATGGGAAAACGCTGATCAACAAACATCTTTGGTTGGCACATGTAACTTTCATCGTATAACTCGCTGTTTAAATACGCTGTCGAAACATACATTTGATGTAAATGCAATCTATGTATATTCCGCCGCTATTGCAAACATAATTCTCACTGTGCTATACCTAACAACCGGAGAAAACGTTTCCGTATAATTTAAACCATACGTTTGTGAACATCCTTTTGCGACCAATCTAGCTTTAAAAGGTTCTACATTTCCATGCTAATCCTTTTTTAATGCAAATACCCATTTACTACGCACAGCCTTTTGGCCTTTAGGTAATTCTACTAGTTGCCATGTATCATTAATTAACAAAGATTAATACTCTTTCTTCATTGCGTCATGCCACTCATCAGCGTACTGACCTGCCAATGCTTGCTCTACAGTATCAGGTACATCAACATTTTCATACCGTAATATGTTTAAATAATTGAACCGCTTCGTTGGTCTACCTGGTGCACCACTACGAATAGTTCTTGGCCTACCTGGACCTCTTCTCAATGGTAATATAGCTGCTTCTTCTTCCGCTGATTCAAACTCATCGTCGCTATTACCTACTGAATTACAATTTGTAGATTCAAAATTTTCGCCGCTCTCTGCTACTGCTTCATGTACATGTACAAACTCTTGCACGCTATCCTCTGCCTGTTTGTCTAGCTCTCCACGCTGCTTTAATGTTGTTGCTTCAACAAAATAAACATCCCTGCTCACAATGAATCGCCTATTCTCTCGATCAAACAGCCTTTATGCCTTGGATGTATCTGAGTAACCCACTATTGTATACTCTTTACCTTTTTGCTTAAATTTGTCGTTCTGTTGCAATGCTTCAACTTCCGCCACCACCTCCAGCTCGTAGCTGTGCGATTCAGCTGCGGTGCAGTAACGGCTGTAGAACATCACCGCTCTCCAGTTAACTCTTTCACCTTAAGATTGCAGAAGTACGGCTGCAATGCCCACACTACTAGCATCGGTGTGGACTTGATGTCGCGCGTTATAGTTATATAAAACCAATACTGATTCGGCACAAAGTTTTTCCATTAAAGTGGCAAATGCTTGTTGTTGGCAATCGCCCCACTCAAATTTATCAGCTGCAGGTTTTGTCGTAAGTTTGGTTAACGGCCGCGCAATGAGTAAATACTTTTCAACCAGTTTTCTGAAGAACCCCGTCAACCCTAGAAGTCGTCGCACTTCCGTCTGCGTTGTTGGTAGCGTTAACCCATTCGTTTCAACGACCCGTAAAAAATCTTAATTTTTGTAAGCGCTCATCAACTTATCGACTCGGAATCATTACGTCATACAAATAAGTGATCATTTTATTCGAAGCGTACTGTTTCACTAATTTGTTCATGGCTTCTTGAAATACAGCCCGGGCTTTGACAAGCCCAAACGGCATACGGTTGTATTCATAATGCCCTTCGGTCGTCACAAAAGCTGTATATTGTCGCGATTTTTCATCCACCTCAATCTGGTGGTAACCCATTTTAAAGTCTAAATTCGTAAAGTATTTATTACCCCACAGCTGCGCGAATAGCTCGTCAGCATTGGAAACGGTGGCTTCACTGTAATTCTATTTAAGTATCTACCGGTAATCAACGCACAACCGGAATTCATTATTTTTCTTTTCCAGCAATACGATAGGCGACGCATATGAAGATTTCGACGGTCTACTAATTTCACACCGTAATAAATCGTCTATAATTTCTTTCACAATTGGACGTCGCGCCAACGGAATACGATATGGTTTTATATTTATTGGCACTTCCGACGACGGCTATTTTCAATTTTACTAAATCCGTTTTTCCGATAGTTTTGTCCACAGAAAAAAAATGTTCACTCCGTTCGCCCATATGGCAACGCTTACCACTTTCGTCAAAAAGCTCTGCTCACAACTTCCAATTTTCTGGAGTTCGTGAGATAGCCGATGATTTCTCTTCTCTTAGCGATCCTCACAGACGATAGACGGTGGTGAGTTGAGTTCCTGTAAAGATGTTAATAAACCTTTTACTTATGCAATTTCTATGCCTTTTATTTTTACGCCCTTTGGAAACCAGCCCTAAAATCTCCCAGAGCTCATCATTTGGTCCTTCAACCCGGATTTCCACAGGCGGTAAATTTAAAAAATATATACGCCCAACATCCATAAATTGGCGGAAATACATAAACGCACATACAGACATACCTACATAAAACTTACAACAACAACAATCAACCACACAAACAACAGGTAACATTGTAAATTAAAAAGAAAGGTACAATCAACATATTTGATTTGCATTTATAAGCGGTGAAAAACTAAATCTGAGCAAAGTAGAGCCTAAAACATATTTTTAGTGCTTTGCTTTTGCATATACAAAAATATTAAGGTAACAAAGTCTATTCTTTGTTAGTGTACTTCGATAAGTACAATACCTTAAATTATATTTCTCATATATTAAAAATAAGCCGCTCCTTTTATTTACATACCTACATAGCTGTACATAATATATACATACACACATATATATATATATACATATATATAATTTTGGCGCGTACACTATATAGCTCAGTGTTTGGCCGAGCTTCTCCTACCATTTGTGGTGTGCGTCTTCATATTATACCACAAATGGAAGGACCTACAGTTTTGTGCCGACTCCAAACGGCAGAAGTATTTAATGAGAAGCTTTTTCACGGCAGAAATACCCTCGGAGGTTTGCCATTGCCATACCCCACATAAAAACTAAAATTTATTTTATATGTTCATAAAAATTTGTTTTCTCTCGTCTTTGCGCCAAATTAAATGTCATATATTTAACTAAACTGCATATTTGCACTCTCCTTTAGAGTGCTGCAGTACAAAAAAAAACATATTTACATATATACATACATATTTACTAGGCTACAAGCGGTAGCTGGTAAATTAAAATAAGAGAAAAGACGAGAGAATTAGTTTTCCCCGCTACCGAAATTACTCTTAACTCGATGAAAAAAATTTTCAAGAGTTTCTCTCGCGCCCCTTGTTTTTTGCATTAAATTTGCGCTCTCCATATATGAAATATATATGTACATACATATTTATATGTCCGTGCATATAAATTATATTGTCGCTACAATTAGCGAATATTAAATAGCAATACATATAACATACATATGTATATGCGTGTACGCGAGTGAAAATAAGTGTGTAAAAGCATAAAAAAAAAAGCAGTGAGTGCAGCGGAATACTAGTGCATTAGAAAAGCAGCGCAGCACAGTAACAGAGCAGCAGAGTACCAAAGCAGCGGAGTAGCAGAATAGCAGAGTGGGAGCAGCACAACAACCACAGGCATACTCCGACCAAAGGTAAAATAGCGGACATACGTACGACAGTGGGCAGGCACTGATAAAAAAGTGCATAAATTAAAATATTTTAAGAATTAATTTTTTTGCGGTGTTTTTTTGTGCGTATACTTATATATTTAATTATAATCAATAATAAATACAGCAAATAAAATTATTGTGAAGTGCATTTTGATGTGTTTGCTCTAGCCAACTCTGAAAGTTGCGCTTATATACAAGGAAGTGCATGTACATATGCAAATGAAGTGAAGTGAAGGAAGTAAAATAAGTGAATATTAAATAAAAGTTTAATTTTAAAAATAAATCGAATTTTTTAATTTTGATTTTTTTTGTGATTTTTTAATATTCAATTCGATGCGTGATAAATAAATTTAAAATATTTTTGTTTGCAAACAAATTTAATTCGCGGCATAAATTCAATAAATTTAAGCGATAACAATTTCAATATTCATTCAAAATTAAAATTTGTGAGTGTTCCAAATTTTCAAAAGAATTTTCCAAATTTTACATTTGACCAATACTGTGCTGCAACCTCGCAATTTCAGTCAGCATCAAGTAAATACTTTATTAATTATTTTTATAAAGATTTTTGGTTATACATACAAGTATTTAATTTTATTTTCCAAGTTTAAAAATAATTTCATTGTGCCTTTGCTGTGGTGAAATAATAATATTTATATTTTACATTTTTGTTTTATTTCGCCAACTTTTGTTGAATATAATTTATATTGAGCAACATTTTTGTTATATTTCTACACTTGCGTTGCGTGTCAAGTCGATCATTTATCGAACATTTTGACAATTTATTTAATTTTTCTGGAACTTAATTTACATTTTAAATATTTCTGTGGGGATTCCGATCATTTGTTGATCTATTTATTCACGTTTGAATAAACAATCGCTAGTCGATTTTCGCAATACAATTTTAATTAATTGATTTAACATTTTAAATAATTTCTTCGATTTTGCTTTGCCATTTAACAACTTTTCAATTCTTCTGAAATTATAATGGCATTGACAAATAAATTTGATCAAGCAGCAGATGCGCTTTTGGAATTTGAAGCAAACATTTCGCCTACAGTCGCAAATCAAAGTACTTTCTCCCTTGAAATTCAGCTAGAGGAGTTAAAGTCACTTTGGGCTGAAGTAAAGGCTGACTATAAAAATTGTTTGTCTGAAATAAGTTCAGCGGGTAATAAGAATGCAGTTGAATCTATCAAGCTCAAATACTCAAACTGCTATCAAGCATATGTTTGTTGCGGAGCTTTGATGGGTGAACAAATTCATAACCTGACGACGTTCAACCAAAATACAAATTCAACGATAATTCAACCTGAACGGTTGGTTGAACCGCCAGTGCTGCCTAGTCTCCACCTGCCCCCATGCGATACCGAAATATTTTATGGTGACTATTTAAAATGGCCCTCATTTAGGGACATGTTCACCGCTATTTATCGGAATAACGCGCGATCATCTCCGGTGGAAAAACTTTTCCACCTTAATCAAAAAACCCGAGATGAGGCGAGGGAAATAGTTCAAAAGGCC
This sequence comes from Philophylla caesio, assembly GCA_963971545.1. Taxonomy (NCBI): domain Eukaryota; kingdom Metazoa; phylum Arthropoda; class Insecta; order Diptera; family Tephritidae; genus Philophylla; species Philophylla caesio. The sequence goes on from OZ020606.1 coordinate 68,197,816, forward strand.
CCCCTCACTAACGATGGGTTTGCGTTAGCTTGGGCGAACTTAAGTGATAGGTATGAAAATAAAAGAATTTTAATAAACTTGCAATTAAAAATATTATTCAATCTGCCACATATCTCCTCAGAGTCTGGGACAGCCCTAAAGAAAATGCAGCGTGAAATTAATAGTTGCATTTCAGCACTACAACTTCAGGGCATAAGCGTTGAACATTGGGATGCAATTTTCACATATTTGTGTTCAACCAGGCTCCCAGAAAATACGCTTTTTCTATGGGAACAGACTCTAAAAACAAAAACGGAGATTCCAAAGTGGGTGGACTTAGATGCATTTCTGACCAACAGGTTCCAAACTCTTGAAACAGTTTCCGATCTCAAGGGGAATTCTAACGTCCACCTCAAACATAGTATGGCAGCAAACAATACTCGGCCAAATAACTTCAGGCCGTATAATAATATACAAAATAAGAGAATAAATACCCATCATGTAAAGACAAATAATATAAGATGCAAAGTTTGTTCTTCTCAGGCTCATATACTAAAGACTTGCCAAAAGTTTTTAGAAATGAGCCCGAATGCAAGGCTTTCTGCCGTCAGAAAGTATCACCTCTGCATTAACTGCCTATCAGATGCGCATGAAATAAACGACTGCAAGAGTAGTTTTACATGTGCAAAATGCAGAAAACGGCGTCATACCATGCTCCATAGAGATCAAAGTGAGGAACCTTCTACCTCAAGTTCTCAACAGACTTCAACTAAGTCTCATACGGCGTCCATAAAAGCTAATACTTCAAATTGTCCTGTTGACAAAAATAAAGGTATGCTACTTGGGACTGCTATGGTGACCATTTGTCATCAAAATAACACACATACTGTCAGAGCCTTGATAGACTCAGGATCTGAAGACACATTTGTCTCTGAACGCTTACAAAAGCGCCTGAAGTTGCCAAGTAAAGGTATATCTGCACAAGTATCGGGTCTAAACGAAGCCATATCTGGAAAAGTTCAAAAGGTCTGTACCTTTAGTATCGGCTCCCCACGTAATAAAGATTTCCGCATAAAAGGGGATGCCTTAGTACTTCCAAAGCTGACGGGTTCGCTGTCATCGCATTCGATCAGTGAAGCAATATTAAAAACGCTTCCTGATTTACCATTGGCAGTTAATAACTTCTTTAAAAGTCAACCAATTGACTTGTTAATCGGTGGGGATCTTTATCCAAAAATCATTCTGAATGGAGTAAAGACAAATATCCTTGGCTCACTGATTGCTCAACGTACGGTGTTTGGATGGATTTTAACCGGACCCGTACCAAGTGGAAGGAACCTTAAACCAACAAATTATCTCACTTATTTCAATGAGGTCTCATTAGATCAACAACTCACAAAATTTTGAGAGTTGGAAGAAGTACCAAAGACCAAGTTTCTAACGGTCGAAGAAGAACAGTGCGAACGACTCTACACAGATACCACCTTTCGCAATAATGAGGGAAGGTATGTAGTTTCGCTCCCGTTCAAACTCTTACCTCCAAATGCACATATAGGCGCCTCTCGCCATATTGCTTTGAGACAATTTGTCAGAAGTGAAACGTCTTTGTACAAAAAACCCCTAATAAAGGAGGAATATAATAAGGTACTTCGAGAATATGCTGATTTGGGTCATATGCATGAAGTCAAATATATTAAAAGTGAAGAGTCTTCGAACTTTTACTACCTTCCACACCATGCTGTGCATAAACCAGACTTCAAAACGGAGAGCGGTTTTCAACGGTTCTTGTCCCACATCGAATGGAGTGAGCCTGAATGATGTTCTTCACACTGGTCCCGCTCTCCAAACCGATTTGACTATTTTGGTTGTTAATTGGCGATTATTTAAATATGTTTTTAATGCCGATATCGAGAAAATGTACCGGCAAATAATCGTGAACCCGCAGCACACCGCATATTAAAGAATCCTCTTTAGAGATTCGTTGGACGGGGAGATCAAGGACTTTCAGTTGGACAGAGTCACCTTCGGTCTTAATTGTGCCCCTTATCTGGCAATCCGCACCTTGTTGCAACTCGCCAAGGACTCCAAATTAAATTACCCCCTAGCATCGGAAATCCTCAGCTCTAGTACATATGTAGATCATGTATTAGCTGGTGCACATGATGTACCCGAAGCAGTAAAATCACGAGATCAGCTTATTGAAGCCTTAAACTCGGCAGGTTTCCCACTCAGAAAGTGGACTTCAAACAAAAAAGAAATTCTGTCAGGCCTGCCGAGCAACCACCTGCTAGCTTCTGATTTTCTGGAATTACACAACTCCAGCGAAGCTAAGACTTTAGGTATCCGATGGAATGCTAAAACGGATCAGTTCTATTTTATGGCAAAATGTTTGGACAAAAAAGATTCGTTTACGAAACGAGAAGTTTTGTCCACGATTGCCAAGCTGTTCGATCCCGCAGGTTGGTTAAGCCCAATAACTATAGTAGCAAAGATGCTAATGCAACAAATCTGGTTGGAACAAACAAATTGGGATGAGAAGTTAAATCCAAAGACTCTCAGTGAATGGCAGACGTTTTTGGATAACTACCCCCATATTAATTTTATAAAAATCCCCAGATGGGTTAGTTATACTCCAAACTGTCAAATACAGTTTCATGGATTTTGTGACGCCTCAGAAAAGGCGTACGGGGCCGCTATATATATTCGGGTACAGGACACTAGTTTGAATGTTCAAACTCATTTGCTTCTCGCAAAAACAAAAGTTGCTTCTGTCAAAACCATTTCTATACCCAGACTAGAGCTAAGTGGAGCTGTTCTCCTCGCAAAAATGGCAGATTTTCTCCTGCCAAAAATGGGTATAGAAAGCCAAGGGTTGTACTTCTGGACCGATTCCACAATTGTTCTCGCGTGGCTTAGAAAACCACCTTGTTCGTGGTCTACATTTGTAGCCAAGAGTTAGGAGAGAGTCATCTTTGGTGGCATGGTCCCAAATGGCTTAGCCTCAGCCAAGAAATCTGGCCAATCTCTCAGCCCAAGGATTTTAAAACCACACTCGAATCTAAAGCTATTCGAGTTCATACAGCGTCAGTTCTTCCATTTGAAGATACCTTAGCACGCTTTTCCAGCTTTCCAAGGACCATTCGAGTCATTGCTCGAATCTTCAGGTTCTTAAAGAGGGTTCATCCAGCCCACAAAGAATTCTCGAATTCTTCTTCCATCACTCCTGGTGAGGTTAAATTCGTCCAATCAAGGCTTATCCAAATCTCCAAAAGAGCGCATTATGCCTCTGAATATTCGGAGTTAGAAAATAAAAAGCCTGTGGGAAAAAAGTCTACGATACTATCGTTGACCCCATATATTGACGACAGTGGACTTCTAAGAGTCGGTGAAAGACTGAATAATGCCCCTTCAATGAGCTTTGATGAACGGCACCCAATAATGTTGCCGTATAATTGCCATTTCTCTAAACTAATGGTAAACTTCATTCATTTGGTCTCGATTCACGATGGCAACCAGCTAGTCCTGCGTCTTTTACGCATGCGATATTGGCTGGTAAAAGCAAAAAACCTCATTAGGTCTACTATACACAACTGCAAAACATGTGTTTTGTATAAAAAACGGGAACAAACGCAGTTGATGGCTGCTCTCCCGGCGTCTAGAACGCAACTTTAGAGACCATTTGAAACAACGGGTGGCGATTTCACAGGCCCATTTGATGTAAAAAACTTTACAGGTCGAGCTTGTTTAATAACAAAGGGCTATGTGTGTGTCTTTATCTGCTTTTCTACAAAGGCCATACACCTTGAAGCCACAAGTGACCTTTCAACTGCCTCGTTCATGGCAGCTCTGACACGATTTGTCTCTCGCCGTGGTTGTCCCAACCATATATATTCAGACAATGGCACAAACTTCGTTGGCGCCTCAAGAGAAATCAAACAAGACGTAAAAGCATTCCTTAAAATTTGGCCTGAAGCCATCTCCAGTAACCATAGTTTTGCAGAAATCAATTGGCATTTCATTCCTGCAGGGGCTCCTCATATGGGAGGTTTATGGGAAGCAGGAGTAAAAAGCTTCAAGGCCCACTTTCGGAAAATCACGGGTTTGATGAAATACACTTTCGAAGAGCTTTCCACTCTATTAGCTAGAATCGAAGCGTGTTTAAATTCTCGCCCCATAAGCCTAATGTCTGAAAATATTAATGACTTTGCACCCCTTACACCAGGACACTTTCTGGTAGGTGCACCTATTCTTGCAAAAGCCGAGCCAGAAATCAATGATAACCCTATATCATTGGTCAACAGATGGCAAAAATTGAAATCTATGAACCATATGTTCTGTAGAAGATGGAAATCTGAATATTTGTCAGAACTCCAAAGGCGGTACAAGTGGAAGTATCCACAGAAAAGCCTAGCTGTTAGCGACTTGGTAATTATTCGCGAGGAAAATATACCTCCAAATGAGTGGAGATTAGGTAGGTTGGTAAAAATTCATCCCGGACCTGATACTAAAGTACGAATAGTCGACGTACAAACCGAAAGAGGCATTATTAGTAGACCAGTAGTCAAACTAGTTGTTTTACCAAACAAAACTCACTAAATGTAAATATTCTAAACTAATGTGATTTTCTCATTTAGAAAAATGTCTCAAGTCGATTGCGGTCTCTGCAAAGCTAATCACCCTCTACGCCTGTGCACCGAGTTTCGCCGAATGACTACCGAACTCCGGTTGAGAACGGCGCTAATGTATCGCTATTGCAGCAACTGTCTCGCTGCAACCCCTACAATAAGCGAATGTGACAGTGTGATCCGGTGCAAACGATGCGGAAAGGCTCACCACACGATGCTGCATAATAACGTCGTCGATGACGTAATAGATGAAGACGTGGTTGAGCTTTCCTGGGCACAACAGATGGATCTAGAGCACGAGTTGTTAGCAGAAATCGAAGCTGACAAGCAGAAAGAAGCACCGCCTTCTATGACGACTGATGACGCACTCGCACACCCATTACGACCACCGCTCAGTAGGACGCTGCCAACTTCTCGACAACCTCAGCGCATACCACTTGCTCATGATCGAGCCAGACTCTACTATGACGACTGATGACGCACTCGCACACCCATTACGACCACCGCTCAATAGAACGCTGCCAACTTCTCGACAACCTCAGCGCATACCACTTGCTCATGATCGAGCCAGACTCGACTCGTCTCGTCGACTTAAGCGAGCTGGTAACTTCAGATCGGACTGGCGGCATGGAAACGACCGACTGAGACTCGATTCGTCTCAGCGGCGTAGCCCGGACCGAACGGGACTCAACTCGTCCCGTCGGCCACCCCAGCCGAAAAGAAGGTGCTCGTCGAAGAAGAAATGCGCGAACTATAATTGAGCAGCGAGCAGCAGCCCTTCCTTGGCAGCAAATGTTGGCGCTATCACCAACGGCTTTAGTGAAAATACGTGCTGCGGATCGTTTTTCCGTGATTCGTGCGGTGCTTAATCCAGCGAGTCCGGCGACCAGCATCTCTGATGAAACCGTGGCAAGACTTCGGCTCCGCACTCAAAGACGTGGCGGCGGTCGAGTGTGCGATATCACGCTACGCAGCAATCTTGGCGCACAGGATGAAATATCAGTCTGCGCGAAGGTTGAACACATCATCCCGACGCCGACTCTACTGCGCTCATTAGCGCAACACACAGTGGGAGTTTTCAAAAATTTTAGGCTAGCCGACCCATTGTTTTATAAGGCATCACCGATCCAAATGGTACTTGGAGCAGACCTTTACGCGAAGTTGATGCAGCCTGGTACGTGCCTCTCCTGGTAGCAGGTCAATTGGTCGCCAAAAATACGCTGCTGGGATTTGTAATCTCTGGCGTCACCCAGTAACAAACTGCAGCCGATTAGTCTTAAGGAAAATGAATTGTTATTTATGAATTTGAATTTTAATCAAAATTGTTATATATACATAAGTTGCAAATGAAAATAATATATGAATTGTAAATGGTAATATGCGCTTTTCGCAGTAATACTGCAAGGCGGGCGGAATGTTCACTCCATTCGCCCATTTGGCAACTCTTACCACTTTCGTCAAAAAGCTCTGCTCACAATTTCGAATTTTCTGAAGTTCGTGAGAGAACCGATGATGGTTCTTCTCTGAGCGATCCTCATAGACGATAGACGGTGGTAAGATGAGTTCCTGCAAAGATTTTAATAAAACATTTTCTAACACAACTTGTATGCTTTTTATTTTCACACCCTTTGGAAACCAGCCCTAAAATCTCCCCGAGCTCATCACATAGTTTAAATTTTCTCAAAGAGGGAGTTTTGGTTATTATTTTCTTAATTAAGTTTTACAGTTTGTGCCTAGGACATTCTGGCGTTATTATTATTATAGTGTAATTATTATTGTTGCTATCGTTGTTATTATTAGATGGAAAATGTGTATTTAAATTAAAGGAAGGATTATTTTCTATGTTAGTATTACTGTTAATTCTTTTATTTTGTATAATATGGTTTTTCTAATTAACTAATTCACGGTAGATCTGGCATCCCTTGTAGTTGGCAGTATGGCTTTGTAAGCAATGGATACAGCGGGGTAGTGTCTCCTTTGCTTTATTACAGTCCTTGCTCGGGTGGTCAAGTCCACATTTTACTTCTCGAATGGTACACTGGATTTTTGACAAGATTCATCGCACTTAAGTTGTCACCATTCAGCACCATAGCCTTCGGACATTAAAGTTTAATTTCTCCCAACAGCTGTTTCAAATACATAGCTTCTATCACCACAGAAGTAAGTGCCATATATTCTGCCTCAGTACTGCTGAGGGCTACTTCGGTTGTTTTTTCGACTCGTACGAAAATACACCACCAGCGAAGAAAGCTGCATAGCCCGTGTACGATTTCTGCCTCAGTACTGCTGAGGGCTACTTCGGTTGTTTTTTCGACTCGTACGAAAATACACCACCAGCGAAGAAAGCTGCATAGCCCGTGTACGATTTACGGTCACTTCCATCTCCACCCCAATCTGCATCGACAAAACATTCAATCTCCTTGCCTGTTCTGTGATATCGTAAGTGCTTCTCTTGCGTAGCACACAGGTAGCGTAAGATTCGCTTAGCTGCTGCCATATGCTCTACGTGTGGATTGTTATTTCGTTGCGCGAGTTTACACACTGAGTGTAAAATGTCCGGTCGCGTACAAATTGCCTGATCAGCCGCCTTGCATGACTCTTCATTATAATTCACCTGATGATCCGAATCTAATGGAGTAGCTATACCAAATTCGCTCAATAACTTCTGTATATGCGTTCTTTGTCCAATACTTATAGACTCAGTCTCACCATCACGATATATTTCCATACTCAGGAAATGCTGCACTGGTCCTTTGTCTACTACCTCAACTTCCTTACCAATGCTTTTCTTTATTTGCTGCATTTGCTTGTAGTCGGAACTTGCGATTAGCAAATCATCTACGTAGACTGCAAGAATATTTATGTGACCATGATAATGTTTAATATACACACACGGTTCCCAATGGTTGGGAAAACGCTGATCAACAAACATCTTTGGTTGGCACATGTAAATTTCATCGCATAACTCGCTGTTTAAATACGCTGTCGAAACATCCCTTTGATGTAAATGCAATCTATATTCCGCCGCTATTGCAAACATAATTCTCACTGTGCTATACCTAACAACCGGAGAAAACGTTTCCGTATAATTTAAACCATACGTTTGTGAACATCCTTTTGCGACCAATCTGTCTTTAAAAGGTTCTACATTTCCATGCTAATCCTTTTTTAATGCAAATACTCATTTACTACGCATAGCCTTTTGGCCTTTAGGTAATTCTACTAGTTGCCATGTATCATTAATTAACAAAGATTAATACTCTTTCTTCATTGCGTCGTGCCACTCATCAGCGTACTGACCTGCTAATGCTTGCTCTACAGTATCAGGTACATCAACATTTTCATACCGTAATATGTTTAAATAATTGAACTGCTTCATTGGTCTACCTGGTGCACCACTACGAATAGTTCTTGGCCTACCTGGACCTCTTCTCAATGGTAATATAGCTGCTTCTTCTTCCGCTGATTCAAACTCATCGTCGCTATTACCTACTGAATTGCAATTTGTAGATTCAAAATTTTTGCCGCTCTCTGCTACTGCTTCATGTACATGTACAAACTCTTGCACGCTATCCTCTGCCTGCTTGTCTAGCTCTCCACGCTGCTTTAATGTTGTTGCTTCAACAAAATAAACATCGCTGCTCACAACTAATCGCCTATTCTCTCGATCAAACAGCCTTTATGCCTTGGATGTTTTTGAGTAACCCACCATTGTATACTCTTTGCCTTTTTGCTTAAACTTGTCGCTCTGTCGTTTGTCCAATGCCACTGCAAGTGAACCAAACACGTGCAAATGACCTACCGTTGGTTTATATCCATGTCGTACTTCATAAGGCGTCCTTTTATCTAGCGCTCTTGTTGGTGCACGGTTTCGTAAATACGTTAAAGTATTAACTGCCTCTGCCCACAACGATTCGTCTACACTCGCACTCGCTAACATACATCTCGCCATTTCAATAAGCGTGCGATTGAATCTTTCTGCAACGCCGTTCTGTTGCGGTGTGTAGGGCACGGTAAGTTGTCGCACTATACCATTTTCTTTCAGATATCTGTCAAACGTTCTATTAACAAATTCTCAAGCAGATCTGGTATCTTGTTGTTGTCTGTTGGCCAATACGTTGGGTTACCAGTAGATATCGTATTAAATTTTGTATCGCATATACACTTGTACAGTTCCTTGCCTTTTGAATTTGACAATCTGGAGCCCCATCAAGGGTGTTTGGCGTTAAAGTCGCCACCTACTATGAACCTTAAACCTAGATATTCAAAAAATGTAGTAAAATCCTGACACTTAACTGAAAATCGAGGAGGAAAATATATAGCAGAGATGCCCACCTCGCAGTCACCAAACTTGACTTTAATATAAGCAGCCTGTAAGAATATTTCAACAACAGCATCAATTACAAAATACTTTATGTTTGATTTTATAAGTTTAGCTGCTCCCGCATGCGCTTTATCGTCGGGATGATTTGCACAGATGAGATCAGAACCTGTTATCTTAAAAAACGATCTGGACGTAAAATGGGTTTCAGAGATGAAGAGTATGTCAATATTAGAATTTTTGAGAAATTGTTCAACTTCTAAGATATGATTAGAAAGGCCATTGGCATTCCATACAGCGATATTATAATTCACTTGCATAGCTTATTTAGTATCATGTTCATCATGTTAATAAAAGTGTTAGTCAGCTAAACTTGCTTGTTAAGCATAGTTTAAATTTTCTCAAAGAGGGAGTTTTGGTTATTATTTTCTGAATTTAGTTTTACAGTTTGTGCATAGGACATTCTAGCGTTATTATTATTATAGTGTAATTATTATTGTTGCTATCGTTGTTATTATTAGATGGAAAATGTGTATTTAAACTAAAGAAAGGATTATTTTCTATGTTAGTATTACTGTTAATTCTTTTATTTTGTATAATATGGTTTTTCTAATTAACTAATTCACGGTAGATCTGGCATCCCTTGTAGTTGGCAGTATGACTTTGTAAGCAATGGATACAGCGGGGTAGTGTCTCCTTTGCTTTATTACAGTCCTTGCTCGGGTGGTCAAGTCCACATTTTACTTCTCGAATGGTACACTGGATTTTTGACAAGATTCATCGTACTTAAGTTTGTCACCATTCAGCACCATAACCTTCGGACATTAAAGTTTAATTTCTCCCAACAGCTGTTTCAAATATATAGCTTCTTTCACCACAGAAGTAAGTGCCATATATTCTGCCTCAGTACTGCTGAGGCTACTTCGGTTGTTTTTTCGACTCGTACGAAAATACACCACCAGCGAAGAAAGCTGCATAGCCCGTGTACGATTTACGGTCACTTCCATCTCCACCCCTATCTGCATCGACAAAACATTCAATCTCCTTGCCTGTTCTGTGATATCGTAACTGCTTCTCTTGCGTAGCACACAGGTAGCGTAAGATTCGCTTAGCTGCTGCCATATGCTCTACGTGTGGATTGTTATTTCGTTGCGCGAGTTTACACACTGAGTGTAAAATGTCCGGTCGCGTACAAATTGCCAAGTACATTAACGAACCCACTAACGACTGATAATGCGTCTGATCAGCCTTCTTGCATGACTCTTCATTACAATTCACCTGATGATCCGAATCTAATGGAGTAGCTATACCAAATTCGCTCACTAACTTCTCTATATGCGTTCTTTGTCCAATACTTATAGACCCAGTCTCACCATCACGTTATATTTCCATACTCAGGAAATGCTACACTGCTCCTTTGTCTACTACCTCAACTTCATTACCAATGCTTTTCTTTATTTGCTTGTAGTTGTTGTTGTTGTTGTAGCGGCTAGCTACACCCCACTGGGGTGTTATCGTTATCGTCCAGCTCAACTAACGAAAGGTCCAGGAAACGAGCCGTTTCAACAGGGTCGGACCACAGGGAGAGGGGTGTTAGTTGAGTAGGTTTGGCCGGGCATGTGAATAGGTGATTGGTGTCGTGCGGAGACTCTTCACATGCCGGGCACGTGTTGGGGGTGTCGGGGTTGATCCTGGATAGGTAGGAGTTTAACCTGCTACAATATCCAGATCTGAGTTGGGCCAGAGTAACGCGCGTCTCACGAGGCAGCTGGAGCTCCTCAGCTGCTATGGGTGATGGTTGGACTCCCAGGACTGCACTCACAGGGCGGGTGTCGATGTATTTGGACACCGACTCCCTGTGGATGCTGTCCAGAGCCTGTCGGTACGTCCTTGGGTCCAGCGGTAGGTGTACGTATGTCTGGACCTCGTCCGTCAGTTGTGAGAGATGTCCCCTGATATGCCTGGGTGCCGGCTCCAGCGCGAGCAGGTCTCTATTGGGGTGCCCCGGACGGTGGCATCCCAGTAGAAACTGTTTTGTGAGCATAATGTTGTGCTCCTGCACTGGGAGCACGTTAGCCTCATGGTAGAGGTGATCCACAGGCGTCATCAGGAGACATCCCGTCACTGTCCTGAGTGCGGCGTTCTGACAGGTCTCTAGTCTTGACCCCTGAGTCCTGCTAGTTCCAGGCGACCAAATTGGCGCGGCATAATTTAGAACCGGCCGGCCAATCGCCTTGTATGTTGCCAACAACGTTTCTTTGTCTTTGCCCCAAGTGCTGCCGGCGAGCGACTTGAGGACTTAGTTGCGGCTCTGTACCTTGTTGACGATTGCGGTTGTATGCGCTGAGAAGGAGACCAGGCTGTCGAGGGTGACTCCCACGATCTTCGGGTGGTTAACCGTCGGAATGGGGATCTTCTCGATGTGGATGTCGAGGGTGAGCCCGACCTCCTTCGTCCAAGATGTAAAAAGGGTCGCCGTGGACTTAGCAGGAGACAGCGTCAAATTCCGTCCCGTAAAGTAGTGAGCAAGGTCTGGGAGGTAGCTGTTCACTTTGGAGCACAAGCCATCAATTCCATTGCCGGTAGCCATTATCGTGCAGTCGTCGGCATACGAGACCAGTGTGACTCCCTCTTGCGGGGAAAGGGAGTCGCGAGATGTAGAAGTTGAATAATAGGGGGGATAGGACGCCACCCTGTGGTACCCCCTGCTTAATTCTTCTCGCTTTTGACACTGAGTCACGGTAGCACACCGACGCTTGACGACCACACAGGTAGTTCGCGGTCCATCGCTCCAACGCCGCTGGGAGAGGTGAGGCCTCCACGTCCTTTAGCAAGATGGAGTGGCTGACTGTGTCGAAGGCCTTCGACAAGTCCAAAGCCACGAGGACGGTTCTCTCACAGGGGCGGTTGCCGTTGAGACCACGATTAACCTGAGTGTTTATAGCGTTAAGTGCCGTTGTGGTGCTATGCACTTTCCGGAAGCCGTGTTGATGCTTCGCCGGGTTGAGGTGGTGGTTGAAATGCGGGAGCAGCAGGGCCTCAAGTGTCTTAACCACTGGAGAAAGCAGGGAGATCGGCCGATAGGACTCGCCTTGGCCGGCCGGTTTCCCTGGTTTCAGCAGTGGTATCACCCTAATGGTCTTCCAGATATCTGGAATGACCGAGGTGCATAGCGACAGATTGAGGACCTTGGTGAGATATGCTACTCCCGCGGTGCCCAATTTTTTCAGCATCAACATACTTAACCCGTCTGGGCCAATGGATTTGGAGGCCTTCGCCTTCCCGATGGCTTCCTTCACCTCAGTGGTAGAGAGGACAATTGGTGCGCTTGGTGTTGACTTGCGCAGCCTTCTGGTGACTGACCGTTTGGTTCTGTCGGCCGAAGGATGCAGTGTAAATTGTCGACTAAAATAGTACGCGCATCGCTTCGGGTCCGACGAGGCGTGGTCTCCAAAGGAGATTTCTGTTCGATCATCACGCCTCGTCGGGTTGGACAGGGACTTCAAGGTCGACCATAATTTGCCCACTCCGGCACCGAGGTTGCAGGACTTCAGGTGCTCCCTCCACTTGTTCCGCTTATGAACGTTGACCAGGCGTTGGATCTCCCCGTTTAGTTGCCTAATACGGGGATTACCGGGGTCCGCCTGCCGGAGGTGGTCGCGTTCATCCGCCAGAGACACCGCCTCACCCGGGTAGTCAGGAGGGATCACAGGGATCCTCCCTGCCGGAATGAAACGGGCTGCAGCGGACTTCACCACCCTGCGGAACAAGCGCTCGCCTACGCGAACATCGGTTGGAGTTGAGAGAGCACTGAAGGCGTCTTCAGTGAAGTCCTCGAACCGCTCCCAGTCAGCTTTTTTGAAGTTGACATAGGTGTGGCGATCCGAGGCAACATAGTTGGCAGGTCTGTCAATCGAGATGATTATGGGTAGGTGGTCTGATGCAAGCGATAGCATAGGTCGCCATGTTATGCTATTTATCAGACCTGCGCTAGCTATTGTTAGATCTGGCGAGCTGCTGCAACTACCCACAATCCTGGTGGGGGCTTCGTCGTTCATGGTGCAGAATGTCGAATCGTCTATCTGCTCTGCCAAAATATTTGTAACGACAGCCTGTGGGTTAAGGAAGGTGCTAAATGCAACAATGTATACTGCCATGCATCTCACCCCGTCTTGCAACTTGTCTATAAACATTTCACGCAACATGTAAAAGGGGTATGTAGGCGTGAAGTTAAGCAATTCGTGCATGTGTTGGTGTCGTGAAAGTTTTTAGTTTAAATAGGTATCTGCTGTATAGGTGTGTGTGACTGAGTGAAATGCTGAGGGAAATTCTAATGCACAATTGGTTAGCAGCACGATCGCCAAACGGAATTGACACAGAAATCAGAGTAGAAAGCGTATCCAAAGCGATCGGAGTGCCATTTTTTTATGAGTGCGTCAAAAATTTCATTAGTGCGAAGTCAGTACGAACGGGTTTTGATTGTAGTGTGTCCGATAGCTTTAAACGGTACCAGCACGAAATAAATTCCGATAAAACCCCGTGGTAAGAGGTCCTCGCCACGGAGGAGCTAGGACAGAGCCTCAAAGCCATAGAGTAGCATTTCACGGGTTTTAACAATCAGTGCCCATCGTCCAGCCGCGCTAAGGTTGTCATTTAATCACCGCTGCACTGAATCCTGCTAACTGGATGCCCTTGCTACGCAAGAGTAATGACAGATCCCCAAAACCGGAAGTTTCGCGTTACGCCCTTGTGCGGTTAACCACTGCCAGTCGATCAGCTGCACTTAGGCGATCATATACGTGCCTATATACCTAAAGGCTGAGAGCACATACATATGTGAAGAGGTCAACGACCGCGAGTACATAAAGACGACATACGAATTCCAAGATAACTGCTGGAGAGAGAGAAAGGGAGGACAAAAGGAGCATCAGACATACATACATTAATTGGTTCGCACATAAGGCAAGAGCACTGGACTACACACGGAGAACACCTAACTGGAACTTCCACGCGCTCCTGTCGCAGCGCTCTCAACGCCATTACACCGTTCGGTATTTTCACCACACTGCGGTCTTATATTTTTATTAGTATGATCTAGCGTTCATTTTGTTGTTTTCTTTTTACATTTTTTTTACACACTAATAACTGAATTTAACTTTACTTTCATTTTTGAGTCATCATATTTATGAATTTAAATGAATGAAACTTATTGATTCAAGCACTCACTAGTTTGGTTAATTTCGAATTTAGTATTAAGCCGCTCTCTTGACAAGCGATACATAATAATTAAGAGCACATGCATATACATAAGTGCATATCTAAGCACACTAATTTGATTTCTTCTTAGTTTTTGCCACGGTTTAATTGGTTTTATTTAAACTTTACCTATGATTTTCAATTAGTACCTTCTTTTATTTTTACTGGGACTACGCACTTTCAATTTTAAAATTCTTGCATGTGAACTTCTCGTCCACATGGTTCCATACTTATGCTTAGCGGGCTGTAGTGTTGTCCAAACGAATGCGGATTTTTTTGACATTTGATGTAACCCACCTTATTTTTTTTGTTACTCTCAAGAGGGACTGGAAGGCCCTTTTGTTTGTGTAATATTTTTCGGTTTCAGCTAACCCATCTCCCTGGATGCGGGCGCCTTCATCGTTGCAGAGATCGGTGAGTGCTAATTTTAAGAGTACATATATTTACTCAAGTACACATTAATTTCATTTTTCGGGTGGGTGGACAAATGTGAAAGAAGCAATCGTCACATTTACATTGCTGGAAGTTTTCCTTCCTTTTTGCTTTTCTCATTTTTGCACGTACATACATACACTTATACCTCTTGTTAAGTTCTTTTCGAACTGAATATATAGTTCGTACCAATATATGTACATGTACATACAAATATCTTTTACTTTTATATTTTGAAGAGCGTTAGATTTTAAGATTGTTGTGCAGGCATATGTATAAAAATGTACGCTCATACATACACATATTATAACAGTAGAATTACTTTTACTTTGTATTAAATATAAGGATAGTTTGGAAATATATATATTCATTTAATAGGAGAATTGGCGAAATGAAATCTGGTAGTTATTTTAATCCAAGTATCTAAAAGATAAAGTCACTATGGAGTGTTGAGCTTTATAGTTTGGTGTGGGTGTTGTACCCGTGCAGCAGAGGGGAAATGGGTGTAGCAGTGAAAGGAACGTTTCGACTATGACATAACCGGACTATAGACAGACGTACTTAAGTCAGGCTTAGGGGGCCTTGCAAAAGAGTGGGAGTCACGGCAAGGCCCAAGGCTACTTGAATCTATTAGGTAGATGGGGAGGGATGACTCCACCTGACTGGACAGGCCTCTATTTCTTTCTTTTTCTTTACTTCCCACTTCTACTTCTTTTCTGTTTTTACTTAGGCATGAACTTCAATTTTGTTCCCGTAGCTGAAGGTAAGGCGGGTGGGAAGCCGCTCGCCACCATGCCGCATGCCGACTCGCTTTACCCGAACAGCCAGTTACGTAACAATGGCGCCCAACGAATAGCCCAATTAGTTTTTAATTTCCCATTTCCTTTTATTTGCTTTGTATATTGCTATCAACTTCTATGCTCTATCTGTATCTTTAACTTTTAAATTTTCACTTCTCGGACAGGTTAGGGTCGCGACTGCAACATTGCTTCGACTAGTCGAAAGTAATATGAGCTTTAGTGACAAATGTAAATGGGGGGTGTACTCGTCTTGATATTAGAGTTCCTTCTACTAGCTTCAACGCTGGTACAAGTGGTATCTGAAATTAAGAGTGGTATAAAGGATTGGGGAGACTTTCGTATTTCGTGTGAAAGACGCTTCAAGCTGCGTTGTATGTGACCAAGCGCCATGTGCAAGGAGTGCTTGCAGTGTATTCATTAGGGGGGGTTGGAGTATGGCAACCACACATGGAGTAAGTACTTCGAATGTTGCTGTGCTATACTTGATTTCGCAGGGGAAATAGTTGACACTGACCATGGGACTGATGACCGACAGACTGATATGCACCCATGATGACCTCGCCGAGGTGCAACTTTTAAGTTGAATTTTGAATTTTCTAGTGAATTGCTGGTATAAACCGAATTTACTATATCTAGATTATTAGTTTTAACGATATATTTTATTGTTCAAACGTTTTTATTTGAAGAAAACTCACTCCGATTGTTTGGTGATTAACAAGTTTACATAGGCGCAATAAATTTCCCTCGTTTGTGTGAAAGAAGGAGTGAATGGAAGAAAAGAATAACGAGGAAAGAAGGGCTGGTGGACTAGGGTTGTTTAGCGCAGATAGGCGAGTCACGAGAAGTGTTACTAGAGCGTTAGAAAACCAGGTCGTTGGTGCGTTGTTCAACCAAATAGACACAGGTATTCCTCGCCCGGTCGATTTTTTTCCAACGGACTTCTTCAATAGATGCTCCGCTAGAATTTTTAGTACGTTCGATAAAGAAAAGCCACACCAATCGAACATATCTGTTACTACGGAAGTCGCAATAAACACTTCAAACGAATCGATTAGTTTTGCAAGAAAAATAGACCAGCTTTTTGAAATGTCCGATCCAGATCAAGCAGGTGCCATTGGTGGCTCTGATCCAACAGGGGATGACCAATCAGGAGCTTTGGGAACTAGGCATGCGGAAGCTCAAGGGAGTGATACGACTTCATCTGCTACCAACGTCGAACAGCTGAGCCGAATGATGGCTATGATGGCACAACAAAGTGACGTGATGGCGCAGTGTTTTAACGAAGTCCGTAACATGAGAGCAAATGTTTCGCACCTCAGCAACCGAGTCACTGAGATGGAAACTTCCGCACAGGTGATGACCCAAGGTGATGCTTTGGCATCGACACCCGAAGCAAGTGCTCGTGGAAGTCACGCAACTATATCGTACCGAAGAAAATGGCAACCGTAAAGATGAGGAGACAGCCAAACAGAGCCAACGCCAAGCACCGAAGTGGAAAAAGGTGGACTTGGACAAGTGGCATGTCAAGTTTGATGGCACAAATAAGGGGATTACGGTTGAAAGTTTCTTGTTTAGGGTTGAAAAGTTGGGTGATCAACATGAAATCACGTATGACCAACTTTTTAGAGATTTCCATTGTCTCGTGGTCGGCTCCGCTCTCAAGTGGTACTGGCAAGTTTTGGAGGACCATGCCGAGGATCCGGACTTCGGATACTTCGACTTGAAATGCGAATTGCTGGGACATTTTAAAACGGCGGAGTCGGACTACGAGATAATAAGAGAGATAATGGAAAGTAAGCAGTTACCCCAGGAGTCATTCGACGATTTTTATGGGGAGGTCCACAATTTGACATTCAGGCTAAGGAAGAAAATACCAGAAAAAGAGTTAGTAGGTATAATAAAGGGGAACTTAAAACCATATCTCGCAAACCTGACATTCGCGTCGAAGATGGACACACTGGCAGAGTTAAAAGCCAAGTGCAGGAGAGCCGAGCGAGTAATAAAAGAAAATAGAAGTATATCCAAAGCAGTAAATGAACTTGTATATCCAGAAACGCAGCTATTGGAAGAGGCAACGAATGATAAACCGGTTGAAGCCTTCAGCAATTCAACTCCGAAAAATGTGCCTTACAATCAAAAACCCAGTAGCAATAAACCAAGTGGGGGCCAGTGTAATGAACCAAGGCAATCTCCAATGAACAACCCAAAGTCTAACATCAGTTCGTATTGTGCATCACCGTTCCATTTAATGTTGTGTTTCAGTTGTGGTATGCCTGTTGACTACTTCGTTAAAAATCCCGCTGAAGCGAAAAAAGAAAACTGTTGTAAATCCTCTTTCCATAATATGGTGTGTTTTGCGTGTGGGGGTGACATGTCCTTCTATGTATATAAACCAGCAAAGGGAAACGCTACTCTGGCGGAGATGTCCGGGAGCTCCAGCCAGGAAGGGAAGTATCCGGAAAACAAAAAGACATCCGAATAATGAAAAGAAAGCGTGATGAAAAAGGTAGTGAAGAGGTAGAGTTAGAATCGAAACCAAAAGTAAAGAGTTTGCACGAAAGGAAATTAGAATATGACATCGCACGAAAGCGGATATTTTGCGAAGAAATTGAAGAAAAGGTGAAAATTAGAAACTTTAAGAAAATTTGTAAATTGAGAGAAAAGAGGAAAACATATAAGAGAATACATAACAAAATTGTTTCAACGATCGTGACGCTAAAGGGTGACAATCGGTTTTTTGCGCAAACCAAGATTGGAGGAAATGACGTTTTAGCTTTGCTAGACTCCGGCGCAGGCGCTTGCTGCCTAGGCAAAAACGTAGATAAAATTTTAGATGGCAAGGAAGGTAGCATTTTCCCGGTCAAAGACCAAAACATTCGGACAGCGAATGGCGGTGAAACTAAAGTTACAGGTGTTATAACAATGCCAGTAGTATGGGATGGCATGGTTAGGGATCTTGAGGTTTTAATCGTTCCCGGTTTGCAACAGGAGGTGTACCTAGGGGTGGACTTTTGGCGAGCGTTCAACTTAGATGTCGTCAGCAGAGCACCAATTCCTCGTTCAGCTCACACTGCCGTTTCGGAGCTCGTAGCCACCGAGGGTGACCTTTCGTTTGATGCCATACAACATACATTGACTGAAGAGCAAACAGCATCACTAGAAAAAGTAAAAGCCCAGTTTCCATCTTTTTCCATGTTAGGGTTGGGTCACACCGATATGGAGGAACACGTTATTGAAGTTGTAGATGATAACCTGCCTGTTAAACAACGCCATTACCCCATATCACCTGCAATTCAAAAAGTTATTTACCAAGAACTTGACCGAATGATAGACATGGGCGTAATAGAACCCAGCAATAGTAGTTGGAACTCACCTGTTTCATTGGTTATAAAGGGAACCAAAAATCGTCTCTGCCTCGATGCGAGGAAAGTTAATGAAAGAAGCATTAAGGATGCTTTTCCATTGCCACATGTCGATGGTATTCTTAGTCGGCTACAAAATACGAGATACATTTCAGCTATTGACCTAAAGGATGCCTTTTGGCAAATTCCATTAGAAAGTAAGTCTAGAGAGAAGACGGCATTCACCGTTCCAGGCAGACCACTATACCAATTCACTGTCATGCCTTTTGGTCTGTGCAATGCGGCTCAGAGAATGTGTAGATTAATGGACAAGGTTATACCCGCAGCATTGCGTGAGTGTGTGTTTGTGTACCTTGACGATTTGTTAGTTTGTTCAGAGGATTTCTTGTCTCATTTGTGTTTATTGGAGAAGGTCGCTCGTTGCTTAAGAGAAGCAAAGCTCACTATCAATGTAGAGAAAAGCAAATTTTGTTATAGGGAAGTACGATACCTCGGCTACGTAATAGGCGACGGGTGCATCAGGACAGATGCAAACAAGGTAGCTGCTGTGAGAGATTTCCCGGAGCCTAAAACACCGAAACAGCTTCGACGGTTCCTGGGCATGTCAGGCTGGTACCGCCGTTTCATACAAGATTACGCGACCATTGCAGCATCGCTGACCGACTGCCTCAGTAAAGACAATGTCAAAAGGTTTACTTTGACTGACGAAGCCAAGAAAGCGTTCGAAAGACTCAAGCAGAGCCTCATCTCAGCACCAGTACTGACACATCCCGACTTTAGCAGACGGTTCTACATACAGTGTGACGCATCGACAGACGGAGTGGGAGGGGTCCTTTTTCAACTCGACGAAGACAAAAACGAACGCCCTATTGCCTATGTTTCCGCAAAACTAAATAAAGCTCAGAGAAATTATAGCGTAACAGAACTAGAATGCTATGCAGCGGTCCTAAGTGTGAAGCGATTCAGGCTATATGTTGAAGGTTTTCCTTTTACAATTATAACAGACCATGCTAGCCTCAAGTGGCTGATGAACCAAAATTACCTCTCTGGAAGACTAGCAAGGTGGAGCTTAAAGTTTCAGTCCCATGACTTTAACATCGAACATCGAAAAGGAGCACAAAACGTAGTGCCAGACGCACTCTCACGAGCAAGCATTAATGAGATGCAACTAGATGAACGAAGAATAGACATTTGCCTGAAGTCGCCATACTTTGAATCCACTGAGTACAAGGAACTTAAGAAGACAGTGACGGAAAACAGAGACCGATTACCGGATACATGTGTTTCGGACGGTTATGTCTATAAACGAACACAGTTTGACCGAACAGGGGAACTTCAAGAAGACCAGTCCTGGAAGCTTTGGGTTCCAACGGAGCTGCGAAAAGGGTTAGTGGATGCCTCTCACAGCTCGCCTTCTGCTGGACATGGAGGTGTGCATAAGACTTTGTCGCGTATACGTCAGCGATACTACTGGCCAGGTATGGTAAGCGAGGTGCAGGCGTTTGTTAGGGGTTGTGAAGTCTGTAAAGAAAACCAAACTTATAATGCGTTCCATAAACCGGCCATGGGAAAGCAACACATAACGGAGCGACCTTTCCAACGTTTGTTTATAGACTTTATGGGTCCTTACCCACGTACTGGTGATGGTAATGTTTTTGTGTTTGTATGTCTTGACCACTTGACGAAATTTGTGTTTTTAAAACCAATGCGGAGAGCTACATCAGCTGAGGTAGTAAACTTTTTAGAAAGAGATGTCTTCCATGTTTTCGGCGTGCCAGAGGTCATTCACTCGGATAATAGGAAGCAGTTTGTTTCCGAAATGTTTGCTAGCTTCCTGGCTAAATATGGAACGAGACATATTAAGACCGCCTTCTATTCTCCGCAAGGCAACGCCGCAGAACGGGTCAATCGATCGGTCCTGCAAATAGTAAGGTCGTACGTAAAGGGAAACCAGAAAAATTGGGACCGGCATATTAGCGACGCAGCATTCGCGCTGCGTAGTGTAGTGCATTCAGATATCCACTGTTCCCCGTATTTTGCCACATTTGGTATTCCTATGATGCAACATGGGGAATCATATGAGATATGCCGTAGGCTTGGTGCCTTGAGGGACGTAGATTGCGAGATAGACTCAGGTAATGAAAGGATGCAGCTCATACGGAGCAATATCATGAAGGAATTAAAATTGGCTCATGAAAAAAGTGCGAAAGTTTATAACACAAGAAGCAAAGATGTCAAGTTTAAAATCGGACAGGTAGTGTACCGCAGAAACTTCAAACAAAGTTCCAAAATTGACAATTTTAATGCTAAACTCGCTCCAAAGCAAGTTAAGTGCGTGGTACTAAATACTATCGGCAACGCAATGTACGAGCTGGGAGACACAAGTGGAAAGAAAATTGGAGTATACCACGCCAAAGATATCTTTATTGCATGAATCGTTTCATGGTCGCAGTGTAATCATTGTTATGACTGTCCAATGTTTCGTGTTGCGCCTTTATGTTTGTATCTAGCCAAGCCCCCACTTTTGCGTGTACGTAAACCTCTGCTCTTCCATATATTGTAATTAACACTTTTTAATTTTGTCTATTTTTGTGTTATATGTGTTTACTAATTTATGGACTTATTCAACAATCACTTATATTTGTTTGTATTCACTTGACGACTGGTGTAGGTACCCAATAACTTTGACATAGGATGTAGTAGTGGATACCAAGTAGTGACGGATAATGGTAAATGTATAATAAGCCCGGCACTAGGTCGTGGGTCGAGGCCACACGTAGGGCATGATTACGAGAGACAACAGGCAGGCTGCGTTTGAAATTTCTTTACGCACACGCTCCATATTGCAAGCAACATCGGCGGATGCGAGCCTGTAACGACAGCCTGTGGGTTAAGGAAGGTGCTAAATGCAACAATGTATACTGCCATGCCCGTCTTGCAACTTGTCTATAAACATTTCACGCAACATGTAAAAGGGGTATGTAGGCGTGAAGTTAAGCAATTCGTGCATGTGTTGGTGTCGTGAAAGTTTTTAGTTTAAATAGGTATCTGCTGTATAGGTGTGTGTGACTGAGTGAAATGCTGAGGGAAATTCTAATGCACAATTGGTTAGCAGCACGATCGCCAAACGGAATTGACACAGAAATCAGAGTAGAAAGCGTATCCAAAGCGATCGGAGTGCCATTTTTTTATGAGTGCGTCAAAAATTTGATTAGTGCGAAGTCAGTACGAACGGGTTTTGATTGTAGTGTGTCCGATAGCTTTAAACGGTACCAGCACGAAATAAATTCCGATAAAACCCCGTGGTAAGAGGTCCTCGCCACGGAGGAGCTAGGACAGAGCCTCAAAGCCATAGAGTTGCATTTCACGGGTTTTAACAATCAGTGCCCATCGTCCAGCCGCGCTAAGGTTGTCATTTAATCACCGCTGCACTGAATCCTGCTAACTGGATGCCCTTGCTACGCAAGAGTAATGACAGATCCCCAAAACCGGAAGTTTCGCGTTACGCCCTTGTGCGGTTAACCACTGCCAGTCGATCAGCTGCACTTAGGCGATCATATACGTGCCTATATACCTAAAGGCTGAGAGCACATACATATGTGAAGAGGTCAACGACCGCGAGTACATAAAGACGACATACGAATTCCAAGATAACTGCTGGAGAGAGAGAAAGGGAGGACAAAAGGAGCATCAGACATACATACATTAATTGGTTCGCACATAAGGCAAGAGCACTGGACTACACACGGAGAACACCTAACTGGAACTTCCACGCGCTCCTGTCGCAGCGCTCTCAACGCCATTACACCGTTCGGTATTTTCACCACACTGCGGTCTTATATTTTTATTAGTATGATCTAGCGTTCATTTTGTTGTTTTCTTTTTACATTTGTTTTACACACTAATAACTGAATTTAACTTTACTTTCATTTTTGAGTCATCATATTTATGAATTTAAATGAATGAAACTTATTGATTCAAGCACTCAATAGTTTGGTTAATTTCGAATTTAGTATTAAGCCGCTCTATTGACAAGCGATACATAATAATTAAGAGCACATGCATATACATAAGTGCATATCTTTAAGCACACTAATTTGATTTCTTCTTAGTTTTTGCCACGGTTTAATTGGTTTTGTTTAAGTGACTTGCGCACTTAAAGTAATCTCCATGACTCCCGCTCATGTGAAGAAATGCATCCCTGCATAATTTCTATAGTTGCCACTTCCATGGCTTTCAGTCTTATGAAGACATGCATCCCTGCATAATTCCCGAACTTAAACTTCCCTGATTTAATTCGAAAGGGCGAAACAGCGCTGGAATATGTTTCCAGTGCTGCTGTTAATATAAAAGCGCGGCGCGCATTTTTTGGGACCTCTTCTTCTCAGCTTTAGCCTTTGCGTGCACGAGTTGCTAACCACGCCATCACCAACGACCAGCGGGACCGATCTGTGCATCAACGTTGGAGCATCAATCAACCACCGTGGGATCGCCCTCGTCCACTTAGAGCTAAGCCAATCATTTTTCATTTTTTTATAAATATCCATTACTAAGCGCTTTGCGCCTTGAATTATCTTTTCATTTGTTATTAACTAATTAATTAATCATTACGCGCTGTGCGCTTTGAATTCTAAAGATATTTAGCTCTGTGAGCCTTAATAAACCAAAAATTGAATTATAACGCAAAACATATGTAAAGTAAGAAAAGTATATGTAAAGAAATAAATCTCTATGTATTGTTAACCAAAAATCTCGCTTGCAATTAAACAGGTTTTATTTAAACTTTACCTATGATTTTCAATTAGTACCTTCTTTTATTTTTACTGGGACTACGCACTTTAAATTTTAAAATTCTTGCATGTGAACTTCTCGTCCACATGGTTCCATACTTATGCTTAGCGGGCTGTAGTGTTGTCCAAACGAATGCGGATTTTTTTGACATTTGATGTAACCCACCTTATTTTTTTTGTTACTCTCAAGAGGGACTGGAAGGCCCTTTTGTTTGTGTAATATTTTTCGGTTTCAGCTAACCCATCTCCCTGGATGCGGGCGCCTTCATCGTTGCAGAGATCGGTGAGTGCTAATTTTAAGAGTACATATATTTACTCAAGTACACATTAATTTCATTTTTCGGGTGGGTGGACAAATGTGAAAGAAGCAATCGTCACATTTACATTGCTGGAAGTTTTCCTTCCTTTTTGCTTTTCTCATTTTTGCACGTACATACATACACTTATACCTTTTGTTCTTTTCGAACTGAATATATAGTTCGTACCAATATATGTACATGTACATACAAATATCTTTTACTTTTATATTTTGAAGAGCGTTAGATTTTAAGATTGTAGTGCAGGCATATGTATAAAAATGTACGCTCATACATACACATATTATAACAGTAGAATTACTTTTACTTTGTATTAAATATAAGGATAGTTTGGAAATATATATATTCATGTAATAGGAGAATTGGCGAAATGAAATCTGGTAGTTATTTTAATCCAAGTATCTAAAAGATAAAGTCACTATGGAGTGCTGAGCTTTATAGTTTGGTGTGGGTGTTGTACCCGTGCAGCAGAGGGGAAATGGGTGTAGCAGTGAAAGGAACGTTTCGACTATGACATAACCAGACTATAGACAGACGTACTTAAGTCAGGCTTAGGGGGCCTTGCAAAAGAGTGGGAGTCACGGCAAGGCCCAAGGCTACTTGAATCCATTAGGTAGATGGGGAGGGATGACTCCACCTGACTGGACAGGCCTCTATTTCTTTCTTTTTCTTTACTTCCCACTTCTACTTCTTTTCTGTTTTTACTTAGGCATGAACTTCAATTTTGTTCCCGTAGCTGAAGGTAAGGCGGGTGGGAATGATACCCCCCAACCGACGAGCTGCAAGCCGGGCTCGCCACCATGCCGTATGCCGACTCGCTTTACCCGAACAGCCAGTTACGTAACATATTTCCCCTACGATCATTTGATAGGCTTGAGAACCAAAGATCGTGATGCGCATTAAAGTCTCCAACTACCAAACAGTTTTCACCACTGAGGAGCGCATCTATGTCAGGGTGATATCCAGCGGGGCAGCAGGAGACAGGGGGTATATAAATGTTAAATATTTCGAGCTCGACATCGCCTGACCGGACAGCAATCCCTTGACATTCTAAGGTGCTGTCCCTTGGGTCGATGTCTACATCGATGAGACGATACTGCACGGTGTTGTGTAGAATGAAGGCTAGGCCTCCACCATTATCTCGCTCGCGATCTCTACGAAGCACGTTGTAACCGTCGCAGCTCGTTAAATTTGAGCTGCGACGTAGCTTCGTTTCTTGGACCGCAGCTATTAACAGCCCGTGCCGAGCCATGAAGGCAACCACCTCCGAGATCTTGCTCGAGAGTCCGTTGCAGTTGAACTGTAGGAGTCTCGTCTGTCTCGGTAAGGTTGTCGCGTTGAGGGGGGTGAGGGATTGGATCCGAGGGCCGGCCCGTCCCGGCTGCGCATCCCGCTGTGGTTGTAAGGGCCCAACGGTTGTTGTGGGCGGTTAATATATACACACGGTTCCCAATGGTTGGGAAAACGCTGATCAACAAACATCTTTGGTTGGCACATGTAAATTTCATCGCATAACTCGCTGTTTAAATACGCTGTCGAAACATCCCTTTGATGCAAATGCAATCTATATTCCGCCGCTATTGCAAACATAATTCTCACTGTGCTATACCTAACAACCGGAGAAAACGTTTCCGTATAATTTAAACCATACGTTTGTGAACATCCTTTTGCGACCAATCTGTCTTTAAAAGGTTCTACATTTCCATGCTAATACTTTTTTAATGCAAATACTCATTTACTACGCATAGCCTTTTGGCCTTTAGGTAATTCTACTAGTTGCCATGTATCATTAATTAACAAAGATTAATGCTCTTTCTTCATTGCGTCGTGCCACTCATCAGCGTACTGACCTGCTAATGCTTGCTCTACAGTATCAAGTACATCAATATTTTCATACCGTAATATGTTTAAATAATTGAACTGCTTCGTTGGTCTACCTGGTGCACCACTACGAATAGTTCTTGGCCTACCTGGACCTCTTCTCAATGGTAATATAGCTGCTTCTTCTTCCGCTGATTCAAACTCATCGTCGCTATTACCTACTGAATTGCAATTTGTAGATTCAAAATTTTCGCCGCTCTCTGCTACTGCTTCATGTACATGTACAATCTCTTGCACGTTATCCTCTGCCTGCTTTTCTAGCTCTTCACGCTGCTTTAATGTTGTTGCTTCAACAAAATAAACATCCCTGCTCACAATTAATCGCCTATTCTCTCGATCAAACAGCCTTTATGCCTTGGATGTTTTTGAGTACCCCACCATTGTATACTCTTTGCCTTTTTGCTTAAACTTGTCGCTCTGCCGTTTGTCCAATGCCACTGCAAGTGAACCAAACACGTGCAAATGACCTACCGTTGGTTTATATCCATGCCATACTTCATAAGGCGTCCTTTTATCTAGCGCTCTTGTTGGTGCACGGTTTCGTAAATACGCTAAAGTATTAACTGCCTCTGCCCACAACGATTCGTCTACACTCGCACTCGCTAACATACATCTCGCCATTTCAATAAGCGTGCGATTGAATCTTTCTGCAACGCCGTTCTGTTGCGGTGTGTAGGGCACGGTAAGTTGTCGCACTATACCATTTTCTTTCAGATATTTGTCAAACGTTCTATTAACAAATTCGTTACCATTGTCGCTGCGAAGTATATTTAGTTTTTTTTCAGTTTGGCGTTCAGCCATTAGCTTAAATTCTTTAAATTTATTAAATACTTCATCTTTTCGTTGTAAAAAGATTTCGGCAAGCTTGTGAGTAACATTATTACAATAAATTCTTCTTGGAGACTTACTCCTATCTCTGCAAGCTTCTCCGCCACTGACGTGAAATTGGAAACATATTGCTGTACACATTCACCGTCGGTCATGCGCATTCCGAGCAATTGCTTAAAAAGCGTTAGTTTTTGCACTGACCCCTTTGAGCTGTGAATCTCGCGTAGAGTATTCCACGAATCATTAGCCGTCTTACAATTGCGTATGTAGTTTATCTGCATAGGCGTAACACTGAGAATGATTGTGGCCACAGCCTTTCCATCCTTCGCCTTCCACAACAGAAACTTCTTGTTGTCGTCATTTGCACCAATTTCTGGACGAACTTCTTCTCCAGACGCAACGGACCACAGCTCCTGATGCACGAGCACACTTTTCAGCTGAATGCTCCACGAATCGTAGTTTGACTCCGTTAACTTCTCGATATTAAAACGAGACGCACTCATTTTTAAAACTTTTAATTATTTACTTTACTTGGACCGCAGGACTTTGCACCTGTGCCCATAACCTGTTGAAACTTCTTTCTTAAATTGACTTGCCTTTTGTATCCAAGTACAAATTCACTACACACGACTAACGCTTACAATTATGTCTTTATTATATGAGAGTTCAAATTCAAGTAAGTTAACTGTTACAAGTATGAGAGTTCATAGAAACAAAAAATTCAGAGTTGCATGAATATATACGTTGTACACAGGGATGCATTTCAACATTGTCTACTATTTTGCCACTTTTTTCTTAATTTTCTTTTTGTTTGGATAAGTTTCTTAATTTCTATTGAAATTCGGACGTTATTTTGGTTTTTTCGTATTTTCAGTTGTAGACATGAAAGCTGCCTCGTGGATAACTTTGTTTAGGTTTTTAACAGCTTCATCAAGCTCTTCGTAAGTTTTGAGCCAGATGTTTAAGTTTATGTTGTTATCTTATCAACTTTGAACAAGACTAAGATCTGTTGATTTAGATACGATACCACTTCTTTGAATATGAGTGTGCAGAAAGTTGTTGGAATGTAAAATTAAGGGCGAGTGGTCAGAACTAAGATCATTTGAATCGGAAATTTCAAAGCAGTTACTAGGAATGCCGTTAACTACAAAAAAGTCAAGCAGATCTGGTATCTTGTTGTTGTCTGTTGGCCAATACGTTGAGTTACCAGTAGATATCGTATTAAATTTTTTATCGCATATACACTTGTACAGTTCTTTGCCTTTTGAATTTGACAATCTGGAGCCCCATTAAGGGTGTTTGGCGTTAAAGTCGCCACCTACTATGAACCTTGAACCTAGAGATTCAAAAAATGTAGTAAATTCCTGACACTTAACTGAAAAACGTGGAGGAAAATATATAGCAGAGATGCCCACCTCGCAGTCACCAAACTTGACTTTAATATAAGCAGCCTGTAAGAATATTTCAACAACAGCATCAATTACAAAATACTTTATGTTTGATTTTATAAGTTTAGCTGCTCCCGCATGCGCTTTATCGTCGGGATGATTTGCACAGATGAGATCATAACCTGTTATTTTAAAAAACGGGTTTCAGAGATCAAGAGTATGTCAATATTAGAATTTTTGAGAAATTGTTCAACTTCTAAGATATGATTAGAAAGACCATTGGCATTCCATACAGCGATATTTGAATTCACTTGCATAGTTTATTTAGTATCATGTACATCATGTTAATAAAAGTGTTAGTCAGCTAAACTTGCTTGTTAAGCATAGTTTAAATTTTCTTAAAGATTGAGTTTTGGTTATTATTTTCTGAATTTAGTTTAACAGTTTGTGCATAGGACATTCTAGCGTTATTATTATTATAGTGTAATTATTATTGTTGCTATCGTTGTTATTATTAGATGGAAAATGTGTATTTAAATTAAAGGAAGGATTATTTTCTATGTTAGTATTACTGTTAATTCTTTTATTTTGTATAATATGGTTTTTCTAATTAACTAATTCACGGTAGATCTGGCATCCCTTGTAGTTGGCAGTATGGCTTTGTAAGCAATGGATACAGCGGGGTAGTGTCTCCTTTGCTTTATTACAGTCCTTGCTCGGGTGGTCAAGTCCACATTTTACTTCTCGAATGGTACACTGGATTTTTGACAAGATTCATCGCACTTAAGTTGTCACCATTCAGCACCATAGCCTTCGGACATTAAAGTTTAATTTCTCCCAACAGCTGTTTCAAATACATAGCTTCTATCACCACAGAAGTAAGTGCCATATATTCTGCCTCAGTACTGCTGAGGGCTACTTCGGTTGTTTTTTCGACTCGTACGAAAATACACCACCAGCGAAGAAAGCTGCATAGCCCGTGTACGATTTCTGCCTCAGTACTGCTGAGGGCTACTTCGGTTGTTTTTTCGACTCGTACGAAAATACACCACCAGCGAAGAAAGCTGCATAGCCCGTGTACGATTTACGGTCACTTCCATCTCCACCCCAATCTACATCGACAAAACATTCAATCTCCTTGCCTGTTCTGTGATATCGTAACTGCTTCTCTTGCGTAGCACACAGGTAGCGTAAGATTCGCTTGGCTGCTGCCATATGCTCTACGTGTGGATTGTTATTTCGTTGCGCGAGTTTACACACTGAGTGTAAAATATCCGGTCGCGTACAAATTGCCTGATCAGCCTTCTTGCATGACTCTTCATTATAATTCACCTGATGATCCGAATCTAATGGAGTAGCTATACCAAATTCGCTCAATAACTTCTGTATATGCGTTCTTTGTCCAATACTTATTTATTTAACTTAGTCTTTAGTTTAACAAAACATTACAGACTATAACGATTATAAAGTTTGCTTAGAACTATTAAAAATAATTTATAAACTAAAAAATGGGGTTAAAAAGATTCAAAAAAACCGATCTTGGGACTGAAAAGTCGATCGTAACAGCATTACTTATACTATTAAATTGTCGAGTGGCACGCGAAATCGGGGCATTGATGGCATATAGTGTTGTAGCATTATCACCATAAAATGGTAAAAATGTTCGAAGGGTTCGCTGGGGAACATTAAACCTAATCTTTTCCAGCAAATAAGGGCAGTCAACAACACCTTTAATAATATTGTAGGTGAAGGATAGGCTCAGTATAGATCTGCGACTTTCTAAAGATTTAAGATTTATTAGCATGAGGCGAGAATGATATGATGTTATCGGATCAACAAAGTTCAAAGATCGAAGGGGAAATTTAAGAAATATTTTTTGAACACGCTCAACCCTATTTAATGCAAGCTGGTTATATGGCCTCCAGATGAAGACTGCATACTCGAGGTGAGACCGAACAAAAGAAATATACAATAATTTCAAGGTGTATGGCTCTGAGAAATTCAAGGTATTGCGTCTCACGAAGCCTAACACAGAGTACGCCTTTGATATTATATGATTAATATGCTTATTGAAAATAAATCGTTCATCAAACACTACTCCAAGGTCCTTTATCTCAGTCTCACGCTTCAGGACGTAAGACGAAAACGAGTAATTGGTAGGCAGGACATTACAAATCTTATAATAGGTTATCTGTGAACACTTATTAAGGTTCAAAGAGAGTCGCGATTTCAAACACCAGAGGTAAAGATTATTAATATCAGCTTTGAGGCTGAGTGCATCAGCTGAGTTTTTTATTGCGGAGAAAATTTTTAGATCATCTGCATACAGCAAAAATTTAGCGAAGGGAAAGCAACTAGTAATATCGTTAATAAAGAGAATAAACATAAGTGGACCTAAAATGCTACCATGCGGCACCCCCGAAGAAGGGGCAAAAGGGGTGGACGTCACACCATCAATAGAAACAACGCAACATCTATGCCGCAGATATCAGTCCAGCCAACGTAAGAAAACTGAATGAAAGCCAAAACAAGCTAACTTGTGAATTAGAACATTATGTGATACTCTATCAAATGCTTTTGAGAAGTCCGTAAATATGCAATCAACTTGAAAACCTGACAGGAAGGCGTCAAAACAGTATTCACTAAGAACAGCGAGATTAGATACAGTAGATCTACCAGTCACAAACCCATGCTGATATGGTGATATTATTGATTTAACTGCAAAACTTAATTTAACATTTACTACGTGTTCAAAAATTTTTGAGATAGTAGAAAGTTTAGAAAAAGGCCTGTAATTTCTAACATCATTTTTATTGCCATTTTTAAAAACAGGCGTTATTGATGTAAGCTTCCAATCATCAATAAAAGTTCCAAGCGATAGGGATTTATTAAAAATAAACTTCAACGGATGAACAAGAGCTGGACAATTTTTAATAAGAATTGCAGAAAGACCATCAATATCAACAAGTGTAGACGGTTTAAGTTTAAGTATACCATTAGTTATGTCTTCTGATGTAAGACTTAACGATGCAATGTTAAGAGACGTTGGTATACTAGCAGAGAAGTCTGCAGATATGCCGTCATCTTGAGCAAAGTTTTAGTTAAAAAATTCAGCAAATAAGTTTACAGCATCACTAGAGGTTTGTGCAACTTTGTCATCCAAGAAAAGTCCAGATAGCAAGCTGGAGCAACCTTTTTTTGATTTAACATAGTCCCAGAATCTCTTAGGGTTAGTTTTAATATTCGATTCAGTATTGGATATAGTTTCTATAAAGTGTTTTGTTTAACAATTTGAACTCCTTTAGAAAATGTTGATACTTAATATATGTAGTAGTATTGATTTTTAGAAGATTTAAATTTAAAAAAAAAATTGTTTTTAAGATTTTTAAGTTTTTTCAAATCTTTTGAATACCATGGTAATTTGTACGCCTTTTTTTTCTTAATCGGTATATTTTTCAAACACAGTTCATACAATATAGACTTAAATTTAGAAAAACAGCTTTGTGTGTCAAGGTTGAAAAATAAACCATCCCAGTTATTAAGAGATAATAATTCATTCAAACTATGAAAATCACATAGTGCATAGTTAAAAGCTAAGCCCGTATCAGTAGCTATAGTAGAAAAAGAATAAAAGTCTAACCCTAAATTTAAGGGAATATCATGCCTGTCCGTAGGTGTAATTGGATTTACACATTCACAAATAAGGGAGTTTAAGTTATCAGTAATAAATATGAGATCTAATATTCGATTCAAACTATTACAAAATCGATTAATTTGCATTAAGTTAAGACTTAGTATATTATCTATAAAATATAATTCGTGGTTGGCAATCACATTATGAGCTAAGAGGCTAGGATTTGAATCACTTCTAACCCAATTGATATTGGACAAGTTGAAGTCTCCAAGCACCAATAGGTGGTTATCATGCACCTTGTCAAGAACCAAAGATGAAATATTGTCAGCATGTGCCTTGTATACCTCATATGAGCTACCAGGAGGTATATAAGAGGTGAGTAAAATAGAGATTCATTAGATGTACTGCCACGAATGCAGACGCAAAGTTGATCCAACAAAGAGTCATTATTGGTTAGTGTTACCAAGAAAGCACTTAGTTTACGCTTGACAGCAATGATGACACCACCACCTCTTAGACAACCAGTTTTCACAGGGTCCCTGTCTTTACGAAAGACATTGAATATATTTAGATCAAAAAACTCAGCATCGAAGAAGGTTGAATTTAGCCATGTCTCAACAATTACGTAGACGTCATATTCCATCATATTGTTCGCAAAAGGAATGTACAATGGCAGCCTTAGTACGCATTCCAGAAATATTTTGAAAATAGACCTTTAAGCGACCAGGAAGACAATATGACTTAACTAGGTTCGAAGCTGTTCTTTCTGACCTCTTTGAAAAAAACGAAATGGTCTAACTGTCACATTAGTACGCCAAATGTCAGCATTTAGTAAGTTGGCAAACGCCGCCTGTGGAACTCCAAGTTTAAAATTCATGCGTTTTAGAGTAGAAGTAGGAACATCTTTTTTGACGAGTTTATAGCATATAAGTTAATTTTTATCTAATCCCGTCTCATTTGCAACATAATCCTTAATATTGTCCTCCGAGACCGCTGACGAGAAAGATGCTAAATGTAACCACTTATGTTGGATAGCCACTTCTAGTACTTTGCTAGTATTTGTACCGATAATTCTAGCTTGCTTTTTACTTCTTTTCTTCACGGCAGTCGACCACTGTGCATTATTGTCATCTGAGAGAGGTAATAGAGTAGCAGCAACAGCAGGTGTCACCTTTGTAGCTACAGAATAAGCTATATTCTCAGCAGATACACCAACAGTGGTCGCAGCGATCTCAGCATATGAGCTAGTACTAGCAATGATCAGCGGCGGTCGGGTATTTACATTATTAGCAGCAATACAGGCATCCGAAAGGGAGGGAGAATTTTTGGCAGCAACCGAAGATTTTGCTTTACCTTGGACTTTCGCACGCGACGACACAGTAGAATTGTTAGTGTTGGTAACAGCAACTGTAGGAGTAGTTTCATTACACTCTTTGCAAGTACGCAGCTTCTCAAGCGCAGTACTAACAGTAACACGTAGTTCGTTGATCTCCACTGTTAGTGATTTTACAGCATCATCTTTTTCACTAAGGTTACGCTGCATAAGAAGGATATCTGAATGCATGTTTTCAGCCTTGTTGACTAATTTGTCATTGCTTGCATGTAAAATACTAATGAGATTATGCATACGCTTATTATCAGCTTGCAATGTAACCATTGCGTTAAAAATAGACAACATAGAAATATGTTGCTTGTTGTTGCCATCGTTAGGAGTAACATTCACTTTAGGAGAGCCTACCGAATTTGAGTTGGCATGGCTAGCCGAACTACATTTACCTTCATTAGATTTATTGATGATGGGCCTTACATCCAAGACGACGGGCGGGGGAGGCGAGTGAATAGAGTTCCGACGCACCACCGCACAGGCTTTACAAAAGAAACTCTTTTCCGAGCTGATTAAATATTCAGCATCAGCCGGCCGAATACCAACACAATCTGTGTGGAAAAGGTCATTGCACTTTGCGCATTGCACTTTTGGTTGCGCTCGATCGACTTTTTGTCCGAATGAACAAGGCATTTTAAGTTCAGGAGAAATTTATTTAATAAATTTGTTGTTGAACCCATAGAGTCATTATCTCAATTTAATTTTTTTTTTATTTCTATTTTTTTTTTAATTTTTTTTTTTTTGTTTTAATTTAGAATAATACCATAGCAATGTTAGCAGGTGGTGATTAAGCACATAATTAATTAAAGATTCACTGAATTCATTAATAGATTCGAAGAAACAAAAAGAAAATCACCGCGAGAAGTCCCAATCTCACCATCACGATCTATTTCCATACTCAGGAAATGCTGCACTGGTCCTTTGTCTACTACCTCAACTTTATTAGCAATGCTTTTCTTTATTTGCTGCATTTGCTTGTAGTCGGAACTTGCGATTAGACTGCAAGAATATTTATGGGAAAACGCTGATCAACAAACATCTCTGGTTGGCACATGTAACTTTCATCGTATAACTCGCTGTTTAAATACGCTGTCGAAACATACATTTGATGTAAATGCAATCTATGTATATTCCGCCGCTATTGCAAACATAATTCTCACTGTGCTATACCTAACAACCGGAGAAAACGTTTCCGTATAATTTAAACCATACGTTTGTGAACATCCTTTTGCGACCAATCTAGCTTTAAAAGGTTCTACATTTCCATGCTAATCCTTTTTTAATGCAAATACCCATTTACTACGCACAGCCTTTTGGCCTTTAGGTAATTCTACTAGTTGCCATGTATCATTAATTAACAAAGATTAATACTCTTTCTTCATTGCGTCATGCCACTCATCAGCGTACTGGCCTGCCAATGCTTGCTCTACAGTATCAGGTACATCAACATTTTCATACCGTAATATGTTTAAATAATTGAACTGCTTCGTTGGTCTACCTGGTGCACCACTACGAATAGTTCTTGGCCTACCTGGACCTCTTCTCAATGGTAATATAGCTGCTTCTTCTTCCGCTGATTCAAACTCATCGTCGCTATTACCTACTGAATTACAATTTGTAGATTCAAAATTTTCGCCGCTCTCTGCTACTGCTTCATGTACATGTACAAACTCTTGCACGCTATCCTCTGCCTGTTTGTCTAGCTCTCCACGCTGCTTTAATGTTGTTGCTTCAACAAAATAAACATCCCTGCTCACAATGAATCGCCTATTCTCTCGATCAAACAGCCTTTATGCCTTAGATGTATCCGAGTAACCCACCATTGTATACTCTTTACCTTTTTGCTTAAATTTGTCGTTCTGTAGTTTGTCCAATGCCACTGCAAGTGAACCAAACACGTGCAAATGACCTACCGTTGGTTTATATCCATGTCGTACTTCATAAGGCGTCCTTTTATCTAGCGCTCTTGTTGGTGCACGGTTTCGTAAATACGTTAAAGTATTAACTGCCTCTGCCCACAACGATTCGTCTACACTCGCACTCGCTAACATACATCTCGCCATTTCAATAAGCGTGCGATTGAATCTTTCTGCAACGCCGTTTCGTTGCGGTGTGTAGCGCACGGTAAGTTGTCGCACTACATATACCATTTTCTTTCAGATATTTGTCAAACGTTCTATTAACAAATTCTTTACCATTGTCGCTGCGAAGTATTTTTAGTTTTTTTTCAGTTTGGCGTTCAGCCATTAGCTTAAATTCTTTAAATTTATGAAATACTTCATCTTTTCGTTGTAAAAAGTATACAAATACGTAGCGTGTCTTATCATCTATAAATGTTAACATATATTTTGCACCACCAAGCGATGAATTTCTTTTGGGCCACACACATCGGTGTGTACAACACCCAAAACATCTTTTGCTCGGTTTTCAGCATCGCCATATGGTTTTTGAGTACACTTGATTAATGCTATATTGCCACGTAATTCTACGACGTATCCACTGTTGAACGCTCTTGCAACTGATATGAAGTTGCACTACAACCCAGGCACGTACAATATACATTAACCAATGTAACGTCAAACATGTTGGACTTCAAATGCATAACTCCTTTGCCAGTTGCCAACATTTTGTTCTCTCCAGCAAGACGAGGCGCCGCTGTCGACGCACCAAGCGTCGGAATGTAGCAACTTCGTCCCGACCGCTGCGAACAATCCATTACTTTTGTTGTTTTCGCCTTTCTGTTGTTTTTGCGTTTGCTGTTTCTTTCTACACTGAGCAGCAAAGTGTCCTTTTTTGCCACAGCTGAAGCATTTCAAATTATAACGTTTGTTTTGCTGCTTACTGTTTTCAGTTGAATTTGCGTGTTCATTTTTCGGTTTTGCGCATAATATTCCTCGTGCCATAAATGCTTGTACGCTACTTTCGGCATATTCACAATTTGTAGATTTTCGTCGCTCACCCACCTCAACTCGCTTCACCTTTACTGCGTTCAACTTTGGTAGCTCATCTCGTGACTCCAGTGCGACCACCAAATTCTCAAAAGATTTCGGCAAGTTTGTGAGTAACATTATTACAATAAATTCTTCTTGGAGACTTACTCCTATCTCTGCAAGCTTCTCCGCCACTGACGTGAAATTGGAAACATATTGCTGTACACATTCACCGTCGTTCATGCGCATTCCAAGCAATTGCTTAAAAAGCGATACTTTCTGCACTGACCCCTTTGAGCTGTGAATCTCGCGTAGAGTATTCCACGAATCGTTAGCCGTCTTGCAATTGCGTATGTAGTTCATCTGCATAGGCGTAACACTGAGAATGATTGTGGCCATAGCCTTTCCATCCTTCGCCTTCCACAACAGAAACTTCTTGTTGTCGTCATTTGCACCAATTTCTGGACGAACTTCTTCTCCAGACGCAACGGACCACAGCTCCTGATGCACGAGCACACTTTTCAGCTGAATGCTCCACGAATCGTAGTTTGACTCCGTTAACTTCTCGATATTAAAACGAGACGCACTCATTTTTAAAACTTTTAATTATTTACTTTACTTGGACCGTAGGAATTTGCACATGTGCCCATAACCTGTTGAAACTTCTTTCTTAAATTGACTTGCCTTTTGTATCCAAGTACAAATTCACTACACACGACTAACGCTTACAATTATGACTTTATTATATGAGAGTTCAAATTCAAGTAAGTTAACTGTTACAAGTAGGAGAGTTCATAGAAAAAAAATTCAGAGTTGCATGAATATATACGTCGCACACAGGGATGCATTTCAACATAGACGTTGCTTCAGCTCTTTGATTGCTTTATTCAGAATAGTTTTGTCGACTGGTTGTCTACTATTTTGCCACTTTTTTCTTAATGTTTTTTTTTTGTTTGGATAAGTTTCTTAATTTCTATTGAAATTCGGACGTTATTTTGGTTTTTTCGTATTTTCAGGTGTAGACATGAAAGCTGCCTCGTGGATAACTTTGTTTAGGTTTTTAACAGCTTCATCAAGCTTCTCGTAAGTTTTGAGGCAGATGTTTAAGTTTATGTTGTTATCTTATCAACTTTGAAAAAGACTAAGATCTGTTGATTTAGATAAGATACTACTTCTGTTAATATGAGTGTGCAGAAAATTGTTGGAATGTAAAATTAAGGGCGAGTGGTCAGAACTAAGATCATTTGAATCGGAGATTTCAAAGCAGTTACTAGGAATGCCGTTAACTACAAAAAAGTCAAGCAGATCTGGTATCTTGTTGTTGTCTGTTGGCCAATACGTTGGGTTACCAGTAGATATCGTATTAAATTTTGTATCGCTATACACTTGTAAAGTTCCTTGCCTTTTGGATTTGACAATCTGGAGCCCCATCAAGGGTGTTTGGCGTTAAAGTCGCCACCTACTATGAACCTTGAACCTAGAGATTCAAAAAATGTAGTAAAATCCTCACACTTAACTGAAAGTCGTGGAGGAAAATATATAGCACAGATGCCCACCTCGCAGTCACCAAACTTGACTTTAATGTTAGCAGCTTTATGTTTGATTTTATAAGTATAGCTGCTCCCGCATGAGCTTTATCGTCCGGATGATTTGCACAGATGAGATCATAACCTGTTATCTTAAAAAACGATCTGGACGTAAAATGGGTTTCAGAGATCAAGAGTATGTCAATATTAGAATTTTTAAGAAATTCTTCAACTTCTAAGATATGATTAGAAAGGCCATTGGCATTCCATACAGCGATATTTGAATTCACTTTCATAGCTTATTTAGGATCATGGACATCATCTCAAAGAGGGAGTTTTTGTTATTATTTTCTGAATTTAGTTTTACAGTTTGTGCATAGGACATTCTAGCGTTATTATTGGTATAGTGTAATTATTATTGTTGCTATCGTTGTTTTTATTAGATGGAAAATGTGTATTTAAACTAAAGAAAGAATTATTTTCTATGTTAGTATTACTGTTAATTCTTTTATTTTGTATAATATGGTTTTTCTAATTAACTAATTCACGGTAGATCTGGCATCCCTTGTAGTTGGCAATATGGCTTTGTAAGCAATGGATACAGCGGTGTAGTGTCTCCTTTGCTTTATTACAGTCCTTGCTCGGGTGGTCAAGTCCACATTTTACGCATCTGAATCCTTTTTTACAGTAGGTTTGCGTGTGCCCTTATTCTTAGCAGCGACGGCATTGTACAATGTCGTTAAACTTTCTTGGGGTTCAACTTTAATGACTGCATTATTAAGATACTTGAGTTTGTAAATGGTTTTAATGTTTTCATCGGGTTCTAGATCCACATAAAAGATTGGCAGTGATTCTTTTGTTACTCTGCTTTTTAAGTTTGTGATGTTTCGTACATTATGACCATGCTTTGTCAGTTCATTTTTAATATCACTGACAGACGTTGTATGATGCAGATTTTTTATTATTACCCTATAGGCTCTTTGTTGTTTTAGTTGGTACGAATGGAACATTATATTAGACTGATTTTCCTGTAAGAATCCATAGTTGTTGTAATAACTCTAAGTTGTCCGTCTATGAGAGTTTTGTAAGCGAAATCAGCTGTTGGAATAATATTAGAGAAACTGTTTAACATTTTGGTTATGTCAGAAACATGAGGTATAATTATTGGTGGTGGTTTTGGAATTTTGCTGTCTTCAATTGCTGGTTGTTCTGAGATTTGATCTTCTTCGACAGTTTCATCGCGTAGAACACTAAATTGATTTTCATATTCATCATTTTCGACCCGCGTGGTTTTTGATTTAGTTTTATAAGGTGAGAGCAGAAGCTTTCTTCTGACAGCAGTCGAACTGTCAACCTGCCAACCGGCAGTGCTCATTTTGAGCTTTAAAGTTATTCTTTTTTTTTTTTATTTTTTTTATTTAATTATTATTATTTTTAATTTTATTCTTGGTTTTAGTAGTTCTTAGTTATTTAAGTAGCAAGACTTTAAGTTAATAGGTACAAACCCCTTTACTTCCACACTCTGTTGTTGTCGATAACGGCACCTTTGTACAACATTTTTGTTATCATTAACAGAATGTATAACTCAACCGCACTCATCAAAAGCTAGTTGACAACTAGACGGACAAATGAAAACATTTTTTTATATTTAACTGCAGACCATTTATAGTACACCAATCTGAAACATTATCCAAGTCTGATTGGATCTTTGCGGAGGCAGAAGAATATGAAATATTGGAGAAAATCTTCAAGTCATCAGCATATAAAAGAAAGTTAGAGTTTGTAAAACAAGTCGAAATACCATTGATAAAAATTACAAATAGCAAGGGACCTAGTTTGCTGCCTTGTGGTACACCAGACGACGCTACGAAAGATTTGGAATGCACATTATCAACTACAACTACACAGTTGCGATGATAAAGGTAGGATTTTATCCAAGATAAAAATATTGAATGAAATCCAAAACTAGCTCATTTAGAAATCAAAAGTGAATGACTGACTTTGTCAAATGATTCCGAAAAGTCAGTATACACAGTGTCACCTTGAAGGCGGTCACAGAGAGCCGACAAACAATATTCAGAAAATATTGCTAAATTAGTGACTGTGGATCTACCAGACACGAAACCATGCTGGTTGTCAGAAATTAAACGCTTAACTGAAAAGTACATCTTCTGTTTTACTATGTTTTTAAAGAACTTTGGCAATAGGCCTATAACACTGTGTAACACTGAAAATGAACTTTGAAAGAGACCTAGCCTAGGCGTTAGGCCTTATAAAACTAAGAAAAACTGTATACTTGAAATTTGCGAAACACCCCCAAAATCTCATTTTAGGACCAAAAAACTGTTTTTGAGGTCATTCGCTAGTCAATCATCAATATCTTTGCGAATTTTCATCCGATTCAAAAGTTGTTTATATATTTTGAAAGGTGACAAATCACTATTTGAATGGCGTATAACTCATCAAAATCAAACGAGAACTGACGAAGCTACAGAGAAAAAAAATCGTAACTTAATAAAAAAAAATTAATTTTGAAACTTTGACTACGATTTTACGATAGTTTTAATTCAGAAAGGTACCTATCAAAGACAATATTATTAAAGTGA
Organism: Philophylla caesio; assembly: GCA_963971545.1. Taxonomy (NCBI): domain Eukaryota; kingdom Metazoa; phylum Arthropoda; class Insecta; order Diptera; family Tephritidae; genus Philophylla; species Philophylla caesio. The sequence continues at coordinate 68,237,875 of OZ020606.1, forward strand.
ATTTAGTACGGCGTCGATTAAGCTATTTCAATCGAAAATCGGTTGAAAATTGACAGAGTTATTACTATTTAAATTATTTTAGATGATAACCATATTTAAAAATTCATACATTTTGATTATCTTTCAACTTCAAATTTTTATTGTGACTGAAAATAAAAAAAAATTAATCATTAAAATGCTAAATAACTTTATAGCTAAAAATGTTTGCTTGATCTTCTGCGTTTATAAGACGAGTCATCTGTTTCACGTTTGAGTGACCAGCAGTAATTAGCTATCATCCTAACTTGGTTCTTTCCTGTAAACCGTTTTTCAATGTTGGAGATTTCTTGGTGAAATCTTTCACCTTGTTCGTCGCTGAATTGACCAAGATTATCCGGGAAAAATTCCAAATGAGAATACAAAAAGTGAATTTTTATAGACATGTTGCATCCCATTTCTCCATAAGCTTCCAAAAATTCATGGACCACCTCAACGTAATTTGAACTTCTCGTGTTTCCAAGAAAGTTTCGGCACAAAGAAATGAAACTCAGCCATGCTCTTTTCTCTACTGGGTTCAATTTTTTTATGAAGTCATCATCAGTCATAATCTGACGAATCTGCGGTCCAACGAAAACGCCTGTAATTCATGATCAAAATGTAAAAATAAATTAGGATGAATTCTTTTTGAAGAATTCTTGTTGGGAAATTTTTATAAGTACCTTCTTTAATCTTGGCGTCACTCAACTTGGGGAATACAAGTTTCAGGTGTAGAAAAGCCTCGCTGTTTTTTTCGAGTCGTTTAACAAACTGTTTCATATACCCCAATTTTAAATGCAATGGCGGCAAAATTATATCATCAGGCTTAACTAATGCAATATTGAGAACATTATTTTTGCCAATTTGAAACTTTCTCGGTGGCCATATGTTACACTTGTAATGATTTTTGGCACGACTGTCCCATTCACAAAAGTAACAAGGATATTTAGTGTAGCCACCTTGCATTCCAAGTAGAATTGTCAGGACTTTAAGGTCCGAGACAATTTGCCAGCGAAATTTATTGTATTTAAGCAATCGTAGAATTTTTTCCATCGTTTGATAAGTCTCTTTCATATCAGTAGCGTATGCCACTGGAACTGATGGCAATTCATTTCTGTTGTGCAGCAATACTGCTTTCAGACCTACGATGTTAGTCAATTGAAAATGAATTGATAAATTGTATTCAAATTTAGTTCTCTCACACTCATAACACATTAAATACTTACTTTTGCAAGAACCGTCTAGAAATAATCGCCAATCTTGTGGACAGTGCACGTGATCGAGTGCAGCAAACACTTCATCCACATCAACGCAATAAACTAGTTTGTTATTGGTGTCATCAGCTTTGAAAATGTGTTCGAACGAAGATAGGTCTCTGTCTTGTGCAGACGTTACTTTAAAGTTACTGTCTACTATATTCCACTGCTTTAATCTGGAGGCCAGAATCTCTGTCTGTCTTATAGACAGATCCATATCCCGCACAAGATCACAATAATCGTGATTTGACACGAAATGACGTTCCGTTTCTATTGCTTTGGTTGGAAGGTACGGTTCGTCATTTACCTCATTAGAAGATTTGTGGCTTGAATCAGGAAATGTAGCTGGATTTTTGTCTTTAGTTCGCTGATCTTGTTTTCCTCTTGGAATCGGTTTCGATACAGTCAACACATTGGCATATTCTATGAGGTGGCGACTTTTATAGTGGTGACCAGTGATTTTTGTTTGGCAAAAGTATCAATCCTCCGGCTTGTGATATATTTGATAATGCCAAGCCATAGGAGTCACAAACGGCAGACGCTGGTCATCGCATTTACCGGTTTTCCATTGTTTTAATGTTGTACAGCACATCGAACAAATATATTCGGGTTCATACCAAGCACTTTCTACGTATGAGCAACTGAAAAAGAGGTTGAACGCTTCAACCACAGCTTTATTTGTTCTTAAATCGAACCGATATTTCTTATCAACAAATAGACCGCAGGCGTAACAAAATTTGTTGCGCCTATCACACATTTTACCACACTTATTACACAATATAATTGCGAAGCGGTCGCAAGGTTGAATTGACGGCGTAAATTTATTAGATGACCACTCAAAATTTTTGGAAATGAATGTGTTAAAATAATTCCTCATACTTGCTATGTTTCTAGTAAAATAACGCAACGAAATGCGGTCAAAGTACAAAAATTAAAAAAAAAAAAAACTTTTCGCAAGGTAAATTTATTTAATAGCAGAAAAAATTTAATAGCTTCGTCAATTTTTGTCCGATTTCATTGCATGAGCACTCAAAATTTTTGGACATGAATGTACTTTCAAAATAATTCCTCATACTTGATATATTTTTAGTAAAATACTGCAATAAAATGCGGTCAAAGTAGAAAAATTTGAAGAAAAAACAAAATTTCCAAGTTTACCCGATGAAAACTTACAACACGCTAGCTCAAAAAATAGATCTTTATATCTCAATTTAAAGGTATAATCCTTACCTTTCCAAATCGGTAAAGAAATGGCCAAGTAATGAAAAGATTAGCGCGTACACTTCCGAAGAACGGTTTTTAACGGAAAAGCAAGATTTTGAGGGTGTTACAAATTTTCCAAAAACCGTTTTGAGTTATATTCGACCAGGTGAACAATTTCCAATATGTCACTTTAAAAGTTCATTCAATTTTTTCCATTTTGTAACACTGTGTAATTAGCAACGTTATAATAAGCATCTATAAATTCTCCATTTTCAAGTGATTTATTGAAATTTAATAAAAGGGGGTTGGCTAACGCCAAACAATTCTTAAGAAGATAAGATGATATTACGTTAACATCCGTTTGCAAAGACATTTTAATGCGCATAATGCCGTCAACTACATCGTCAAGAGATAGGGAAAGCTCCCCAAAACTAACTGGAGAATCCACGGTTGGAAAAAAACCTCTAGAAGTTTCCATCTGTGAGATAAAATTAGAATGGAAAAAGTCAGCAAAAAGGTTTGCAGCCTCAGGCAGCGAAGAGGCATGCGTACCATTATAAAAAACATCCGCGGGTATACTGGAGCAAGTTTTTGTTTTTATTTAACATACATAGTTCCAAAAAGATTTGAGATTCACAGATACATATCTGCTCTGGAGACTTTTAGCTAATGAATTAAACTTTTTTGAGTAGCAAAAATATATAACTTTATACTCTGCGATTTTTGTATATTTGAATTTTTTAAAAAAGTATTAATCAAGTTTTTTACCTTTTTTAACTGTTTAGTGTGCCACGGAATTTTATAGCAGCATTTCTTTGAAAGCGCAATGTGTTTCAGACAAATTTATTTATTTTATTCATGAAAATATAATAGCATTCATTAACATCAACACCCGAGAAAAGTGAATCCTAGTCTAAGGCGCAGACCGCAAGACTGATTCTATCAAAATTGCCACGACGGAAGCAAAAGCTTGGAGCTAGTGTATCCGAACAAATACTTTGAAAGTTATAGAATTTCAAGATCAATAACAAGAGGACATGATGTAAACCAGGACATGACAGTGGGTCATGGCACTTATCCAAAGAATAATGTATATTTTCACTAAAATAGATAAGATCCAGAGTTCTGGATAACTTATTAGTGAAACCATTTACCTGGGAAAGATTAACACGTAAGAAGTTGTCTACGAGGTACGGCTTTGTAAAACTATTTACATGTTTCGGGAACAAAATAAGACTATTATCTAAGTAGGTCCATGCAATATTCCGTAAATTAAAATCTCCAAGAATGCAAAAATTATTACTATCATAACTACGGACTAGATCGACAATATTGTCTACATGCAGTTTGTAAAGCGATTCCGCACTGGATGGTGGAATGTATGACGCACAAATAAATATCTTCGAAATAACATGTACAGATACACATAGTTGGTCCAGCAGGGAGTGCGTATTGCTCATATTTACAAACGATGAGCGAAACCGACGGTGAACCGCAATGAAAACTCCTCCACCTCTCGAGAGTCCTACTTTCAAAAAGTAACGATCTTTGCGATAAACGTTATACATATTGGTCTCGAACAATTCACAATCGTTAAATTCCAGGTTCAGACAAGTTTCAATAAGGACAAATATATCATAGTCAGAATGTGAACTCATATTGAAAAGAGTCGTGGATTTAGTCCGCAGGCCAGAGACATTTTGAAAGTATATTCTTAAAGGCTTGTTAGTACAATTGAATGGTGTATAAGAATCTATGGGCTTAGTTGCGGCGCGCCGACATTTTGAAAAAACGAAATGGCCGTATCTTGACATTTGTAGGCCAGATAGTCGCATCCATTTAGGATCAATATCAGCATGTTTAGACACGTAATTAATAATATTAAGAGCAGTGACTTTGGGGGAGATTGAACCCACATACAACCATTTCAGAGTGCTGAGAACACTTAATTCGTTGCTACTATTGGTACCAATAAGTAGAGGCTTTCTGGGCTTCGGACGATTGTTTTTACCCACAATATTCCAATCAGTGGCTTGGTGAACGAAAGCGATATCAGCATCCGTCGTCATATTAGGCTGAATAGGAGCAGTACTAGGACCAACAGAAGTAGATCTCGTCGTAGTATAATTACATACGTTTGAGGTAGCAGCTACCTGGGTATATGGTGAAAGAGACGATGAAGGTGTTGGCACACTAGCTAACGGCGGAGCCTTAATTGAGGCGGTGAGAGCAGCACTGTATGTAGGCGTAGCTTTCGGAGGGTCATAGATAACAGAATCAGCAGCGGACGGCTTTACGTTAGATGTGTTAGTGAGAGCAGTAGTTTTGATTGCGACTGATTGCGAATCATCGCTAACAGAAGCAACTGCAGATACCACAGACGACAAATCGACGTTATTAGCTCCATCAGCAACAATAACACCGCATTTAGAGGAGTTGTCTAAATCAAATTAATTTAATTCCAAAGAATTTTGGAACCATCTTGGATCTTGTTTATGTTAATGATATATCTAAATCAGCTATGAATTACTATTATTTCAAAAGATTGTACCTAAACGTGTTTGCGTACGAAAAGAAAAATCACAAACTTGACAAGGGATCACGGAAAGTTGTTCCAACCAATATGAACATTAAATTACCCTGATCTGACGGTTAAGATGAACAAGATCGCTCAACGACTTAATTACGAGATTTACATAAAGCCGACAGCTACAGACACCAAAATACATAACACATCAAATCATCCTCAAGAACTCAAATACGCCGCCATAAGACAACTAACAAAAGAATACCTCTATCGAAAAAGGCGTACGAAAGGATATAAACACAATATACAATATAGCCACAAACAACAGATATACAAAAGAACTCGTGGATAAATTCAGAAATAAAACAATTCAAAAAAGGAGCTGCAGAGAGATATACAAAAAAAACTTGGGCAGTAATGACTTGTACAGGGAAAACGACATACAAACTTGAATATTTTTTCAGAAAATATAGTATCCACACGGCGGTCAAGACAAAAAACAATCTGGGAAAAATACTTAAAAACAGCACTAAAGAAGAAGACCCACTGAACAATCAAGGCGTGTATAAGCTGACCTGTGAGTGCCAATATAGCTATGTAAGACAAACAGGACGTAAAATAAAAACAAGGTTTCGTGAACACATAAGGGACTACAATAAAAAAATCAATTTCTCAAAAAACTAATTCAAAATTCGGCTTTAGGAATTGTATACCAAAACGTTAAAAGTTTAAATACTAAATTGAACGATTTATATTTAAAATGCTTAGACTGTCACTATAACGTAATTTGCTTTACTGCAACCTTGCTCAAACCACATATTTTTAATTCAGCGATCCTTTCAAACAATATCAAATTTATTGAAATGACCGTAAGGACAGAATAAGTGGTGGTGTTCTCTTTGCGGTTCATTCTTCAATACCATTCGAAGTAGTTACTGTCCCCTTTATTAAGTCAACCGAATTTAAAGCAATACGGGTTCTGGTAGGCAAAGGTTTCGTTTATTTAGCCATTTGTTACATCCCTCTTATTGTGACTGCCGCCATCTATCGTTCGATAATTTTGTAAACCTTTCGGCTATACGAAGCTTGCAAGTTTGCAAGGGTATTCCTAGTTCATCGCATATATCTTCGGTCGAGAGCCCAGTACCGAGTCGGGCTATCTCGTCGGCCTTACAATTTCCCTCTATACCGCTGTGACCTGTGACCTATGTCACCCTCAGGCGAAATGACTCAGCCATCTCGTTAAGAGATGCGCGGCATTTCATAGCCACAATGGAGGTCGTTGATTGCTTTGTGAGAGATTTTATTGCCGCCTGGCTGTCAGTGAAAACACTTAACACTTTACCAGTTGTGTGGCCTTATATATCGCCATCAGTTCCGCCTGAAAGACGCTGCAGTGGTCTGGAAGACGGAAGCTATAGGAAGTCCCCAGGTGCCGGGAATATACACCTCCACCCACCTTACCCTCAAGCTTTGATCCATCTGTGTATACATGGATGGACTCGCTATTACCAACTGCGTTCAGTTTCCACTCTTTCTTTGAAGGTAGGAGGGTCGTAAACGCCGTGGTGAAGGCAGCGGGCGGAAGCGCATAATCCACCAGACCAGGAAGCTCCGAGAATTCCGCTGGTATCTTGCCGTGACCGTAGGTACTGTTTGACCATTTCTGTAGGATGTTTAAGCGTATCGCCGTAGCACTTGCTACCTGTTTGGCATGCAGGTCTATTGGAAGTAGATTTAGTACAGTATATAGTGACTTCGATGCCGTTGTTTTCATCGCACCAGTTATGAGAATAGACGCCAGTCTCTGAACTTTATCCATCATTTTAAAGTTTACACCTTTCTGGAGGGAGTCCCACCATACTACTATGCCGTAACATAGGATCGGCCTGATCACCGCAGTGTATAACCAGTATATAATTCTTGGTTGCATTCCCCACCTTTTCCCAATTGTCCTGCTGCAGGAGTAGAGAGCTATTGTCGCTTTACGCACTCTGTCTTGGATGGCTGGCTTCCAGTTAAGCTTCCTGTCCAAAATGAGTCCCAGATACTTGGTCTGTTCCTTTACTACGAGGGTGTTTCCCCCTAGAGTTATTTGCATGAGATCTGGTGTTTTGTGCTTCCTAGAGAAGAGCACCAGGTCCGTCTTTGATGCATTTACTCCAAGTCCTCGGCTACTGCACCACAGAGTTAAGCTATTTAACGATCTTTGAAGCAGGCCCGTTATTGTGGAGAGGTGTTTGCCTGAGATTGCTATGACGATGTCATCCGCGTATGCAATTATTTTGCCACTCGCCTCTTCGAGTTTTTGGAGGAGCCCGTTTACGGCTACATTCCAGAGGAGTGGTGAGATTACTCCTCCTTGAGGCGTTCCTCGGACTGGGTACCTCCTAAGGGTAGACCCACTTAGCTCAGCGCTCAATTCTCTTCCAACAAGCATACGCCCAATGAGCGAGGCCAGTGAGTTATTCACCCCAAAGTTGACCAGTGATGAGGTGATCGCCACAGGAGAGATGTTATTAAAGGCACCCTCGATGTCTAGAAAGGCAGCTAGGGTGTATTCCTTGTAATGCAGTGATCTCTCAATCGTATTGACTAGGGAGTGTAGCGCTGTTTCCACTGATCTTCCTTTGCTGTAGGCATGCTGCGCGGTGGTAAATCCACTGCCAATATTAACTCTAATATGTTCGTCTAGTAGCCGCTCAAACGATTTGAGTAAGAAGGACGATAGACTAATTGGTCTAAAGTCTTTCGGTCTCGTATGGGTTGTTCTACCTCCTTTAGGAATGAAGACTACTTTTACCTCTTCCCATCTCCGTGGTATATGGCTATACCGTAACACCGCCTCGTAGACGTGTACGAGTATAGGCGCAATTAGCTCCGAAGTGTTCTGAAGGTCGGCAGGAATGATCCCGTCTAGTCCAGGGGATTTAAAGGGCTAAAAGCTGCCAAAGGCTTCGGTTATACTGAGCATGGAGAAATCGTTGTTGCTCTCAGGTCGAGTACAAGCTATGTTGACTCTGTTTTCCAAGCACCCTGGAAAGTGTGTTTGCATTAGGAGTTCTAATGATTCGCCGCTGTTTGTTGTCCAATCTCCGTCATCTTTTTTAAGATAGCTTATATTGCTTGGACTCATCGATAGTACTTTCCTTAATCTGCTGGCTTCCGAAGTGCTTTCTATCTTCTGACAGAAATCTCTCAGGGAGGATTGTTTAGCGCTTCTTACTGCATACTTAAAGCGTCGTTGACTATCCTAAAATTCTTTCCATGAGTTTGTTAACTTGGCCCGGTTGAATTTTGTTCTGCATTCTTTTCGAAGAGTTGCAATTACAGTCGACCACCATGGAGGTTTCCATTTCTTACTCGCTATCCTTATCGGACAGGCTTCCTTAACGGCCCGTTGGAAGGCTTTAGTTACATCATCTACGACTTTGTCAAGTTGATGCTCTGAGTCTATTTGGCAATTTAGACCATTAATATTGTTCGAAAAGGTTGCTTTAAACTTTTCCCACTTGGTTTTTCTTCGGTTTAGGAACGGTTTTCGCTCTTTTACCGGTATAGCTAATTTTAAGATCACATACATATGATCCGAGAGTGAAGACTCTTTCGAGACTTTCCAGTCATGCAGAAGTTCTGCCCCCTCCCGATTGGCACATGTAATGTCGAGGACTTCCCTCCTATTTGAAGTCACGAAAGTGGGAGTATCTCCTACATTGCTAACCTGTAAGTTATTACACTTAATGAATTCAAAGATTGACTCACCCCGTTTATTTGTGTCTGAGCTGCCCCAGATATGATGGTGTGCATTTGCATCAGCTCCAATGATTAGCGGGGTGCCGCGCTTGTGCGCTTCCGTTACCGCATCTCTTATTGGCTCAGGTGGAGGTGGTGTTTCCGCGTCGTGCGCCATGTACGAGGACGCCAGCCAAACTGTCCTACCGCCAGACTCCACTGCCACGACAACATTGTCCGCATCACTGAACTGTATTAAAAGAAACACATGCATACACTTCCTTATCAATATGCACGACCTGGGTTTACCTTTGTCTGTTACATAGATCAACTTGTATTCCTTACTGCTCAATCCGCATACCCGATCTTTTACGACCCAAGGTTCTTGGATAAGCGCGACATCCTCTTCTCTTTCAGTGAGACGGAGGAGTAGTGCGGCCGAGGCCGCCTTGCTGTGGTGAAGATTAATTTGTATAATCCCCACCATCAGCAGTGTTGGGTACTTCTCTCCACCCGACTATGGTCTGGTTGGCGTCCTCCTCGTCGGATATGGGAGGGAGGTCCTCTGTCTCCTCCACCATTACAGTGTCGGAGAGGTCAGAGAAGTCTCCCAGCCCTTCCTCCAAACTAACTCTTCTGAAGAGTTCGCCCACCATACCAGAGTTGGATGTTGCGTCGTCCTCTAGGATATTTTTTGCCGCCTCTAAATTCTCAGCCAGGTTCGCCTTCGTTGACACATCCTGACGATAAATGTGAAGATTCAGCGCTTGGAAGCCATAATTGATCTTCCACTTCTGGTTCGCAAGCGGTGCTATTGATTCCTCATTGAGGACTATTACCGCTAACCTGCGCCTACCATCCACTTCGCCAATCTTGGCCACCTTCCAGTCGTGGGTGGGTAGCTCTGGATTGCCTAGTTGGATTAGCTCCAGCACTTCCTTTGGGCCAGTGTGGAACTCCGGAATCCAAGCTCTTGATCGTGGCCTGCTCGGAATGTCCTCCCGACGAACCACATCGAGTCGCGCTCCTTCCCAGAGCTCGCCTACACGACTTATTGCCAGCGTATATAGATCCACTGACCATTGATCGGCGCATCTTATAATTTTGACGCGAGAATGAAACCATCCCGCATCTGCGCAGCTAGGATGTGGCCCTGGATTTTCTTTCAGGATGTCTCTGTACACCGTCCAGAGTTTCCTGTTCACCAGTTCCCAATTTTGCGGTTTGATCGCTCCATCAGGGGAATTGCGATCTATAACCGCTCTCTCAAAAGCTTCCTTTGCCACATCTGCAAAGGATCTAGCGGGCTCTCTCACAGCTAGAGAGGGGGGCGTTTTTGTTCTTTTCGGGTTTGACCCCTCCTCTCTCGAGTTATTCCGTTTTCCCTGAGGAACCTCGGTCTTTGCCCTTGCGCGGTGTTCAGCCATGAACGTTTTAGCCCATTTTTTGGAGTCCAGCTCCTCTTTGGAAAGTTCCTCTTCTTTTATTTCCCTCAGTCTCTCCAGGATCCTGAGGGCTGACCGTTTTGTGCGGTAGTGTCTCTCAGACGCGCTGATTGACTTCCGGGGATGGCTATAGTCCGGGGTCGCATCAGAGTCAGAGGGGCGCACATCGGCGACCGCTGGCTTGGCCATGCGGACCGATGTCGCCGACGTCTTTTTAAGTGAAGCACCTTCCGGTGCCTTTGTGCCTCCTGGAGTGGCGGGGATATCAGAGGAGCTAGCTTGTCTTTTGACAGGGCTGCCCTTGCTTCCCGAAGACCTATCAGCGAGGTTGAGTCTTTTGCCGGCATTAGTAGAGGAAGTTGCGTCACTAGCTTGTCTAACGACAGAGTTAGGTCGCTTCCCGGCAGATGACCTCGATGCCGTAGAGGCAATCACCGAAGGGATAGAGCGTGTGCTTGGCCCTGGCTTAGCCACAGGTTTTACATCGCTGACAAGTTTGGTCTTGTCCGAAGACAGACCAGACCTTCCTGAAGGGTTGGGTCCAAATTTTGGGGTTCTCGGTTATCCGAGGCAGGTTTTTTGTAGTTTTGCATAGTTTCATAATCGTCCACACTGCTCGACAAGACGAGCGCGGCAGACTAATATTTTTTAGGGGGGAAAGGGAGATGTCGACCAGGGCAGTCCCCTCTGCCAAGGCAAGGTCGTTCTACCTCCTGAGGTGACCCTGTTTCAGGAGGGCGCCGTTAAAATACAGCCGGATACCCCTGGCTGCAAACCATCCAATAGGCACGGTGTCGCATAACACCCTGGATTAGGGCGAAAGATCGTCGGTGCGGTACTCTTCGCATGATGATTGGAAGGCCGCCTCCCGCGGGCACGGAAGAGCGGTCAACCAATCACCATACCAAGCTTCCCTCTTAGTTCGTGTTGGGCTAATGACCTTTAGAGGAAATTAACCCACCACTTAAGCCTCATCCCCACGGCAAGGAGATCAACATGATGAGGCTCAGCTTCCTAGCTTCAATGCCTCAATGTAGAGCCCTCGAGCATTAAATCAATGCGGAAAGCATACGGTAGAACGCAGACAGCAAGGGTTTCTCTGCCCACTGAAATAACGAGAACGCTCTTAGCAAGCGGCAAAGTCCGGAGTGGCTGGGTTGTATGCCGCATTCGCGCAAAAATGCAGCCTAAACGCTGCTTTAAATGCCTCGACTTCGGCCACATAGCAAAGAACTGCTCCAGCCAAATAAATTATAAAAGTGCATGCTTTAAATACGGAGAAGACGGCCATGTAGCGAGGACGTGCACAATTCCCCCAAAATGTTTATTGTGCGAAAAGAGACGAGAAATACGCACTATAAGTCCAGCATATAAAGAAGCGATCCAAAAATTAAAACCACTATGAGATTATTGCAGCTAAATCTTAACCACTGCGAAGCCGCGCAAGACCTCCTGGCGCAAACAGTTCTCGACTTAGAGGTCGACATAGTACTCTTGAGCGAGCCTTACAAGAGAATGTCGGTCAATTGGACTCAGGATATCGGTGGGAAAGCCGCAATATGGTCTTGGGGACAAAATCCCGCATATATAGGAAATGTACTGAGTAAAAGAGGTTTCATACGCGGTAAAATAGACGATATTTATATATACAGCTGCTACATTCCGCCAAGTACCCCTCTTAACATGTTTGAGGAAATTGTCGAAGAAATAGCCATAGATGCCATAACAAAACAGCGGTTCATAATTGCAGGCGACTTTAATGCCTGAGCCACAGAGCGGGGCTCACAGCGAACGACTCCAAAGGGAAGAGCGCTGCTGGAAGCATTTGCCTGCTTAGACGTGGCGATACTGAACACCGGCGCAGAACACACCTTTTCGAGAAATGGCTTCGGCTCCATAATAGACATCACACTCGTAAACTCCAACTTTTACACGCGTTCCAAATGGAGTATAAGCGCATGCTACACTCAAAGCGATCACTCGGCTATTTTATGCGATATAAAATTAAACAGTAGCAAACCTGTTAAACGACAACAGCGACTAAAGCGCCAAGGGTGGAAAATCAGCCCCCCCGACCAAGAAGTATTCAAAGAAATACTACAAACTACAGAATACACGGGGTGTGCGAACAACAAGTGCATAAAATTTATGAATAATATTAAATAAGCATGCAATGCGTCGATGTCTCGCAAGTCTGCCACCAAGCGTTAATGCTTCCTTGAACTCTGTGATGAAGCTGAGAATAATCCATGGGGAACAGCATACAAAATTGTGGCAAAGAAATTAAAAAAAGTAAAAGACTATATTCCAACATGTCCACAATTCCTAAGACAAACAGTGAACATATTTTTTCCAGAGCAAAGAAAGCTGGTCTCATCTACCCCAAAAACTAGAAAGCACGTTTTCCGCAAGGTTACCGCTGAAGAAGTTATTCAAGCATTAAAGAGACTCGACGACAAAAAGCCTTCGGGTCCAGGCGGAGTTCCAAATGAGGTACTAAAACTGGCCTTTACCCACGTGCCATCAACAGTAGTAGATATATTTAATACCTGCTTGGCGGAGGCAACGTCGATATGGAAGCGATAAATGCTGGTACTTTTGCCCAAAACAGGTAAACCCCTTACGGAGCCATCTAGCTACAAACCAATATGCTTGCTCGACTCTGCAGGTAAAATCCTAGAGCGTATAATATATAACCGCCTTGAAAGCGAAGTTGATGCCGCAAATGGTTTATCTGAAACCCAGTTCGGGTTCAGAAAAGGAAGATCCACTGTCGACCCCGTAAACTTGCACAAGAGGCGATTAGTGGTACTCGATGGCTAGAGGGATCTAAAAAATACTGCATAATGGTGACTCTTGATGTTAAAAATGCCTTCAACACAGTCAACTGGGCTAAAACTCTAGATGCGCTGGACCGTATTGGAATATCCAGCTACTTACGAGAAACCATGCGCAGCTTTTTTGAAGGACGCGTTTTGGAGTACGCAACATCAGCGGCCGCGAGAAACTTGAAAGTCACAGGCGGTGTTCCCCAAGGTTCCGTACTCGGACCATTACTCTGGAACGTCATGTACGACAGGGTCCTGCGTATAAAACTGCCAAACGAGGCAAAAATAATCGGATTCGCAGACGACATCGGCTTGATTACTACGGGTAAACACCTGAGCGAAATTTGCGACACCACGAATAGAGCTATAGCATTAGTTCAGTCGTGGCTGACGCAAAATGGACTTAAACTGGCGGAGCAGAAAACAGATTCAGTGCTCATATCCAGCTAGAAAAAAGGGGAGTCAGTCACAATAAAAGTTGGTGACCACGATATAACAACACTGCCAGGAGTTAAGTAGCTGGGAATAATGATAGATAGGAGGCTATCATTCAAATCGCACCTCGAATACGTCAATGAAAGAGCATCAGCCACAGTAACAGCACTATCGCGGATAATGGTAAATGCACGCGGTCCAAAGCAACGACGACGCCAATTAATTGCAGGCACAGTAACGAGCCAGCTATTATACGGCGCTCCAGTCTGCATACCGCCTATGCGCGCTCCGCGTGTGCTGCGCTTTTCAAACGGTTTCCGACGAAGCAGCACTAGTAAACGCGGGGATGTATCCTATCGATATACTAGTTAACAAAGCGGCAATCATTGCGGATAACAAAATGGAGCGATCCCTTGCAAGGGAGGCCAGCACGCATGCCTGGCATAACAGATGGAGTAACGCAACAAATGGTCGCTGGACATACCGCTGTATTCCAGATTTAAAAAGCTGGTTGACCAGAAAGCACGGCAAAGTATGTAGACTTCTACTTAGCACAGTTCCGGGACACGGGTGCTTTAAAGCATATCTCTACAGCTTCAAACACGAACCGGACCCGATGTGCTAATACTGTGGAGGAGACGCAACAGAAAGCGTCCACCACGTATTCTTCGACTGCACGCGATTTGATGACATCTCACGGAAAATTCGTAACATTACCGGGGTAATTTGTACACCCGAATCGCTCGTAGCGTCTATGCGACAAAGCAGTGAAAAATGGAAGACTGGTAGTGATGCAATAGCAGAAGCAATGAAGAGGTTGAGAACCCGCGAAAGAATTCGGCGTAGCAGCGGCGACTAACCGCCTTTTCCCCCATGATGTAATGCTTGACGGCAGTTCCGTGGGGTGGAGAATTTGACGAAAAAAACAGGTTTATCCTGGTTTCAAAGGGCCACTTGAGGGTAGTAAGCTACCACAACGCCCCTGAAAAAAAAATAAAAAATTACCTCGTGAGGTAATACCTTTTTTGGCAGTTCCGCGGGGAGAATGGTCGTGGTGGAGAGGGTTTAGTATCGTAGGTGTAGCTTAGAGGCTGCAAGTCGTGCATGCTGCTATGGCGGCATAGCAGTACTCATGAGAGTTACTTCTCCCCGGGCGTCAACCCAAAAAAAAAAAAAAACATACACGTCCACACACGCACACACATTCATTTCCTCATTTCGGAATGCGAAGTCCAAAAGAGAAGTGCGATTGCTTTAGAAGACGATGGATGTCAAGAAGCGAAAAAACCCAAAAAAGCCGATATAAGCGATAAAGCTCCAACTAAATGTTCTTCTAATGCGGAAAGACGTCACAACATAAATGTTGAGAAGGAAGCAGAAAATTTACGTTCGCGCTCCTCACCTCCGGATATCAGTCGCGGGGAAGCCCCTTTGTCCGAAAACTCTTCAGCAAACGTTGAAAGTCCTATGAAAGAGTTGGGCTCCAAGATAAATGAGCTCTTAAGCATGATAGGCGGAGGCAGAATATCTATTCACCAACCCGTGAATCTAGTCGGGGAAATTGCGAAGTTGCACAAACAGGCAACAGAACGCAGGCGTAAGCAACAAAAAATATAAGATTACCAGAGAGCAATACGTCCAAACTTCAAGCGACCGAAAGGTTAACAAGCTGACAGTAAACGCCAAATGCAGGCCGAATCGACTTAAAGAAATAAGAAAGGTAATAAACAAGGCGGCGGCAAGGGCATAAACCCCAGCTAACAAATGGACTCTGGTGCAAAGCGTCAAAGCCTGATGCGGTAATAATCTCAAAAACAGACAAAACCTCATATGCGGACATCATCAAGCAAATGAAGAAGCAACCCACAATGAAAGAACTAGGGCAAAGCGTCAACAAAAGTGTCACCACAGCTAGGGGAGACTTACTAGTCCAACTACGCGACAAAACCGGCCACGTGGCAAGCAAGTTCAGGGAGTGCGCTAAAGAGGTACTAAAAAACGTCGAAAATATAAAAGTCCTGACCCACACACCAAATGTAGAGATTCTCGACATGGATTCTGCAATAACAGAACAAAAGGTTGGCGATGCAATCAAGCACCAATTCCCCGAAGTAAATCATGTGAATCCAGTTTCAGTCAAATCCATAAAAACATTAAGAAATGGAACGCAAACTGTGCTCATAAGCCTTTCAGTACGAGACGCAAAAACTTTGGTAGAGGCGGAACGAATCCGCATAGGCTGGGTCAACCGAATTCGGGAACTAATCTATCCCCTCAGGTGTTGCCGATGCCTCGATTTTGGACACATATCCATGCATTGCAAGTCCGCCGAAGATCGCAGCGGTACGTGTCTTCGTTGTGGAGAGAAAGGACACTTCGCCAAGCAATGCAAAGCAGGTCCTCGGACCAATGCTTTGGAACATCATGTATGATGGCAACCTTAAAATTGAAAAACCCGAGGGAGTGTCTATAATAGGCTATGCGGATGACATAGCGATCGTAGTAGTGGCGAAACATCCGGTGGACGAGTCGCGCATGTGTAGCGAAGCAATAGCGTCAGCAAAAACTTGCAGAACGCAGGGCTAGAGTCGAAAAAAGCTGGAAAAGATTCAAATCCGCATAGGAGAACACACTGTAACGTCAGCGCAAACTTTAAAATATCTCGATGTCGTACTCGATGCACGACTGAACTTTAAGGAACACTTGAAATATGAAAACGAGAAGGCAATAAACACCAGTATGGCTCTTGCAAGACTCATGCCAAATATGGGACGCCCAAAACAGAAACAAAGAACCCTGCTTGCGAGCGTCAGCTCATCAATTTTAATGACGCGTCCATTAAAATTGATGAGCTGACCAATCTGGGCAAGCGCGACTTATATAACCTCATGAGAGCACCAGCCTCGGTGCACAGATTATCATCCCTTAGAGTATACTGCTGCTTTCGTGACTGTGTCAGACGAGGCCTCAAACCTGCTGGCTGGAAGATGCCCGGTAGACATAGCACCAAGAACGGCGGCAGCAATAACACATAGCCCAAACGAACGCAGCAAGATACTGCAACAAAGCATCGACGAGTGGCAACAAAGGTGGGACTCGTCTCCAAAAGGACGTTGGACAAAGAGATTGATCCTAAGGGTAGACGAGTGGATTAAGAGAAAACAGGGAGAAACAAACTTCTACCTTACCCAGTTCCTTACCTGGCATGGCTGCTTCCGACAATATTTACATAAACACAAGCACGTTGATCACCCCTTCTGCCTACACTGCGATGGGAAAATTGAAAGCGCAGAACACATACTGATGGACCTCCACAGATTCGACACAGAGCGCAATGATCTAGAACGATATATGGAAAAAGCAGTGTCTTCGGAAGGCTTGCTGAATGTTATGCTGTATGCTGTCCGATAAAGATCTTTGGCACAAATGTGTAGACACCATCACGGGAGTAATGAAAATACTTCGAATAGACGAGCGATACGCGAACCGCGCAGAATTATAACGCACGCTGAGTGAAGATGAAGAATAACGTCCAGTGCCTGCCCTGCGAAGTAATATCGGAATTGATAGTCCCGCAGGGGTGCCACAGGCCCAGCGTAAGAAGGAGGATGGGTTTAGCCCGTAGGTGTCTGGAGGCAAATCGGGCATGCGGGCAGCACGGGCTACTCGTATCTATGAAGATTCCTCCTCCTTGGTCGTAACCGAAAAAAAAAAATTTCGGAATGCCGGTACTTGTCGCCAAACGTTGCACTAAGTTAAGAGGAAAGTTCAAGGAAGGGCACTGTTTGGCGGTTCAACGGCGGTTTGAACAAATTCCGACTTTTCACTTATTTTCCGAAGACAAGATCAACAGGTCCTACAGCAGCCACCACGCCACAACGGAGGTAAATTATTCGCATTTATACGTTCATATCATCTCCGATTATTTTCAATCTTTATAACGTTTTAAAACTGAATAAAATCCATTATAATTAAACATCACATCCGTTGTTCATTTCTTTTCATACAACATTACACTGTTGCGTATATTCCGTATACGCGGTCGTGTAAATATTGGTCCTATCGGAGCCGTGAAAATTATACAGTCCACTATTTCAACATACATCAGCTATCAATATATCAGCGAGTTTACACCGCACAATATCCAAAGAGATTAATCACAGCACTTTGCAGCCATACCGGCACTATAAGCTTAAAACAAACGAGTCACCAGCACATCACAACACTTGCATCAGCACCGGACACAGAAACAAATCTCCAACCAATCAGCACTGCAATCATTCCAGATTTTTATAAACACAAGGTACGTGGTTTGAACTTCAGTGCTATTCCGTTTTTTGTTTAAACCAATCTTAATAAAATCATTAAAGAAAACTAGTTTGTAAGCGCAAATGCAAGGATGAAGAAGAATTTTCAGTAAAGACAAAATTTTAAGCGCGCACATTGTCGTAGTTAAAGTTCTTGGGTAACATTTAACTGAGTGATTTTTCTTTTTTTCCACAATAAATCCGCGTTTCACTCATAATAGTGTCGAGTTGATAACACAGAGAAAGATTTTATTCGCGAACATTGATTTTTTGTAAGAGTTTTCAATACAATTTTCACAAATTACACTGTGTAACACTGAAAATGAACTTTGAAAGAGACCTAGCCTAGGCGTTAGGCCTTAAAAAACTAAGAAAAACTGTATACTTGAAATTTGCGAAACACCCCCAAAATCTCATTTTAGGGCCAAAAAACTGTTTTTGAGGTCATTCGCTAGTCAATCATCAATATCTTTGCGAATTTTCATCCGATTCAAAAGTTGTTTATATATTTTGAAAGGTGACAAATCATTATTTTAATGGCGTATAACTCATCAAAATCAAACAAGAACTGACGAAGCTACAGAGAAAAAAAATCGTTACTTAATAAAAAAAAATTAATTTTGAAACTTTGACTACGATTTTACGATAGTCTTAATTCAGAAAGGTACCTATCAAAGACAATATTATTAAAGTGAATTTAGTACTGCGTCGATTAAGCTATTTCAATCGAAAATCGGTTGGAAATTGACAGAGTTATTACTATTTAAATTATTTTAGATGATGACCATATTTAAAAATTCATACATTTTGATTATCTTTCAACTTCAAATTTTTATTGTGACTGAAAATAAAAAAAAATTAATCATTAAAATGCTAAATAACTTTATAGCTAAAAATGTTTGCTTGTTCTTCTGCGTTTATAAGACGAGTCATCTGTTTCACGTTTGAGTGACCAGCAGTAATTAGCTATCTTCCTAACTTGGTTCTTTCCTGTAAACCGTTTTTCAATGTTGGAGATTTCTTGGTGAAATCTTTCACCTTGTTCGTCGCTGAATTGACCAAGATTATCCGGGAAAAATTCCAAATGAGAATGCAAAAAGTGAATTTTTATAGACATGTTGCATCCCATTTCTCCATAAGCTTCCGAAAATTCATGGACCACCTCAACGTAATTTGAACTTTTCGTGTTTCCAAGAAAGTTTCGGCACAAAGAAATGAAACTCAGCCATGCTCTTTTCTCTACTGGGTTCAATTTTTTTATGAAGTCATCATCAGTCATAATCTTACGAATCTGCGGTCCAACGAAAACGCCTGTAATTCATGATCAAAATGTAAAAATAAATTAGGATGAAGAAGAATTCTTGTTGGGAAATTTTTATAAGTACCTTCTTTAATCTTGGCGTCACTCAACTTTGGGAATACAAGTTTCAGGTGTAGAAAAGCCTCGCTGTTTTTTTCGAGCCGTTTAACAAACTGTTTCATGTACCCCAATTTTAAATGCAATGGCGGCAAAATTATATCATCAGGCTTAACTAATGCAATATTGAGAACATTATTTTTGCCAATTTGAAACTTTCTCGGTGGCCATATGTTACACTTGTAATGATTTTTGGCACGACTGTCCCATTCACAAAAGTAACAAGGATATTTAGTGTAGCCACCTTGCATTCCAAGTAGAATTGTCAGGACTTTAAGGTCCGAGACAATCTGCCAGCGAAATTTATTGTATTTAAGCAATCGTAGAATTTTTTCCATCGTTTGATAAGTCTCTTTCATATCAGTAGCGTATGCCACTGGAACTGATGGCAATTCATTTCTGCTGTGCAGCAATACTGCTTTCAGACCTACGATGTTAGTCAATTGAAAATGAATTGAAAAATTGTATTCAAATTTAGTTCTCTCACCTCATAACACATTAAATACTTACTTTTGCAAGAACCGTCTAGAAATAATCGCCAATCTTGTGGACAGTGCACGTGATCGAGTGCAGCAAACAATTCATCCACATCAACGCAATAAACTAGTTTGTTATTGGTGTCATCAGCTTTGAAAATGTGTTCGAACGAAGATAGGTCTCTGTCTTGTGCAGACGTTACTTTAAAGTTACTGTCTACTATATTCCACTGCTTTAATCTGGAGGCCAGAATCTCTGTCTGTCTTATAGACAGATCCATATCCCGCACAAGATCACAATAATCGTGATTTGACACGAAATGACGTTCCGTTTCTATTGCTTTGGTTGGAAGGTACGGTTCGTCATTTACCTCATTAGAAGATTTGTGGCTTGAATCAGGAAATGTAGCTGGATTTTTGTCTTTAGTTCGCTGATCTTGTTTTCCTCTTGGAATCGGTTTCGATACTGTCAACACATTGGCATATTCTATGAGGTGGCGACTTTTATAGTGGTGACCAGTGATTTTTGTTTGGCAAAAGTAGCAATCCTCCGGCTTGTGATATATTTGATAATGCGAAGCCATAGGAGTCACAAACGGCAGACGCTGGTCATCGCATTTACTGGTTTTCCATTGTTTTAATGTTGTACAGCACATCGAACAAATATATTCGGGTTCATACCAAGCACTTTCCACGTATGAGCAACTGAAAAAGATGTTGAACGCTTCAACCACAGCTTTTTTTGTTCTTAAATCGAACCGATATTTCTTATCAACAAATAGACCGCAGGCGTAACAAAATTTGTTGCGCCTATCACACATTTTACCACACTTATTACACAATATAATTGCGAAGCGGTCGCAAGGTTGAATTGACGGCGTAAATTTATTAGATGACCACTCAAAATTTTTGGAAATGAATGTGTTAAAATAATTCCTCATACTTGCTATGTTTCTAGTAAAATAACGCAATGAAATGCGGTCAAAGTAGAAAAATTAAAAAAAAAAAAACTTTTCGCAAGGTAAATTTATTTAATAGCAGAAAAAATTTAATAGCTTCGTCAATTTTTGTCCGATTTCATTGCATGAGCACTCAAAATTTTTGGACATGAATGTACTTTCAAAATAATTCCTCATACTTGATATATTTTTAGTAAAATACTGCAATAAAATGCGGTCAAATTAGAAAAATTTGAAGAAAAAACAAATTTTCCAAGTTTACCCGATGAAAACTTACAACACGCTAGCTGAATATAGATCTTTATATCTCAATTTAAAGGTATAATCCTTACCTTTCCAAAACATATTTCATATTGAAAATCGGTAAAGAAATGGCCAAGTAATGAAAAGATTAGCGCGTACACTTCCGAAGAACGGTTTTTTAACGGTAAAGCAAGATTTTGAGGGTGTTACAAATTTTCCAAAAACCGTTTCGAGTTATATTCGACCAGGTGAACAATTTTCAATATGTCACTTTAAAAGTTCATTCAATTTTTTCCATTTTGTAACACTGTGTTATCGGTATGCGCAATAGAAGCACGTTCACACATATTGTTGATCACTCCGCGCACTATGTTGTTGTTTTAAGCATCTTCATTGCTGATTGATCGATTTACACGAATCTAATCAATTTCCACTTATATGGCATTTAATTCGATATCACAAAGTTTATTTTGCTTATTTTAATTGTTGCGTAAAGCGGTCAAATTGTATAAATCACTTTATTATGTGAGTGTTCATTTTGCACATAATCTTGATTATCACTTTGCACACTGCTTCTTCTTCTTCAAATTTGCGGCGACACACTCACTTATTGCATTTTCATAAATAACTTTAATTTCGAGACATTGTGAGATTATAATAAAACGTTGCACTGTTGCGTACATTCCGTAACAATAAATATATACAATTGAAAAAATAAATATACTATTGCATTTTATATGCACATTCTTGCATACATAAAACGAAGTTGTG
The DNA here is from genome assembly GCA_963971545.1 of Philophylla caesio. Classification (NCBI taxonomy): domain Eukaryota; kingdom Metazoa; phylum Arthropoda; class Insecta; order Diptera; family Tephritidae; genus Philophylla; species Philophylla caesio. Next base: position 68,259,489 of record OZ020606.1, read on the forward strand.
ATTTATTATTGAGTTTTTTGCCTGGCGTGATTAGGCTACTTTTTTGGCAGAGATTTCGAGAGATAAAATAAACATTTTCTAGAAAGCTTTTCAACTACTGTCATAGCCACAGAAACTCGAATAATGGCAACTTTCATTCGTTTGGCAGGCTCAGTAGCAGAATTCGAAACTGACTATAACAGCGCTGACGCAGCTGAACATACAAAACACTCATTGCAATTGAGCAAGGCGAACTCAAAGCTTTATGGGGAAAAACTAAAGGAGCTTATGATGAACTCGTTGGTTCTACACAGCTATCTTCAAAGGACCTCATAGCAATAAAAAAGAAATATAAAATGAGTTATTACAGTTTTGTTCGCTGCCAGACAACCATGGCCGAACTTTCCGAAAAATTAACCAAATCGGAAAAGGTCACTGAAGGCAAACCTGCTCGCGAGCACAATATTCATTTGCCTCCATGCGATACAGACGTCTTTAGGGGAGATTATCTCTCATGGCCTTCTTTCCGAGATATGTTCACGGCCATATACATAATAAACAAACGTCTTACCCCAAAGGTGCCTATTGACAAACAAAGGTTTTTCAACAGCCTGGAAAAATCTCAATGACAGACTAGTGTCAACACACAGCTAAAGCTTCTATTTAGCTTAAAGCCAGTTGAGAGCGAATGCGGTAGCTCTATCAAAAAGTTGCAGCGCAACACAAATAGTTGCATCTCATCACTTCAATGGCATCAAATTGTTATCTCTGATTGGGACGCAAATATTACATACTTGTGCTCAACAGAACGGCTAGAATGCACACTGGCACTATGGGAACAATCCATTGAAAACAAAACCGAAATATCCAAATGGGAGGATATGGATCGATTCCTCTCAAATCGTTTTCAGACGTTAGAAAGAGTGTCAGGCTTGAGAGCCAGTAAAATTTCACAGGCACCTAAGCCACAAAGCCTGTGACAAAACACTGACATTCCTCCAAAAAATTTAGGCGAGTATCCAACGAACGAAAAGCAACATTCATGCAAAATTTGCCAAAGTAATGACAACAAATTGCGAAATTGTCAAAGATTCCGACAATTAACCACGACTCAAAGAATAGAGTATGTCAAAAGCAATAATGGTTGCTTGAACTGCTTATCATTTGGGCACACGGTGTCAAGATGTACAAGCTCCTTCGATTGCAGTACGTGCCACTCGCGACATCACACACTGCTCCATGTGCAAGCATTCCAGCCAAAAGCAACAGCTCAGAGGGGAACTTCGAACCCCCAAGACAACATACCTTCCACTTTAGAGGCAAGGACAGTGGAGACGAGAATCTACAAATAATAATGAGACAGTTGTGAAAAACGTTAACTCATTGATTCGGGGTCTGAGTGTTCATTCATTACGGAAAATCTCAAGCGCAGAATCAACATCCCGTCACAGCGGTTATGTGCCCAAGTGTCGGGTATCAATAAAACCGAGTCTGCGCAAGTTAAAGAAGCGTGCGCAATACAACTGCGGTCATCCGCAGACCCACTAGTAAAGATCGAAACAGTGGTTCTTGTTTTACCACAGCTAAGGAGATGCATATTACGAAGAGTTTTTTAAATCAACAACCCAACGAAAGGCAGTCGGTAAATACATGGTATCGCTACCTTTTCGATATGATTTTCCGAATCATATCTCTGTAGGGCCTTCGTTAAAAGGTGTATGCTCTCAATTATACCGGAATGAGACGCGACTAGCGACCTACAATCGGAATACAACAGGTTGTTGGGGGATACGAGACACTTCGACACATGTCGAAAATTATTAACAACGTGGCGGCGGAATCCACCGATTGCTATGTATCGGCAAATTCTGATATATAAAAACCAAGTAAAGTTCCAACGTATTTTCAGAAACAGTCCTCAGGAACCAATCAGTTTATATCAATTAAAAACCGTGACCTTTGGTATCAACTGTGCCCCATTTCTGGCATTAAGGACATTACATCAATTGGCCGACGACGTGGAAACGTCCCACCCACGAGCATCGACTATTCTCAAGCGATGCATGTATGTCGATGACGTTCTCGCTGGTGAACACCGAATAGATGCTGCTATAAAAGCGCGAGACGAGTTAACGCACGTACTACAATCGGCTATCGCCAAACTTTTCGATCCTCAAGGTTGGCTCGCGCCCATAATCATTATTGCAAAAATTAGCATGCAAAATATATGGTTGGAAAAAATAGGCTGGGATGAAGAAGTATCGCCAACCACCCTGGAGCGATGGCATACCAAGATCGGACCAATTCGCACCAACGGAAGAGGCTGAGATACATGGTTTAAGCGATGCTTCAGAAAAGGGATATGGAGCAACTATTTACTTACGGGTTAAGACTGCAGAAAAGTGTTCGTCAACTTACTCATGGCAAAAACAAGAGTAGCCCCAGTAAAAACAATATGCTTACTCAGATTAGAGCTGTGTGACGCAGTCCTGTTAGCGGATATTGTCGAAACAGTCACAGACAAACTTAAGTTTGGTAATTTAAAAATAAATCGTTGGACTCACTCAACAATTGTGTTTACTTGGATTCGGAAACCACCCTGCTCTTGGTCAACCTTTGTGGCACACAGAATATCTAAAATAATAGAAAAGGTTGGAAACAAAACCTGGTGTCATGTGGATTCTGCATCGAATCCTGCAGATTTAGCTAGCAGAAGATTATTAGCTAGCGAGATGATCGATAATGTCTTGTGGTGGCAGGGACCTCCTTGGCTGCAAGAAGACAATTCCCAATGGCCAGCACAAGAAGAAATTTATAACACAGTCATTGAGGAAAAAAGGTACAGGTTCACACGGGTGCCACACATGCAAACAACATTAACATTTTTCTCGACCGATTTTCAGATCTTCCTAGGGCTTTGCGAGTTATCTCATACATTTGGAGATTATTTCAAAGAACATACTCAAAAACAAAATCTTCAGTTCAAGCAAAGTCTTGCCTCATTTCATCTGATGAAATTAAAGCAACGACTCAACGCTTAATAAGCCTTCCTCAAAAGCAATATTACTTAGAGGAATACAAGAGTCTAAAATCTGATAAGTCGATTGTGGGTCGAAAAGTGAAATATTGCCTCTCAACCCATTCATCGATTCAGCTGATATTATAAGGATCAGAGGCCGATTAGGTGCTTCGTTAGACGTAATGAACGACACCCCATCATATAACCGTATGATTGCAGGTTGTCCTGACTCATAGTTCAGTTTATCCATCGCATTTCCCTTCATGGAGAAAATCAACTCATGCTACGCATAATCCGAACACAGTAATATATCCCACGGGTAAAAAAAATTATCCGATCTGTCATTCATAATTGTAAGGTGTGCACCATTCATAAAAAACGCACTCAAACGCAAATTATGGGCATCTTACCCCAGGAACGCACCACCTACTCCCGGGCCTTCACAAATAGTGGAGTAGACTTCGCAGGACCCTTTGAATTTAAAAGCTATCGCGGTAGAGGATGTCGAATTTCGAAAGGATACGTCTGCTTATTTGTAAGTTTCACCACCAAAGCCAAACGCCTCGAAGCTACCACCGACCTCAGTACTGCGTCCTTTTTGGCAGCATTTGCCCGTTTTACTGCGAGACGAGGTTGTCAGCAAAACGTTTATTCCGACAATGGCACTTACTTCGTCGGAGCTTCTCGATCTTTACGATCCAAAGCCTTCATGGCTGAAGCACGTAGTAGCACCTTATCTAAGTATTCGCACCAATGGCGACCGGCTGTAGCTCCACACATGGGCGGATTGTGGGAGGCGAAGCTTTAAGAATCATTTCAAGAAAGTTACATCTAATACTAAATAAACATTAGAAGAGTTTATGACTCTCCTATGTCCAATCATGCCTTAACTCACGCCCAATAAGTCCAGCTTCGAATAACCCATCAGACCTGGAGCCGCTTACACCAGGCCACTTCTTAGTGGGGGGACGTCAATTGGCTCCACGCGAGCCTGACAACCACGAAAACCCTGCCTCTGTAATAAATCGATGGGAAAAGCTCAAGGCCCTCCATCAAACATTTTGTACAAGATGGAAGTCCGAATACTTGAGTAGGATGCAAAAACGCATAAAATGGAAGCATCCACAAAGTAATCTACAAAGTGGAGACCTTGTTGTGATCAAGGAAGAGAACCTACCACCTAATGAATAGAGACTGGGACGAGTCGTGAAATTATCCCCAGGCTCCGATAATCGGGTCAGAGTCGCAGAGGTTACAACTGAAAAGGAACAAGTTACCAGACCAATTGCAAAATTGGTCCTGCTACCACACTGCAGAGAAACCAGCACAAAGATATCAACTTCCCAGTAAAGCCACCGAACCATCTTCCCAACAAGTCCTAAAGAAAATCTAGAAATTTGCATATAACCCGGCAAACACAACCCCCGCGTTACAAATTAAAAAATATAAGATATTAGGATTTAACCTTGGAATTCGGTTAGGTATCCTTTATTTTTACAATATCGAATTTTTCGACCGATTTCAGCCGATATAGAGTATATTTTCAAGAGGAAGAAATAACGTAAATTAAGTCTTGTAAATTTTCCTGAAGTTGGTTATCACGTAGTGAAAAGTGGTGTAAGGAACAGTAAAATCATTTCTTTTTAATAGACGCGGTGTTTTACAATACATACAAAGGTTGAAAATTTGTGTAAACTTTTTTTATTTTAACATCATTTAAGTGGTTCTAATAAAGCTTTTCCACTTTCAATTTTAAACTGCTCTGTAGTACAAAAACCTTACCAGGAAAAAAGTAAATTGCTAATGGTGTGTTAAATATATATGTGTGTGTGCGCTTGTATGCACGCCGTCTAATAAGAATACAAATTTGCAAAACAAATAGATTTGCACCGTACTTTATCGCTAAGACAAACCCTAAAAACAAGTATTTTAAAACAGTGTATTTTATTTTGAGAATCTTTGTTTTTCAACGTTTCTATATTACTTAGTTATCATAAAATGAATAACGATATCGATACACCTCAAAAGAGCGCTAATGATAAGCGAATGTCTAAAATTATAGTAAATTCAACTTTTCAGCTGGCAGAAAAGCCATTTAGTTGATTGGGCGAATGGCATGACTTTACCCCAGTTCTGAACAAAGTGAACTGTGCGACGAATCAAAAGGCTGACCCAAAACTACATACAGCACACGAATACCTCGTACCAAAACAAAAACAAGAAATGCTTGCATACATTTTTTTTCCAACAGAGTTACGACCAGTTGGGGATGGGTGGATTTGTATCAATAAGTTTAGAGGCGCATTTGAGGGAGCGCCAAATTTGTATTATTCAAATTGGCCGCTCGAAGTGTCCTCCACTTTACGAATAATAAAGGTTGATGTTGGCATCTAGGTTTCAGTGGAGATGGCTCGTTACTTATGATATATAAGTACATTTTATGAAACGATCCATTCGTTTGGCTATACCAAATACATACATCTCCCGGAGTTAACCCCTCCGGCTTCATCGACATCGTCTTCCACTACAGCCACAACAAGCATCGACCACGCTATACAAGTAGCGTTAAGAAATGTTACGCGATACACATGCCCGCCAGCGGAGACGAAACCGGCCCCCTGTATATATAAGGTTATATGCGAATTTGCAATGGTGAATGCAAGGGAGGGAAGTCAAACGAGATCGCATTATACATTTCAGTCATACATATAAACATGTGTGTATATTAATTACTTTACATTTAGAAATAAGTTAAGAAAATAAGCGAGTATAACTATATCCTGTTCAGATTATATCCAATCAAAGTTAGTTATCGTTACTTTATGAATTAGTTCACTCATACACGTACTGTGGGTGCGTTAAAAAGTTAGACACGAGACCGTCGAGGAGGTGAAATTTAAGATAGCAGGACAACACAAAACTGAAGCTTATGTAGAAGATACTATCCCAATATGGAATTATCAATAACATGGTTGCAAATTAAACTTTTTACTAAGTAGGTACGACTTCGTAATCTAGATGAGCAAATCTTATTTCTCCGTTTTCTAATTATGCATTGTATTGCGCTTGGTGTATAGGAGAGATTAAACGCAAGGACACAGTTTATGTGCACATAGGTATATATGTTTGTATGTATACACAGCTCGAGTTTACCAAGCATACATTTGTTGCAAAAAAGAATGTGGTCGACTGTTTCATCGCAGAACACTATACATATACAATAAGCATATTAAGTTTATAGAATCCTAATTACTATAAATATAACTAAAAAAAAAAAAACATACTCAGTGCGATGTCGCATTTGCTAATTACATGAGTGTTCCCTGCATTCGTGGCTTTCCTTTTCGGGTTGGATGTCACCGAGTTATACTGAATGTTTTTCAGATGGGTGGCTCGACGAGTGAATCCGGCAAACGCCAGTATGGGCCTGTAACTTCTTTCACGGCACATCGCCTCATGATCAACTTTTCTTTCGCAAGACCAAGGTCTTGCCTTGGAGTTACGGGCCCTTAGTTGCCTGAAAACAGATGAGCGCAGAGACATCTAAAAGGTGCGTGTTTTCCTGGAAGGAAGTAGTGAAAAAATACAGCAACTCTTACTATTGCTAATAGTTTGGTACCCGCCAGCGCATCTAAAACCTTGCAATTAATGCATTATCTCCATTGTACCTCTGGACGACAAATTGTACTATAATTTCCTTAGGTTATTGCTTATACTTAAGCATAACATTCCTTTTGACTGATGTTTCGCAGCGCCATTGGCGATTTGATATATGCATAATATGTGCAGCGGGCGCACCAGCAGTTGTCGTAATGCAGGGCGTTGCTCTGGCATGCATACGGCTACCGCGGCTGTTTCCAGCGTACTTAGGTATCCTTCAGTGGGTTGGGTACGCATGATATAACCACTGTTCCCGGCCGATATGAGTTTGCACTTATCACATTTATCGTGTCAATTGGGGGGATCTAGTTGCATGTTTTTCCTGAAATGAAGAAATAATTAATAAAAGTATGCAATAGTTATGGAAAGTTGCTACATATCATACCCGTAACTATTAAAAATATACTTGCGTAATAATAAAATCCGTTTTACGCCGCCTCATGCTAATTTTGCTGAATGACAGCTGAGTCAATTCAAGATAATGGCATGGTATGGTGTGTTGAGTAACTCACACACGGTGCTGCTATACGATAACATTTAAAGTAGCAGGGAACTTTCAATTGTGTCCGCACCTAATTTTGTTTTTCTTTTTTTTGCCAACATCAAACTAAACCAACTTACATCATTGAAAGGTACAATTATTTGAATGAAATTAAAATAAATTTTGGTGCAACATTCACGGTATATACAATTGAATTTAAATATCATGCCTGTATAAATTGGGGCAGACCCAACTAGTTAGGCCACCACTGTGGGTTGTCATCCTGCGGTGTAGCCGAGTACAGAACCGAAAACGGCTAGTATCGTAAATTTTTGGGTGGCAGGCTATGATGACAGCTAAAAGTAACCACTTCTATTGGGCAGTAAGCGATGTTCATGGAGACGTTTCGAAAATCTCACTTACCATAAAAATAATGAATGAAGGAAAGAGTGTGTCATTTTTCAATTATTTCAAAATAATGAATAGATAAGTGTGTCAATTTTCAACTTTACCAAAATTCCAAATAATTTATTTACAAGTATTGTAAAATACAAGTCCCAACTTTCTTTATCCACGCTGGGCACAAAGGGTTGGGTCGCGTGATCACCCCGCCGCTGGACCTCCACCCGGGATGGGCTTGGAATCACCCAATCGAATCCTGGGTTGGGTCGTGTAATCACACCGTCGCCGAAACACCACCCGACGTGTTCCAATGCCCCGGGGGTCAATAATTACGCACAGGGTCATGCGTTATTTTACCGGGGTGGGCTTTGAATCTCCCAGTCGACTCCTGAAAAAAAAATTATAAAAAATTAAATTAAATGAGATAAAATAAAAATATGCATGCAATACGTAAATTAATACTTACAATATTGGATCCTTCATAGTTCGACCTGTCTTCAGCCGCGTTCTTTGTGTTTATGTACCGAATGACCGCTAGCCAGTCAAGACATTGGCTTGGTATGGGGTGGTGAAAACCACACACACAGCGTCACCATATGTTATCTGTGTATTTCCGATGCAAGACAAATTAGGACAAACAGATGTACACGTAGTACCTCAAGAATGGGCACCTTCAGCACACCCATTAGCACAAATTTCGCACGTTCACATATCATGCCAGTAATTGACAGCATGCTGGCAATTTAACATAAACCAACTAAAATAATGATTAAGTGCTTTCAAATTAATTTACACGATTGCAAGGCGGCACAAGATCTTTTAAAGCAGGCAATCTAAGAGCAAAATATCGATATTGCACTCATCAGTGAGCAGTACAAAGAACCCTCAGTGGAAGGAAATTGGCTGCAAGACAGAAGGAAAAAAGCTGAAATCTGGGCATGCGGGGCCACGCCCATCGAAATCGAAAGGTAATAGTCAACATGAGGGCATCATCTACGCAAAAATTGGTGGAATTTTACTGCTGCTGCTACGCGCCTCCAAGCGAACCAATAGAAAGTTATAAAAACATGCTGAGCCGTCTGGTAATCGATGCTGCGGGAAAAGCACCACTCGTAATATCTGGAGACTTCAACTCGTGGGCAGTTGAATGGGGCAGTCCAAAAACAACCCCACGGGACCAGGCGCTGCTTGAAGCCTTCTCTAGTCTTAACATCGTGCTGCTCAACAAAGGAAGGAAAAATACCTACCAAAAAGGCAATGCGGGTTCGATCATCGACCTGACATTCAGCAGCTCTGCGATATTCAATAAAGTAACATGGGGCGTCTCAGAGGAGTTTACATTCAGCGACCACTTTGCCATCTACTTAACCATCCACCCGTCTCGAAACTCCGCGAATAAAAGGAGAGCGTCGAAAGTGCAAACCAGTGGATGGAAAACAAAAATGTTAGATAACAGCATATTAGAAGACATGACAGAACTCGTACCAGACACACTTGATGGAAGCTCTGGAAGCCCCAACACAAAAAGAGTGGTAACCGAGGAGCACCAGCGTACTGGTGGACAAACAAAATAGCGGAGCTAAGAGGGGAATGCCAAAGAATGCGCCGGCAACACCGGAGACAAAGGGCAAGAAACAATCCCCAGTATCAACACCTCAAAGCTGCATACAAGCACAGCCGGATAAAACTACGAAAAACAATATAAAATAGCTAGCGCGAGGCCTTCGCAGAGCTAGTAAAAGACGTCGACGACAATCCTTGGGGTAGCGGATAAAACATCGTCCTGAAAAAACTGAAAGGGTGCAACGCCAAACCGTCAGTATGCCCACTCATAATGAAGCGAATCGTCTCAGGCCTTTTCCCACAGAAAGAAGTATGCAGTGGACTGAGGGAGCTAGTAGTAGAAACTGCCGAGATCCCTCCGGTAACAAATAATGAAGTGCTCGCTGCTGCAGCTAGAATTAAAACCAGCAAGTCCCCAGGTATGGATGGAATCCCGAATAGCATTCTTAAATATGTAGTTAAGAAGAAGACTGAAACCTTCAGCAATCTATACACGAAATGCATTGAAGAAGGTATTTTTCCAAAGAAATGGAAGCGGCAATGGCTATTTCTGCTACCCAAAGGCAACAAGCTCCCAGAAGAGCCTTCTTCATACAGGCCTCTGTGCATGCTGGACACTGCAGGGAAAATATTTGAAGCAATCAAGCGCCCGACTCCAAGAGTTTACGGAAGGTGACGACAGCCATTCAAATAAACAATACGGTTTCCGAAAAATGCGGTCAACTGTCGATTCCGTTGTCTGTCTGCGATATAGCGCGTAAAAAGATGGTTCGAAGAAACTTAACAATACTGCGCTGTAGTCACGCTGGATGTATAAAATGCATACAACTCCGCCAACTGGAACTACATAGTTAAGGCACTGATAGAGATGAAAATTCCAGACTACTTGACCCTAATACTCCTAAACTATTTTAGCGAAAGAGAGTTATTTTATGACACAAATGAAGGTCCAAAAAGGTACCATGTCACAGGTGGTGTGCCACAGGCTTCGGTCCTCGAGCCAATCCTTTGAAACATCATGTATGATGGCATCCTTAAAATTGAAAATCCCGAGGGCGTGTCTATAATACGCTATGCGGATGACATAGCAATCGTAGTAGTGGCAAAACATTTGGTGGACGTGTCGCGTATGTGGAGCGAAGCAATAGAGTCAGCAAAAACTTGGCTGCAGAACGCGGGACTAGAGTTGGCTGATCAGAAGACAGAGGCATTGCTCATGACCAGTCGAAAAAAGCTGGAAAAGATTTAAATCCACGTAGGAGAACACACCGTAACGTCAGCGCAAACTTTAAAATATCTCGGCGTCGTACTCGATCCTCGACTTAACTTTAAGGAACAATAGAAATATGTTAGCGAGAAGGCAACGACGACGAATATGGCTCTAGCAAGACTCAGCCAAATATGAGAGGCCCAAAACAGAAACAAAGGACCCTGCTTGCGAGCGTCGGCTCATCCGTGTGTACGCGGCACGAATCTGGACAAGCGCGACCCCTATAACCACATTCATGAGAACACCAGCCTCAGTACACAAATTGCAAATTTGCTGGCTGGAAGATGTCCGGTAGACATAGCTGCAAGAACGGCGGTAGCAATAAAGCATAGCCCAAGTGAACGCAGCAAGATCCTGCAACAATACACCGACGAGTGGCAACAAAGGTGGGACTCGTCCCCAAAAGGACGTTGGACAAAGAGATTGATCCCAAGGGTAGACGAGTGGATTAAGAGAAAACACGGAATAACAAACTTCTACCTTACCCAAACTTACCTTACGTTATATGGGAAAGGCAGTGTCTCCGGAAGACTTGCTGAAGGTTATGCTGTCCGATAAAGATATTTGGCATAAATGTGTAGACACCATCACGGGAGTAATGAAAAGATTTCGAATAGACGAGCGATACGCGAACCGCGCAGAACTATAACGCACGCTGAGTGAAGACGAAGAATAACGTCCAGTGCCTGCCCTGCGAAGTAATATCGGAATTGATAGCCCCGCAGGGGTGTCACAGACCCAGCGTACGAATGAGGATGGGTTTAGTCCGTAGGTGTCTGGAGGCAAATCGGGCATGCGGGCAGCACGGGCTGCTCGTATCTATGAAGATTCCTTCTCCTTGGTCGTAACCGAAAAAAAAAAAAAAAAAAAACACCCACACACACACACATTCATTTGTCGGAATGCCGGTACTTGTTGTCAAACGTTGCACTAAGTTAAGGGGAAAGTTAACGAAAGGGCACTGTTTGGCGGTTCAACGGCGGTTTGAACAAATTCCGACTTTTCACTTATTTTCCGAAGACAAGATCAACAGGTCCTACAGCAGCCACCACGCCACAACGGAGGTAAATTATTCGCATTTATACGTTCATATCATCTCCGATTATTTTCAATCTTTATAACGTTTTAAAACTGAATAAAATCCATTATAATTAAACATCACATTCGTTGTTCATTTCTTTTCATACAACATTACAATGTTGCGTATATTCCGTATACGCGACCGTAAAAATAATGTGTTCTTAGCGGATATGGCTGAACTTTGTCTAAATCAAATTAATTTAATTTAATTCCAAAGAATTTTGGAACCATCTTGGAATTTGTTTATGTTAATGATATATCTAAATCATCTATGAATTATTATTATTTCAAAAGTTTGTACCTAAACGTGTTTGCGTACAAAAAGAAAAATCACAAACTTTATGGGATCACGGAAAGTTGTTCCAACCAATATGAATATTAAATTACCTGGATCTGACGATTAAGATGAACAAGATCGCTCAAAAACTTAATTACGAGATTTACATAAAGCCGACAGCTACAGACACCATAATACAGAACACATCAAATCATCCAGAACTCAAATACGCCGCCAAACAACAGATATACAAAAGAACTTGGGCAGTAATGACTTGTACAGGGAAAACGGCATACAAACTTGAGAACTTTTTCAGAAAATATAGTATCCACACGGCGGTCAAGACAATAAACAAATGGGAAAAATACTTAAAAGCTGCACTAATGAAGAAGACCCACTAAACAAACAAGGCGCGTATAAGCTGACTTGTGAGTGTCAATATAGCATATTACAAACAGGACGTAAAATAAAAACAAGGTTTCGTGAACACAGAAGGGACTACAAAAACCCACGGCTATACCTGAATCTAATTTTTAAAACCACTTGGTAAACGATAAATGTTCGCCCGCCGTTAAGGTACTGCACATACAACAAAAAGGACGGCGGCGAATGCTCTTGAAACATGGAAATATATAAACAAAATCATTTGATGAAACGATAATAAACGAACAAATAAACAGCAACTCCGATACGATATGTGCACCATTAAGGCTTGTTTACAAAAAAAAACTTCAGATACTAAGGACACTTAACATTGGTTACATTGACGATTAAGTATGCACCAATACCTGCTTGGAACGAAAAAACGAAATAAATACGGAACAACAGACCTAGACTGAACAGAACGAAAATTAATACTCAAGATGGCACAACGTCAAAACCGGTTTGTCATCAAACTTGTCAAAAGATGGCGAAAAATCGGTTCAACAAATATCAACATTCCACCCTGTCGGAAAAGAGAAAGAAGAAAATCATAATTAAACAGTATTAAGTAAAAAATTAAAATAGAAAAAAAATTGTAATGTTAGTTTTATAAAGATTTAAAATTTGAGATCCATAAATGTAACGAACAATTAGACACCTAAAAAACTAAACGAAAACAGCTGTTTTAAGTATGACTATCAAAGAGTAGAGAAAAAATACGCGCAAATTTAAACAAATACACAAAATTTAAAGCAAATAAAAAACAACACAGCAAATCAACTAATGACTCGGTATTGAAAGGCTAAATTAAAATGTATTAAAGTCAATACGAAAACGCTCCACCAATATTATACTTAGCTTTAAATGCGCACAGATAAATCACCGAAACTTTATATCACAAAATTATTTATTAATAAATGTAATAATACACAATTTAAAAAAGGATATACAGCTTGACGTTTGCGTAGTATGATCTCAGTTATCGACCATTTCTTAAATTAATTTTTGGTGACAAGTGTTTCGGTAGTTCCGGAGTTGCCGTGCCGCTTCGATTCAATAAAGTATTTGCATGGAATTCTCCGTGAACATTTTTTATAACTAATGATCTCTCTTGTTTTCGCTCTCCGTGCGCCTGACAGTATATCTTAGCAATTTTTCAAATATGTTAAATACAGCCGTCCCAGTTTCACATTTCAATTTCATAATGTGATTTTAAAAATTTCCTGTGAAAGTGAATTATTGTGCTCCCAATTACACAAATTTCTTCGTATATCAGGTCATCCTTGTCACACATATCGGTTATCGTTGTGGCAATTCACAAACAGCTGTTGTTGAAATTTCCCTTTCGGACTCAGCTATGTATTTTTTTTGAGGAGTCATCAGCAAAACACTTAAAAATACGCATATTTCAATGAATAACTAATGCAGAAATGTCATAAATGGCTTCTATGTACAAACATCAAAGAATATTTAAAAAATTATTCCAATCGAAAATAATTAAACATTCACACACTTTTTGTCATTTACTTTTCATGTCACATACAACCAAGCATTCGGATTCAATTCACAAAAATGTATGTATGTAAATATGAAATTGGGATCACCAACATGTGATTTCAAACCGAATCCACAGAGAAATTTGTAAATGTAAAACTGGGTGTGATGGGATTGACGAAGAGGTATTCTGTGGTATTGTTTAAAATGCAGATCAACTGAGGTTGAACTTTTTAAATTTTTTTTTAGAAATAAGAAATTGATTTTTCGAACTCGACAAAGATCTGCGAGTACTTAATCATAAATTTAAAATTTATGAAAATGGTGGGAACAGCAAACGTAAACGAATTAACGGTCCGTCCAAGGAAAGCATTCCCGCTCCCCTTGCAATTATTCAAAATAATATAGAGAGCCTCAACCCCATTCAATTGAGCTTTTTAATATTTTGTCGCCCTCCCTTCCGGCTCAGGGTACCTTTTCATCATCTTCTTCAAGAGCTATCTGTATATCTTTTTCTTATATAAAAGGAAGTACAAAACTTCTAGCATCTTTAAGTGAGACTGACTGCTCTGCAAAAGAGCTGGATATAGTTCCTTTGAGAAAATCGATTTTGTTTCTAGATTTGCTAGGAACACATCTTCTGATGATATTGATATTTACATTTCCTCAAAAATTAAGACTTGTAACTTAACAATCCGAACTTTAAACACGAACCTAACGTATCATCCTTCAAAATTGATGTGGCACTCTTATTTTTGGCCAACCGGAGCATTTGTTCGCGAGTTTGAATCTAAGCCTCATAAAAATAAAATTAATAATTTAGCATCAATTTTTCAACCTGAAACTGTATCAAAAAACTAATTCCAAATTCTGCTTTAAGTATTGTATACCAAAACGTTAAAAGTTTAAATACTAAATTGAACGATTTATATTTAAAAGGCTTATACTGTCACTATAACGTTTTTTGCTTTACTTCAACCTTGGTCGAACCACATGTTTTTAATTCAGCGATCCTTCCAAACTATATCAAATTTATAGAAATGACCGTAAGGACGGAATAAGTGGTGGTGTTCTCTTTGTGGTTCATTCTTCAATACCATCCGAAGTAGTTACTGTCCCCTTTATTAAGTCAACCGAATTTAAAGCAATACGGGTTCTGGTAGGCAACGGTTTCATTTATTTAGCCATTTCTTACATCCCTCTTATTCTGACTTATCGCTATATTCTCAACATATTGCGCTACTTATATCCTTAAGTTCAATGATAACATCATATGACTCGATGTTTGTACTTGGCGACTTCAATTTGCCAGGCATTTGATGGACCCTCATAGATAACTTTATCGTTCCAATTTCATCAAGGGATAGGTATAATGTGTTCTTAGAGGATATGGCTGAACTTTGTCTAAATCAAATTAATTTAATTCCATTTCAAAAGTTTGTACCTAAACGTGTTTGCGTACAAAAAAAAATCACTTGACAAGGGATCACGGAAAGTTGTTCCAACCAATATGAATATTAAATTACCTGGATCTGACGATTAAGATGAGCAAGATCGCTCAAAATCTTAATTACGAGATTTACATAAAGCCGACAGCTACAGACATCATAATACATAACACATCAAATGATCCTCAAGAACACAAATACGCCGCTATAAGACAACTAACAAAAGAATAACTCTATCGAAAGAGCTGTACGAAAGGATATAAACACAATATACAATATAGCCACAAACAACAGATATACAAAAGAACTCGTGGATAAATTCAGAAATAATGCAATTCAAAAAAGAAGCGGCAGAGAGATAGACAAAAAAACTTGGGCAGTAATGACTTGTACAGGGAAAACAACATACAAACTTGAAAATTTTTTCAGAAAACATAATATCCACACGGCGATCAAGACAAGAAACAATATGGGAAAAATTCTTAAAAGCAGTACTAATGAAGAAGACCCACTGAACAATCAAGGCGTGTATAAGCTGACCTATGAGTGCCAATATAGCTATATAGGTCAAACAGGACGTAAAATAAAAACAAGGTTTCGTGAACACATAAGGTACTGCACGTACAACAAAAAGGACGGCGGCTGAATGCTCTTGAAAACATGGAAATATATAAACAAAATCATTTTATGAAACGATAATAAACGAACAAATAAACAGCAACTCCGATACGATATGTGCACCATTAAGGCTTGTTTACAAAAAAAAACTTCAGATACTAAGGACACTTAACATTGGTTACATTGACGATTAAGTATGCACCAATACCTGCTTGGAACGAAAAAACGAAATAAATACGGAACAACAGACCTAGACTGAACAGAACGAAAATTAATACTCAAGATGGCACAACGTCAAAACCGGTTTGTCATCAAACTTCTCAAAAGATGGCGAAAAATCGGTTCAACAAATATCAACATTCCACCCTGTCGGAAAAGAGAAAGGAGAAAATCATAATTAAACAGTATTAAGTAAAAAATTAAAATAGAAAAAAAATTGTAATGTTAGTTTTATAAAGATTTAAAATTTGAGATCCATCAATGTACCGAACAATTAGACACCTAAAAAACTAAACGAAAACAGCTGTTTTAAGTATGACTATCAAAGAGTAGAGAAAAAATACGCGCAAATTTAAACAAATACACAAAATTTAAAGCAAATAAAAAACAACACAGCAAATCAACTAATGACTCGGTATTGAAAAGCTAAATTAAAATGTATTAAAGTCAATACGAAAACGCTCCACCAATATTATACTTAGCTTTAAATGCGCACAGATAAATCACCGAAACTTTATATCACAAAATTATTTATTAATAAATGCAATAATACACAATTTCAAAAAGGATATACAGCTTGACGTTTGCGTAGTATGATCTCAGTTATCGACCATTTCTTAAATTAATTTTTGGTGACAAGTGTTTCTGTAGTTCCGGAGTTGCCATGCCGCTTCGATTCAATAAAGTATTTGCATGGAATTCTCCGTGAACATTTTTTATAACAAATGATCTCTCTTGTTTTCGCTCTCCGTGCGCCTGACAGTATATCTTAGCAATTATTCAAATATGTTAAATACAGCCGTCCCAGTTTCACATTTCAATTTCACAATGTGATTTTAAAAATTTCCTGTGAAAGTGAATTATTCTGCTCCCAATTACACAAATTTCTTCGCATATCAGGTCCTTGTCACACATATCGGTCATCGTTGTGGCAATTCACAAACAGCTGTTGTTGAAATTTCCCTTTCGGATTCAGCTATGTATTTTTTTCGAGGAGTCATCAGCAAAACACTTAAAAATACGCATATTTCAATGAATAACTAATGCAGAAATGTCATAAATGGCTTCTATGTACAAACATCAAAGAATATTTAAAAAATTATTTCAATCGAAAATAATTAAACATTCACACACTTTTTGTCATTTACTTTTCATGTTACATACAACCAAGCATTCGGATTCAATTCACAAAAATGTATGTAAATATGAAATTGGAATCACCTACATGTGATTTCAAACCGAATCCACAGAGAAATTTGTAAATGTAAAACTGGGTGTGATGGGATTGACGAAGAGGTATTCTGTGGTATTGTTTAAAATGCAAATCAACTGAGGTTGAACTTTTAAAATTTTTTTTAGAAATAAGAAATTGATTTTTCGAACTCGACAAAGATCTGCGAGTACTTAATCATAAATTTAAACTTTATGAAAATGGTGGGAACAGCAAACGTAAACGAATTAACGGTCCGTCCAAGGAAAGCATTCCCGCTCCCCTTGCAATTATTCAAAATAATATAGAGAGCCTCAACCCCATTCAATTGAGCTTTTTAATATTTTGTCGCCCTCCCTTCCGGCTCAGGGTACCTTTTCATCATCTTCTTCAAGAGCTATCTGTACATCTTTTTCTTATATAAAAGGAAGTACAAAACTTCTAGCATCTTTAAGTGAGACTGACTGCTCTGCAAAAAAGCTGGATATAGTTCCTTTGAGAAAATCGATTTTGTTTCTAGATTTGCTAGGAACACATCTTCTGATGATATTGATATTTACATTTCCTCAAAAATTAAGACTTGTAACTTAACAATCCAAACTTTAAACACGAACCTAACGTATCATCCTTCAAAATTGATGTGGCACTCTTATTTTTGGCCAACCGGAGCATTTGTTCGCGAGTTTGAATCTAAGCCACATAAAAATAAAATTAATAATTTAGCATCAATTTTTCAACCTGAAACTGTATCAAAAAACTAATTCCAAATTCTGCTTTAAGTATTGTATACCAAAACGTTAAAAGTTTAAATACTAAATTGAACGATTTATATTTAAAAGGCTTATACTGTCACTATAACGTTTTTTGCTTTACGTCAACCTTGGTCGAACCACATGTTTTTAATTCAGCGATCCTTCCAAACTATATCAAATTTATAGAAATGACCGTAAGGACGGAATAAGTGGTGGTGTTCTCTTTGTGGTTCATTCTTCAATACCATCCGAAGTAGTTACTGTCCCCTTTATTAAGTCAACCGAATTTAAAGCAATACGGGTTCTGGTAGGCAACGGTTTCATTTATTTAGCCATTTCTTACATCCCTCTTATTCTGACTTATCGCTATATTCTCAACATATTGCGCTACTTATATCCTTAAGTTCAATGATAACATCATATGACTCGATGTTTGTACTTGGCGACTTCAATTTGCCAGGCATTTGATGGACCCTCATACATAACTTTATCGTTCCAATTTCATCAAGGGATAGGTATAATGTGTTCTTAGAGGATATGGCTGAACTTTGTCTAAATCAAATTAATTTAATTCCATTTCAAAAGTTTGTACCTAAACGTGTTTGCGTACAAAAAAAAATCACAAACTTGACAAGGGATCACGGAAAGTTGTTCCAACCAATATGAATATTAAATTACCTGGATCTGACGATTAAGATGAGCAAGATCGCTCAAAATCTTAATTACGAGATTTACATAAAGCCGACAGCTACAGACATCATAATACATAACACATCAAATGATCCTCAAGAACACAAATACGCCGCTATAAGACAACTAACAAAAGAATAACTCTATCGAAAGAGCTGTACGAAAGGATATAAACACAATATACAATATAGCCACAAACAACAGATATACAAAAGAACTCGTGGATAAATTCAGAAATAATGCAATTCAAAAAAGAAGCGGCAGAGAGATAGACAAAAAAACTTGGGCAGTAATGACTTGTACAGGGAAAACAACATACAAACTTGAAAATTTCTTCAGAAAACATAATATCCACAAGAAACAATATGGGAAAAATACTTAAAAGCAGTACTAATGAAGAAGACCCACTGAACAATCAAGGCGTGTATAAGCTGACCTATGAGTGCCAATATAGCTATATAGGTCAAACAGGACGTAAAATAAAAACAAGGTTTCGTGAACACATAAGGTACTGCACGTACAACAAAAAGGACGGCGGCTGAATGCTCTTGAAAACATGGAAATATATAAACAAAATCATTTGATGAAACGATAATAAACGAACAAATAAACAGCAACTCCGATACGATATGTGCACCATTAAGGCTTGTTTACAAAAAAAAACTTCAGATACTAAGGACACTTAACATTGGTTACATTGACGATTAAGTATGCACCAATACCTGCTTGGAACGAAAAAACGAAATAAATACGGAACAACAGACCTAGACTGAACAGAACGAAAATTAATACTCAAGATGGCACAACGTCAAAACCGGTTTGTCATCAAACTTGTCAAAAGATGGCGAAAAATCGGTTCAACAAATATCAACATTGCACCCTGTCGGAAAAGAGAAAGAAGAAAATCATAATTAAACAGTATTAAGTAAAAAATTAAAATAGAAAAAAAATTGTAATGTTAGTTTTATAAAGATTTAAAATTTGAGATCCATCAATGTAACGAACAATTAGACACCTAAAAAACTAAACGAAAACAGCTGTTTTAAGTATGACTATCAAAGAGTAGAGAAAAAATACGCGCAAATTTAAACAAATACACAAAATTTAAAGCAAATAAAAAACAACACAGCAAATCAACTAATGACTCGGTATTGAAAGGCTAAATTAAAATGTATTAAAGTCAATACGAAAACGCTCCACCAATATTATACTTAGCTTTAAATGCGTACAGATAAATCACCGAAACTTTATATCACAAAATTATTTATTAATAAATGTAATAATACACAATTTAAAAAAGGATATACAGCTTGACGTTTGCGTAGTATGATCTCAGTTATCGACCATTTCTTAAATTAATTTTTGGTGACAAGTGTTTCGGTAGTTCCGGAGTTGCCGTGCCGCTTCGATTCAATAAAGTATTTGCATGGAATTCTCCGTGAACATTTTTTATAACTAATGATCTCTCTTGTTTTCGCTATCCGTGCGCCTGACAGTATATCTTAGCAATTTTTCAAATATGTTAAATACAGCCGTCCCAGTTTCACATTTCAATTTCATAATGTGATTTTAAAAATTTCCTGTGAAAGTGAATTATTGTGCTCCCAATTACACAAATTTCTTCGTATATCAGGTCATCCTTGTCACACATATCGGTTATCGTTGTGGCAATTCACAAACAGCTGTTGTTGAAATTTCCCTTTCGGACTCAGCTATGTATTTTTTTTGAGGAGTCATCAGCAAAACACTTAAAAATACGCATATTTCAATGAATAACTAATGCAGAAATGTCATAAATGGCTTCTATGTACAAACATCAAAGAATATTTAAAAAATTATTCCAATCGAAAATAATTAAACATTCACACACTTTTTGTCATTTACTTTTCATGTCACATACAACCAAGCATTCGGATTCAATTCACAAAAATGTATGTATGTAAATATGAAATTGGGATCACCAACATGTGATTTCAAACCGAATCCACAGAGAAATTTGTAAATGTAAAACTGGGTGTGATGGGATTGAGGAAGAGGTATTCTGTGGTATTGTTTAAAATGCAGATCAACTGAGGTTGAACTTTTTAAATTTTTTTTTAGAAATAAGAAATTGATTTTTCGAACTCGACAAAGATCTGCGAGTACTTAATCATAAATTTAAAATTTATGAAAATGGTGGGAACAGCAAACGTAAACGAATTAACGGTCCGTCCAAGGAAAGCATTCCCGCTCCCCTTGCAATTATTCAAAATAATATAGAGAGCCTCAACCCCATTCAATTGAGCTTTTTAATATTTTGTCGCCCTCCCTTCCGGCTCAGGGTACCTTTTCATCATCTTCTTCAAGAGCTATCTGTACATCTTTTTCTTATATAAAAGGAAGTACAAAACTTCTAGCATCTTTAAGTGAGACTGACTGCTCTGCAAAAAAGCTGGATATAGTTCCTTTGAGAAAATCGATTTTGTTTCTAGATTTGCTAGGAACACATCTTCTGATGATATTGATATTTACATTTCCTCAAAAATTAAGACTTGTAACTTAACAATCCGAACTTTAAACACGAACCTAACGTATCATCCTTCAAAATTGATGTGGCACTCTTATTTTTGGCCAACCGGAGCATTTGTTCGCGAGTTTGAATCTAAGCCACATAAAAATAAAATTAATAATTTAGCATCAATTTTTCAACCTGAAACTGTATCAAAAAACTAATTCCAAATTCTGCTTTAAGTATTGTATACCAAAACGTTAAAAGTTTAAATACTAAATTGAACGATTTATATTTAAAAGGCTTATACTGTCACTATAACATTTTTTGCTTTACTTCAACCTTGGTCGAACCACATGTTTTTAATTCAGCGATCCTTCCAAACTATATCAAATTTATAGAAATGACCGTAAGGACGGAATAAGTGGTGGTGTTCTCTTTGTGGTTCATTCTTCAATACCATCCGAAGTAGTTACTGTCCCCTTTATTAAGTCAACCGAATTTAAAGCAATACGGGTTCTGGTAGGCAACGGTTTCATTTATTTAGCCATTTCTTACATCCCTCTTATTCTGACTTATCGCTATATTCTCAACATATTGCGCTACTTATATCCTTAAGTTCAATGATAACATCATATGACTCGATGTTTGTACTTGGCGACTTCAATTTGCCAGGCATTTGATGGACCCTCATAGATAACTTTATCGTTCCAATTTCATCAAGGGATAGGTATAATGTGTTCTTAGAGGATATGGCTGAACTTTGTCTAAATCAAATTAATTTAATTCCATTTCAAAAGTTTGTACCTAAACGTGTTTGCTTGACAAGAGATCACGGAAAGTTGACAAGGGATCACGGAAAGTTGTTCCAACCAATATGAATATTAAATTACCTGGATCTGACGATTAAGATGAGCAAGATCGCTCAAAATCTTAATTACGAGATTTACACAAAGCCGACAGCTACAGACATCATAATACATAACACATCAAATGATCCTCAAGAACACAAATACGCCGCTATAAGACAACTAACAAAAGAATAACTCTATCGAAAGAGGTGTACGAAAGGATATAAACACAATAATGCAATTCAAAAAAGAAGCGGCAGAGAGATAGACAAAAAAAACTTGGGCAGTAATGACTTGTACAGGGAAAACAACATACAAACTTTAAAATTTTTTCAGAAAACATAATATCCACACGGCGATCAAGACAAGAAACAATATGGGAAAAATACTTAAAAGCAGTACTAATGAAGAAGACCCACTGAACAATCAAGGCGTGTATAAGCTGACCTATGAGTGCCAATATAGCTATATAGGTCAAACAGGACGTAAAATAAAAACAAGGTTTCGTAAACACATAAGGTACTGCACGTACAACAAAAAGGACGGCGGCTGAATGCTCTTGAAAACATGGAAATATATAAACAAAATCATTTGATGAAACGATAATAAACGAACAAATAAACAGCAACTCCGATACGATATGTGCACCATTAAGGCTTGTTTACAAAAAAAAACTTCAGATACTAAGGACACTTAACATTGGTTACATTGACGATTAAGTATGCACCAATACCTGTTTGGAACGAAAAAACGAAATAAATACGGAACAACAGACCTAGACTAAACAGAACGAAAATTAATACTCAAGATGGCACAACGTCAAAACCGGTTTGTCATTAAACTTGTCAAAAGATGGCGAAAAATCGGTTCAACAAATATCAACATTCCACCCTGTCGGAAAAGAGAAAGAAGAAAATCATAATTAAACAGTATTAAGTAAAAAATTAAAATAGAAAAAAAATTGTAATGTTAGTTTTATAAAGATTTAAAATTTGAGATCCATCAATGTACCGAACAATTAGACACCTAAAAAACTAAACGAAAACAGCTGTTTTAAGTATGACTATCAAAGAGTAGAGAAAAAATACGCGCAAATTTAAACAAATACACAAAATTTAAAGCAAATAAAAAACAACACTGCAAATCAACTAATGACTCGGTATTGAAAAGCTAAATTAAAATGTATTAAAGTCAATACGAAAACGCTCCACCAATATTATACTTAGCTTTAAATGCGCACAGATAAATCACCGAAACTTTATATCACAAAATTATTTATTAATAAATGCAATAATACATAATTTCAAAAAGGATATACAGCTTGACGTTTGCGTAGTATGATCTCAGTTATCGACCATTTCTTAAATTAATTTTTGGTGACAAGTGTTTCTGTAGTTCCTGAGTTGCCATGCCGCTTCGATTCAATAAAGTATTTGCATGGAATTCTCCGTGAACATTTTTTATAACAAATGATCTCTCTTGTTTTCGCTCTCCGTGCGCCTGACAGTCTATCTTAGCAATTATTCAAATATGTTAAATACAGCCGTCCCAGTTTCACATTTCAATTTCACAATGTGATTTTAAAAATTTCCTGTGAAAGTGAATTATTCTGCTCCCAATTACACAAATTTCTTCGTATATCAGGTCTTCCTTGTCACACATATCGGTTATCGTTGTGGCAATTCACAAACAGCTGTTGTTGAAATTTCCCTTTCGGATTCAGCTATGTATTTTTTTTGAGGAGTCATCAGCAAAACACTTAAAAATACGCATATTTCAATGAATAACTAATGCAGAAATGTCATAAATGGCTTCTATGTACAAACATCAAAGAATATTTAAAAAATTATTTCAATCGAAAATAATTAAACATTCACACACTTTTTGTCATTTACTTTTCATGTTACATACAACCAAGCATTCGGATTCAATTCACAAAAATGTATGTAAATATGAAATTGGAATCACCAACATGTGATTTCAAACCGAATCCACAGAGAAATTTGTAAATGTAAAACTGGGTGTGATGGGATTGACGAAGAGGTATTCTGTGGTATTGTTTAAAATGCAAATCAACTGAGGTTGAACTTTTAAAATTTTTTTTAGAAATAAGAAATTGATTTTTCGAACTCGACAAAGATCTGCGAGTACTTAATCATAAATTTAAACTTTATGAAAATGGTGGGAACAGCAAACGTAAACGAATTAACGGTCCGTCCAAGGAAAGCATTCCCGCTCCCCTTGCAATTATTCAAAATAATATAGAGAGCCTCAACCCCATTCAATTGAGCTTTTTAATATTTTGTCGCCCTCCCTTCCGGCTCAGGGTACCTTTTCATCATCTTCTTCAAGAGCTATCTGTACATCTTTTTCTTATATAAAAGGAAGTACAAAACTTCTAGCATCTTTAAGTGAGACTGACTGCTCTGCAAAAAGCTGGATATAGTTCCTTTGAGAAAATCGATTTTGTTTCTAGATTTGCTAGGAACACATCTTCTGATGATATTGATATTTACATTTCCTCAAAAATTAAGACTTGTAACTTAACAATCCGAACTTTAAACACGAACCTAACGTATCATCCTTCAAAATTGATGTGGCACTCTTATTTTTGGCCAACCGGAGCATTTGTTCGCGAGTTTGAATCTAAGCCACATAAAAATAAAATTAATAATTTAGCATCAATTTTTCAACCTGAAACTGTATCAAAAAACTAATTCCAAATTCTGCTTTAAGTATTGTATACCAAAACGTTAAAAGTTTAAATACTAAATTGAACGATTTATATTTAAAAGGCTTATACTGTCACTATAACGTTTTTTGCTTTACGTCAACCTTGGTCGAACCACATGTTTTTAATTCAGCGATCCTTCCAAACTATATCAAATTTATAGAAATGACCGTAAGGACGGAATAAGTGGTGGTGTTCTCTTTGTGGTTCATTCTTCAATACCATCCGAAGTAGTTACTGTCCCCTTTATTAAGTCAACCGAATTTAAAGCAATACGGGTTCTGGTAGGCAACGGTTTCATTTATTTAGCCATTTCTTACATCCCTCTTATTCTGACTTATCGCTATATTCTCAACATATTGCGCTACTTATATCCTTAAGTTCAATGATAGCATCATATGACTCGATGTTTGTACTTGGCGACTTCAATTTGCCAGGCATTTGATGGACCCTCATAGATAACTTTATCGTTCCAATTTCATCAAGGGATAGGTATAATGTGTTCTTAGAGGATATGGCTGAACTTTGTCTAAATCAAATTAATTTAATTCCATTTCAAAAGTTTGTACCTA
The DNA here is from genome assembly GCA_963971545.1 of Philophylla caesio. Classification (NCBI taxonomy): domain Eukaryota; kingdom Metazoa; phylum Arthropoda; class Insecta; order Diptera; family Tephritidae; genus Philophylla; species Philophylla caesio. The sequence goes on from OZ020606.1 coordinate 68,284,716, forward strand.
AACGTGTTTGCGTACAAAAAAAAATCACAAACTTGACAAGGGATCACGGAAAGTTGTTCCAACCAATATGAATATTAAATTACCTGGATCTGACGATTAAGATGAGCAAGATCGCTCAAAATCTTAATTACGAGATTTACATAAAGCCGATAGCTACAGACATCATAATACATAACACATCAAATGATCCTCAAGAACACAAATACGCCGCTATAAGACAACTAACAAAAGAATAACTCTATCGAAAGAGCTGTACGAAAGGATATAAACACAATATACAATATAGCCACAAACAACAGATATACAAAAGAACTCGTGGATAAATTCAGAAATAATGCAATTCAAAAAAGAAGCGGCAGAGAGATAGACAAAAAAACTTGGGCAGTAATGACTTGTACAGGGAAAACAACATACAAACTTGAAAATTTTTTCAGAAAACATAATATCCACACGGCGATCAAGACAAGAAACAATATGGGAAAAATACTTAAAAGCAGTACTAATGAAGAAGACCCACTGAACAATCAAGGCGTGTATAAGCTGACCTATGAGTGCCAATATAGCTATATAGGTCAAACAGGACGTAAAATAAAAACAAGGTTTCGTGAACACATAAGGTACTGCACGTACAACAAAAAGGACGGCGGCTGAATGCTCTTGAAAACATGGAAATATATAAACAAAATCATTTGATGAAACGATAATAAACGAACAAATAAACAGCAACTCCGATACGATATGTGCACCATTAAGGCTTGTTTACAAAAAAAAACTTCAGATACTAAGGACACTTAACATTGGTTACATTGACGATTAAGTATGCACCAATACCTGCTTGGAACGAAAAAACGAAATAAATACGGAACAACAGACCTAGACTAAACAGAACGAAAATTAATACTCAAGATGGCACAACGTCAAAACCGGTTTGTCATCAAACTTGTCAAAAGATGGCGAAAAATCGGTTCAACAAATATCAACATTCCACCCTGTCGGAAAAGAGAAAGAAGAAAATCATAATTAAACAGTATTAAGTAAAAAATTAAAATAGAAAAAAAATTGTAATGTTAGTTTTATAAAGATTTAAAATTTGAGATCCATCAATGTACCGAACAATTAGACACCTAAAAAACTAAACGAAAACAGCTGTTTTAAGTATGACTATCAAAGAGTAGAGAAAAAATACGCGCAAATTTAAACAAATACACAAAATTTAAAGCAAATAAAAAACAACACAGCAAATCAACTAATGACTCGGTATTGAAAAGCTAAATTAAAATGTATTAAAGTCAATACGAAAACGCTCCACCAATATTATACTTAGCTTTAAATGCGCACAGTTAAATCACCGAAACTTTATATCACAAAATTATTTATTAATAAATGCAATAATACACAATTTCAAAAAGGATATACAGCTTGACGTTTGCGTAGTATGATCTCAGTTATCGACCATTTCTTAAATTAATTTTTGGTGACAAGTGTTTCTGTAGTTCCGGAGTTGCCATGCCGCTTCGATTCAATAAAGTATTTGCATGGAATTCTCCGTGAACATTTTTTATAACAAATGATCTCTCTTGTTTTCGCTCTCCGTGCGCCTGACATTATATCTTAGCAATTATTCAAATATGTTAAATACAGCCGTCCCAGTTTCACATTTCAATTTCACAATGTGATTTTAAAAATTTCCTGTGAAAGTGAATTATTCTGCTCCCAATTACACAAATTTCTTCGCATATCAGGTCTTCCTTGTCACACATATCGGTTATCGTTGTGGCAATTCACAAACAGCTGTTGTTGAAATTTCCCTTTCGGATTCAGCTATGTATTTTTTTTGAGGAGTCATCAGCAAAACACTTAAAAATACGCATATTTCAATGAATAACTAATGCAGAAATGTCATAAATGGCTTCTATGTACAAACATCAAAGAATATTTAAAAAATTATTTCAATCGAAAATAATTAAACATTCACACACTTTTTGTCATTTACTTTTCATGTTACATACAACCAAGCATTCGGATTCAATTCACAAAAATGTATGTAAATATGAAATTGGAATCACCAACATGTGATTTCAAACCGAATCCACAGAGAAATTTGTAAATGTAAAACTGGGTGTGATGGGATTGACGAAGAGGTATTCTGTGGTATTGTTTAAAATGCAAATCAACTGAGGTTGAACTTTTAAAATTTTTTTTAGAAATAAGAAATTGATTTTTCGAACTCGACAAAGATCTGCGAGTACTTAATCATAAATTTAAACTTTATGAAAATGGTGGGAACAGCAAACGTAAACGAATTAACGGTCCGTCCAAGGAAAGCATTCCCGCTCCCCTTGCAATTATTCAAAATAATATAGAGAGCCTCAACCCCATTCAATTGAGCTTTTTAATATTTTGTCGCCCTCCCTTCCGGCTCAGGGTACCTTTTCATCATCTTCTTCAAGAGCTATCTGTACATCTTTTTCTTATATAAAAGGAAGTACAAAACTTCTAGCATCTTTAAGTGAGACTGACTGCTCTGCAAAAAAGCTGGATATAGTTCCTTTGAGAAAATCGATTTTGTTTCTAGATTTGCTAGGAACACATCTTCTGATGATATTGATATTTACATTTCCTCAAAAATTAAGACTTGTAACTTAACAATCCGAACTTTAAACACGAACCTAACGTATCATCCTTCAAAATTGATGTGGCACTCTTATTTTTGGCCAACCGGAGCATTTGTTCGCGAGTTTGAATCTAAGCCACATAAAAATAAAATTAATAATTTAGCATCAATTTTTCAACCTGAAACTGTATCAAAAAACTAATTCCAAATTCTGCTTTAAGTATTGTATACCAAAACGTTAAAAGTTTAAATACTAAATTGAACGATTTATATTTAAAAGGCTTATACTGTCACTATAACGTTTTTTGCTTTACGTCAACCTTGGTCGAACCACATGTTTTTAATTCAGCGATCCTTCCAAACTATATCAAATTTATAGAAATGACCGTAAGGACGGAATAAGTGGTGGTGTTCTCTTTGTGGTTCATTCTTCAATACCATCCGAAGTAGTTACTGTCCCCTTTATTAAGTCAACCGAATTTAAAGCAATACGGGTTCTGGTAGGCAACGGTTTCATTTATTTAGCCATTTCTTACATCCCTCTTATTCTGACTTATCGCTATATTCTCAACATATTGCGCTACTTATATCCTTAAGTTCAATGATAACATCATATGACTCGATGTTTGTACTTGGCGACTTCAATTTGCCAGGCATTTGATGGACCCTCATAGATAACTTTATCGTTCCAATTTCATCAAGGGATAGGTATAATGTGTTCTTAGAGGATATGGCTGAACTTTGTCTAAATCAAATTAATTTAATTCCATTTCAAAAGTTTGTACCTAAACGTGTTTGCGTACAAAAAAAAATCACAAACTTGACAAGGGATCACGGAAAGTTGTTCCAACCAATATGAATATTAAATTACCTGGATCTGACGATTAAGATGAGCAAGATCGCTCAAAATCTTAATTACGAGATTTACATAAAGCCGACAGCTACAGACATCATAATACATAACACATCAAATGATCCTCAAGAACACAAATACGCCGCTATAAGACAACTAACAAAAGAATAACTCTATCGAAAGAGCTGTACGAAAGGATATAAACACAATATACAATATAGCCACAAACAACAGATATACAAAAGAACTCGTGGATAAATTCAGAAATAATGCAATTCAAAAAAGAAGCGGCAGAGAGATAGACAAAAAAACTTGGGCAGTAATGACTTGTACAGGGAAAACAACATACAAACTTGAAAATTTTTTCAGAAAACATAATATCCACACGGCGATCAAGACAAGAAACAATATGGGAAAAATACTTAAAAGCAGTACTAATGAAGAAGACCCACTGAACAATCAAGGCGTGTATAAGCTGACCTATGAGTGCCAATATAGCTATATAGGTCAAACAGGACGTAAAATAAAAACAAGGTTTCGTGAACACATAAGGTACTGCACGTACAACAAAAAGGACGGCGGCTGAATGCTCTTGAAAACATGGAAATATATAAACAAAATCATTTGATGAAACGATAATAAACGAACAAATAAACAGCAACTCCGATACGATATGTGCACCATTAAGGCTTGTTTACAAAAAAAAACTTCAGATACTAAGGACACTTAACATTGGTTACATTGACGATTAAGTATGCACCAATACCTGCTTGGAACGAAAAAACGAAATAAATACGGAACAACAGACCTAGACTAAACAGAACGAAAATTAATACTCAAGATGGCACAACGTCAAAACCGGTTTGTCATCAAACTTGTCAAAAGATGGCGAAAAATCGGTTCAACAAATATCAACATTCCACCCTGTCGGAAAAGAGAAAGAAGAAAATCATAATTAAACAGTATTAAGTAAAAAATTAAAATAGAAAAAAAATTGTAATGTTAGTTTTATAAAGATTTAAAATTTGAGATCCATCAATGTACCGAACAATTAGACACCTAAAAAACTAAACGAAAACAGCTGTTTTAAGTATGACTATCAAAGAGTAGAGAAAAAATACGCGGAAATTTAAACAAATACACAAAATTTAAAGCAAATAAAAAACAACACTGCAAATCAACTAATGACTCGGTATTGAAAAGCTAAATTAAAATGTATTAAAGTCAATACGAAAACGCTCCACCAATATTATACTTAGCTTTAAATGCGCACAGATAAATCACCGAAACTTTATATCACAAAATTATTTATTAATAAATGCAATAATACACAATTTCAAAAAGGATATACAGCTTGACGTTTGCGTAGTATGATCTCAGTTATCGACCATTTCTTAAATTAATTTTTGGTGACAAGTGTTTCTGTAGTTCCGGAGTTGCCATGCCGCTTCGATTCAATAAAGTATTTGCATGGAATTCTCCGTGAACATTTTTTATAACAAATGATCTCTCTTGTTTTCGCTCTCCGTGCGCCTGACAGTCTATCTTAGCAATTATTCAAATATGTTAAATACAGCCGTCCCAGTTTCACATTTCAATTTCACAATGTGATTTTAAAAATTTCCTGTGAAAGTGAATTATTCTGCTCCCAATTACACAAATTTCTTCGTATATCAGGTCTTCCTTGTCACACATATCGGTTATCGTTGTGGCAATTCACAAACAGCTGTTGTTGAAATTTCCCTTTCGGATTCAGCTATGTATTTTTTTTGAGGAGTCATCAGCAAAACACTTAAAAATACGCATATTTCAATGAATAACTAATGCAGAAATGTCATAAATGGCTTCTATGTACAAACATCAAAGAATATTTAAAAAATTATTTCAATCGAAAATAATTAAACATTCACACACTTTTTGTCATTTACTTTTCATGTTACATACAACCAAGCATTCGGATTCAATTCACAAAAATGTATGTAAATATGAAATTGGAATCACCAACATGTGATTTCAAACCGAATCCACAGAGAAATTTGTAAATGTAAAACTGGGTGTGATGGGATTGACGAAGAGGTATTCTGTGGTATTGTTTAAAATGCAAATCAACTGAGGTTGAACTTTTAAAATTTTTTTTAGAAATAAGAAATTGATTTTTCGAACTCGACAAAGATCTGCGAGTACTTAATCATAAATTTAAACTTTATGAAAATGGTGGGAACAGCAAACGTAAACGAATTAACGGTCCGTCCAAGGAAAGCATTCCCGCTCCCCTTGCAATTATTCAAAATAATATAGAGAGCCTCAACCCCATTCAATTGAGCTTTTTAATATTTTGTCGCCCTCCCTTCCGGCTCAGGGTACCTTTTCATCATCTTCTTCAAGAGCTATCTGTACATCTTTTTCTTATATAAAAGGAAGTACAAAACTTCTAGCATCTTTAAGTGAGACTGACTGCTCTGCAAAAAAGCTGGATATAGTTCCTTTGAGAAAATCGATTTTGTTTCTAGATTTGCTAGGAACACATCTTCTGATGATATTGATATTTACATTTCCTCAAAAATTAAGACTTGTAACTTAACAATCCGAACTTTAAACACGAACCTAACGTATCATCCTTCAAAATTGATGTGGCACTCTTATTTTTGGCCAACCGGAGCATTTGTTCGCGAGTTTGAATCTAAGCCACATAAAAATAAAATTAATAATTTAGCATCAATTTTTCAACCTGAAACTGTATCAAAAAACTAATTCCAAATTCTGCTTTAAGTATTGTATACCAAAACGTTAAAAGTTTAAATACTAAATTGAACGATTTATATTTAAAAGGCTTATACTGTCACTATAACGTTTTTTGCTTTACGTCAACCTTGGTCGAACCACATGTTTTTAATTCAGCGATCCTTCCAAACTATATCAAATTTATAGAAATGACCGTAAGGACGGAATAAGTGGTGGTGTTCTCTTTCTGGTTCATTCTTCAATACCATCCGAAGTAGTTACTGTCCCCTTTATTAAGTCAACCGAATTTAAAGCAATGCGGGTTCTGGTAGGCAACGGTTTAATTTATTTAGCCATTTCTTACATCCCTCTTATTCTGACTTATCGCTATATTCTCAACATATTGCGCTACTTATATCCTTAAGTTCAATGATAACATCATATGACTCGATGTTTGTACTTGGCGACTTCAATTTGCCAGGCATTTGATGGACCCTCATAGATAACTTTATCGTTCCAATTTCATCAAGGGATAGGTATAATGTGTTCTTAGAGGATATGGCTGAACTTTGTCTAAATCAAATTAATTTAATTCCATTTCAAAAGTTTGTACCTAAACGTGTTTGCGTACAAAAAAAAATCACAAACTTGACAAGGGATCACGGAAAGTTGTTCCAACCAATATGAATATTAAATTACCTGGATCTGACGATTAAGATGAGCAAGATCGCTCAAAATCTTAATTACGAGATTTACATAAAGCCGACAGCTACAGACATCATAATACATAACACATCAAATGATCCTCAAGAACACAAATACGCCGCTATAAGACAACTAACAAAAGAATAACTCTATCGAAAGAGCTGTACGAAAGGATATAAACACAATATACAATATAGCCACAAACAACAGATATACAAAAGAACTCGTGGATAAATTCAGAAATAATGCAATTCAAAAAAGAAGCGGCAGAGAGATAGACAAAAAAACTTGGGCAGTAATGACTTGTACAGGGAAAACAACATACAAACTTGAAAATTTTTTCAGAAAACATAATATCCACACGGCGATCAAGACAAGAAACAATATGGGAAAAATACTTAAAAGCAGTACTAATGAAGAAGACCCACTGAACAATCAAGGCGTGTATAAGCTGACCTATGAGTGCCAATATAGCTATATAGGTCAAACAGGACGTAAAATAAAAACAAGGTTTCGTGAACACATAAGGGACTACAATAAAATAATACGAAAACCCACGGCTATACCTGAATCTAATTTTCAAAACCACTTGGTAAACGAGAAATGTTCACCCGCAAAAATAAAGAAACCCGTGAAGGTACTGCACATACAACAAAAAGGATGGCGGCCATTTGATGAAACGATAATAAACGAACAAATAAACAGCAACTCCGATACGATATGTGCACCATTAAGGCTCGTTTACAAAAGAACAAAGCAAAGCCATAGGTAAAATGACAGATATCAACATACAAAACAGACCTGCAATACCCAAACGGAAATTAGAAATTAAATACAACTATTTATCAGTGCGCTTAAATATTACCCAATACTCTCAAGTGTTTGTTTGTATCTTTGTAAGTTACGGTTGCCAGACGTACTGATTTGAAGGACAATACTGAATTTTCATTCATTGTACTGAAAATTTTCAATGGCCAATTCAATAGGCAACTGTCCATATTTTTCGGTAATTTGCGATTATTTGTACTGATTTTTCAATCACGACACTTTTAAGCGCGAAAATTCTGAAGTTATTTAAAAAATTTGTTAATTTTCATGCTCACAGAGTCGCCCTATTTTGTTTTTTAAATGTTCTATTCTACTTCGTTCAAATACGAAAATGAATTGCGAAGAATGTGCACAGTACGACAGTGGTTGGTACACATGAGAAATGTTAAGAGAATATGAAAATCGGCTTAAAACAAAGAAATACGTGTCTCGGCGTTTTGCTGTAGCACGTCAGAATTTTGAGAAAATCAATTTTTAAGCTTCAAAGGACCGTGGAGATTCACTTCTAATGTAATACTATTATAAAAAGTTCTATAAAAACAGAATGGGTAAACCGATTTTAATGCTTGAGTCAGTTTTAAAAAGGTAATTAAAGTATTTAAGAAAACAATTTTTTTTCTCCGGTAGATGGCGCTTTATCTTTAACGTAAAGTTAAGAAATAACCATGTACGAAATTCATTTAAAATACAAAAAAAAATTATAAAAACAAAAATTAATATGAAATCTTAACTATTATTTTGTGTTAAAAATGTTGGTCGTTTATTTTTTCGTGTGTAAGCTTCAGGATTTGTATCACGGCATAAATTCCAACAATATGAAGCAAGCATGTGAGTCATGACTTTTCCTTTAAAACGATTTTTTATTGTAGCAGGATCTTTATGGAAACGTTCTCCACGCTCATCAATTAAATCACCAAAATTTGAGGGAAAAAATCTAAATTGCTGTGCAAAAAATTAAATTTAAAGACATGTTAACTTTCATTTCTCTCTTATTTTCCAAAAAAAATGTTACGATATCAATGAAACCATCCCATGCACGTTTTCCAACAGGATTCAATAAACTGCTAAAACCATCATTTTGAATTAGTGTTTTTGTCTGTGGACCATCGAATACACCTGCAAGAAAATAAAAATAAAACCAATTAAAGTTAGTTCAAAAATAAATTATAAATTTTAAATTTGTATTACCTGCTTTAATTTTGACGTCACTTACACCAGGAAAAACATTTCATGATCCAATGCACAAATGAAACTTCTAATTAATCCTAATTTGATATGTAATGGCGGTAAAATGATTTTGTTGGACTCTATCAAAGGAATGTGATCGATGCTGAATTGACCAAGTTTGAAGTGTACACGTGCATCCCATTTATGATTAGTATAATGTAGATGTCTTTTACGCCATTACAGCAGAGGTCGGTGCAAACCGTGTTTCAAGACAGGTGTCTCGAGACAGGTGTTTCGAGAAACGCCACAGGGTGGTGTACTTTCACCTCTTCTATGGAATCTGACCGTTAATTCTCTCCCGCAGGAGACGGAATGGGGTGCTGCTAGAGTTGTCGCATATGCAGATGACATCGCCGTTGCATATATGGGCAAATTCCCTCAGACCTTGTGTGACTTGATGCAAGGGACACTCCGCGAAGTGGGCAACTGGTTCACGCGATGTGGTCTCACCGTCAACTTAGAAAAAGTGGAGCTGGTGCTTTTCACTAGGAAATATAAGGTTCCGTATGTAACTACGCCGGAACTTAATGGAATCCGTCTAAACATAAAGAGGGAAGCCAAGTTCCTTGGCGTCACATTGGACATGAAACTTATCTGGAGGAATAATATGATCCAGCGATACCAGAAGGCTTCTGTGGCCCTATACTCTTGTAAAAGGGCCATTGGGAAGAGATGGGGTCTGAATCCAAGCGTTTGCCGCTGAATCTACACAGCAGTGGTTAGGCTGATTCTCCTCTACGGAGCTATCGTTTGGTGGCCTGCATTAAGCAGAGCTGCTAATCTCAATCTACTTAGCAAAGTGCAGAGAGCCAGTATGATCTGCATTAGCGGAGCGTTGCGAACAACCTCAAGCGACGCCTTGAATGTCTTTCTGGACCTTTTACCCTTAGACTTAGTGGGACATGTCAATGGGAGTCTAGCTTGCGTGGGCACTCACGCATACTGAATAATTATAGAATGCTTCCGGGAGACACAGACCGCTGTGTCGATACTGTGGCCCTGGACAGGAGTTTCGCGATGATAATCCCAGGTAGGGACGCGTGGTCGAAAGACTTCTACACACCCCCTGGAAGTCTCACGCTTTTTACAGATGGCTCGAAACTGAATGGCAGAGTGGGAGGAGGGGTCTTCTCGCAGAACCTATCTCTGAACTGTTCTTTTCGGCTGCCGGATCACTGTAGCGTTTTCCAGGCTGAGGTTTTAGCCATAAAGGAGGCTATAGACCTGTTACAGACCGCTTTAAAAGGCAAGGATATGTTTATATTTAGTGATAGCCAAGCGGCGATCAGAGCTGTGAGCTCAGGTACAATTTAATCAAAGAGTGTACTAGATTGCAGCCTATCTCTGCAGGAGATGGCCAAGCAGGACAGGCTCAACCTCATTTGGGTTCCTGGCCACAGAAACATCGAGGGTAACTGCATTGCGGATGAACTTGCGAGGGAAGGAACAACCACGCAGATCCTTCCCAGTAAAGAACGCATTGGTATGCCCTTTGGCACTTGCAAGCTGACTTGGCCTAGATGGGACCGTAAACGGTCGCGTAGTCTATATACCTTAAAACGGGACGATATTTCCCAAGTAATTGGCGCTTTAACAGGCTACTGCCTCATAGGCAACCATGCTGGTCGTCTTGGAGTATCCTTCTATAGATGCTGCAAAAATTATGAAGAGGAAGAAACGGTCGTGCATCTTCTCTGTATCTGTCCAGCTCTAGCCGGCTACGGTTTCTAGGGGCACCGGTTTTTAGGAACCTTGGAGAATTAGATAAAATAGACCCAAGATGCTTGACGAGCTTCGTCAAGAATTCTAAATGGTTCAGCAAGGGGAGTGAGCGTTAAGCTTGTGGTATCACAACGGGCCTCTACTAATGGCCTAAGTGAGTCGCTGGATAAGCGGTGACAGCCACTCATACCTACCTACCTTTACGCCCCTCCCAAACACATAAAAAACATTGGTAACTTAAAAAACCCCTTTCTTTACACCAGTTAAAATTCCAACAACTTTAAGATCACAAGAAATCATCCACTTATGTTGATTGTAATTAATTATCTCAAGAATTAATTTCATATTTTCATAATTTTCTGACGTATTTCTTGAATAAACGATTGGAACTGATGGATGTTTATTTCCATTTTACAACAACACTCCTTTTAGTATTTCCACAGACGAATCGATGAACAGACGCCAACATTTGAAATTGATTTATTTACTACTGTTTCCCACCAAATAATAACATGTAATGTCAAAGCAAAAAAAATTGCAGCATGATGCAGATGTATGTATATTTATACCTAAGTACTAACTACTATATATACCTACAACAAAAGGGATACTAAACGTTGGGATTTCCGCATGTGACAGAAAGTCTAAAAAACCCAACCTCTCTCTATTACATACTAACATACAACACACAACCAAACACTGTTACAGCGCTATTTAGCACCCAGGTACAAATTTCAAGGCGTGCATAAGTGCTTACTGCATACTACTTTGGATTAAATCAGCCGATGCTATAAATGACAGCTAATGCTGCAATTTTTTTTTTACATTTTTAACACAAAATAATAATTAAGATTTCATATTAATTTTTGTATTTTTATAATTTTTTTTTGTATTTCTAATGAAAAATTATTTTCTTAATAAAAAGAAATCCAAATTACCTTTTCAAAACTGGCTTAAGCTTTAAAATCGGTTTACCCATTCTGTTTTTATAGAAATTTGTATTACATTAGAAGTGAACCTCCACGGTTATTTTAAGCTTAAAACCCGATTTTCTTAAAATTCTGACGTGCTACAGTTAAACGCCGAGACACGTATTTCTTTATTTTAAGCCTATTTTCATATTATGTTAACATTTCTCACGTGTACAAAAAAAATTTGATTTTGTCGTACTGTGTTGTAGGTGACAGTAATAAGAGACGTGCTTCTTCTTATTCCTCTTGTCGAATTACCTTATGTCAAGCTATCAAGTGTTTGCCTTTCTTTACGGTTCCGTATACTATTTCCGTGCATGTGCGACGTAGAGCTGCATGGAAGCAAGCTGTCGGAGTGGCAAACTGGATGACTGGCTGTTATTTTGTATTAAAAATATGCATTCGTATACCTTATCAGAGTTAATTATATTTATGATTTCATTTTTGAGGTATTTTTTAAATATAGCCATTCATCTTTCGGGCATACACTGTATTTGCTTTCTCCCAACGCTCCTCCTGTGCTAAGAGGGTTAACACATATAAAAGGAGTTTACTACTATATAAATAATGCGTTTAATTAGCAATATGTATATAAATTTTCAAAGTTTTTACATGTTTCATTTATTTTAATCGATTTCGTTTGTATGTTGTTCCACGAAAAAAAAAATAAAGCAAACCAGCTGTTTCTGACCCAAGGTAAAACAGTCGTAAAACGGTAAATTTTGTTGGTCCTTGATCAATACAACCTTAAAATTTTGAATCATAAGAATGTGTAACGTTATTTTATCAATCCCCCATTCCAACGCAGCCCTTGAGAATTTTTAGTTTCATGTTTAAACTCCAAGTAAAAGAAAATTTTAAAGAGAATTGTGAGGAATTTCTTGAATTTTTAAAAAGAAATGTATAAGTAGTGAATTATTGAATTTTTGCTCTTTTAAATGTGTAAAAGTGTTCTGAAATGTACTGATTTAGCGCTAAAAAATTAAAGAGCTTAATTTCGGGGAACAAATTTGGCAACCCTAAACTAAGTATTGAGCACTTTGAATCGATCCTGACTACTGATTGTATCGTATTTTTGAGTAAGGTTTCTTCCTTTTTGAGATTCGTATTTTTTTTCTAGACGAGTGGTTTTCAATGAGGCAATACAATTTTCGGAGTTGGTCTTTTTGACAGCTGTTACTTGATTTATACTCAGTTTAATTTGCCATTTCAAGACACCTTGAAAGAGAATATTCTGCGCGTTATTGATGACATACGGCCCCAATTGCTGCAAAAAGTGGTCGAAAATTGGGCCTCTCGGCTTGAATTTATTCGAGCCAACCTCGGCGGTCACTTGCCCGAAATCATTTTTAAAATATAATGACAAACCCTAACCTTTATAACAAAGCTATATTCTTGACCATAGCATTAAATTATATGCGTTTTATTTCTTCTTAAAAACCACATATCTAAAAAGAAACGCCCTGTACTATATTACTGTAAAAATACCAATTTCAAAATACAAACGAAAAAATTTTTTAATTCAGCCACTTTAAACAAAACTAAGCTGCAAATTTTTCTAAAATCCATCATTAATTAAATTTTTTTCTTACCTCTTGTATGGAAGGAAAGCTTTGTAACCTCGAAAGATGAAAGTCACCGGTTCGGTCCTCTTCCAACCAATAGGTGTTTATCGTTGGGTAAACTCTTCGGAATAGTTATGGTCACTAGAGAGTCATCATTGACAACAGCGAACCATTTGTCCCACCGGCCATACGAGAACAATGATTTTAGGATATGCGCCTGGAATGTCGGGAAACTTAATTAGAAGGCTGCCTCTGCTCGGCTAATTGATGTCCTCATATGACAAAGGCTGACATCACTGCCAATTAGGAACATGACAACCTTTTGCGAAATCTACTACAGCTGTCATGTAAAGGAATGAGAATTCGGTGTCAGATTTAATGTAGGAGAGAGAGTTCACCGTTAAGTACTGTCGTTCAATCAAGTGGACGAACGTCTGGTAAGGTGCGATTTTTCGAAATCAGAAGTAATTTCAAAGATCGCTCCAAAACATCGAGGCCATCGGCACGATGTAACTATCTTTGGATAAATTATGATAATTAAAAATTTTAATAATTTGTAATGTATTCCTTTTGTATAAAGTGAAAGCAAATGAAATAATTGTAGGAAAAATGCCACTCTGTAGGTTCTTATCAATACTTGTTATAACTAAGTTATGTATGCTTTTCAATGCATATCATCAACCCAGGCTCGATTTGGTTATCGAGTTAGTTCGATGATTTGGTAGAATTCATTTAGCTTTAAGCTTGCGAAGATAGCGTACATATGCGTACAGTATTATTTTGAATAACATACCGGATTTTCAATATCAAAGATAGAGTTTTAAGTACTTATCAATATGATTTGATTGCGTTATATTTTTCAACTATATTGCTAGGCAAAAAGGCTTACTCGACGAAGCGACAAATAAGGAGCTCATACAATATTATTTTGGGTACCACTACGTTCTTTCGGTGAACTATGGCCGACGAACAACACGCGCATTTCAAAAATTAAAAAAAAAATGCTTAATCGACCTTGTTTTCTATGCCGACTGCATTTAGGCAGAAATGTAAATGAGAAAATCTCTTATTAGAAACGAAATTCTACATATACATATGGCTTTGATTTGAATACGAAAAATTTATTTTAATTGAATTCCCTCTAATATTTTATTTTGTTTGTTTCATGAAATGATGGCTTTAAACTGCGGATAAACCTTGCTCGATCGCCGTGCAGGTTAAGCAGAAAACATCTGGGAAGATATTGTGGTTTTCCAACTATTTGACCAGACTATTTTTAAGTTTTTATTTCCTAAATAAAATAACTGCTCGCAAATTCGTATAACTGCCCCCAATTAAGTGCCTACTTATAAGATTACTCAACGCTAATTAACTATAATTAAACAATTGGAAAATCTTAAATATGTTAAATCGAATTTCAATCGTTAATTCATGTAAGTAGTACAACCATAAATTTTTAGCTTTTATTTACGCCCCTACTTCGTAAGTTACCTTTGCTTATAATTTTCCACTCGAGCAATTTCATTGCCTCTACAACAATACTTTCAGCAGATAGCTTTCCGTTAAACGTATTATTTAGATAAATACTACTATAATACACACGTAGATATATTTGTTTGTACCCGAAATTATTATTTATTTATTGACAAATATTTATTGTGTACACATACATATGTACACAAACATGGAATATTTACAAAGACAGACTGCTATTTACAATTTATGTTAGTCATACATTACAAATTATGAAGGTTATTTATATTGCGATTCCCTGTTTCTCTGCCTCTTTCTTATATTTGGAAGCGTATATACCTTCAGGGTCATATTTAGCTTGAAGTTGCTTCCATTCATTAGGTTTGTTATCAATGACATAACGGATAACTTTGTCTGTATTTTGCTTTTGCTTCTCACTGCATTTGCCACACTCAGTTTTCAATGCATCTGGGAGAGACTTCTTCAGCTCTCGTCCCTCTGGTGTACACTTTCCAGTTTCAATGAGACATTTAAAATAATTATTGAATAAACGATCCGACTTTAAAATCTCATCAATATCTATGTTATCATATTTAGTTGTGTATTTCTCTTCAGCAACGGCGAGAGCAGCAAAGGCTAAGAGACCGGCAAGTATGAATAGCTTCATTTTAAAGTCGATACCTGCAATAAAAGCAGATTAAAAAGTAAATGTAAAACTGTATAGGAAGCGTACACATGTATGCATATACATACATACATATTTATGTAGTTGACTATATACTTGTATTTTGTAGTCGAAAGTTCAACCTGAGCACATTGAGTATGCAGTTTTTATTATCCACATACATACATATTTGTACATAGATACATTTTTAAACAAACAATTATTTGCAATTTAATTTATTATATTTAATGAAAACCTTAAGAAATAGTATATGTTTTTATAAAGACACTATTGAACTTTGCATCAAGATACTGGCACAGAGGTACTAATATAATTTTTGTATAATTTCGTCTTGAAGTGCAGGTAAAATACAACATGTGTCTGTGCTCTTACGTTATTATGACTTATTAAATAAAAATATTTAATAATTATTAATATTGATATTTTGACAATTATTGTTGCCTATGTAACGAAAATGTCTTTGTCGAAAATTGGCGGTTATAAAAACTGTAAGCCGCGAAATTTAATTACTTGCAATCAAAAATTAATGTAGAACTTAACTAGTGAAATACGAATTTTTTTATTCATTCTATAAAGTAAAATTTTATATTTAATAATTTTTTTTTTATTTTTTATTATTAAATAAATATCTATTTATTTATCTTCATTAATCCCAATAGGCAATTCACATGCACAAATTTACAAAAATGCGTAATATATTGTATGCTTCAATATACAACAAAAGCGCTAATACTTTTTTACGAGTATTATCACTTCACCTCTGCTGTAACTTTTTAGTATATTTAATTGGTAGGTGAAATTATATTTTGTATTGCTAAACGCTGTATAACCTTGAACTAGATATCAAATTAATATAAAAAATATTAATATACTTTTCCTTACTATGTATTAGTGTTAACGTATTTACGAGTATGTGTACAAACGAATCCAAAGACTTAAGCGACAAACGTGTACTGCGTTGTATAGTCACCGTTTACTAACTGCAATTACGATCGAAACTATCGAGCTTTTATAGCTTTGCAGATCGAAACGACTCAGTGCTCACTATTAGCTTCACAGGTTAATTGACTTGTTAAATGCTCTTATACGTGCAACATATAAATTTCCTTTTTTCACTTAAAAAAAATAAGCTGCTTTTTTATTATAAAAAAGTTTAGGTCACTGTTGAATAGTTTTATATTTAGCGATATTGGCTCATTAATTTATTACTTAAAATCTTGCATGATCACCTCAAAAAATGATTGACTATTCTATGCACCTATGTACTTGTACACACACAAAAATAAGTATTTACGTTCACATGCGTTTAGGTGCTTTATATACGATAGGGTGATTTCGCTTAAATAAAGGAAAATAAAAGGTTTGTTCATTTTTCTGTTGCCCTAGTAAATGTTAATATTTTACAATTTTATTGAGCTCAAGACCAGTTTATGGCAGATTTTTTTGTGAAAAACAACAAAAGGTTTTTAATGGTTGAAGGTATATTACTATTTCGGAAATCACCACATTTCCTCAGCAGACTTCTTTTTGATTATTAAATTAAATTATTTTTAATTTTTATTTTTCATAACCAACTCGGCTAGCGTAGCACAATAGGTAGCGTATTGGCTCTGCAACTCCGAGCTCCCGGGTTCAAAGCCTAAGAGAAGTGGTTATGAAAAATTAAAATTAAAAATAATTTAATTTAATAATCAAAAAGAAGTCTGATGAGGAAATGGGGTGATTTCCGAAATAGTACTATAACTTCAACCATTAAAAACTGTTGTTGTTTTTTCACAAAAAAATCTTCCATAAACTGGCCTTGAGCTCAATAAAATTGTAAAATGGAAAATAAAAGGTTTAAAGAAACTTTGTATAAGGTAATATGTTTTTATGTACCGCAAATCCGAATGGCGTGTGCACATCTACATTGCCAAATTAACGGTATTTTAATATTCCGAGCTTCGATATATGATTTTGCTTAACATGATTATAATTAATAAACTGATATTTTATACCACCCTACTAACGCAACAGCGTTGGTAACCACAAGTCAACAAGTCATTTTTAAATAAATGTTTATTTGCGTATTGTGTAATGTTTTCTGTGATTTCAATATATGTATAAACTAAAAAAAGTACGAGTATGTAAAAGTGAGTCAGCTTCTGAGAAGTAATTGAATATAAGTGCTTTCTCGAAAACAATAATTTTTACTTAGACCAGCAAAATTATATATTTTAAATTAGCCAGGGCTTTTGATATCAATTTTTACCTTTTGTGCAAAATAGGAAGTTTGTATGTACTTTCGTCTGTTAATTGTTTAACAGTCTGTTTGATTATGAGGATTATGTGTAACACATTCGAGCCTTTTCCGACGTCGCACATTGCGAGTAACAACAAAAATGCCCTATTGAAATGTTAAGAAAGTATTTATGTATGTAAATTTTTTTTAATTCGTTTAATAAAAGAAATTTAACTTTCGTTTGATATTTTTCTTAACAGAAAAGGCATGAGCCCTCAAAAAAGGTACTTTCAGCATTAATAAAAAGTAGTATTGAAAATCAAAATTGTTTTTAAACATTTTACGAGGAACGCATTAAATTTTCCTTGTTATAAATTAATTATTGAAATAACAAAATTTTTCCCTTTCTTCACCCCTCTGACTTGTACCGTCATGAAACGGTCAGCAAACACTTCAAACCACTTTTTTATTTTTTTATAAAAGTGCCTACATTTTCTGTCAGAAATGTAGCTAGGGGGACGTAGGGAACGCGCGAATGCAAATCATTTATATACTTCAGTGAAGTGGCCAAATAATCCTGTTAATTTTAGAGGTTTTTTCCAACTTCTTCTCTACATGTCGCATGATCAAACTTATTTTCAAACAATTGTTTAAAATTTGATATATAAGTCTTTAAAATAGATACTACGAGTATACAGATAAAACATATTTCAACAAATTAGCAAATTAGCCCACGAAAGTATGCCGCTTGAAAGTTGTTCAGTTTTAACCATAATTCAGATTTTGTCCTTATTCTATAAATCAAGGGCCTATAACAAATTTTAATGACGTGACTACTTTTCGCCACAGCTTACTTTGCACAGCCGTAAAGTTTTTTGAGCAGAGAATTGCAATGTGTGGCACATAAAATGTGTTTTAATTTTATTTGCAGCCCGAGTAGTTAGCGGTGGTACGAAGTGCGTAGACTTTGAAAATATCTTATTTGTCATAGATTGTTACATAAATGTGTTTTTATTATGTGCAATATTATATATTTGTAATTTTTATAAGTATATGCAGGGCCGGTCGGAAAAAGGGTTTTGATGGTTTAAGCCCCCCTGTTGGAGGGACATATGCAAACAAATTTTCCGTAATTTAGTTTACGATAATAATGGTAAAAAAAATATTTAAAGATCTCAGTAAAAAAATTTTATTTAGGTAGTCTAATGGTGACAGCAACTAGGAGAACGAGGGGTATTGTGGATTGAGCGGCTATTGAGGACCACCTATTTAACCCTAGAACACGAATAGGAAACTTAAATTTACTTCTGGCAATACAGGAAGCATCCATCTAATTGAAATCTCGTTTATCTTCATATTTCGCGGTAAAGAGTTGTTTCGTGTGAGATTGCTTAGTGCTTTTAAGAGTGGTTAGTGTTACTGAGGGTTTTTTTTACTTACCAAATTATATACGACTTTATTTTAATTTTGATAATTTTTTTATTTTAGTTTAATCATGGGGAAACTTTGGGAATATGCTCGACTTCCAAATTTGTAGAAAATCGGAGCTCTTCTAAAATAACTCCCCAAAAAAAAATGTTAATCAATTTAGTAACGACATGAACTGCAATCGTAAATCCCGCAGATGGCCGACGATATCTTTTTATGACACGCTAAATATTGCTTACATAAATTATGCCATTATTTATAATTATAGTAAGTAAAGGAATGGAATATATACATTAGGGTGGGTTAAATTTTTTTGTTTGGTACCCCCTAGTTGTGTTTTATAAATCATTTTAAGCAACTTTTCCAATGGAACTATGGTTTTATTTTGAATTCCGAGCCCCCCAATTTTTAAAAACAGGTATTTTTTTTTTTCCTTTTCTTAGATCTTCCTCTATCTACTCGCTAAATGAACAAAGCCTATTTTTCTCATTTCAAATTTATTATTCTTTACAATTCCAACCTTAAAGATAAAAACTTATATAAAATATAAATGAAAAAAAATCTTAGGACTTATTCTTGAAAGTCTTTCTTGCTGTCAAGTTTAGGAAATTTTTTACGGCTTTCTAATGTCACTGCCATCACTTCTTCTCGTTTCTGTTCTAAAACTCGTTTGGACACGCTAGCTAGCAATTGAACATGTCTTTCCGTTGCTTGTATGTGTAACGGAATTTTTGGATCAGGTAGCGCTCGATCATCATTTTCCAGATATTGTTCTAGATGTATATAAGGGATGCTTAGAGTAAACGGTGGTTCGAATATGATTGAATTATCATTCATATCCATAATATTCGTATAATCCGTTCAATTAAAGTTCAAGATAGGTTTTTTATAAGCTCTCAGTTGCATCGGATTATCCACATGGTTGCGGTAGTGTACAATTTTTTTTAGAGCTTAGTCGCGTATGTTTTTTTCATCGTCGAACAATATTGCTAATAAAACGTTTTCTGAGTGAGCATAATACGCGTTTTCTTGAACAACATTATTCACAATTTTTCTTAAATTCGAATCCAAATATTGAGTCCAACGTATGAATTTACAAATTAATACACTGCCGTAAACGACAGAGTTATAGTACTTAATATTAAAATACATTGGCGTATACACTTTCATTACATAGTTTGCCAGAATTTTTAAATTTTTAGACGGCTTATTCGTTGTCACGTATAACCGTAATAATCTACTGGCTTTGATGAGCCAGCGAGAATGTGCAATTGGCCCTGGTTTAATGTTAGACAAATCGGCTGAAACCTCACCAGAAGAAATTGCAAGTGCCATTCTGTACAAGTACATTGCGTCGGTAGTTAATTCAACATCACTCAAATCAGTCATATTTTCCAGTGTGATCCTCTTGAAATCATTTACTACCTGAAAATAGAAAAGATTCGATGAATCAAATACAATTTTATCATTTATTATTGAAGCATTACAGCTGAGAAATAGAATTAAAAATGGTAATAAATAATTAAAAACAGATAGATACCTGAAGATTTTCACAAGTTTTAATTTCTTTGCTTAACTTTCCAGTTGTTGTTCGTGGTCCAGTGGTAGATGATTTTTCCAAACTATCAAACAAATGTCGGAGTGGAAGCTCGTTGAAGTGGAGAAGACACACAAACCAATGCAGTGGTCTCTTTAACTGCATTTCAAATCGATTGATTTAGAAATTCCTAGAACCTTCATTAATATTCAAGACGTCGATGAACTGCACTGCCACGTTTTTTTTAAAAAGACTTTATTTTTATGTATTTAGAAATTGAAATATTAGAGAATGCTTTATTGCTTCTTGTTTTTTTTAACATATGTTTCCATCTTTAGAGTTGAATTTCTGAAGAAAGAAAACTTTGATAAAAAAATGTTCTGTTCATTTAGCGAGTAGATAGAGGAAGATCTAAATTTCTGTCTTCCAGAGGGTTCCATTTTCTATCTGAAATCTATAGTAGTAGTTGCAACATCATAACGAGAACTCTTGAATCTCTCTTTTTAACTGAACTTTACAATCTCAGCAAGTTCCAAGTCATTCCGATAGAAAATAAATATATTTTCCATACAAATTTTTCAATTTTTGGCCAGAAAAAGGCTAAAAATCGAAAATCTTGTATGTGAAGTACCCTTAATTTTTATTGTAATTTTCATTATCTTTTTTTTTTTGTAAAAAAAAACTTTGTGCAAAATTTTAAGTCATCACGATGAAAAATGAGGGTACTCTCCATACAAATATTCCGATTTTTGTGCCATTTTCGTCCATCTTAAGCCATTTTTGTTCAAATTGAGTATCAAAACATAATTTTATCGCCGAGCCAATGTCAAATTCGGTTTTTTCGTACCAAAAAACCCCTTTACACATACATAGCAAAATATTGTAATCCTTTTTTCAATGCTGTGTCCAAGTCGAATCTTGAAAAGGACGAAAAAATACCTATTTTTAAAAATTGGGGTGCTCGGAATTCAAAATAAAACCATACTTCCATTGGAAAAGTTGCTTAAAATGATTTATAAAACACAACTAGGGGGTACCAAACATTGACTTTTTTTGACCCATACAATTTGACCCACCCTAGTGTATATGTATGTATATGAATATAAAACATGTACAATAATAAATAAACTGATGAATATGTATGGTCGCAATTACTATTCGAAAGAAATAAGTACTTTAAATGTTTGAAGAATATTAAAAGATTTTATTTTAAAGAAGTCTTGAACTTTTCGTATTTAACACTATTTCATACAGCCACCATATATAACTGCGGCAAAGTATATATGCACATACATATATAATTATATGCAAACATGCGTATCGGTAGATATGCACTTGTATTTTAAAATCAGTTTGTGATTTTGGTGATTTTTTCTCCATATAAGTTTTAAAGGTCATTTTAAATCATTACGGCTTTTTATTTGCTGATGTCTCAGTTGTTTTTGGAAAATCGACCACTAATTTTCAATCGGGTTTAGTTTCGGCTTTTGGGGTGGTGCTTTTATATAGCTGGGACACTTATACGGGATGCATAACCTCGTATCCAGCGCTGTTTGTTTTGGATCGTCATCCTAATGAAGTACACATTTCTTCTTACAACGCAATTTTTTGCTACAGGCTTAGAAAATTATTTTTCTTTTAAATTCATACCGCGAACAGTTCGATATTTTATTTAAGAAAGGCTGGGAATTAAAATAACTGCTGCTAGAAATCCTTTAAGAGCTCAGCCAATAGAACAAAGCGCAAAACATTATTCAGAGTATACTTGAAAAAGATATGGGACTTTGGAAGAACGTAATATTTACAGACGAGTGCAAATTGAATATAAAATACTCAGATGGGTGCATACATACTAGGAAAGGAGCTAACCGGCCTCCATAAGCGCAATCTGCAGCCTTCTTTCAAACCGGCGGAGGCTCATTGATGGTATCGAGATGTTTCGATGCAAGTGTAGTATTTACACATTATACTTACATCAAAATATTACTTTATTGATAGCATTATGATTTCTAAGCAATATAGTGACATTTTAAAATGAAAGCTCCGAAAAATTGCCCAATAATTGGGTTGTAAGAAGAAATTTATAGTTCAGCAGGATAACAATCCAAAATACGCACAGCTGGATACGAGGTTATAGATTCTCACTTCCACAACAGTCGGTTCTACGTTGCCGAAGTGACTCGGATTTCATCCGACCAAGGACTGTTATTTCGGCGACCTAACCCCACTTAGGCTGCCGGACACCCCCAATCTTATCTCCTCTTGTATGCAATACCTAGCAGCAGGTTTGCTACTCATACTTCTGGCCAGATCGGGCGTCGAGTCTAACCCTGGCCCAGAAACCTATTTCTGCTGCTTGTGCCAGAGAAAGCTCCATCCGAATTCCACTTCGGTGAGGTGTAATTCGTGCAACGGATGGTACCATCTTAAGGTCGGCTCAGGCCTTAAGAAAACCAGGGAATGGTCCACAACCTATGTGGGGCAGTGTTGCTCGCGCACTCTAGCGCCCCAAGCCTCCACGGCATCCTCCTCTGCGCCCCCTGCGCCGGTGCCTCAACGCACCCCCCTGCCTCCACGGCTCCCCGGAGCTCACAGCAACACCAAACCTCCCCACCCCCATTCGCTCCACCACACGTGGTGCCAACCAGCAACTACTGGTTGCCCCCAAAATCTGTTGTGTATGCCGGGCCAGAGTGCACCGGAATGCCTGCTCTGTCAGGTGTAACGCCTGTCAAGGCTGGTGCCACTTCCGGGCGTGTTTTGGCCTCCGCGCCACAAGGGCTTGGTCTGAGAGCTTATCCGCTTCCTGCTGCCGCAACAACCCACCGCAAGTGTCGCTCACGACACCACCCAAATATACCATTGGGTCTAAACAACCACAGCGGGATGCGCAGCCGGGACGGGATGGCCCTCGGATCCAGTCCCTCACCCCCCTCAACGCGTTGACATTACCGAGACAGACGAGACTCTTACAGTTCAACTGCAACGGACTCTCGGGATGTTAATAGCTGCGGTCCAAGAAACGAAGCTACGTCGCAGCTCAACCTGAACGAACTGCGACAGCTACAATGTGCTTCGCAGAGATCGCGAGCGAGTCGATGTAGACATCGACCTAAGGGACAGCACCTTAGAATGTCAAGGGATTGCTGTCCGGTCAGGCGATGTCGACCTCGAAATATTTAATATTTACATACCCCCTGTATCCTGCTGCCCCGCTGAATATCACCCTGACATAGGTGCGCTCCTCAGTGGTGAAAACCGTTTGGTAGTTGGAGACTTCAACGCGCATCACGATCTTTGGTTCTCAAGCCTACCAAATGATCGTAGGGGAAATATTTTGGCAGAGCAGATAGACGATTCGACATTTTGCACTATGAACGATGAAGCCCCCACCAGGATTGTGGGTAGTTGCAGCAGCTTGCCAGATCTAACAATAGATAGCACGGGTCTGATAAATAGCATAACGTGGTGACATATGCTATCGCTTGCATCGGACCACCTACCCATAGTCATCTCGATTGACAGACTCGCCAACTATGTTGCCTCGGACCGCCACACCTACATCAACTTTAAAAAAGCAGACTGGGAGCGTTTCGAGGATTTCACTGAAGGCACCTTCAGTGCTCTTTCAACTCCTACCGACGTTCGCGTTGGCGAGCGCGAGTTCCGCAGGGTGGTGAAGTCCGCTGAAGCCCGCTTCATTCCGGCAGGTAGGATCCCCGTGATCCGTCCTGAGTTCCCGGGTGAGGCGGTGTCTCTGGCGGATGAACGCGACCACCTTCGGCAGGCGGACCCCAGTAATCCCCGTATTAGGCAACTGAAGGGGGAGATCCAACTCCTGGTCAACGTACACAAGCGGAACAAGTGGAGGGAGCACCTGAAGTCCTGCAACCTCGGTGCCGGAGTGGGCAAACTATGGTCGACCGTGAGACCACGGCTCGTCGAAACCGAAGCGACAGGACTAAACGGTCAGTCACCAGAAGGCTGCGCAAGCTAACACCAAGCGCACCAATTGTCCTCTCTAGCACTGAGGTGAAGGAAGCCATCGGGAAGGCGAAAGCCTCCAAATCCATTGGCCCAGACGGGTTAAGCATGTTGATGCTGAAAAAATTGGGCGCTGCGGGAGTAGCCTATCTCACCAGGGTCCTCATTCTGTCCTTAACCACCCTGGTCATTCCAGATATCTGGAAGACGAGTAGGGTGATACCACTGCTGAAACCAGGGAAGCCTGCCTGCCAAAGCGAGTCCTACCGGCCGATCTCCCTGCTTTCTCCAGTGGTCAAGACACTTGAAGCCCTGCTGCTCCCGCATTTCAATCACTACCTCAGCCCGGCGAAGCATCAACACGGCTTCCGAAAAGTGCATAGCTCTACAACGGCACTTACCGCTATAAACACTCAGGTTAATCGAGGTCTCAACGGCAACCGCCCCAGTGAGAGAACCGTCCTCGTGGCTCTGGACTTGTCGAAGGCCTTCGACACAGTCAGCCACTCCACCCTGCTGAAGGACGTGGAGGCCTCACCACTCCCAGCGGCGTTGAGGCGATGGACCGCTAACTACGTGTGTGGTCGTCAGGCGTCGGTGTGCTACCGTGACGTAGTGTCAAAAGCGAGAAACATTAAGCAGGGGGTACCACAGGGTGGCGTCCTATCCCCCCTATTGTTCAACTTCTACATCTCGCGACTCCCCTCCCCGCCAGAGGGAGTCACACTGGTCTCGTATGCCGACGACTGCACGATAATAACTAGCGGCAATGGAATTGATGGACTATGCTCTAAAGTGAAGATCTACCTCCCAGAGCTTGCTCACTACTTTACAGGACGGAATTTGGCGCACATCTTGGACGAAGGAGGTCGGGCTCACCTTCGACATACACATCGAGGGGACCCCCATTCCGACGGTTAACCACCCTAAGATCCTGGGGGTCACCCTTGACGGCCTGGTGTCCTTCTCAGCACACACAACCGCAACCGTCAACAAGGTACAGAGTCGCAACAAGGTCCTCAAGTCGCTCGCCGGCAGCACTTGGGGCAAAGACAAAGAAACGTTGTTGGCAATATACAAGACGATTGGCCAGCCGGTCCTAAATTATGCTGCGCCAATATGGTCGCCTGGAACTAGCAGGACTCAGTGGTCAAGACTGGAGACCTGTCAGAACGCCGCACTCAGGACAGTGACGGGATGTCACCTGATAACGCCTGTGGATCACCTCTACCATGAGGTTAACGTGCTTTCAGTGCAGGAGCACAATCTGATGCTCACAAAGCAGTTTCTACTGGGGTGCCACCGTCCGGGGCATCCCAATAGAGACCTGCTCGCGCTGGAGCCGGCACCCAGGCACATCAGGGGACATCTCTCACAACTGACGGACGAGGTCCAGACCTACGTACGCTTACCGCTGGACCCAAGGACGTACCGACAGGCTCTGGACGACATTCACAGGGAGTCGGAAAGGAGCCGCAAAGATGATCTGATGTTTGAAAACAACGAGGATATCCTACAAAATAATAACAACTAAAAAAAATTATAATTCTTCACAAATTCCGTAGATATGATTAATCTACAATCGGAAATTAAAAATTTTTACACATGGTGTATTAGTTCGCATCTATCCTTAAATATTAAAAAATGTTTTCATGTTAGTTATTTTAAATCACACACTGGGTTTCATAGTTCATATAGACTTTCTAACTGTGTACTACAGAAGGCTTATGAGATTAAGGATCTTGGGGTTATCTTTGACTCTAAACTTACTTTTAATAATCACATAAACTATATTATTTCAAAGGCTTACGCTATGTTGGGATTCGTTCGGCGAAATTGTGCTGAATTTACAGATCCATATACATGGAAATTGCTCTACACCTCATTTGTGCGATCAAACCTCGAGTATGCCACTATTATTTGGCGGCCATTTCAACAGTTTAACATAAACAGGATCGAAAGAGTTCAGAAAGTTTTCCTAAAGTATGCTTTACGGTCTTTGCATTTCACTGATCCATTACCGTCGTATAATTCGCGTTTGCTTTATTAGATTTAAAGTCTTTAGAAAATAGGAGATCTATACTTTCTTTATCTTTTGTGCATGGCATTATCCAGGGGGCTTTTGATTGTCCCGCTCTTTTAGAGAAAATAAATTTTAATGTTCCAAGAAGAGAACTTCGTAGTTTTTATCCGTTCTATGGGAAGTGCAGTAGAACTAATTATGCCTATAATGCCCCTATAAGCCGGGCTTTAAATGAATTAAACCTGATCTCAACTTCTATCGAGCTTGATCTTTCAGTAGGTAGAAATATTTTTGTCATTCTCTTGAATTCATTTTTTAATACTAATAATCGTATTTAAGTTTTGTCATAAGAATACTTTTGTTAATAGTCTGTAAGAATTGTTATTCATAGACTTAAAAATAAATAAATAAAATAAATAAATAAATAATATGTAAATGTATGTGCACTCATACGAATTTTGCCTCTAGTAAATGGAGTTAATTGTGGCCGCTGTGGTCAAGTGGATAGCGGTGCGTGCTATAACTCGATATGCCGGTGAGTTCGAGGTTCGAATCTCAGTCAGGGCACGAAAAATCGTAATCATAGAAAAAGTTTTTTCTAATAGCGGTCGCGCCTCAGCAGACAATGGCAAACCTCCGGGGTATTTCTGCCATGAAATAGTTTCTCATTAAATACATCTGCCGTTCGGAGTCGGCACAAAACTGTAGGTCCCTTCATTTGTGGAATAATATGAAAGACGCACACCACAAATGGTAGGAGAAGCTCGGCCAAACACTAAGCTATATAGTGTACGCGCCAAAATTATATAAATGGAGTTAATTTAGTTATTTTGTAAAATACAATGCATTCATTTCTATGTTTTTGGTTTTTTAAGATACACACCCCTATTGCGAGTGTCGATCAAAAATAGATAATCGACTATTGAGCGATTATCGACTATCGTGGTATTGCGAGTGTCGATTTCTCGCTCAACAAGCGACTGTGAATAATTTTTTGTCGATCATCATTCTATAGCCATTTTGTAGTCGTTGAGCGTGTCGATTTTAAAAGTTTGATGCAATAATGGAAAAAAGTGAGTTTTTTGAGTGAAAATAATAATAATACATTTAAGTAATGGTAGTAAAATATCAACATCTCAATTACAGAACGAAAATTGTTTCTAACAAAAAGTGGCGCGTTTAGTGCAGTTGATGCAGGAAAACGTCGACCTAGGCAAAGGAGTTTGTGGAAAAACTCAAGCAAAGTCAAGATGGGAGCTCATAGCTACTGAACTGAATAGCTTGGGACCACCATTGCGTTCGTGGGAAAAGTGGTTAAAGGTAAAAAAAAATATGTACATAGCTTTGATAAATAAAATACGAGTATTTCATTGTAGGTGTGGACAGATTTCAAATGCAAAACCAAGAAAAGGTTTTCCGAAAACCGGGCCGAATTTCGAGCAACAGGTGGGGGGCCAAACAATTTACACACTTTCACGGCGCTGGAGGAAGCTGTGATAGGATTTTTGAATTTTGAGGCTCTTGTCGATCCACCCGGTAAAGAAATCGGAATCAGTAATTTTTAATGTCATCAACAAGTCTATAGTTCTAATGAGATAGCTGTTGAAGAACTTGAAAATGAAGCACAGGAAGCACCTGAAGAGCACGGCTGCGTAGAGACTCAGGAAACAACTGACCATCAAGCTATTTCAACAAGAAGACCCAAAGCAAATGCAAGAGAAAAGAGAATAACGCTGTTGGAAAAACAAATGAATATCCAGGAGAAACATTTCAAAACAATACAAAAACAAACGACGAATATAAAAAAAAGTCTGAAAAATATTGAAATCCATTTCAAGAAGTCAGTTGCGCTCAAGCAGGAGGCTCTGGCTCTAAAGAAGGAAAAAATAAAATTAGAAAAAGAAAAGCTGGATTTATATAAGGAAGAACTTTTAAATAAGAAGAGGAATAGGGTTGACAAACTAAAATTGAAAGTTGAACTTTTGGAAATGGAGAAAGAAAAAGTGTGTAATATATTAATGTAAATAGTAATTTAAGAATATTTTGTAAGTGAAAATGAAGTGATATTTATTTAAATGAAGTGATATTTTAAGTTTTATTTATGAATATATATTTTTTTTTGTTTTAATAGTATAATATATCAATGTAATTAGTAGTTTAAGGATATTTTGATAATTTTTAGCAAACATGAAGTGATACTTATATACCTGAATTGATATTTTACGTTTTATTTACTTTCCTAGTTTTAATAGTGAATTGAATTTGAATACAAGCTTACTAAATCATGAAATAAAATGGAATCAATATGAATTTGAACTGAATATAATATTTAATAAAAATGATTAAAACTGAAATTGCATGTGTTGTAAAATGTTATTTCTAATTGCTCTTGCTTCCTCGTTCACCACTCCACTACCTTCAGTAATTGTGTAATCCTGAGTTTCGTCATTTGTGTCTTGATAGTCAATAGTTTCTCCATCCGATAGCTGAGCATTGTAAGATATACAAATATTGTGAAGAGCTGCGCATACGTTCACTATTGTTGTAGCTTTTTTTGGTTCGTAGTGGAGCGCCCGAGCCCCCAACAAGCACCTAAATCGGTTTTTTAACACCCCTATGGTTCGTTCAACAATATTCCTTCCTTGAGAATGTTTTTTGTTAAACATACTTTCAGATGATCCGACTTCAGGGTTTCGGTATGGCGTAAGCATGTATGGCTGTAACGCGTAACCTGCATCAGCTAAATGGATAAATGTTTACTTGTATTAGAACCATCCAAATGTGAAAACTATTTAAGCATAAGATACCTAATAATATATTACGTTCGCCCCTACGGTAGTCGTGTTCTAATTGTGGTTTCAATGCAGACATATTAAACATGTTAGCGTCATGCGTTGCTCCAGGATTCTTTGCATTTATAAACCGAATTTTCATGGCGTCATCACAAACCTATAAACGTACAACACTTATCATCTGAATTGCATTTTATTTGTAAATACTCACTATCATTACATTCAAGCTAAAATATCCCTTGCGATTGTAGTACAAATGCTGCAGCTCTTTTTTTGGAGCAACGATTTTGACGTGTGTTCCATCTATACAACCTATTACGCCTGGTATTCCGCTTTTTTCAAAGAAATAAAGCTTTGCTTTGCGCTTCTCCTCTTCAGAGTATTGAATGGATATCCAATCCCTACACATGTGTTCTTCCAATACTGTAAACACCTCAGTCAAAATTAGGGATACCGTCGATTGGCCAAGTCCAATATTGGAATCATTCCCTACACTTAATTGGTAAGAACCCTGCGCGCAAAACCTCAAAGCAGTTGCCAGCTTTAAAATCGTCGGAACTGATGTTCTTCTCAGACCTGGTTGTAGTTTGCTATCTAACAATGAAAGCAAATGCGTAAATGCAGCTTTTGGCAGACGAAAGTTTTTCAAAAATCTAAAAACCGGAAGTTTTAATACTTTTTCAACACAGAAAATATAACATATAAGTTTATCGTATACAAACATTTTTTCCTCAAACTCCAGAGGATTGGAAGAGTCCCTCAACTTTCTCCTCTCTCTAGCTAGGTCCATTAGCTTTGAACCTGCATCTTCATCCTCCTCACTATCACTAAACCACAGTTCTATACTATCCATTTATTTATTTATTAAGTTATCACTTCTTAAATTAAATTGAATTGAAAAATTTTTCGCCAATGTAAAAATGTAAACAAACACCAAACAGCTGATTGAAATTCAACGAACCATTCACAATGGTACATTTTTTGATCGATCAATATACACAATACCAAAATAAAATACAATCGACTCAATCGACAAATGTCTATTCTACTGCCAATCGACACTCGCAATAGGGGTGACATTTTAAAAAATTTACGATATTTGTTCTTATGAGAAGGTGTATGTATGAACGGACATACATATATGTACATATGTATGTGTAGTATAAAATATATGGCATTTTTTCTAATTTGATTGCTTTCATAATGTAGCTGCTGCCATTTATCAAAAATTGGCGCCGCCAAAATAGCTTACAGTCAAATGTTGTCTTATACATTCGAATATGGTTTCCTACAGTTGTTGGCGCATACATATTTGCACATCTTATTTGCGTCTCTTTGTAAAGGGTGTTTTTTTTTTAGACGTGTGGTTCTCAATGAGGCAATACTTTTTTCGGAGTTCAGGTTTTTAACAGCTGTTACTTCATTTATACTCAGTTTGGTTTGCCATTTCATAATGAACAGACTTACTCTGTAACAAGACGGCGCTAAATACCATACAGCCAACGAAATAATCAATTTATTGAAGGAAACTTTTGGTGTGCGCATTATCTCGTCGTGGGCCTATGGCGTGGCCTCCTGATTTAACACCACTGGATTACTTTTTGTGGGGTTATGTGAAGTCGCTTGTCTACGCAGATAAGCCCGATACGATTGACGCCTTGGAAGGGAATATTCGGTGCCCTATTGCTGACATACGGCCCCAATTGTAGCAAAAAGTGGTCGAAAATTGGGCCTCTCGGCCCGAAATCATTTTTAAAACAGAATGGCAAACCCTTATTTTTATAATAATTATAAATTCTTGGCCATAGCATTCAATTATATGCGTTTTATTTCTTCTTAAAAACCACATGTCTAAAAAACAAAATATCTCGTATGCGAAACTAATATATTGTAATATTGTTA
Source organism: Philophylla caesio (assembly GCA_963971545.1). Lineage (NCBI taxonomy): Eukaryota > Metazoa > Arthropoda > Insecta > Diptera > Tephritidae > Philophylla > Philophylla caesio. The sequence goes on from OZ020606.1 coordinate 68,315,967, forward strand.
AAGCTTCGAATTGTTAACTAAAAATTGCTCTAAATAACGTTGCAAGATTCTTATTTGAAAAAAGGAAATTTGAATATATCTCACATTATGCGCAACAAGTTCTAGGCGGATATTCAATTTCACGCTTTAAATTACGTGCGCTCTTATATCTACATACATAAATTATGGTATTGCCGTCAATCATCTTTACTTATATAAAAATATTAAATTTGGTCCATGTCCCCGAACTCTTAATCTTGTTGTTCTAAACGCATGTTCTTTGCTAGCACCATAAAACTATGGAATTTTTCTTCTCTCTGACATTGAAAATATAAAGCAAGCAAGGTGTTTAAAATTGCAGACTCTACATTTTACTTCTCTTTGATATTCAGCAAAATCTTGTTTATAATGCATTTTAATTCTTTTGTTTAAAATTATATCAAACAATAGGTTTAATTTAAATAAGTTTGTAAGATGCTTGTTCAGAAGGAATATTGTAAAAGAAGATGTACTACTCAAAGACTAATACCCACTACTGGCAATCGGTTATTGAAAGTACGTATATAAATATTTCCCTTTTAAAACAAGTTAGCTATTGAACAAAGTAGCTATTACTTCAAAATGTCCTTTCAAAAAGAAAAACAGTATAAAATAAATATACTGAGATCAATTGCTATACATAATTCGAAGAACAGCTCTAGTAGACCGGCAAATATACACTAGTCTCCATACATAATAGGGGCATTAGTCTTACTTTGTACAAATGCCATGTAACTAAATAAATTAAATTGAATTGGTTGTCTGCTCCCTGCTCTTTCAATTGTTACCAATTGCTGTTCATTAGATATGTTCAGCGGGGGAGTTCGCTAAATATGCAAGTGCAGGGTGCACTCAATGAGAGAAAAATTGATTCGTTTCAATTTGAAAGTTTACAATCGCTTTATTTTGTATCAATTTCAATACATTGGAAAGTAATGCGATTACTGAAAGCCGCGGATGGCAAATTGTCAGTAGAGGAAAAAATTGTATAATAAAAAATTATGATTAAATTACGTGTTGACCGGCAGAGCGAGGAGCGATGCGATTTGGTTCGTTGTTCAAACGGGAAGGTAATGATCAGTAAAAAAAAAAGTATATAACGTTGAAGCGCAGAAAGGTGCCAGTCACGCTCTGCTTGACGTTGCCACTATGTCATGATGATGACTTGCGGCGAAAATGGGCCAGCTGTTAATCCGAAAGCTGGATTAAGTCCATGTCTTCAACATGGCGCCCCGCCTGCTTAGGTACAAGCTGTAACGCCTTTTCCAAGGTGTCGATCGCTTTTTTTGCCGCGCCAACTAGCTACTGCAGTTTACGTCTCCGTAGCTGGGCTGAGCGACTCCGCAATGCCTCGACTCGTTTTCTCGAGGGATTCGGGCTTCTAGACGTGCTCGCCTTGGTGCGATGCAGCAAGGTGTGATGTCCTAGCGTGCAGCGGTGGCCACTAGCTCGTGAATTACATGCACCCGATGTATGTGATATTGCGAGGCAATTGATGCAATGTTTATGCATTCGAGCGCACTCGTATCGGTCCTCCGGTGACATCGCAAGAAATGCTTTGCAGTGGCGCAGAGCATGAAGTCGTCCGCACAATCGGCACTTGTGCGATACCAGGCTGTTCCGTGACCTGTAGGTGAGTATAATACAAAGAGACTTTAGTAAAGAGTAGTCAAGAGGTGACATAATAACGTCTTTATAGTATATGAGTATGTTCAATGAGATATAAGTAATTGAGAGCGGAAGGGATTGAACAAATACAAAGTGGGGAACTGTGAATCACGCAGGGGGTAGCACACACAATTTAACTATGCTTCGGGTGATGGTACCATGTTGCGTTAGTATGTCAACAACATGGGCTCTTTCATCCGAACCAACATGTAGTTTGGTTATCCGCCCCAATCGCCATTCGTTAGGGGGGAGCAGATCATCCTTGATGACAACCAAATCTCCTTCTTTGACTGTTTGTTGAGGGTACTTCCATTTATACCTCTTGTGTAACTCCTTCACTCAGGTACTCATTTTTCCATCTAGTGCTGAACTGATGATGGAGGACTTTAAGTTTCTGCCATTTATTTATTAGGGAGAGATTTTCAGCGTTTGGTTCCGGTGGAGACATTAGAGGTGCCCAACGTAAAAAGTGACCAGGAGTTAGCGCCAGCAGGTCATTTGGATCTTGGGACATCGGTGAGAGTGGTCTGGAGTTGAGGACCGCCTCTATTCGGACAAGTAAAGTGGTGAGCTCTTTAAAGTTGTATTTGTGATTACCAGCTACTTTAACAAAATGGGATTTGAAACTTTTGACAGCTGCTTCCCACAGGCCTCCCATATGAGGGGCATATGGTGGAATGAATTGCCATTCAAACCCATGGGTTGAGTATTTGCTGGCGATGTCGGTTGAGGATTCCTTGAGGACGTTTGTAGCACGCGTTGAGCGCCGACAAAATTTTTTCCATTGTCCGACATGATTTTGTGTGGGAGCCCGCGACGTCCAACGAATCTAGCAAACGCTGCTCGAAATACTTCCGAGGTCAAATCGGAGCAAACTTCTAGATGGATCGCTTTAGTGGAGAAGCAGATGAAGACGCAGACATACGCCTTTGAATATGAAGCTCGTCGAAGTGTTGACATTTTCACGAGAAATAGGCCAGCGAAATCGATTCCTGTGGTGTGGAAAGGAAGCGTATATGTTGCTCGCTCGGAGGGGAGAGCGGCCATAATTTGGGACCTCATTTTTTGCTTGTATATCGTACAAGTTTTACAGTGAAAAATGCACTTTTTAATTGTGGGTTTAATGCGCGGGATATAATATTCTTGTTGCACCATTCGCACCATTAGTAGGTTTCCGGCATGCAACGTTGTGGAGTGGAGAAATTCTAAAAACAACACACAAAATCGAGAATTTGGTGGGATGATTATAGGGTGCCGCTCATTGTAGCTCAGACTGGCATATTTGAGTCTCCCATTTACGCGCATTATACTTTTGTTATCGAGAAAAGGGTTAAGAGTAAGCAAAGTGTCTTTCTTGCTAATGAGGTTTGAAGCTTCGAGCTGTGCAATCGTTTCACCATAATAAGATCTTTGGGTTTCTAATGTGAGTTGCAGTTTGGCTTCATTTACTTCTTCTTGAGTTACAGGTAATGTAGGAGAAATTAGTAGTTTTCGGGACCTGCGGATGAAGTGATACATATATGCGAGTACTCTAAGTGCACGTGGCAGTGACGAAAATCTTTCGAGGAGGGTTGAGGATTCCACAGTGTGGAATACTTCTATGTGCTTCTGTTCCGGGGGAGATGAATGGTGAGGTCGTGAGGTAGGCCAGAGGTTGGCCGATTTAGAGAGCCACTCTGGGCCTTTCCACCAAAGAGAATTTTCGGTGAGATCCTGAGGTCGGCATCCTCGTGTGCCTAAGTCGGCTGGGTTGTCGCTGCTGCAAACGTGACGCCAGGTGGCGTTGTTAACATTCTGCAGGATTTGATATATCCTGTTCGCCACATAGGTCTTCCAACTGTGAGGGGGCTTTTCCAGCCAGGCTAAGACGATCGATGAATCTGTCCACAGAAATAACTCGTGAGATGGCAAATTGAGTTCAGCTTTAATCTGTCTTACCAAATTGGAGAGTATAACTGCTCCGCTGAGTTCCAGTCGTGGGAGACTTACGGTTTGGAGGGGGGCCACTTTGCTCTTTGCGGCAAGTAAATGAGATGTGAAAAGGGTTTCGCTATGCTGTACTCGTAGGTAAATACAGGCGCAGAAAGCCTTTTCGGAGGCATCTGAGAATCCATGCAGTTGGATGTGCTTTTCGGGAGAGAACTGTACCCAGCGGGGGACCTTTATATCTTTTATGGCAGGGAGATTTTCTTGAAAGCACGTCCATTTTTGAAAAGCAGCGGGTTTCACGTTTTCGTCCCAGTCAGTCCCTTCCATCCAGAGTTGTTGAAGGAGTATTTTGGCTAATATCATAATTGGCGTTAGCCATCCTGCCAGGTCGAAAAGTTTAGCTACAGCGGATAGGATTTGTCGTTTGGTTCTACAGTTTGTGGTGGGGTTTGGGTCGTAAGAATATGAGAAGTTATCTTGCAACGCATTCCATTGTATCCCTAAGGTTTTTGTTGAGCTTGCGTCGTGGAACTTCAGGAAATCAGCATCTAAGAGATCGGAAGGGGGTACAATTTCTAGAATTTTCGGGTGATTTGCTGTTATTTTCCTGAGGGGAAAACCTGCGGACTTCAGCGCTTCGATAACCTGAGACATTGCTTTAATAGTGGGCTGTATTTCATTACCGCCAGAAAGTATGTCATCTACGTAAGTCTGTTGCAGTATGATACTACTGGCGAGAGGCTGTTGAGACTTTCAATCCTCTGCTAGTTGGTGGAGAGTTCGGATTGCCAAGTAGGGGGCGCAATTAACCCCGAATGTTACGGTTTTCAACTTAAAATCTTGCATTGGCAAGTGAGAAGAGGGGCGAAAGAGGATTCGCTGAAAGTCTTGGTCTTCTTTGTGAATAAGGATTTGGCGGTACATTTTTTCAATGTCGCCATTAAAAACATATTTATGCATTCTCCATTTGAGAATAATTAGCATGAGATCGTTCTGAAGTATGGGTCCTGTATGTAACACGTCGTTCAACGAATTCCCTGAGTGGGACATTTTTGAGGCGTTGAATACGACTCGCACCTTTGTGGTTTTGCTGTCGGGTTTGATGACAGCGTGATGAGGCAAGTAAAATGAGTTTTATTTCCCATTTTTTACTACTTCCCGGGGTGAAACCGTTGACATATGGTCCATAGTTAAATATTCTCCTAGGACTTCATTGTATTTATCACGCAGTTCCGGTTTCCGCTCCAGTGATCGCTCTCTGCTGAGGTATTGCTGTTGTGCGGCTGGTCGGGAGTGACCGAGGGCTAATACTTCGGGAAAATCCGATTTAAAGGGTAACTTCACTACGTATCTTCCGTCGTCTTGGCGGGTTGTGGTTGTCCGGAAGAGATCTTCGCAAAATTCATCGGATTCCGTTCGAGTTTGAGTAGAGATGATTTCCTCTTGTTCCCAGAACTTTTTGAATAAGTTATTCAGCGACTCGTCTTCAGTTTCTCTAACTTGGGTGGTGAATGCTGCTACCGATTCCTTGACTGGTCCGCTAATCACCCAACCGAAGATTGTGTTTTGGGCTATAAGAGTGCCGTTTGCTATGTGCTGCAAACCCTGCAGGAGAATCTGGGGTATGAGGTCGCTGCCGATTACCAAATCAATTCGGGAAGGGGTGAAACATTTGGCGTCGGCTAGTGATAATTTAGAAAACTCCGCAATGTTTGGGTTTGCAACTCTTGTAGTGGGGAGAAAGTGGGTGAGTTGAGGCAATATTATCGCTTGAGTATTAATTTTTTCTTTCAAGTCTGGTGAACAAAGGGTTAACTCACAAATTTTTTTGGAATTTTGAACCACCAGTCCTCCCATTGCGGAGATTTCGAAGTGGGAGTCTTTGGTAGGTAAACCAAGGAGTTTTTGGGTTCTTGACGCAATAAATGTTTTTTGCGAGCCTTGGTCAATGAGGGCTCGGATCTTATAAATTTCACCAGCACAGTATACAGGAACTATTGCTGTGGGGAGTAGGTTTGTTACGTTACTGCTGGAGAAGTGAGTAGATACCTTCATTACGTTTTGTTGAGATGTGCTTTCAGAGGGTTGAGAATGTGAAATGCCGTTCGAGGTAGACGGTATGTCATCGGGTATTATCACTGGGGTCACTACGTGAGCTGTAGTCCTTTGAGATTTAAATTTTGTTTGAGTGTTTAGATTTCGGGGTTGAAAATGGAGTAGGGAGTGATGTCGTTTTTGGCAATATACACAAAGGAAATTGCTTTGACATTCACTTTTCAGATGGGAATACGAGAGACAATTTTCACAATAATTGTTTTCTCTCACAAATTTGAGGCGTTCAGCTATTGAGAGGTCCTTGAACTTTATGCACGATTTCATTGCATGGTTGGATCTACATAATTTGCAAGCGAAAGGCTTTGTTAACTCGGAAACAAATGTTTGAGTTCGATTTTTGCTCGCAAATGTGGAATTTTGATTAGGCATCTTTGGGGTAAAGTGGCTAAAATTGGGTTTTGCCTTTGTTGGCCGATAGGTATCGAGTCTTTCTACCACTTCGTATCGGCTTGTGAGAAATTTATTCATTTCGAACCACTTAGGCAACTCTTTTCGAGAACTTAGAGATTGTTCCCATAGAGAGAGTGTTTCGTTCGGCAGTTTTGAAGAACAGAGGTAGACTAGAATGGGGTCCCAGTCACTTGTGGGAATTCCTTGGGCTGTGAGAGTAGAGATACAATTATTTATCGTGTTCTGAATTCTCTGTATTTGTTCACCGCTTTCTGAGTAAACTGGCTGAATATTAAATAGTGCCTTGAGTTGATTGTCAACCAATATTCTGCGGTTTTCATATCTAGCTTTAAGAGCTTCCCAAGCTAGTTCGAAATTCTCATTGCTTAAAGGATATTGCTTTACAATGATTCCTGCTTGGCCTTTTGTCTTTAACCTGAGATGGTAAAGTTTTTGCGCAGGATTGAGTTTTGGGTGATTTTTCAAAGAGCGGGAGGCCGATTTGTATGAGCTAACTAGGGAGTCCCATAGTTTTTCGAGTTGCTCAATCTTTACCTTTAACAGAGAGGTGGAGTGGTCACTGAGGAGAGTGGCGGACCATTTTGAGTAGAAAGATTCTACTCTATTGCTCTCAAAAATAAAATCTTGAAGCGCCCAGTCGCTATCAAGTTCATCGGGCGAGCTTTCTGGTTTCTTTGGCATTTTTAATTGTAATGTATTTACTGGGATGAGGTATTAAACAAACTTTATAAAATAATTTTAAATGACTTTTGATGTTTATAGCTCTTGTCGATTTGAGGTGCGGAAACGTTAAAAAAATTTTTTTTTTGTTTTTTTTTTTGTTTTTTTGAGTGAGAGATGGGTTAATAAATAAAACGTTAGAGAAACAAATTAAATATAAGTATAATAATTATAATAAATATAACACGATTTAATATATGCACTGCTGCCCACTGTGCGAAATAATTGTTAATTTTTGGTCACTGTATTTATGTGCCTTTTTTCGACGGTGGCGGCCCACTGTACTTCTAAGCGCCGCCCCTTTTTTTCTTTTTGTTTTGCCTCAGCGCGTCTGAGTGCAATGTTAGTATTTGTGTGTGTGCTGCGTGATTCTTCCACTACGTGATGATGAGAGAGAATGGGTGACAGAGAAGAGATCTTTGTGCTCTCTGCGTATATACGTACGTATGTATATGTATGTGTACTGAAATATTAATTTTAGAGGGGAGAAGTTTATGAGATATCTCAGCGTGAGAGTATATTACAGGATTAACGTTAATTCTTTCTGCAATTTTTGGTACAGGTGACCATAAAGTTTTATCAAAACGCTAATCTTTTAATATTCCGTACTGTTGTGTGTACAAATGTGCATACATTTATTACGAGATACGAGTATGCACATATGTATGTATGTATATTTGCAGATATGTATATTTACATATATGTACGTGAGCCTGAGTATGTAGCCACATATGGGTATGTGCACATATATTTGTGTATATGTGTATGTATATACAAAACCAGCCGTTTGAGTCACAATTAGGGGGAGGAGTTTTTGAGATGCCCTGAGTAAGAGTATATTAGAAGATTAGCGTTACTTCTCTCTGCAATTTTGGTACAGGAGACCACAAAGGTTTTAACGAAACGCTAATCTTTTAATATTACTAACTATTGTGTGTACAAATGTGCATACAGTTATTGAGAGATATGCACATATGTATGTACACCTGTATATATGTATGTACGTGGGTTCGAGTATGTAGCTATGTACATATGTATATATATGTGTAGGAATATTGCCAACTTACTCAGCCATAAGGGAATGTACTTAGCCCTTATTTTGCGGTACTTTTCCACTTCGTATGTAGTATGTATGTACATACATATATGATGGCGCCAAAATGTGCGGTGGCGTGATTTGATGTTTGCGGTAGTTTTCAACGGTGGGGTGATGACGCAAAATATGTGTGAAAAATCAGTGGCGTGATTTTTCGGTACTTTGGAGTTCCGTTGCTCCTGGTGGCTGCGAAGATGCCTGGTTGGATTGATTATTGATGATTTTTTTTTTTTTTGTCTTTTGTAATTTTCGAATAGATATTTTTTTTTTTTTTTTTTTCAAATTAACTTTTTAATAATTAACGTTTAAAGGTTTTATTTTTCTAAGCGCAATGTAACGCAAAACTTAATTCTCAAAGTTTTATTTTATTAATATTTATTTTTAAACGCTTTTTTTGTTTTCGAATTTTTCAAAAAAAATTTTTTTTTGTTGTTGTTTTTAACCACTTTTCGTTGAATTCTTTTTAATTTTGTACTCAAAATTTAAATTTATGAAACTTTATTTCCGGACTTATTTTTTTTTTGTTGAATTAATTTTTACGCGCACGTAACGTATCGAAATGTAGTTCACAAAATTTTTTTGTTAATATTTATTTTCTCAAATAATATATTTTTTTTTTTTCACAGAAATTTGCTCTTTATTATACATATGTACATATATACATACATACATATATGTATGTATATTTTTTTTTTTTTTTTTTTTTTGAACTTTTATTTTAAATGCTTTTAATTTTAATGCCTCCTTGATTTTCGCACTTTTATTTTAATTGCTTTTAGTTTTCTATATTTTTTCTCACAAGTTTATTTATTCAATTTTATTATTTTTATATACTATCTATTATTATACGCTCACTTTTCAAATATATGTACTTATATATTTTTTCTTCAATTTTTTGTTCACTACTTTTTGCTTTTCCAGAAATTTTAATATATTTAATTTTTATGCGCAATTTTTTACAAGATATGTATGTATGTATCCCACTTTACTTATTATTTTCTTTGTGGGGTTCTTTCCCACTGTATTTGCAGTTACACTTTCGCTTTATTACGTTTTAGATTTACACGCCTATTTTTACGCTTATATTTAGTTTTAATACGTTTTTTATTTTTTTTATTTTTTTTATTTTTTTTATTTTTTTTATTTTACAATTAATGCGAAACGCACACAATTTGTACCCGCACTGTACCGAAAAACTGCAATTTAGTGTAGACCCACACACTTCACTTTTTTCTTCGGCACTCTTGTCTTGCAATTATTTGTTTATTGTTTTTTTTCTTTTTCTTTTAGTACACGGCAACCAATGGCCCAAAATTTCGCGCACCAATTTCAAATTATCGCAATTAAAATTTTTTGCAAATTACTTTTGTGCAAACAATAAAATTTCACACCGCACAGATTTTCGCTTTTGCTCGCTCGCTTGACCGGTCGTTTTTGAAAAACTTTTTGAGATGGCCGCCGTAGCTTTGTTCGTTTTTTTTTTTTTTGGAGTTTTATTACAACGGCGTCGATAGGACCATGTTCAGCGGGGGAGTTCGCTAAATATGCAAGTGCAGGGTGCACTCAATGAGAGAAAAATTGATTCGTTTCAATTTGAAAGTTTACAATCGCTTTATTTTGTATCTATTTCAATACATTGGAAAGTAATGCGATTACTGAAAGCCGCGGATGGCAAATTGTCAGTAGAGGAAAAAATTGTAATAATAAAAAATGATGATTAAATTACGTGTTGACCGGCAGAGCGAGGAGCGATGCGATTTGGTTCGTTGTTCAAACGGGAAGGTAATGATCAGTAAAAAAAAAGTATATAACGTTGAAGCGCAGGAAGGTGCCAGTCACCCTCTGCTTGACGTTGCCACTATGTCATGATGATGACTTGCGGCGAAAATGGGCCAGCTGTTAATCCGAAAGCTGGATTAAGTCCATGTTTTCAACAAAATATAATTTCACAAATTGTATACAAATACATTTAAAGGCTTTATTTAGTTATTTACAATGACGTTCAACAATTATTAGATATTTACATATCAGAAAAACTTTTTATTTTGGGCAAGATTCACAATGTACTGGCTTCTATATTTGGAATGTTGTGAAGTCCAACGTCGGGATTGCTCCAATGGTAAGTTGGTGGACCTTGACTAAAGCAGTATTTCATATTAAGAGGTTCATCGTTGTCGACATAGTACATCAAATAAAAATTGCACATTTCATCCTCGTTAGTGGCCCTATAAACAGCTCAGATTGTTAACACGTCTATGCAGTTATAAATATAAAAGAAATTACCCAATTTGTGTAGCCCTATTTCGATGACTCAGCATAGTACATCTAGCAGCAAGAAAATCGCCTGTCACAATAGGTTCCGTATTTTCAATAGGATAAACCATTTGAGGTGTCAAAGGGTCTCTTTTGCCCAACAGGGTCCACTGGTGAACCCCATGTTCATCCGGTCGTACTCTGTATCCTGATACCACTTTACCAAGGCTGTGCGTGTGAGTGCGAAAGACAATTGGGTGTATTGTCTTATTTTCACTTATTTCACAAGCGGTTTCCATATGTTCTAGCGATTTTGGCGGAATGACTTCTGCAGTTCCCAAAAGTAGAACCCCAGCAAGCTTGTTTAAGCTAAAAAGATAAAATGATGACATACATATAATTCAATATATTATTTATTACAGTAAATCTTCGATTTTTATCTCAATCATATTCTATGTTTGATTAATAGTAATAATAATGTGCAACCCGAAGCTGAAATTAAAACATCCGCAGCTGATTTCCGTGGACTCCGAAGAAATGCAAATGCTACAATGTGCTTCGCAGAGATCGCGAGCGAGTCGATGTAGGCATCGACCTAAGGGACAGCACCTTAGAATGTCAAGGGATTGCTGTCCGGTCAGGCGATGTCGACCTCGAAATATTTAATATTTACATAACCCCTGTATCCTGCTGCCCCACTGAATATCACCCTGACATAGGTGCGCTCCTCAGTGGTGAAAACCGTTTGGTAGTTGGAGACTTCAACGCGCATCACGATCTTTGGTTCTCAAGCCTAGCAAATGATCGTAGGCGAAATATTTTGGCAGAGCAGATAGACGATTCGATATTTTGCACTATGAACGACGAAGCCCCCACCAGGATTGTGGGTAGTTGCAGCAGCTTGCCAGATCTAACAATAGATAGCGCGGGTCTGATAAATAGCATAACGTGGTGACATATGCTATCGCTTGCATCGGACCACCTACCCATAGTCATCTCGATTGACAGACTCGCCAACTATGTTGCCTCGGACCGCCACACCTACATCAACTTTAAAAAAGCAGACTGGGAGCGTTTCGAGGATTTCACTGAAGGCACCTTCAGTGCTCTTTCAACTCCTACCGACGTTCGCGTTGGCGAGCGCGAGTTCCGCAGGGTGGTGAAGTCCGCTGAAGCCCGCTTCATTCCGGCAGGTAGGATCCCCGTGATCCGTCCTGACTTCCCGCGACCACCTTCGGCAGGCGGACCCCAGTAATCCCCGTATTAGGCAACTTAAGGGGGAGATCCAACGCCTGGTCAACGTACACAAGCGGAACAAGTGGAGGGAGCACCTGAAGTCCTGCAACCTCGGTGCCGGAGTGGGCAAACTATGGTCGACCGTGAGACCACGGCTCGTCGAAACCGAAGCGACAGGACTAAACGGTCAGTCACCAGAAGGCTGCGCAAGCTAACACCAAGCGCACCAATTGTCCTCTCTAGCACTGAGGGGAAAGAAGCCATCGGGAAGGCGAAAGCCTCCAAATCCATTGGCCCAGACGGGTTAAGCATGTTGATGCTGAAAAAATTGGGCACTGCGGGAGTAGCCTATCTCACCAGGGTCCTCATTCTGTCCTTAACCACCCTGGTCATTCCAGATATCTGGAAGACGAGTAGGGTGATACCACTGCTGAAACCAGGGAAGCCTGCCTGCCAAAGCGAGTCCTACCGGCCGATCTCCCTGCTTTCTCCAGTGGTCAAGACACTTGAGGCCCTGCTGCTCCCGCATTTCTATCACTACCTCAGCCCGGCGAAGCATCAACACGGCTTCCGGAAAGTGCATAGCTCTACAACGACACTTAACGCTATAAACACTCAGGTTAATCGAGGTCTCAACGGCAACCGCCCCAGTGAGAGAACCGTCCTCGTGGCTCTGGACTTGTCGAAGGCCTTCGACACAGTCAGCCACTCCACCCTGCTGAAGGACGTGGAGGCCTCACCTCTCCCAGCGTCGTTGAGGCGATGGACCGCGAACTACGTGTGTGGTCGTCAGGCGTCGGTGTGCTACCGTGACGTAGTGTCAAAAGCGAGAAGCATTAAGCAGGGGGTACCACATGGTGGCGTCCTATCCCCCCTATTGTTCAACTTCTACATCTCGCGACTCCCCTCCCCGCCAGAGGGAGTCACACTGGTCTCGTATGCCGACGACTGCACGATAATAACTACCGGCAATGGAATTGATGGACTATGCTCTAAAGTGAAGAGCTACCTCGCAGAGCTTGCTCACTACTTTACAGGACGGAATTTGGCGCTGTCTCCTGCAAAGTCCACAGCGACCCTGTTCACATCTTGGACGAAGGAGGTCGGGCTCACCTTCGACATACACATTGACGGAACCCCCATTCCGACGGTTAACCACCCTAAGATCCTGGGGGTCACCCTTGACAGCCTGGTGTCCTTCTCAGCGCACACAACCGCAACCGTCAACAAGGTACAGAGTCGCAACAGTTATGCTGCGCCAATATGGTCGCCTGGAACTAGCAGGACTCAGTGGTCAAGACTGGAGACCTGTCAGAACACCGCACTCAGGACAGTGACGGGATGTCACCTGATAACGCCTGTGGATCACCTCTACCATGAGGCTAACGTGCTTCCAGTGCAAAGCACAATCTGATGCTCACAAAGCAGTTTCTACTGGGGTGCCACCGTCCGGGGCATCCCAATAGAGACCTGCTCGCGCTGGAGCCGGCACCCAGGCACATCAGGGGACATCTCTCACAACTGGCGGACGATGTCCAGACCTACGTACGCTTACCGCTGGACCCAAGGACGTACCGACAGGCTCTGGACGACATTCACAGGGAGTCGGTATCCAAATATATCGACACCTGCCCTGTGAATGCAGTCCTGGGAGTCCAACCACCACCCATAGCAGCCTCGTGGGACGCGCGTCACTCAGGCTCAACTCCGATCTGGATATTGTAGCAGGTTAAACTCCTACCTATCCAGGATCAACCCCGACATCCCCAACACTTGCCCAGCATGTGTAGAGTCTCCGCACGACACCAATCACCTATTCACATGCCCGGCCAAACCTACTAAACTAACACCCCTCTCCCTATGATCCGACCCTGTTGAAACAGCTCGTTTCCTGGACCTCTCGTTAGCTGACGATAATGATTGAGGGAACCTGCCAACCCAGTGGGGTGTAGCTAGCCGCTACAACAACAACAACAGGTTATAGATTCTGTAACTGTCCCGAATATTAGAAAAAAACTACCCCAAAGGCCAAAAATAAACCCGATTACAAATTAGTGGAAAATTTACCAAAAACAGCTGAGACATAATCAAATAAAAAGCAGTGATGATTTAAAAAAACTTCTAAAACTTGAATGAAAAAAAAAAGTCTACAAATCTCACAAAAAAATTTGTGTGGAGTTTATGCCGCAAAGATGATCTGATGTTTGAAAACAACGAGGATATCCTACAAAATAATAACAACTAAAAAAAAGTATAATTCTTCACAAATAATATGTAAATGTATGTGCACTCATACGAATTTTGCCTCTAGTAAATGGAGTTAATTGTGGCCGCTGTGGTCAAGTGGATAGCGGTGCGTGCTATAACTCGATATGCCGGTGAGTTCGAGGTTCGCATCTCAGTCAGGGCAAGAAAAATCGTAATCATAGAAAAAGTTGTTTCTAATAGCGGTCACGCCTCAGCAGACAATGGCAAACCTCCGGGGTATTTCTGCCATGAAATAGCTTCTCATTAAATACATCTGCCGTTCGGAGTCGGCACAAAACTGTAGGTCCCTCCATTTGTGGAATAATATGAAAGACGCACACCACAAATGGTATGAGAAGCTCGGCCAAACACTAAGCTATATAGTGTACGCGCCAAAATTATATAAATGGAGTTAATTTAGTTATTTTGTAAAATACAATGCATTCATTTCTATGTTTTTGGTTTTTTAAGATACATTTTAAAAAATTTACGATATTTGTTCTTATGAGAAGGTGTATGTATGAACGGACATACATATATGTACATATGTATGTGTAGTATAAAATATATGGCATTTTTTCTAATTTGTTTGTGTTCATAATGTAGCTGCTGCCATTTATCAAAAATTGGCGCCGCCAAAATAGCTTCCAGTCAAATGTTGTCTTATACATTCGAATATGGTTTCCTACAGTTGTTGGCGCATACATATTTGCACATCTTATTTGCGTCTCTTTGTAAAGGGTGTTTTTTTTTTAGACGTGTGGTTCTCAATGAGGCAATACTTTTTTCGGAGTTCAGGTTTTTGACAGCTGTTACTTGATTTATACTCAGTTTGGTTTGCCATTTCATAATGAACAGGCTTACTCTGTAACAAGACGGCGCTAAATACCATACAGCCAACGAAACAATCAATTTATTGAAGGAAACTTTTGGTGTGCGCATTATCTCGTCGTGGGCCTATGGCGTGGCCTCCTGATTTAACACCACTGGATTACTTTTTGTGGGGTTATGTGAAGTCGCTTGTCTACGCAGATAAGCCCGATACGATTGACGCCTTGGAAGGGAATATTCGGCGCCCTATTGCTGACATACGGCCCCAATTGCAGCAAAAAGTGGTCGAAAATTGGGCCTCTCGGCCCGAAATCATTTTTAAAACAGAATGGCAAACCCTTATTTTTATAATAATTATAAATTCTTGGCCATAGCATTAAATTATATGCGTTTTACTTCTTCTTAAAAACCACTAAAAAAACAAAATATCTCGTATGCGAAACTAATATATTGTTATCTTGTTAAAGCTTCGAATTGTTAACTAAAAATTGCTCTAAATAACGTTGCAAGATTCCTATTTGAAAAAAGGAAATTTGAATATATCTCACATTATGCGCAACAAGTTCTAGGCGGATATTCAATTTCGCGCTTTAAATTACGTGCGCTCTTATATCTACATAGATAAATTATTGTATTGCCGTCAATCATCTTTACTTATATAAAAATATTAAATTTGGTCCATGTCCCCGAACTCTTAATCTTGTTGTTCTAAACGCATGTTCTTTGCTAGCACCATAAAACTATGGAATTTTCTACTCTCTGACATTGAAAATATAAAGCAAGCAAGGTGTTTAAAATTGCAGACTCTACATTTTACTTCTCTTTGATATTCAGCAAAATCTTGTTTATAATGCATTTTAATTCTTTTGTTTAAAATTATATCAAACAATAGGTTTAATTTAAATAAGTTTGTAAGATGCTTGTTCAGAAGGAATATTGTAAAAGAAGATGTACTACTTAAAGACTAATACCCACTACTGGCAATCGGTTATTGAAAGTACGTATATAAATATTTCCCTTTTAAAACAAGTTAGCTATTGAACAAAGTAGCTATTACTTCAAAATGTCCTTTCAAAAAGAAAAACACTATAAAATAAATATACTGAGATCAATTGCTATACATAATTCGAAGAACAGCTCTAGTAGACCGGCAAATATACACTAGTCTCCATACATAATAGGGGCATTAGTCTTACTTTGTACAAATGCCATGTAACTAAATAAATTAAATTGAATTGGTTGTCTGCTCCCTGCTCTTTAAATTGTTACCAATTGCTGTTCATTAGATATAATTTCACAAATTGTATACAAATACATTTAAATGCTTTATTTAGTTATTTACAATGACGTTCAACAATTATTAGATATTTACATATCAGAAAAACTTTTTATTTTGGGCAAGATTCACAATGTACTGGCTTCTATATTTGGAATGTTGTGGAGTCCAACGTCGGGATTGCTCCAATGGTAAGTTGGTGGACCTTGACTAAAGCAGTATTTCATATTAAGAGGTTTATCGTTGTCGACATAGTACATCAAATAAAAATTGCACATTTCATCCTCGTTAGTGGCCCTATAAACAGCTCAGATTGTTAACACGATTATGCAGCTATAAATATAAAAGAAATTACCCAATTTGTGTAGCCCTATTTCGATGACTCAGCATAGTACATCTAGCAGCAAGAAAATCGCCTGTCACAATAGGTTCCGTATTTTCAATAGGATAAAACATTTGAGGTGTCAAAGGGTCTCTTTTGCCCAACAGGGTCCACTGGTGAACCCCATGTTCATCCGGTCGTACTCTGTATCCTGATACCACTTTACCAAGGCTGTGCGTGTGAGTGCGAAAGGCAATTGGGTGTATTGTCTTATTTTCACTTATTTCACAAGCGGTTTCCATATGTTCTAGCGATTTTGGCGGAATGACTTCTGCAGTTCCCAAAAGTAGAACCCCAGCAAGCTTGTTTAAGCTAAAAAGATAAAATGATGACATACATATAATTCAATATATTATTTATTACAGTAAATCTTCGATTTTTATCTCAATCATATTCTATGTTTGATTAATAGTAATAATAATGTGCTACAATGCTACAATGTGCTTCGCAGAGATCGCGAGCGAGTCGATGTAGACATCGACCTAAGAGACAGCACCTTACAATGTCAAGGGATTGCTGTCCGGTCAGGCGATGTCGACCTCGAAATATTTAATATTTACATACCCCCTGTATCCTGCTGCCCCGCTGAATATCACCCTGACATAGGTGCGCTCCTCAGTGGTGAAAACCGTTTGGTAGTTGGAGACTTCAACGCGCATCACGATCTTTGGTTCTCAAGCCTACCAAACGATCGTAGGGGAAATATTTTGGCAGAGCAGATAGACGATTAGACATTCTGCACTATGAACGACGAAGCCCCCACCAGGATTGTGGGTAGTTGCAGCCAGCTCGCCAGATCTAACAATAGATAGCGCGGGTCTGATAAATAGCATAACGTGGTGACCTATGCTATCGCTTGCATCGGACCACCTACCCATAGTCATCTCGATTGACAGACTCGCCAACTATGTTGCCTCGGACCGCCACACCTACATCAACTTCAAAAAAGCAGACTGGGAGCGGTTCGAGGATTTCACTGAAGACACCTTCAGTGCTCTTTCAACTCCTACCGACGTTCGCGTTGGCGAGCGCAAGTTCCGCAGGGTGGTGAAGTCCGCTGAAGCCCGCTTCATTCCGGCAGGTAGGATCCCCGTGATCCGTCCTGACTTCCCGGGTGAGGCGGTGTCTCTGGCGGATGAACGCGATCACCTTCGGCAGGCGGACCCCAGTAGTCCCCGTATTGGGCAACTTAAGAGGGAGATCCAACGCCTGGTCAACGTACACAAGCGGAACAAGTGGAGGGAGCACCTGAAGTCCTGCAACCTCGGTGCCGGAGTGGGCAAACTATGGTCGACCGTGAGACCACGGCTCGTCGAAACCGAAGCGACAGGACTAAACGGTCAGTCACCAGAAGGCTGCGCAAGCTAACACCAAGCGCACCAATTGTCCTCTCTAGCACTGAGGGGAAAGAAGCCATCGGGAAGGCGAAAGCCTCCAAATCCATTGGACCAGACGGGTTAAGCATGTTGATGCTGAAAAAATTGGGCACTGCGGGAGTAGCCTATCTCACCAGGGTCCTTATTCTGTCCTTAACCACCCTGGTCATTCCAGATATCTGGAAGACGAGTAGGGTGATACCACTGCTGAAACCAGGGAAGCCTGCCTGCCAAGGCGAGTCCTACCGGCCGATCTCCCTGATTTCTCCAGTGGTCAAGACACTTGAGGCCCTACTGCTCCCGTATTTCAATCACTACCTTAGCCCGGCGAAGCATCAACACGGCTTCCGGAAAGTGCATAGCTCTACAACGGCACTTAACGCTATAAACACTCAGGCTAATCGAGGTCTCAACGGCAACCGCCCCAGTGAGAGAACCGTCCTCGTGGCTCTGGACTTGTCGAAGGCCTTCGGCACAGTCAGCCACTCCACCCTGCTGAAGGACGTGGAGGCCTCACCTCTCCCAGCGGCGTTGAGGCGATGGACCGCAAACTACGTGTGTGGTCGTCAGGCGTTGGTGTGCTACCGTGACGTAGTGTCAAAAGCGAGACGCATTATGCAGGGGGTACCACATGGTGGCGTTATTTCCCCCCTATTGTTCAACTTCTACATCTCGCGACTCCCCTCCTCGCCAGAGGAAGTCACACTGGTCTCGTATGCCGACGACTGCACGATAATAACTACTGGCAATGGAATTGATGGACTATGCTCTAAAGTGAAGAGCTACCTCGCAGAGCTTGCTCACTACTTTACAGGACGGAATTTGGCGCTTTCTCCTGCAAAGTCCACAGCGACCCTGTTCACATCTTGGACGAAGGAGGTCGGGCTCACCTTCGACATACACATCGAGGGAACCTTCATTCCGACGGTTAACCACCCTAAGATCCTGGGGGTCACCCTTGACAGCCTGGTGTCCTTCTCAGCGCACACAACCGCAACCGTCAACAAGGTACAGAGTCGCAACAAAGTCCTCAAGTCGCTCGCCGGCAGCACTTGGGGCAAAGACAAAGAAACGTTGTTGGCAATGTACAAGACGATTGGCCGGCCGGTTCTAAATTATGCTGCGCCAATATGGTCGCCTGGAACTAGCAGGACTCAGTGGTCAAGACTGGAGACCTGTCAGAACTCAGGACAGTGAGGGGATGTCACCTGATAACGCCTGTGGATCACCTCTACCATGAGGCTAACGTGCAGGAGCACAATCTGATGCTCACAAAGCAGTTTCTACTGGGGTGTCACCGTCCGGGGCATCCCAATAGAGACCTGCTCGCGCTGGAGCCGGCACCCAGGCACATCAGGGGACATCTCTCACAACTGGCGGACGAGGTCCAGACCTACGTACGCTTACCGCTGGACCCAACGACGTACCGACAGGCTCTGAACGACATTCACAGGGAGTCGGTATCCAAATATATCAACACCTGCCCTGTGAATGCAGTCCTGGGAGTCCAACCACCACCCATAGCAGCCTCGTGAGACGCGCGTCACTCAGGCTCAACTCCGATCTGGATATTGTAGCAGGTTAAACTCCTACCTATCCAGGATCAACCCCGACATCCCCAACACTTGCCCAGCATGTGGAGAGTCTCCGCACGACACCAATCACCTATTCACATGCCCGGCCAAACCTACTAAACTAACACCTCTCTCCCTATGGTCCGACCCTGTTGATACGGCTCTTTGCCTGGACCTCTCGTTAGTTGACGATAATGATTGAGGGAACCTGCCAACCCAGTGGGGTGTAGCTAGCCGCTACAACAACAACAACAGGTTATAGATTCTGTAACTGTCCCAAATATTAGAAAAAAACTACCCCAAAGGCCAAAAATAAACCCGATTACAAATTAGTGGAAAATTTTCCAAAAACAGCTGAGACATCATCAAATAAAAAGCAGTGATGATTTAAAAAAACTTCTAAAACTTGAATGAAAAAAAAAATTCTACAAATCTCACAAAAAAATGTGTGGAGTTTATGCCGCAAAGATGATCTGATGTTGGAAAACAACGAGGATATCCTACAAAATAATAACCACTAAAAAAAATTATAATTCTTCACAAATAATATGCATACGAATTTTGCCTCTAGTAAATGGAGTTAATTGTGGCCGCTGTGGTCAAGTGGATAGCGGTGCCTGCTATAACTCGATATGCCGGTGAGTTCGAGGTTCGAATCTCAGTCAGGGCAAGAAAAATCGTAATCATAGAAAAAGTTTTTTCTAATAGCGGTGGCGCCTCAGCAGGCAATGGCAAACCTCCGGGGTATTTCTGCCATGAAATAGCTTCTCATTAAATACATCTGCCGTTCGGAATCGGCACAAAACTGTAGGTCCCTTCATTTGTGGAATAATATGAAAGACGCACACCACAAATGGTAGGAGCAGCTCGGCCAAACACTAAGCTATATAGTGTACGCGCCAAAACTATATAAATGGAGTTAATTTAGTTATTTTGTAAAATACAATGCATTCATTTCTATGTTTTTGTTTTTTTAAGATACATTTTAAAAAATGTACGATAATTGTTCTTATGAGAAGGTGTATGTATGAACGGACACACATATATGTACATATGTATGTGTAGTATAAAATATATGGCATTTTTTCTAATTTGATTGCGTTCATAATGTAGCTGCTGCCATTTATCAAAAATTGGCGCCGCCAAAATAGCTTACAGTCAAATGTTGTCTTATACATTCGAATATGGTTTCCTACAGTTGTTGGCGCATACATATTTGCACATCTTATTTGCGTCTTTTTGTAAAGGGTGTTTTTTTTTAGACGTGTGGTTCTCAATGAGGCAATACTTTTTTCGGAGTTCAGGTTTTTGACAGCTGTTACTTGATTTATACTCAGTTTGGTTTGCCATTTCATAATGAACAGACTTACTCTGTAACAAGACGGCGTTTAAATACCATACAGCCAACGAAACAATCAATTTATTGAAGGAAACTTTTGGTGTGCGCATTATCTCGTCGTGGGCCTATGGCGTGGCCTCCTGTTTTTTCACCACTGGATTACTTTTTGTGGGGTTATGTGAAGTCGCTTGTCTACGCAGATAAGCCCGATACGATTGACGCCGTGGAAGGGAATATTCGGCGCCCTATTGCTGACATACGGCCCCAATTGCAGCAAAAAGTGGTCGAAAATTGGGCCTCTCGGCCCGAAATCATTTTTAAAACAGAATGGCAAACCCTTATTTTTATAATAATTATAAATTCTTGGCCATAGCATTAAATTATATGCGTTTTATTTCTTCTTAAAAACCACATGTCTAAAAAACAAAATATCTCGTATGCGAAACTAATATATTGTAATATTGTTAAAGCTTCGAATTGTTAACTAAAAATTGCTCTAAATAACGTTGCAAGATTCTTATTTGAAAAAAGGAAATTTTAATATATCTCACATTATGCGCAACAAGTTCTAGGCAGATATTCAATTTCACGCTTTAAATTACGTGCGCTCTTATATCTACATACATAAATTATTGTATTGCCGTCAATCATCTTTACTTATATAAAAATATTAAATTTGGTCCATGTCCCCGAACTCTTAATCTTGTTGTTCTAAACGCATGTTCTTTGCTAGCACCATAAAACTATGGAATTTTCTACTCTCTGACATTGAAAATATAAAGCAAGCAAGGTGTTTAAAATTGCAGACTCTACATTTTACTTCTCTTTGATATTCAGCAAAATCTTGTTTATAATGCACTTTAATTCTTTTGTTTAAAATTATATCAAACAATAGGTTTAATTTAAATAAGTTTGTAAGATGCTTGTTCAGAAGGAATATTGTAAAAGAAGATGTACTACTCAAAGACTAATACCCACTACTGGCAATCGGTTATTGAAAGTACGTATATAAATATTTCCCTTTTAAAACAAGTTAGCTATTGAACAAAGTAGCTATTACTTCAAAATGTCCTTTCAAAAAGAAAAACAGTATAAAATAAATATACTGAGATCAATTGCTATACATAATTCGAAGAACAGCTCTAGTAGACCGGCAAATATGCACTAGTCTCCATACATAATAGGGGCATTAGTCTTACTTTGTACAAATGCCATGTAACTAAATAAATTAAATTGAATTGGTTGTCTGCTCCCTGCTCTTTAAATTGTTACCAATTGCTGTTCATTAGATATAATTTCACAAATTGTATACAAATACATTTAAATGCTTTATTTAGTCATTTACAATGACGTTCAACAATTATTAGATATTTACATATCAGAAAAACTTTTTATTTTGGGCAAGATTCACAATGTACTGGCTTCTATATTTGGAATGTTGTGGAGTCCAACGTCGGGATTGCTCCAATGGTAAGTTGGTGGACCTTGACTAAAGCAGTATTTCATATTAAGAGGTTCATCGTTGTCGACATAGTACATCAAATAAAAATTGCACATTTCATCCTCGTTAGTGGCCCTATAAACAGCTCAGATTGTTAACACGATTATGCAGTTATAAATATAAAAGGAATTACCCAATTTGTGTAGCCCTATTTCGATGACTCAGCGTAGTACATCTAGCAGCAAGAAAATCGCCTGTCACAATAGGTTCCGTATTTTCAATAGGATAAAACATTTGAGGTGTCAAAGGGTCTCTTTTGCCCAACAGGGTCCACTGGTGAACCCCATGTTCATCCGGTCGTACTCTGTATCCTGATACCACTTTACCAAGGCTGTGCGTGTGAGTGCGAAAGGCAATTGGGTGTATTGTCTTATTTTCACTTATTTCACAAGCGGTTTCCATATGTTCTAGCGATTTTGGCGGAATGACTCCTGCAGTTCCCAAAAGTAGAACCCCAGCAAGCTTGTTTAAGCTAAAAAGATAAAATGATGACATACATATAATTCAATATATTATTTATTACAGTAAATCTTCGATTTTTATCTCAATCATATTCTATGTTTGATTAATAGTAATAATAATGTGCAACCCGAAGCTGAAATTAAAACATCCGCAGCTGATTTCCGTGGACTCCGAAGAAATGCAAATGCTACAACGTGCTTCGCAGAGATCCCGAGCGAGATAATGGTGGAGGCCTAGCCTTCATACTACACAACACCGTGCAGTATCGTCTCATCGATGTAGACAACGACCTAAGGGACAGCACCTTAGAATGTCAAGGGATTGCTGTCCGGTCAGGCGATGTCGACCTCGAAATATTTAATATTTACATACCCCCTGTATCCTGCTGCCCCGCTGAATATCACCCTGGCATAGGTGCGCTCCTCAGTGGTGAAAACCGTTTGGTAGTTGGAGACTTCAACGCGCATCACGATCTTTGGTTCTCAAGCCTACCAAACGATCGTAGGGGAAATATTTTGGCAGAGCATATAGACGATTCGACATTCTGCACTATGAACGACGAAGCCCCCACCCGGATTGTGGGTAGTTGCATCAGCTCGCCAGATCTAACAATAGATAGCGCGGGTCTGATAAATAGCATATCGTGGTGACCTATGCTATCGCTTGCATCGGACCACCTACCCATAGTCATCTCGATTGACAGACTCGCCAACTATGTTGCCTCGGACCGCCACACCTACATCAACTTCAAAAAAGCAGACTGGGAGCGGTTCGAGGATTTCACTGAAGACACCTTCAGTGCTCTTTCAACTCCTACCGACGTTCGCGTTGGCGAGCGCAAGTTCCGCAGGGTGGTGAAGTCCGCTGAAGCCCGCTTCATTCCGGCAGGTAGGATCCCCGTGATCCGTCCTGACTTCCCGGGTGAGGCGGTGTCTCTGGCGGATGAACGCGACCACCTTCGGCAGGCGGACCCCAGTAATCCCCGTATTAGGCAACTTAAGGGGGAGATCCAACGCCTGGTCAACGTACACAAGCGGAACAAGTGGAGGGAGCACCTGAAGTCCTGCAACCTCGGTGCCGGAGTGGGCAAACTATGGTCGACCGTGAGACCACGGCTCGTCGAAACCAAAGCGACAGGACTAAACGGTCAGTCACCAGAAGGCTGCGCAAGCTAACACCAAGCGCACCAATTGTCTTCTCTAGCACTGAGGGGAAGGAAGCCATCGGGAAGGCGAAAGCCTCCAAATCCATTGGACCAGACGGGTTAAGCATGTTGATACTGAAAAAATTGGGCACTGCGGGAGTAGCCTATCTCACCAGGGTCCTCATTCTGTCCTTAACCACCCTGGTCATTCCAGATATCTGGAAGACGAGTAGGGTGATACCACTGCTGAAACCAGGGAAGCCTGCCTGCCAAGGAGAGTCCTACCGGCCGATCTCCCTGATTTCTCCAGTGGTCAAGACACTTGAGGCCCTATTGCTCCCGCATTTCAATCACTACCTCAGCCCGGCGAAGCATCAACACGGCTTCCGGAAAGTGCATAGCTCTACAATGGCACTTAACGCTATAAACACTCAGGCTAATCGAGGTCTCAACGGCAACCGCCCCAGTGAGAGAACCGTCCTCGTGGCTCTGGACTTGTCGAAGGCCTTCGGCACAGTCAGCCACTCCACCCTGCTGAAGGACGTGGAGGCCTCACCTCTCCCAGCGGCGTTGAGGCGATGGACCGCAAACTACGTGTGTGGTCGTCATGCGTCGGTGTGCTACCGTGACGTAGTGTCAAAAGCGAGAAGCATTAAGCAGGGGGTACCACATGGTGGCGTCCTATCCCCCCTATTGTTCAACTTCTACATCTCGCGACTCCCCTCCCCGCCAGAGGGAGTCACACTGGTCTCGTATGCCGACGACTGCACGATAATAACTACCGGCAATGGAATTGATGGACTATGCTCTAAAGTGAAGAGCTACCTCGCAGAGCTTGCTCACTACTTTACAGGACGGAATTTGGCGCTGTCTCCTGCAAAGTCCAAAGCGACCCTGTTCACATCTTGGACGAAGGAGGTCGGGCTCACCTTCGACATACACATTGAGGGAACCCCCATTCCGACGGTTAACCACCCTAAGATCCTGGGGGTCACCCTTGACAGCCTGGTGTCCTTCTCAGCGCACTCAACCGCAACCGTCAACAAGGTACAGAGTCGCAACAAAGTCCTCAAGTCGCTCGCCGGCAGCACTTGGGGCAAAGACAAAGAAACGTTGTTGGCGATATACAAGACGATTGGCCGGCCGGTTCTAAATTATGCTGCGCCAATATGGTCGCCTGGAACTAGCAGGACTCAGTGGTCAAGACTGGAGACCTGTCAGAACTCAGGACAGTGAGGGGATGTCACCTGATAACGCCTGTGGATCACCTCTACCATGAGGCTAACGTGCAGGAGCACAATCTGATGCTCACAAAGCAGTTTCTACTGGGGTGTCAACGTACGGGGCATCCCAATAGAGACCTGCTCGCGCTGGAGCCGGCACTCAGGCACATCAGGGGATATCTCTCACAACTGGCGGACGAGGTCCAGACCTACGTACGCTTACCGCTGGACCCAAGGAGGTACCGACAGGCTCTGGACGACATTCACAGGGAGTCCGTATCCAAATATATCGACACCTGCCCTGTGAATGCAGTCCTGGGAGTCCAACCACCACCCATAGCAGCCTCGTGAGACGCGCGTCACTCAGGCTCAACTCCGATCTGGATATTGTAGCAGGTTAAACTCCTACCTATCCAGGATCAACCCCGACATCCCCAACACTTACCCAGCATGTGGAGAGTCTCCGCACGACACCAATCACCTATTCACATGCCCGGCCAAACCTACTAAACTAACACCCCTCTCCCTATGGTCCTACCCTGTTGAAACGGCTCGTTTCCTGGACCTCTCGTTAGTTGACGATAATGATTGAGGGAACCTGCCAACGCATTGGGGTGTAGCTAGCCGCTACAACAACAACAACAGGTTATAGATTCTGTAACTGTCCCAAATATTAGAAAAAAACTACCCCAAAGGCCAAAAATAAACCCGATTACAAATTAGTGGAAAATTTACCAAAAACAGCTGAGACATCATCAAATAAAAAGCAGTGATGATTTAAAAAAACTTCTAAAACTTGAATGAAAAAAAAAATTCTACAAATCTCACAAAAAAATGTGTGGAGTTTATGCCGCAAAGATGATCTGATGTTTGAAAACAACGAGGTTATCCTACAAAATAATAACAACTAAAAAAAGTTATAATTCTTCACAAATAATATGTAAATGTATGTGCACTCATACGAATTTTGCCTCTGGTAAATGGAGTTAATTGTGGCCGCTGTGGTCAAGTGGATAGCGGTGCGTGCTATAACTCGATATGCCGGTGAGTTCGAGGTTCGAATCTCAGTCAGGGCAAGAAAAATCGTAATCATAGAAAAAGTTGTTTCTAATAGCGGTCACGCCTCAGCAGACAATGGCAAACCTCCGGGGTATTTCTGCCATGAAATAGCTTCTCATTAAATACATCTGCCGTTCGGAGTCGGCACAAAACTGTAGGTCCCTCCATTTGTGGAATAATATGAAAGACGCACACCACAAATGGTATGAGAAGCTCGGCCAAACACTAAGCTATATAGTGTACGCGCCAAAATTATATAAATGGAGTTAATTTAGTTATTTCGTAAAATACAATGCATTCATTTCTATGTTTTTGGTTTTTTAAGATACATTTTAAAAAATTTACGATATTTGTTCTTATGAGAAGGTGTATGTATGAACGGACATACATATATGTACATATGTATGTGTAGTATAAAATATATGGCATTTTTTCTAATTTGTTTGCGTTCATAATGGAGCTGCTGCCATTTATCAAAAATTGGCGCCGCCAAAATAGCTTCCAGTCAAATGTTGTCTTATACATTCGAATATGGTTTCCTACAGTTGTTGGCGCATACATATTTGCACATCTTATTTGCGTCTCTTTGTAAAGGGTGTTTTTTTTTTAGACGTGTGGTTCTCAATGAGGCAATACTTTTTTCGGAGTTCAGGTTTTTGACAGCTGTTACTTGATTTATACTCAGTTTGGTTTGCCATTTCATAATGAACAGACTTACTCTGTAACAAGACGGCGCTAAATACCATACAGCCAACGAAACAATCAATTTATTGAAGGAAACTTTTGGTGTGCGCATTATCTCGTCGTGGGCCTATGGCGTGTCCTCCTGATTTAACACCACTGGATTACTTTTTGTGGGGTTATGTGAAGTCGCTTGTCTACGCAGATAAGCCCGATACGATTGACGCCTTGGAAGGGAATATTCGGCGCCCTATTGCTGACATACGGCCCCAATTGCAGCAAAAAGTGGTCGAAAATTGGGCCTCTCGGCCCGAAATCATTTTTAAAACAGAATGGCAAACCCTTATTTTTATAATAATTATAAATTCTTGGCCATAGCATTAAATTATATGCGTTTTATTTCTTCTTAAAAACCACATGTCTAAAAAACAAAATATCTCGTATGCGAAACTAATATATTGTAATATTGTTAAAGCTTCGAATTGTTAACTAAAAATTGCTCTAAATAACGTTGCAAGATTCTTATTTGAAAAAAGGAAATTTTAATATATCTCACATTATGCGCAACAAGTTCTTGGCGGATATTCAATTTCGCGCTTTAAACTACGTGCGCTCTTATATCTA
Organism: Philophylla caesio; assembly: GCA_963971545.1. Lineage (NCBI taxonomy): Eukaryota > Metazoa > Arthropoda > Insecta > Diptera > Tephritidae > Philophylla > Philophylla caesio. The sequence continues at coordinate 68,343,132 of OZ020606.1, forward strand.
CATACATAAATTATTGTATTGCCGTCAATCATCATTACTTATATAAAAATATTAAATTTGGTCCATGTCCCCGAACTCTTAATATTGTTGTTCTAAACGCATGTTCTTTGCTAGCACCATAAAACTATGGAATTTTCTACTCTCTGACATTGAAAATATAAAGCAAGCAAGGTGTTTAAAATTGCAGACTCTACATTTTACTTCTCTTTGATATTCAGCAAAATCTTGTTTATAATGCATTTTAATTATTTTGTTTAAAATTATATCAAACAATAGGTTTAATTTAAATAAGTTTTTAAGATGCTTGTTCAGAAGGAATATTGTAAAAGAAGATGTACTACTCAAAGACTAATACCCACTACTGGCAATCGGTTATTGAAAGTACGTATGTATATAAATATTTCCCTTTTAAAACAAGTTAGCTATTGAACAAAGTAGCTATTACTTCAAAATGTCCTTTCAAAAAGAAAAACAGTATAAAATAAATATACTGAGATCAATTGCTATACATAATTCGAAGAACAGCTCTAGTAGACCGGCAAATATACACTAGTCTCCATACATAATAGGGGCATTAGTCTTACTTTGTACAAATGCTATGTAACTAAATAAATTAAATTGAATTGGTTGTCTGCTCCCTGCTCTTTAAATTGTTACCAATTGCTGTTCATTAGATATAATTTCACAAACTGTATACAAATACATTTAAATGCTTTATTTAGTTATTTACAATGACGTTCAACAATTATTAGATATTTACATATCAGAAAAACTTTTTATTTTGGGCAAGATTCACAATGTAATGGCTTCTATATTTGGAATGTTGTGGAGTCCAACGTCGGGATTGCTCCAATGGTAAGTTGGTGGACCTTGACTAAAGCAGTATTTCATATTAAGAGGTTCATCGTTGTCGACATAGTACATCAAATAAAAATTGCACATTTCATCCTCGTTAGTGGCCCTATAAACAGCTCAGATTGTTAACACGTCTATGCAGTTATAAATATAAAAGAAATTACCCAATTTGTGTAGCCCTATTTCGATGACTCAGCATAGTACATCTAGCAGCAAGAAAATCGCCTGTCACAATAGGTTCCGTATTTTCAATAGGATAAACCATTTGAGGTGTCAAAGGGTCTCTTTTGCCCAACAGGGTCCACTGGTGAACCCCATGTTCATCCGGTCGTACTCTGTATCCTGATACCACTTTACCAAGGCTGTGCGTGTGAGTGCGAAAGACAATTGGGTGTATTGTCTTATTTTCACTTATTTCACAAGCGGTTTCCATATGTTCTAGCGATTTTGGCGGAATGACTCCTGCAGTTCCCAAAAGTAGAACCCCAGCAAGCTTGTTTAAGCTAAAAAGATAAAATGATGACATACATATAATTCAATATATTATTTATTACAGTAAATCTTCGATTTTTATCTCAATCATATTCTATGTTTGATTAATAGTAATAATAATGTGCAACCCGAAGCTGAAATTAAAACATCCGCAGCTGATTTCCGTGTACTCCGAAGAAATGCAAATGCTACATCGTGCTTCGCAGAGATCCCGAGCGAGATAATGGTGGAGGCCTAGCCTTCATACTACACAACACCGTGCCGTATCGTCTCATCGATGTAGACATCGACCTAAGGGACAGCACCTTAGAATGTCAAGGGATTGCTGTCCGGTCAGGCGATGTCGACCTCGAAATATTTAATATTTACATACCCCCTGTATCCTGCTGCCCCGCTGAATATCACCCTGGCATAGGTGCGCTCCTCAGTGGTGAAAACCGTTTGGTAGATGGAGACTTCAACGCGCATCACGATCTTTGGTTCTCAAGCCTACCAAACGATCGTAGGGGAAATATTTTGGCAGAGCAGATAGACGATCCGACATTCTGCACTATGAACGACGAAGCCCCCACCAGGATTGTGGGTAGTTGCAGCAGCTCGCCAGATCTAACAATAGATAGCGCGGGTCTGATAAATAGCATAACGTGGTGACCTATGCTATCGCTTGCATCGGACCACCTACCCATAGTCATCTCGATTGACAGACTCGCCAACTATGTTGCCTCGGACCGCCACACCTACAACAACTTCAAAAAAGCAGACTGGGAGCGGTTCGAGGATTTCACTGAAGACACCTTCAGTGCTCTTTCTACTCCTACCGACGTTCGCGTTGGCGAGCGCAAGTTCCGCAGGGTGGTGAAGTCCGCTGAAGCCCGCTTCATTCCGGCAGGTAGGATCCCCGTGATCCGTCCTGACTTCCCGGGTGAGGCGGTGTCTCTGGCGGATGAACGCGACCACATTCGGCAGGCGGACCCCAGTAATCCCCGTATTAGGCAACTAAAGGGGGAGATCCAACGCCTGGTCAACGTACACAAGCGGAACAAATGGAGGGAGCACCTGAAGTCCTGCAACCTCGGTGCCGGAGTGGGCAAACTATGGTCGACCGTGAGACCACGGCTCGTCGAAACCGAAGCGACAGGACTAAACGGTCAGTCACCAGAAGGCTGCGCAAGCTAACACCAAGCGCACCAATTGTCCTCTCTAGCACTGAGGGGAAGGAAGCCATCGGGAAGGCGAAAGACTCCAAATCCATTGGCCCAGACGGGTTAAGCATGTTGATGCTGAAAAAATTGGGCACTGCGGGAGTAGCCTATCTCACCAGGGTCCTGATTCTGTCCTTAACCACCCTGGTCATTCCAGATATCTGGAAGACGAGTAGGGTGATACCACTGCTGAAACCAGGGAAGCCTGCCTGCCAAGGCGAGTCCTACCGGCCGATCTCCCTGATTTCTCCAGTGGTCAAGACACTTGAGGCCCTACTGCTCCCGCATTTCAATGACTACCTCAGCCCGGCGAAGCATCAACACGGCTTCCGGAAAGTGCATAGCTCTACAACGGCACTTAACGCTATAAACACTCAGGTTAATCGAGGTCTCAACGGCAACCGCCCCAGTGAGAGAACCGTCCTCGTGGCTCTGGACTTGTCGAAGGCCTTCGACACAGTCAGCCACTCCACCCTGCTGAAGGACGTGGAGGCCTCACCTCTCCCAGCGGCGTTGAGGCAATGGACCGCGAACTACGTGTGTGGTCGTCAGGCGTCGGTGTGCTACCGTGACGTAGTGTCAAAAGCGAGAAGCATTCAGCAGGGGGTATCACAGGGTGGCGTCCTATCCCCCCTATTGTTCAACTTCTACATCTCGCGACTCCCCTCCCCGCCAGAGGGAGTCACACTGGTCTCGTATGCCGACGACTGCACGATAATAACTACCGGCAATGGAATTGATGGACTATGCTCTAAAGTGAAGAGCTACCTCACAGAGCTTGCTCACTACTTTACAGGACGGAATTTGGCGCTGTCTCCTGCAAAGTCCACAGCGACTCTGTTCACATCTTGGACGAAGGAGGTCGGGCTCACCTTCGACATTCACATCGAGGGGACCCCCATTCCGACGGTTAACCACCCTAAGATCCTGGGGGTCACCCTTGACAGCCTGGTGTCCTTCTCAGCGCACACAACCGCAACCGTCAACAAGGTACAGAGTCGCAACAAAGTCCTCAAGTCGATCGCCGGCAGCACTTGGGGCAAAGACAAAGAAACGTTGTTGGCAATATACAAGACGATTGGCCGGCCGGTTCTAAATTATGCTGCGCCAATATGGTCGCCTGGAACTAGCAGGACTCAGTGGTCAAGACTGGAGACCTGTCAGAACTCAGGACAGTGACGGGATGTCACCTGATAACGCCTGTGGATCACCTCTACCATGAGGCTAACGTGCTTCCAGTGCAGGAGCACAATCTGATGCTCACAAAGCAGTTTCTACTGGGGTGTCACCGTCCGGGGCATCCCAATAGAGACCTGCTCGCGCTGGAGCCGGCACTCAGGCACATCAGGGGATATCTCTCACAACTGGCGGACGAGGTCCAGACCTACGTACGCTTACCGCTGGACCCAAGGAGGTACCGACAGGCTCTGGACGACATTCACAGGGAGTCGGTATCCAAATATATCGACACCTGCCCTGTGAATGCAGTCCTGGGAGTCCAACAAACCACCCATAGCAGCCTCGTGAGACGCGCGTCACTCAGGCTCAACTCCGATCTGGATATTGTAGCAGGTTAAACTCCTACCTATCCAGGATCAACCCCGACATCCCCAACACTTGCCCAGCATGTGGAGAGTCTCCGCACGACACCAATCACCTATTCACATGCCCGGCCAAACCTACTAAACTAACACCCCTCTCTCTATGGTCCGACCCTGTTGAAACGGCTCGTTTCCTGGACCTCTCGTTAGTTGACGATAATGATTGAGGGAACCCGCCAACGCAGTGGGGTGTAGCTAGCCGCTACAACAACAACAACAGGTTCTGTAACTGTCCCAAATATTAGAAAAAAACTACCCCAAAGGCCAAAAATAAACCCGATTACAAATTAGTGGAAAATTTACCAAAAACAGCTGAGACATCATCAAATAAAAAGCAGTGATGATTTAAAAAAACTTCTAAAACTTGAATGAAAAAAAAAATTCTACAAATCTCACAAAAAAATGTATATAGCATTAAATTATATGCGTTTTATTTCTTCTTAAAAACCACATGTCTAAAAAACAAAATATCTCGTATGCGAAACTAATATATTGTAATATTGTTAAAGCTTCGAATTGTTAACTAAAAATTGCTCTAAATAACGTTGCAAGATTCTTATTTGAAAAAAGGAAATTTGAATATATCTCACATTATGCGCAACAAGTTCTAGGCGGATATTCAATTTCACGCTTTAAATTACGTGCGCTCTTATATCTACATACATAAATTATGGTATTGCCGTCAATCATCTTTACTTATATAAAAATATTAAATTTGGTCCATGTCCCCGAACTCTTAATCTTGTTGTTATAAACGCATGTTCTTTGCTAGCACCATAAAACTATGGAATTTTCTACTCTCTGACATTGAAAATATAAAGCAAGCAAGGTGTTTAAAATTGCAGACTCTACATTTTACTTCTCTTTGATATTCAGCAAAATCTTGTTTATAATGCATTTTAATTCTTTTGTTTAAAATTATATCAAACAATAGGTTTAATTTAAATAAGTTTGTAAGATGCTTGTTCAGAAGGAATATTGTAAAAGAAGATGTACTACTCAAAGACTAATACCCACTACTGGCAATCGGTTATTGAAAGTACGTATATAAATATTTCCCTTTTAAAACAAGTTAGCTATTGAACAAAGTAGCTATTACTTCAAAATGCCCTTTCAAAAAGAAAAACAGTATAAAATAAATATACTGAGATCAATTGCTATACATAATTCGAAGAACAGCTCTAGTAGACCGGCAAATATACACTAGTCTCCATACATAATAGTGGCATTAGTCTTACTTTGTACAAATGCCATGTAACTAAATAAATTAAATTGAATTGGTTGTCTGCTCCCTGCTCTTTAAATTGTTACCAATTGCTGTTCATTAGATATAATTTCACAAATTGTATACAAATACATTTAAATGCTTTATTTAGTTATTTACAATGACGTTCAACAATTATTAGATATTTACATATCAGAAAAACTTTTTATTTTGGGCAAGATTCACAATGTACTGGCTTCTATATTTGGAATGTTGTGGAGTCCAACGTCGGGATTGCTCCAATGGTAAGTTGGTGGACCTTGACTAAAGCAGTATTTCATATTAAGAGGTTCATCGTTGTCGACATAGTACATCAAATAAAAATTGCACATTTCATCCTCGTTAGTGGCCCTATAAACAGCTCAGATTGTTAACACGTCTATGCAGTTATAAATATAAAAGAAATTACCCAATTTGTGTAGCCCTATTTCGATGACTCAGCATAGTACATCTAGCAGCAAGAAAATCGCCTGTCACAATAGGTTCCGTATTTTCAATAGGATAAAACATTTGAGGTGTCAAAGGGTCTCTTTTGCCCAACAGGGTCCACTGGTGAACCCCATGTTCATCCGGTCGTACTCTGTATCCTGATACCACTTTACCAAGGCTGTGCGTGTGAGTGCGAAAGGCAATTGGGTGTATTGTCTTATTTTCACTTATTTCACAAGCGGTTTCCATATGTTCTAGCGATTTTGGCGGAATGACTCCTGCAGTTCCCAAAAGTAGAACCCCAGCAAGCTTGTTTAAGCTAAAGAGATAAAATGATGACATACATATAATTCAATATATTATTTATTACAGTAAATCTTCGATTTTTATCTCAATCATATTCTATGTTTGATTAATAGTAATAATAATGTGCAACCCGAAGCTGAAATTAAAACATCCGCAGCTGATTTCCGTGGACTCCGAAAAAATGCAAATGTACTTCAGCGCTTCAGTTTACAAACTGATATATATACGTATATATCTGTATCAGCGTTATAATAACAAATTGATTTTCTAGGTGAAGAATCAGCGATATTACAGAATTTTTTATGTCCATATAGGAATTTTTTTTACAAAACAGCCATGAGTTGATTATAGAGATACACTCAAGCGACTTCAGTAAGTGATGTCACGTCTATAATGTACACAGCTACGGAGCTGTTCGGACGTGTTTTTGTTGCTTCTCTCCGTCGCACTAAATTAAATTGTGCCCAAATTGTGATTCAATAAGCAAAAATATACTAAACGATAGAGCGAAAAGACGCTAATTGCAGTGTATAATTGCACATGCAATATTTGTATTGTGTGAGCAACAAAAAAAACCGTAAATGAAAAAACAAATACGTAATAACAGTGCCTCAGGTTAAACCACAAGTCAAAGCCGCGCGCAACAACAGCAAGACGAACGTCGCCTTTCCGCAATACAAAGAAGTAATGCGTACTTCAGCATTGTTTCTTCGGAGACACAAAAATTATTAGGTGATACGGAAAGAAACACAATCGTGGAGCGCTTAGTGCGCGTCCCCCGCTACATTTCTCCAGCCAAACGACACAATGTCGGTTTTCGCACCAACAAGTACAGTGACCTCACTCACCACAACAGTGTCGTCAACAACAACAACAACAACAACATCAAAAGTGGCACAACAAAAATGCGAACATTCCCAAAATAGCTAAGTTAACAACGGAGGGCAATACCCAAGTGGCTTCTGAAAACAGATTTGCCATACTTGGAGAGAATGAAAAACAAACCCAAAAGCCTAAAACTGCAAAGCCACCTTCAATTTACATAAGGGAACAGAACTGCGCCGAATTAGTAAAAAATCTGACAAAAAGTATTGGCTCTAATACTTTTTTCGTCGTAGCTATAAAAAAGGGAAATATAAGCGAGACTAAACTACAAGTCAATAATGAGGAGAACTATCGTAAGGTCTCAAAATTCCTAGACAATGCGTCAACTAACTACTATACATACCAGCTGAAAAGCAGTAAAGGTATTCAAGTAGTTATTAAAGGAATTGAATCAGCCGTCTCTGTAGACGAAGTATCTGATGGTCTCAGGGAAAACGGCTTTGATATTAAGTCTGTTGTGAATATACTCAACAGAGACAAAATCCCTCAACCTATGTTCAAAGTCGAACTGACACCGAACAGTACTCCCAGTAATAAAAACGCTGTCCATCCTATCTATAAGTTGCAGTATTTGTTACATCGTAAAATTACTGTCGAGGAGCCACACAAACGAAATAGCCCTGTTCAGTGTACAAACTGTCAGGAATATGGACATACAAAAACGTATTGTACTCTGCGTCCAGTCTGCGTTGCATGTGGTGACGTTCACTATTCTGCGGCATGTCTGGCAAACAAATCCGATCCAGCCTTCAAGAAATGTAACAACTGCGGAGGAAACCACACTGCTAACTATAGGGGCTGTCCCGTTTATAAGGAGTTGAAAGACCGTTTGAATCAGCGTAAGGCTCTAATCCACACTTCTCAGGTACCACTAATGTCGCAGGCATACACGCCCTCTCAACCAAGAAGCTCATCCACAACGACGCCAGGAGTTACGTTTGCAAATGCCTTAAAATGGCCTAACATCCCACGAAACCAACCACAAAATGTACCTGAATCAAGCACACAACAAACACCCGTACAAAACCCTAGTCAAAATCCAAGTGGAATTTAGGCAATACTGTCCACACTGGTAAACTTAATGGTATCCATGCAAAATAACATGCAGGAGCTAATGCGCAACCAAAATCGACTAATGGAACTTTTAGTCAACCAAAAATCCACATAAATGGCTACACTAAAAGTATGCTTCTGGAATGCTAATGGCATTTCACAGCACAAAGACGAGCTTTCAAAAGTTCTTGAATGATCGCGAGATCGATGTTTTGCTAGTATCCGAAACACACTTAACCAAAAAAAATTATTTTCAACTCAAGGGTTACATTTTCTACCCAACAAATCATCCAGATGGCAAGGCCATGGAGGCACTGGCATTCTAATTAAGCGCCGAATTAAGCATCATCCTCTGAAGGCGTTTGCTACAAACTACCTACAGGCCTCCTCAGTACGTGTTACAACAACTGGCGGCGATCTCAACATATCCTCCATCTACTGCCCTCCTCGCTTCTCAATTTCTGAAAAAGAATTCTTGGAATTTTTTAATACTCTAAGCAATCGTTTCATAGCAGCAGGCGATTTCAATGCCAAACATACCCACTGGGGCTCTCGCCTCATTAATCCCAAAGGAAGACAATTGTACAACGCAATTATTACACCCTCGAACAAGCTTAGTTTCATTTCACCTGGAAGGCCTACGCACTGGCCCACAGATCCAAGCAAACAACCCGACCTAATCGACTTTGCAGTTACAAGAAAAGTGCCGCGTGATCTTACGCGAATTGAATCTCTAGCGGACTTGTCTTCTGACCACTCTCCAGTCCTTCTTTACACCCTAGATCAGCCGCAGTTCCTGGAACGCCCACACTCTTTAACATCAAGTAAAACAGACTGGCTTAAGTACAAAAATTACATATGCACTCATATTGATATCAGCCCAAAAATCGATGGTAAAGCTGACATTGAAACCTCAGTTGATCCGCTAACCTATATAATTCACTCTGCCGCTAAACTATCTACACCGAAATCTACAGTACCATCAGTATCCAGTAACATTCAGCCAAATAGGCACATTGAAGAACTCGTACAGGAGAAGCGTCGACTACGGAGAGACTGGCAAACATACAGATCGCCTGGCACTAGGAAACGTCTTAGGGCAACTACAAGTAGACTCTCCAAAGCCCTAAAAATTTAAAGAGAGAACAACTTCAATACAGCTATATCAGACGACTTTCACCCACCAATAGCAAGTTTCCACTCTGGAAGGCATATCCAAGCTTAAGTACACCAGTACAAGCTAACACGCCGTTAAGAACAAACACTGGAACCTGGGCTAGTAGCGACAAAGAAAAGGCAAATGTTTTTGCCCACCACTTGCAACAGGTTCTCAAGCCCCATCCAGCAACAAATCACTTCGTACTTCCACCTCTGGTAAATAAGACAGCCATTTCGCCTATTTCCATTCAAACAAATGAAGTCCTCAAAGTCATCAAAGAGCATTTAAAACCGAAGAAAGCTCCAGGTCATGATTTAATCACTTCCAAAATGATAATCGAACTACCGAGATGTGCAATAAATTATATTGTTACAATTTACAACTCAATGACGAGATTTGGATATTTTCCTCAACAATGGAAAAAGTCTATCATAACAATGATTCCCAAGGCCGGAAAAGACAAAACACAGCCCTGGTCATACAGACCCATAAGTCTTCTCCTAATCCTGTCAAAGCTATTTGAAAAGCTTCTTCTTCAGCATATTACTCCTCATCTGCAAAGCAATAACATCAGTTCGGTTTTCGTGAAAAGCATGGAACCATTGAGCAAGTTAACCGCATCACCTCGGAAGTACGCACTGCATTCGAACATCGAGAATACTGTAGTGCTGTATTTGATATTTGCTATTTCTCAAGCCTTTGACAGAGTTTGGCTAGTCGGCCTTATGTACAAAATCTTGACTTTGCTACCACAAAATACCCACAAGCTACTTGAGTCCTATCTCCATAAAAGAGTGTTTACAGTGAGATGGAAGTGAGGAAGTGTTCTTGGGCCAACACTTTATTTTCTGTACACGGCTGATATACCAACAAACAGTCGAACATTTATTTCAACATTTGCTGACGACACCGCCTTCACTAGTCGCTCTAAATGCCCAAATCAAGCCGCCTTGGAACTAGCAAACCATCTGGTTACTCTAGAAAAATGTCTCGCAAACTGGCGCATCCGAGTCAACGAGCAAAAGTATAAACATTTACCTTAGGGTGCGTACAGAGTGGCCGCTTGTTGCCGAGCCGAGCCGACTGACGCTTATTGCGAGAACTTGTTCATGCGAGAAACAAGTTTGAGTGTGCATAGTGGATGCGAGAATCAGCGCTGATATTTTATCTATTATTTGTGTTTTATGTATGTTTGTATGCATTTGGGTTTGTTGTTCATTCGTGTTTGTGAAATTGAAGTGAAAATATATGGATTCGTCAGATGATGGGTATTTAGCTTCGGCTACTGTTTTAAAGTATTTTATCAATAAAAAATCATTTGGAAAACATCCAATAAATGATAAACGAAGTGAATTTGGAGAATTTCATCACTTATATAGTGATTTAAGAAAATATCCAGCATATAATTTTTGATTTCACTTTTTCCAAAGAATTTTATGTCCAAAACTAGCTTTTCGCAGAATAAACAATGTTTTCGGCGCTGAAATACGCTTTGGAACTGTTTTCTCGCATTCAATCAGCTTTGCGCTCTGACCAGCTCGGCGCCCACTATGACCTGTTCGCGCTTATTTGTACTAATTTGTATAGTACCAGTTTTCTCGCATTGGTTCTCGCAATAAGCGTCAGTCGGCTCGGCTCGGCAACAAGCGGCCACTCTGTACGCACCCTTAAACAAGAAAAGCAGTCCCGCATTGACCTTAAATAACACAATCATTCCTCAAGTAAATGAAGTTACATACCGTGGCGTCCACCTTGACAGGCGCCTCACCTGGCGCAGGCACATCGAAGCTAAAAAAACCCAACTGAAAATAAAAGCCAGTAATCTGCATTGGCTAATAAATGCCCGTTCTCCCCTTTTCCTGGAATACAAAGTTCTGCTATACAACTCAGTCTTAAAACCAATTTGGAAATATGGTTCCGAGCTTTGGGGAAACGCCTGCAGGAGCAACGTTGATGTTATACAGAGAGCGCAATCAAAGATCCTTAGAACCATTACTGGGGCCCCATGGTACATTCGGAATGGCAACATCCATTGAGATCTAAACATAAAAGATGAATTAGATCAACAGAGAGCAAAATATCAGACCAAGTTATCCGCGCACCCAAATAAACTTGCCAGATCGCTTTTACGACTAAGCAGCCGTACCCGTCTCCAGCGCAACGACCTACCAGCCCAGCTTTGAGTTTTTAGGGCCATAGTAAATAGTTAATTTATAACTAATGTGTTTAGGCTAAGATTTGTAAAACTTATTGTTATTCTTTTTAGAAAAGAGATATCCAATAAATAATAAAAAGTTTAAAAAAAAAAACAACGTCTATTTTAAATATTTTTTAATAAAAATTAATTTTTTGTTGACAAGTGAGTTTAAAAATCAAAAAAAATATATAATAATAAATTGACTTTAAAAGTTATCGTAATATCAAATTTTTTATTAGCAGAAGCTACGGTTATCTAGTCTAGATGATATTACTGAGCCATAGCCGACCACCTGCTCAGAAAAAATTGGGGGCATATCGAAATTTCATATGAGAAAATTTTGGTATCTACAGTCACATTTTGTTGGCGACACAATGAGCTGAAACTTTACGCCGATTTCAATTTTTTGGGACATTACGGAGGATACCTATGTCAATATATCCACATTTTCGCTGGATTACGAAAGCCCGATGTATTTTAGAATACAGTACTAATAACAATAATGTAATCTGCCCTGTCGCTGAGTACGTCATAGAAAAGTTACGAACGTAACCCTCCGCTACGAATACGAAAAATTTGCTATCGCCGATTGCGTGTGAACTCGAAAAAAGTGCTGCCAAACTCAAATACCAAATTTTGAGGTTTCGACATCAACTGGCACACCAATTTTAGCAAAATAATTTAATTTTATAGCGCTATTATAGATTTATTAAACAAAATGAATATTCTTGGGAGTACCAGAATAATTAGGTAGTTCACAAGGTGTCGTATACTGTCATTTATGTCGTAAGTCATAGTTTCGTACAACTATTGTAAACACGTTGTTGCTGTTTCCAATGCAAATATATATATTTGACGATACAACTCTGCGAGCAGTGTCACTTTGAATCAGCTGTGATTGTTTATGTTTAATCTTCTTATGGCTTGCATTTAGTTTGAATAAACTGGCCGGGAATTCAATACCAGACAAAAAAATAAAAAAAATGAGTATAAACGACGATGTTGAGGTAAATATGATAAAAAAGATTGAAATCTTTTTTAAAATAAACATTTGTGAATATTTATTTTTAGTTTACACCAAAACGCAAGCGATACAACCCCCAAAAGCGATGGGAAGTTGCCGAGGAAAAATCGTTGGTTGAATTCCTACAAGAGAATCGTGATTTTGAGGTTTTATGTTAATTTTTCGAGTAATTTGAAACCTCTAACTACTTAATTATTTACAGAAACCATCGGCACGGCTATATTATAATCGCTTTGCGATTGAAAAACAAATTCAGGTGGAGTGGAAAACAGCGCGTTCAAAAGTGAGAAATATGCGCTCTGCATATAATAAAGCGAAGGAATGGGAAGGAAGTACTGGCGTAGGTTGCATGGATGGCGATACTATAAAAAGTAAGTTCGTCTCTTCAGTTATATATAAATATAAATATATAAATAATAAATAATAAATAAGTGTGCAACTTAATTTAGGCACTCTGCTAAAAAAGTTTCGCTATTGCTACGAGTTTGACGATATTTTCGGCGGCCGGCAAAACGCTTGTGCTGTAGTTGCAGAGATAATGGAAACTGCTGATATTACCATCGAAGCATTAAGTCCTGCACAAATGCCTGTGCAAATCGAAATCCCTGTTTCAAATGAAGCTGCGACCACTACTAGCCAAAGAGGAATATATTCCAGAACAGTGGCTTCGGACATTATGCAAATTCATGGCGAAATAGTAAAATTGCGAAAGCAAAAGTTAGAGGCAGAACTGGCCGCAAGGGAAAGAGACTTCGAGCTAAAAGAAAAAGAGTTGAAATTAAAAGCTAAAGAAATGGAGATATTAGCACGAAAAGACTTTCAACAACTAGAGCTACAGATGAAAGAGCGGATTGCCATGGCGGAGCTAAAGCTGAAGTACAAATAATAATTTTTTAAAACTAATTGACCCCTAGTCATAGTTAAGATAAAGTCGGCTCTAAAGTTAGAAGCGGCTTTTTGAGCAAGGAAGCAACTTCTAACTTTAGAGTCTACTTTATCTTGACAATGACTATGGGCCAATTAATATAGTATACAGATTTTATGCAAGATTTATGTTCCTATTTATTTTACTGTTTAAACATGAAACATTTGATCGTTTTGTATGTCCGTACGTGTGCAATACGAATATAAATCTACTATAGGTTTGCATAAGTAAGTATATACATTCATACGTATGTATATTTTAGGTTGCAACCTAAAAAGGTGGACAGAATGGAAAACAATTTTGATTTTGCATTAATATGATAACTGGTCCTGTGATAGGGTGGAACAAATGGGCTTATTGAGGAAGTGGCACCTCCCGTAGGCGCAAAATGTTTAATCAGCTATAATGTAGGTGCTTATATCGAACTAAGTGGGAGTGTTTACAAGGGGGCATTACACAGATATGACTTTGGAACCACAAGTCACATGAGTTTCATATCTATGTACTTCGTCGACGTCGAATACTCTGTTATTACATAAATAAAAATGCTCCGAGTGACTAAAGAAATAAATTGGACTTTGTAGAAGGTATAAGCTTACAACTACAGATTTTTATTGATCATTCGTTTTAATTTATGAATTATTTCAAAGCAAAATAACGATTAAGTACTAGGTACGTATATATAAAAATTAAGCAGTTTCATTTTGTATAAAATTTAATAGAAAATCTCTGGTGTTACATTCTAATGGTAGGACGAACTGAGGAACTGGAACTTCATTTCTGTTTTCCTTTTCAATTTGAAAATTAATTAGCATGTTGTGAAGGATGCAGCACACAGTTATCCAGTCATTGCATTCATACTTATTTGATCTCGAATGCATTCTGAATTTGAGTTCCTTCAGGCTACTAAATTTTTCCTTCAAAACACCAAAGCAGTTTTCGACTCGTGCACGGTATTTTGAGAAATATTTGTTGAACATGTGCCTTTCATCTTCTGTGTACTCGCTGCTATTCTGTCTAAATGGCGTAATTAGAAAGGGCTTCAGTGGATAAGCGCTATCCCCAGCTATCCACTGAGAGGGTGATAAGAAACGCTCTGGATGTTTGAAAAGCAAAGAGTTTGAAAATATTTTTGCATCATGTACACTACCCGGATAACCAACTATTAACTGCCTTATTCTTAATTTAAAATCGCAAATAGCTTGAAGCTTAACCGCATATTGTCGTTTGCGAGAATAGTACATCGTATGCTCATTAACAGGAGCTTCAGATACTCTAATCTCAGAACCGTCAATATATCTGGTTGAGGACACAATTTGCTGCCTCTCTCTTTCATCGGGCCAAAATAGGAATTTAAACTTTAAATTCAAAATGGTTTTAAATATCCTTCTGGTCACGTTGTATATAGTGCCCCCATCACCAACACCAAAAAGGGAAGCTACTTTACGTACAGATTGTCCATCACCGGATGATCCTAAACGGTAAAGGACAGTTTTCAGCTGCAATTATATTGGAAGCTGCGCTTCACTTGAACTTGTGTTAAAAACTTCGTCATGCTTTATTAAGTTCAAAATATAACAGAACTCCTCTGGACGGACCCTAGCCATTTGATTGAATCTGTTATCATCGAACTCTCTGAGCACTCTTTGCTCCCATTCGGATGACTTTGGAATACCCAGGTGAACACCCCTGCGATTATTTAGCACACAAAGTATGCATGAATTAAAATTTTCAATCGCTTCATCTTCCTCGTCGCCTGGAGAATAGTAAAGGTGTATAATGAATAAACAAATGCTGTAGAAATATTTCTCTCTTACTCGAATTTATATTCAGTAAATTAAGCATATGATTTTGGCACAAAACTGCTACAATTTTATCTTTTTCACTCGTGCGCGGCATTTTAGTTATTTACGTTTTAGCGAACAGCTGATTCGTTGCTTTAATATGTGATTTACAACTCACAGGGATGTTCACAAGCCTAATATTTTTTTAAGATATTGATATACGACTTACGATTGTATGACACCTTGTGAACTACCTAAATATTTCTTAACTAAGAAAGGTGGCAATATTTAGCAACAGTTAAAATGCAAAGGAAAACTTTAAGATATACCTTTAATCCTCTGGAATCTGATGACACTTTGCATGTAAAAGTTTCGGTTGTTGAAACACATATAAAATTTTACCAGTTTTAAATTACAGATTTGTTAAAAAAATTCGATTAAATAAATCAGCATTTATGAATGTGGTTGGGGTGTTAAAGGATTGAATCTGTAGTGTTCCGAGACCGTCGTCAATGAATTAGATCCATAAACTGGCTTCGGTGCTAAGAGTTTGGCGAAAGGTGGTTACCAACCGTGAATTGGAAAAGGATATGATATACTAATGGTCCAATCAACATTTTTCAAGCTTTGAATATATTGCACGCCTATGCTCTCCGGGTTTTCGGGTGTAAAATTGTGTCCAAAAGATGTCCAACACCTCCTATTTAAATTAAGTGTTATCCACTACAAATTCTCAATGTTTCTGCAACTAATCTAGTAACCAAGCGTATTGCGAAAGCGTTGTACAAATTTTTGAACTCAAATGGAAAACAACAAGCATAAGAGAAAATTGCTTTAAATAAAAACATTTTTATCAAATTTAATACTCTCAATTTCACTATGTTTCTGTATTATTATAAATTATTTAAATAAAGTGGATATTCCTTCAGAATATAATTTTTAAAATTTTCTCCGACAATCAAAACACGTCGTAACAAATACATTAAAAAATTTACGACATTGCGCAACGAATGAACTCACCTATGCAACTCTTCGAATTTCGAATCTATGACGGACCCATTCGTACTCAGTGATGCCTTTTTACTTAGAATCTACGAAAATCGTACTACGACGTACTCAGCGACACTCGACCACAGCGGTCAGAAATAAGTACTACAATTTATTAAATTGTGGCAGTGTGATATTACTAAAATTCATACGATGAAATACAAACTATGTGATACAATATAACGCATATTATGAACATAACGAAAGTATCATATTGTGCATGGTATTCGGTGAAAGAAAATCATTTATTGAACGGTCTATAAATAAAATACTAAATATTTTTTATAACAGAAGAGCCTCGGAAATACATATATACAGCGGAGATAAACTTGAACTGCAAAAACTATGTATATAAGAGAGATCTTAATGACGGTTTTATCGGAGAATTTAGTTGAGTATTTGGACTACGACGAACCAGAAGAAATAAAAAAATAGTAAGCTTTTTGCCAAAGAAAATATACTTTATCCCAAAATTTAATTATCTTAAAACGAAACTTGACAAGGGATGAGAAAATTCGTTCCAAAATCAATCAATTGAAAAGCTGCGACCATAGCTGTATCGAAAAAGTCATTATTTAATCCAGTAAGTCAGTGAGTGTTAAGCAAAACTCGGAAAACAACAATTTTTTTAAGCGTAAAATAAAACTTGTTTCATAAGTGCTATTTATTGAGCGAAAAATAAAACTCAAGAAGTAAGTATTATTATGCGCGCAAATATGAAATATTCCTTAAATTTGTAGTATAAAGTATATGGCATTTTTTCTAATTTGATTGCGTTCATAATGTAGCTGCTGCCATTTATCAAAAATTGGCGCCGCCAAAATAGCTTACAGTCAAATGTTGTCTTATACATTCGAATATGGTTTCCTACAGTTGTACATATTTGCACATCTTATTTGCATCTCTTTGTAAAGGGTGTTTTTTTTTTAGACGTGTGGTTCTCAATGAGGCAATCATTTTTTCGGAGTTCAGGTTTTTGACAGCTTTTACTTGATTTATACTCAGTTTGGTTTGCCATTTCATAATGAACAGACTTACTCTGTAACAAGACGGCGTTAAATACCATACAGCCAACGAAACAATCAATTTATTGAAGGAAACTTTTGGTGTGCGCATTATCTCGTCGTGGGCCTATGGCGTGGCCTCCTAATTTAACACCACTGGATTAATTTTTGTGGGGTTTATGTGAAGTCGCTTGTCTACGCAGATAAGCCCGATACGATTGACGCCTTGGAAGGGAATATTCGGCGCCCTATTGCTGGCATACGGCCCCAATTGCAGAAAAAAGTGGTCGAAAATTGGGCCTCTCGGCCCGAAATCATTTTTAAAACAGAATGGCAAACCCTTATTTTTATAATAATTATAAATTCTTGGCCATAGCATTAAATTATATGCGTTTTATTTCTTCTTAAAAACCACATGTCTAAAAAACAAAATATCTCGTATGGGAAACTAATATATTGTAATATTGTTAAAGCTTCGAATTGTTAACTAAAAATTGCGCTTAATAACGTTGCAAGATTCTTATTTGAAAAAAGGAAATTTGAATATATCTCACATTATGCGAAACAAGTTCTAGGCGGATATTCAATTTCACGCTTTAAATTACGTGCGCTCTTATATCTACATACATAAATTATTGTATTGCCGTCAATCATCTTTACTTATATAAAAATATTAAATTTGGTCCATGTCCCCGAACTCTTAATCTTGTTGTTCTAAACGCATGTTCTTTGCTAGCACCATAAAACTATGGAATTTTCTACTCTCTGACATTGAAAATATAAAGCAAGCAAGGTGTTTAAAATTGCAGACTCTACATTTTACTTCTCTTTGATATTCAGCAAAATCTTGTTTATAATGCATTTTAATTCTTTTGTTTAAAATTATATCAAACAATAGGTTTAATTTAAATAAGTTTGTAAGATGCTTGTTCAGAAGTAATATTGTAAAAGAAGATGTACTACTCAAAGACTAATACCCACTACTGGCAATCGGTTATTGAAAGTACGTATATAAATATTTCCCTTTTAAAACAAGTTAGCTATTGAACAAAGTAGCTATTACTTCAAAATGTCCTTTCAAAAAGAAAAACAGTATAAAATAAATATACTGAGATCAATTGCTATACATAATTCGAAGAACAGCTCTAGTAGACCGGCAAATATACACTAGTCTCCATACATAATAGGGGCATTAGTCTTACTTTGTACAAATGCCATGTAACTAAATAAATTAAATTGAATTGGTTGTCTGCTCCCTGCTCTTTAAATTGTTACCAATTGCTGTTCATTAGATATAATTTCACAAATTGTATACAAATACATTTAAATGCTTTATTTAGTTATTTACAATGACGTTCAACAATTATTAGATATTTACATATCAGAAAAACTTTTTATTTTGGGCAAGATTCACAATGTACTGGCTTCTATATTTGGAATGTTGTGGAGTCCAACGTCGGGATTGCTCCAATGGTAAGTTGGTGGACCTTGACTAAAGCAGTATTTCATATTAAGAGGTTCATCGTTGTCGACATAGTACATCAAATAAAAATTGCACATTTCATCCTCGTTAGTGGCCCTATAAACAGCTCAGATTGTTAACACGTCTATGCAGTTATAAATATAAAAGAAATTACCCAATTTGTGTAGCCCTATTTCGATGACTCAGCATAGTACATCTAGCAGCAAGAAAATCGCCTGTCACAATAGGTTCCGTATTTTCAATAGGATAAAACATTTGGGGTGTCAAAGGGTCTCTTTTGCCCAACAGGGTCCACTGGTGAACCCCATGTTCATCCGGTCGTACTCTGTATCCTGATACCACTTTACCAAGGCTGTGCGTGTGAGTGCGAAAGGCAATTGGGTGTATTGTCTTATTTTCACTTATTTCACAAGCGGTTTCCATATGTTCTAGCGATTTTGGCGGAATGACTCCTGCAGTTCCCAAAAGTAGAACCCCAGCAAGCTTGTTTAAGCTAAAAAGATAAAATGATGACATACATATAATTCAATATATTATTTATTACAGTAAATCTACGATTTTTATCTCAATCATATTCTATGTTTGATTAATAGTAATAATAATGTGCAACCCGAAGCTGAAATTAAAACATCCGCAGCTGATTTCCGTGGACTCCGAAAAAATGCAAATGTACTTCAGCGCTTCAGTTTACAAACTGATATATATACGTATATATCTGTATCAGCGTTATAATAACAAATTGATTTTCTAGGTGAAGAATCAGCGATATTACAGAATTTTTTATGTCCATATAGGAATTTTTTTTACAAAACAGCTATGAGTTGATTATAGAGATACACTCAAGCGACTTAAGTAAGTGATGTCACGTCTATAATGTACACAGCTACGGAGCTGTTCGGACGTGTTTTTGTTGCTTCTCTCCGTCGCACTAAATTAAATTGTGCCCAAATTGTGATTCAATAAGCAAAAATATACTAAACGATAGAGCGAAAAGACGCTAATTGCAGTGTATAATTGCACATGCAATATTTGTATTGTGTGAGCAACAAAAAAAACCGTAAATGAAAAAACAAATACGTAATAACAGTGCCTCAGGTTAAACCACAAGTCAAAGCCGCGCGCCACAACAGCAAGACGAACGTCGCCTTTCCGCAATACAAAGAAGTAATGCGTACTTCAGCATTGTTTCTTCGGAGACACAAAAATTATTAGGTGATACGGAAAGAAACACAATCGTGCAGCGCTTAGTGCGCGTCCCCCGCTACATTTCTCCAGCCAAACGACACAATGTCGGTTTTCGCACTAACAAGTACAGTGACCTCACTCACCACAACAGTGTCGTCAACAACAACAACAACAACAACAACATCAAAAGTGGCACAACAAAAATGCGAACATTCCCAAAACAGCTAAGCTAACAACGGAGGGCAATACCCAAGTGGCTTCTGAAAACAGATTTGCCATACTTGGAGAGAATGAAAAACAAACCCAAAAGCCTAAAACTGCAAAGACACCTTCAATTTACATAAGGGAACAGAACTGCGCCGAATTAGTAAAAAATCTGACAAAAAGTATTGGCTCTAATACTTTTTTCGTCGTAGCTATAAAAAAGGGAAATATAAGCGAGACTAAACTACAAGTCAATAATGAGGAGAACTATCGTAAGGTCTCAAAATTCCTAGACAATGCGTCAACTAACTACTATACATACCAGCTGAAAAGCAGTAAAGGTATTCAAGTAGTTATTAAAGGAATTGAATCAGCCGTCTCTGTAGACGAAGTATCTGATGGTCTCAGGGAAAACGGCTTTGATATTAAGTCTGTTGTGAATATACTCAACAGAGACAAAATCCCTCAACCTATGTTCAAAGTCGAACTGACACCGAACAGTACTCCCAGTAATAAAAACGCTGTCCATCCTATCTATAAGTTGCAATATTTGTTACATCGTAAAATTACTGTCGAGGAGCCACACAAACGAAATAGCCCTGTTCAGTGTACAAACTGTCAGGAATATGGACATACAAAAACGTATTGTACTCTGCGTCCAGTCTGCGTTGCATGTGGTGACCTTCACTATTCTGCGGCTTGTCTGGCAAACAAATCCGATCCAGCCTTCAAGAAATGTAACAACTGCGGAGGAAACCACACTGCTAACTATAGGGGCTGTCCCGTTTATAAGGAGTTGAAAGACCGTTTGAATCAGCGTAAGGCTCTAATCCACACTTCTCAGGTACCACTAATGTCGCAGGCATACACGCCCTCTCAACCAATAAGCTCATCCACAACGACGCCAGGAGTTACGTTTGCAAATGCCTTAAAATGGCCTAACATCCCACGAAACCAACCACAAAATGTACCTGAATCAAGCACACAACAAACACCCGTACAAAACCCTAGTCAAAATCCAAGTGGAATTTAGGCAATACTGTCCACACTGGTAAACTTAATGGTATCCATGCAAAATAACATGCAGGAGCTAATGCGCAACCAAAATCGACTAATGGAACTTTTAGTCAACCAAAAATCCACATAAATGGCTACACTTAAAATATGCTTCTGGAATGCTAATGGCATTTCACAGCACAAAGACGAGCTTTCAAAAGTTCTTGAATGATCGCGAGATCGATGTTTTGCTAGTATCCGAAACACACTTAACCAAAAAAAATTATTTTCAACTCAAGGGTTACATTTTCTACCCAACAAATCATCCAGATGGCAAGGCCATGGAGGCACTGGCATTCTAATTAAGCGCCGAATTAAGCATCATCCTCTGAAGGCGTTTGCTACAAACTACCTACAGGCCTCCTCAGTACGTGTTACAACAACTGGCGGCGATCTCAACATATCCTCCATCTACTGCCCTCCTCGCTTCTCAATTTCTGAAAAAGAATTCTTGGAATTTTTTAATACTCTAAGCAATCGTTTCATAGCAGCAGGCGATTTCAATGCCAAACATACCCACTGGGGCTCTCGCCTCATTAATCCCAAAGGAAGACAATTGTACAACGCAATTATTACACCCTCGAACAAGCTTAGTTTCATTTCACCTGGAAGGCCTACGCACTGGCCCACAGATCCAAGCAAACAACCCGACCTAATCGACTTTGCAGTTACAAGAAAAGTGCCGCGTGATCTTACGCGAATTGAATCTCTAGCGGACTTGTCTTCTGACCACTCTCCAGTCCTTCTTTACACCCTAGATCAGCCGCAGTTCCTGGAACGCCCACACTCTTTAACATCAAGTAAAACAGACTGGCTTAAGTACAAAAATTACATATGCACTCATATTGATATCAGCCCAAAAATCGATGGTAAAGCTGACATTGAAACCTCAGTTGATCCGCTAACCTATATAATTCACTCTGCCGCTAAACTATCTACACCGAAATCTACAGTACCATCAGTATCCAGTAACATTCAGCCAAATAGGCACATTGAAGAACTCGTACAGGAGAAGCGTCGACTACGGAGAGACTGGCAAACATACAGATCGCCTGGCACTAGGAAACGTCTTAGGGCAACTACAAGTAGACTCTCCAAAGCCCTAAAAATTTAAAGAGAGAACAACTTCAATACAGCTATATCAGACGACTTTCACCCACCAATAGCAAGTTTCCACTCTGGAAGGCATATCCAAGCTTAAGTACACCAGTACAAGCTGACACGCCGTTAAGAACAAGCACTGGAACCTGGGCTAGTAGCGACAAAGAAAAGGCAAATGTTTTTGCCCACCACTTGCAACAGGTTTTCAAGCCCCATCCAGCAACAAATCACTTCGTACTTCCACCTCTGGTAAATAAGACAGCCATTTCGCCTATTTCCATTCAAACAAATGAAGTCCTCAAAGTCATCAAAGAGCATTTAAAACCGAAGAAAGCTCCAGGTCATGATTTAATCACTTCCAAAATGATAATCGAACTACCGAGATGTGCAATAAATTATATTGTTACAATTTACAACTCAATGACGAGATTTGGATATTTTCCTCAACAATGGAAAAAGTCTATCATAACAATGATTCCCAAGGCCGGAAAAGACAAAACACAGCCCTGGTCATACAGACCCATAAGTCTTCTCCTAATCCTGTCAAAGCTATTTGAAAAGCTTCTTCTTCAGCATATTACTCCTCATATGCAAAGCAATAACATCAGTTCGGTTTTCGTGAAAAGCATGGAACCATTGAGCAAGTTAACCGCATCACCTCGGAAGTACGCACTGCATTCGAACATCGAGAATACTGTAGTGCTGTATTTGATATTTGATATTTCTCAAGCCTTCGACAGAGTTTGGCTAGTCGGCCTTATGTACAAAATCTTGACTTTGCTACCACAAAATACCCACAAGCTACTTGAGTCCCATCTCCATAAAAGAGTGTTTACAGTGAGATGGAAGTGAGGAAGTGTTCTTGGGCCAACACTTTATTTTCTGTACACGGCTGATATACCAACAAACAGTCGAACATTTATTTCAACATTTGCTGACGACACCGCCTTCACTAGTCGCTCTAAATGCCCAAATCAAGCCGCCTTGGAACTAGCAAACCATCTGGTTACTCTAGAAAAATGTCTCGCAAACTGGCGCATCCGAGTCAACGAGCAAAAGTGTAAACATATAACATTTACCTTAAACAAGAAAAGCAGTCCCGCATTGACCTTAAATAACACAATCATTCCTCAAGTAAATGAAGTTACATACCGTGGCGTCCACCTTGACAGGCGCCTCACCTGGCGCAGGCACATCGAAGCTAAAAAAAACCCAACTGAAAATAAAAGCCAGTAATCTGCATTGGCTAATAAATGCCCGTTCTCCCCTTTTCCTGGAATACAAAGTTCTGCTATACAACTCAGTCTTAAAACCAATTTGGAAATATGGTTCCGAGCTTTGGGGAAACGCCTGCAGGAGCAACGTTGATGTTATACAGAGAGCGCAATCAAAGATCCTTAGAACCATTACTGGGGCCCCATGGTACATTCGGAATGGCAACATCCATTGAGATCTAAACATAAAAGATGAATTAGATCAACAGAGAGCAAAATATCAGACCAAGTTATCCGCGCACCCAAATAAACTTGCCAGATCGCTTTTACGACTAAGCAGCCGTACCCGTCTCCAGCGCAACGACCTACCAGCCCAGCTTTGAGTTTTTAGGGCCATAGTAAATAGTTAATTTATAACTAATGTGTTTAGGCTAAGATTTGTAAAACTTATTGTTATTCTTTTTAGAAAAGAGATATCCAATAAATAATAAAAAGTTTAAAAAAAAAACGTCTATTTTAAATATTTTTTAATAAAAATTAATTTTTTGTTGACAAGTGAGTTTAAAAATCAAAAAAAATATATAATAATAAATTGACTTTAAAAGTTATCGTAATATCAAATTTTTTATTAGCAGAAGCTACGGTTATCTAGTCTAGATGATATTACTGAGCCATAGCCGACCACCTGCTCAGAAAAAATTGGGGGCATATCGAAATTTCAGTGTATTTCATATGAGAAAATTTTGGTATCTACAGTCACATTTTGTTGGCGACACAATGAGCTGAAACTTTACGCCGATTTCAATTTTTTGGGACATTACGGAGGATACCTATGTCAATATATCCACATTTTCGCTGGATTACGAAAGCCCGATGTATTTTAGAATACAGTACTAATAACAATAATATAATCTGCCCTGTCGCTGAGTACGTCATAGAAAAGTTACGAACGTAACCCTCCGCTACGAATACGAAAAATTTGCTATCGCCGATTGCGTGTGAACTCGAAAAAAGTGCTGCCAAACTCAAATACCAAATTTTGAGGTTTCGACATCAACTGGCACACCAATTTTAGCAAAATAATTTAATTTTATAGCGCTATTATTATCTAGATTTATTAAACAAAATGAATATTCTTGGGAGTACCAGAATAATTAGGTAGTTCACAAGGTGTCGTATACTGTCATTTATGTTGTAAGTCATAGTTTCGTACAACTATTGTAAACACGTTGTTGCTGTTTCCAATGCAAATATATATATTTGACGATACAACTCTGCGAGCAGTGTTACTTTGAATCAGCTGTGATTGTTTATGTTTAATCTTCTTATGGCTTGCATTTAGTTTGAATAAACTGGCCGGGAATTCAATACCAGACAAAAAAATAAAAAAAATGAGTATAAACGACGATGTTGAGGTAAATATGATAAAAAAGATTGAATTTTTTTTTAAAATAAACATTTGTGAATATTTATTTTTAGTTTACACCAAAACGCAAGCGATACAACCCCCAAAAGCGATGGGAAGTTGCCGAGGAAAAATCGTTGGTTGAACTCCTACAAGAGAATCGTGATTTTCAGGTTTTATGTTAATTTTTCGAGTAATTTGAAACCTCTAACTACTTTATTATTTACAGAAACCATCGGCACGGCTATATTATAATCGCTTTGCGATTGAAAAACAAATTCAGGTGGAGTGGAAAACAGCGCGTTCAAAAGTGAGAAATATGCGCTCTGCATATAATAAAGCGAAGGAATGGGAAGGAAGTACTGGCGTAGGTTGCATGGATGGCGATACTATAAAAAGTAAGTTCGTCTCTTCAATTATGTATAAATATAAATATATAAATAATAAATAAGTGTGCAACTTAATTTAGGCACTCTGCTAAAAAAGTTTCGCTATTTCTACGAGTTTGACGATATTTTCGGCGGCCGGCTAAACGCTTGTGCTGTAGTTGCAGAGATAATGGAAACTGCTGATATTAGCATCGAAGCATTAAGTCCTGCACAAATGTCTGTGCAAATCGAAATCCCTGTTTCAAATGAAACTGCGACCACTACTAGCCAAAGAGGAATATATTCCAGAACAGTGGCTTCGGACATTATGCAAATTCATGGCGAAATAGTAAAATTGCGAAAGCAAAAGTTAGAGGCAGAACTGGCCGCAAGGGAAAGAGACTTCGAGCTAAAAGAAAAAGAGTTGAAATTAAAAGCTAAAGAAATGGAGATATTAGCACGAAAAGACTTTCAACAACTAGAGCTACAGATGAAAGAGCGGATTGCCATGGCGGAGCTAAAGCTGAAGTACAAATAATAATTTTTTAAAACTAATTGACCCCTAGTCATAGTTAAGATAAAGTCGGCTCTAAAGTTAGAAGCGGCTTTTTGAGCAAGGAAGCAACTTCTAACTTTAGAGTCTACTTTATCTTGACAATGACTATGGGCCAATTAATATAGTATACAGATTTTATGCAAGATTTATGTTCCTATTTATTTTACTATTTAATTTTGTTAAAAATGATATGGACTTGTTTAATTTGTTTACATATGTACGTACGAGTACAATGCACGTCGTACATACATACAAAAAATTGAATAAATGTACATAAGTATGTATGTGCAGGCTGTTTAAACATGAAACATTTGATCGTTTTGTATGTCCGTACGTGTGCAATACGAATATAAATCTACTATAGGTTTGCATAAGTAAGTATATACATTCATACGTATGTATATTTTAGGTTGCAACCTAAAAAGGTGGACAGAATGGAAAACAATTTTGGTTTTGCATTAATATGATAACTGGTCCTGTGATAGGGTGGAACAAATGGGCTTATTGAGGAAGTGGCACCTCCCGTAGGCGCAAAATGTTTAATCAGCTATAATGTAGGTGCTTATATCGAACTAAGTGGGAGTGTTTACAAGGGGGCATTACACAGATATGACTTTGGAACCACAAGTCACATGAGTTTCATATCTATGTACTTCGTCGACGTCGAATACTCTGTTATTACATAAATAAAAATGCTCCGAGTGACTAAAGAAATAAATTGGACTTTGTAGAAGGTATAAGCTTACAACTACAGATTTTTATTGATCATTCGTTTTAATTTATGAATTATTTCAAAGCAAAATAACGATTAAGTACTAGGTACGTATATATAAAAATTAAGCAGTTTCATTTTGTATAAAATTTAATAGAAAATCTCTGGTGTTACATTCTAATGGTAGGACGAACTGAGGAACTGGAACTTCATTTCTGTTTTCCTTTTCAATTTGAAAATTAATTAGCATGTTGTGAAGGATGCAGCACACAGTTATCCATTCATTGCATTCATACTTATTTGATCTCGAATGCATTCTGAATTTGAGTTCCTTCAGGCTACTAAATTTTTCCTTCAAAACACCAAAGCAGTTTTCGACTCGTGCACGGTATTTTGAGAAATATTTGTTGAACATGTGCCTTTCATCTTCTGTGTACTCGCTGCTATTCTGTCTAAATGGCGTAATTAGAAAGGGCTTCAGTGGATAAGCGCTATCCCCAGCTATCCACTGAGAGGGTGATAAGAAACGCTCTGGATGTTTGAAAAGCAAAGAGTTTGAAAATATTTTTGCATCATGTACACTACCCGGATAACCAACTATTAACTGCCTTATTCTTAATTTAAAATCGCAAATAGCTTGAAGCTTAACCGCATATTGTCGTTTGCGAGAATAGTACATCGTATGCTCATTAACAGGAGCTTCAGATACTCTAATCTCAGAACCGTCAATATATCTGGTTGAGGACACAATTTGCTGCCTCTCTCTTTCATCGGGCCAAAATAGGAATTTAAACTTTAAATTCAAAATGGTTTTAAATATCCTTCTGGTCACGTTGTATATAGTGCCCCCATCACCAACACCAAAAAGGGAAGCTACTTTACGTACAGATTGTCCATCACCGGATGATCCTAAACGGTAAAGGACAATTTTCAGCTGCAATTATATTGGAAGCTGCGCTTCACTTGAACTTGTGTTAAAAACTTCGTCATGCTTTATTAAGTTCAAAATATAACAGAACTCCTCTGGACGGACCCTAACCATTTGATTGAATCTGTTATCATCGAACTCTCTGAGCACTCTTTGCTCCCATTCGGATGACTTTGGAATACCCAGGTGAACACCCCTGCGATTATTTAGCACACAAAGTATGCATGAATTAAAATTTTCAATCGCTTCATCTTCCTCGTCGCCTGGAGAATAGTAAAGGTGTATAATGAATAAACAAATGCTGTAGAAATATTTCTCTCTTACTCGAATTTATATTCAGTAAATTAAGCATATGATTTTGGCACAAAACTGCTACAATTTTATCTTTTTCACTCGTGCGCGGCATTTTAGTTATTTACGTTTTAGCGAACAGCTGATTCGTTGCTTTAATATGTGATTTACAACTCACAGGGATGTTCACAAGCCTAATATTTTTTTAAGATATTGATATACGACTTACGATTGTATGACACCTTGTGAACTACCTAAATATTTCTTAACTAAGAAAGGTGGCAATATTTAGCAACAGTTAAAATGCAAAGGAAAACTTTAAGATATACCTTTAATCCTCTGGAATCTGAGGACACTTTGCATGAAAAAGTTTCGGTTGTTGAAACACATATAAAATTTTACCAGTTTTAAATTACAGATTTGTTAAAAAAATTCGATTAAATAAATCAGCATTTATGAATGTGGTTGGGGTGTTAAAGGATGGAATCTGTAGTGTTCCGAGACCGTCGTCAATGAATTAGATCCATAAACTGGCTTCGGTGCTAAGAGTTTGGCGAGAGGTGGTTACCAACCGTGAATTGGAAAAGGATATGATATACTAATGGTCCAATCAACATTTTTCAAGCTTTGAATATATTGCACGCCTATGCTCTCCGGGTTTTCGGGTGTAAAATTGTGTCCAAAAGATGTCCAACACCTCCTATTTAAATTAAGTGTTATCCACTACAAATTCTCAATGTTTCTGCAACTAATCTAGTAACCAAGCGTATTGCGAAAGCGTTGTACAAATTTTTGAACTCAAATGGAAAACAACAAGCATAAGAGAAAATTGCTTTAAATAGAAACATTTTTATCAAATTTAATACTCTCAATTTCACTATGTTTCTGTATTATTATAAATTATTTAAATAAAGTGGATATTCCTTCAGAATATAATTTTTAAAATTTTCTCCGACAATCAAAACACGTCGTAACAAATACATTAAAAAATTTACGAAATTGCGCAACGAATGAACTCACCTATGCAACTCTTCGAATTTCGAATCTATGACGGACCCATTCGTACTCAGTGATGCCTTTTTACTTAGAATCTACGAAAATCGTACTACGACGTACTCAGCGACACTCGACCACAGCGGTCAGAAATAAGTACTACAATTTATTAAATTGTGGCAGTGTGATATTACTAAAATTCATACGATGAAATACAAACTATGTGATACAATATAACGCATATTATGAACATAACGAAAGTATCATATTGTGCATGGTATTCGGTGAAAGAAAATCATTTATTGAACGGTCTATAAATAAAATACTAAATATTTTTTATAACAGAAGAGCCTCGGAAATACATATATACAGCGGAGATAAACTTGAACTGCAAAAACTATGTATATAAGAGAGATCTTAATGACGGTTTTATCGGAGAATTTAGTTGAGTATTTGGACTACGACGAACCAGAAGAAATAAAAAAATAGTAAGCTTTTTGCCAAAGAAAATATACTTTATCCCAAAATTTAATTATCTTAAAACGAAACTTGACAAGGGATGAGAAAATTCGTTCCAAAATCAATCAATTGAAAAGCCTTTATTTTCAGCTGGGACCATAGCTGTATCGAAAAAGTCATTATTTAATTCAGTAAGTCAGTGAGTGTTAAGCAAAACTCGGAAAACAACAATTTTTTTAAGCGTAAAATAAAACTTGTTTCATAAGTGCTATTTATTGAGCGAAAAATAAAACTCAAGAAGTAAGTATTATTATGCGCGCAAATATGAAATATTCCTTAAATTTGATGAAAAATTAATAAATCATAAAATTTTGGATTATAAATCGAATGAACTTATCTTTAAAAGCTCATTTTGATATATTACCTGATATATTGTTAGTATAGTATGGAAAGGGCGTAACTCGCATTTTCACTACTCTACAGGAGATTTAAAAAAATTTTAAATGCAATTCGCAATATTTTTTTCTATAATCCATTTTAGGATTTTCTATGTTTCTAATAGAGTTGTGTTAGTTAGGCCTTAGGTAAGGTTATGTTAAAGTGGCTGCTAGCGATCGCGCCAGCACACCTAGGTCTTTGTTAGGCCCATTGTGGTACCACGCGGATTTGAAAAATCTCCCTACTCGAACGAACGTGTGGATCCTAATAATTTTGATAACCTGCGTATCTCTACTCTGGCCAGATCGCTAAGGTCGCCGAAGAACTCTGATCCAAAGAATTTTCTTCTTCTTTCCCTTAGTGCAGGACATTCACATGAAGCTTCTGCAGAAGTCATTGCAGGGGACACCTAGTCTCTCTGCGTGTCTGTATATAACCTTTTATATTCATAAAACTAAGGACAGGTCTCCCCTGCTCAGCAAGAGAAGACCTTGTGATCGTTTGACGTCCCACTCCAGCCACATGAGCTTGGACTTAATAAAGGTGCTAACGATTTTCCAACGGTCTTCTGCTTCCTTAAGGGATGAGTCACTTAGAAAGAGCTTGCAGGTAGTGAGCGGCATACCTAAACCCTTCCAGCGTGATAAAAGCAGAACGGATGGCCCCCTTCTTGCAAGCTCATCCGCTGTTCGTTGCCGGTATGTTACTGTGTCTTGGCACCCATACCAAGTGAAAAGCAAACTTCTCCGCCACCTCTTTTAAAGAATCAAGTGCCCTTAGTGCTGCTTGACAGTCGAAAAAATCTCTGTATCCAACCTCTTCTGTTAGTAGGTAGTCCACCGTCTTCTGAATTGCAGCGACCTCAGCCCGAAAAACACTGCAGTGGTCCGGAAGGCGGAAAGATTTTTTAGTCCTACTTGAGCTGAGAAAACACCTCCGTCAGTGTAGAAGTGAAGTGATGTTCCCCCTGCCCCTTGGTTCACCAGTCTCTATGAAGAATTATTGTGTTGAACTTCTTTGTGGAGCTTTGAATGGGGGCGCAGTAATCCGTATCTTGCGAGCCTAGTTTGTTTACGATTGTTGCGTGTCCTACTTGACTAAACTTCCATACGGGCAACTCCCGTACTCTAAGAGCGGCACACGCAGCGAAGTGTATTCCTGTGATATCAATCGGAAGGATATTCAGTATGGTGTCTAATGCTTCCGACGGGGTTGTGCGTAGAGCCTATGCATATCACCGCCGACCTTTGCATCCTTTGGAGTGCTAACTGTGTGGTTTTCTTATTGATACTTGGCCACCACACCAATGCCTCAACAGCTAGATTGGTCTGACTACGGCTGTGTATATCCAGTGCATGATTTTGGGATATAAGCCCCATTTTCCTCCGATGGCTCCCTTACAGCTATAGAGGGCCACCTTTGCTTTCTTACTGCGCTCCTGGACGTTCTGTGTCCACGATAGCTTCTTATCTAGTATCAGGCCTAGATATTTGGCGAAGTCCCCTAGCCTCAGCGCTCTATTTGTCACTAAGTGAAGCCTTAGAGGTTGGATCTTATATTTCCTTGTGAAAAGAACAAGTTCAGTTTAGTCCGGGTTTACACCCACACCTTTATCTCTGGTCCAGTTCTTTATCTTTTCAAGTTTTTCCTGAATAATGTTCAACAGCGTCTGAGAAAATTTGCCCCTTACTATCACCGCAAGATCGTCGGCATAAGCTACTACCTTCGATCATCCCTCCTCTTCCAGGGCCTTTAGCACCAGCCCACCTTGCGGGGTTCCTCTGCTTGTACAGCGTTCTAATGTTGCAACCGCCAACTGGGCCCTCAAAACCCTGTCAACCTGTAGTTTTTGTACAAAAGATACTAGATAGGACTTTTTGAGATCAATATTTTTACAAAAAATGTAAGTTAGGGCTTTTACATTAAAAAAGCAGGTATCAAAGTTGACAAAGTTTTAGTCAACACGTCGGCTGCCATTCCTTCGTTGAAATTTAATTTAGCGCCTGCAATTTTACCTTCACGCAAAGCATTTTTCAGATCCTATATCTATTTGAGATGTACAAAACGTTCGTACCATTCTTGTAAATTTTTCCGTGTTATCCTGCATTTTTCAAATTGTTCCGAAACACAGTACAAATCCATAACTCTTAGAGCCTCAAATATTACTTGAATGCCTTCATTTGTCACAAACTTCATGGTATAATTTAAATGAATTTTCGTAGAAACATTGTTGGCCATATGTAAAATAGTTAGTTAGCTTAAGTTTTGGAAACTTCTCCATCACTCCACACATATGCGAAGAAGCTCCAGAGTGCAGACACCATCTTTCGTACTCTTGACTGACCTGCATGACGACTTCTGCAGTTCTTGTAGCTTCGCACCATTTCAAGCCATTATCCCTTAGTTTTACATACATCTTTCGAGGGATCTTTCTCTCGAACACTCCAAGAGACCTTTCATCTAATATTGCCCCCCATGCACTGATTGGGCTGATTGTCTATTTGATACTTTGTCTTGGTGCCCTCGTTCACCTTTGGAGGCGCTTTTGCGCAAAGCAACTGAGGGGAAGTCCGTTTCTCTATTTCGTAGTGCAAAACAAAAATGTATGCGTGGAATTCCCTTTCTCATTCAATAGTTAAGTTTTATTGTAGCACCAGCAACAGCAAGTTAAATGCTCGCTCACTTACACTGTACACCAAAATTCAACGAATACACAAATGAGACGAACTTTTAATTTAAAGCAGCACATATTGAAAAATACTTCAAGGTTAAAGCCTGCGGTTTGGTCAGTGCGTCGCATTCTGTCGAGTGCTAACGAGTGAAGAGAAAGTCATACTTAGTGTGCGTTGGTGAGTGCCCTAGGTTCCTTTAAGTTTGTCTTTTGCCCTTTGTTCCTTTTCGTCGTCAATCAGTGTTGCATTTAAAGTTGTCCGTCGATCAAATCCCACAAATATTTCCGAATCTCCTTCATGTCGATTTTTTCAAAGAAATTTGCAACCATAACAGTTATTTGCGGTCCCTGGTTTTTTAGTGTAAGTAAATAGAATTTGAAGATATTTTCACTGATTTTTTCGAAACAAAATTCGCATATATATGAAAAAGGTTTGTTTACAGCCAGTAACACTAGTCTAGACGAATGTCAAAAATGCCAGCAACTTTACATAAAAAATGGTATTTAAATATGTTTACCCTGGAATGTACAAGAAAAGCAGAACCGTTTTGAATTTTCTACTTCATTATCATCTTAATAAAGGATTTGACCAACGCACTGGAATATAGAAGTGTGAAAACTTGAACTTGTATAAGCGTTTCTAATGAAATAAAAAAATATATATGTAATTCGGTTATAGCTCAGCGTTAAAAATTTGAATTTCACCCGGGTTATGATTTTATAGCTCCGATAACTTTTAATATTTGGGATTATTTTGTCATCATTAAAGTCACATCATGCGCGTTTTAATTATGCTCACGCACAAATAATTACCTTTGGTATTAATTTTCCGCCCTAATAATTTTGAAATTTACTTATTGACCCACTCGCTGTCCGCAAACGCGACTGAGTGAGCAAGGTGGCAAAAGACTAGTTGGAAGATGCATGTAGGTTAGGGTGGGTCAAATTGTATGGGTCAAAAAAAGTCGATGTTTGGTACCCCCTAGTTGTGTTTTATAAATCGTTTTAAGCAACTTTTCCAATGGAAGTATGGTTTTATTTTGAATTCCAAACCCCCCAATTTTTAAAAATAGGTATTTTTTCGTCCTTTTCAAGATTCGACTTGGACACAGCATTGAAAAAAGGATTACAAAATTTTGCTATGTATGTGTAAAGGGGTTTTTGGTACGAAAAACCCGAATTTGACATGGGCTCGGCGATAAAATTATGTTTTGATACTCAATTTGAACAAAAAAAGCTTAAGATGGACGAAAATGGCACAAAAATCGGAATATTTGTATGGAGAGTACCCTAATTTTTCATCGTGATGACTTAAAATTTTGCACAAAGTTTTTTTTTACAAAAAAAAAGATAATGAAACTTACAGTGCAATATAATAAAAATTAAGGGTACTTCACATACAAGATTTTCGATTTTTAGCCTTTTTCTGGCCAAAAATTGAAAAATTTGTATGGAAAATATGTATATTTTCTATCGGAATGACTTGGAACTTGCTGAGATTGTAAAGTTCAGTTAAAAAGAGAGATTCAAGAGTTCTCGTTATGATGTTGCAACTACTACTATAGATTTCAGATAGAAAATGGAACCCTCTGGAAGACAGAAATTTAGATCTTCCTCTATCTACTCGCTAAATGAACAGAACATTTTTTTATCAAAGTTTTTTTTCTTCAGAAATTCAACTCTAAAGATGGAAACATATGTAAAAAAACAAGAAGCAATAAAGCATTCTCTAATATTTCAATTTCTAAATACATAAAAATAACGTCTTTTAAAAAAAAACGTGGCAGTGCAGTTCATCGACGTCCTGAATATTAATGAAGGTTCTAGGAATTTCTAAATCTATCGAATAGAATGTTTTAGAAATTTATAGAAGAATCGAATAGAATATTCTATAAATTTCTAGAAAAATCGAATAGAATGTTCTAGCGATTTCTAACAAAATCGCATATAATGTTCAAGAAGTTTATAGAAGAATCAAATAAAATATTTTAGGAGTTTGCAGAGAAATCGAATAGCATGTTCTAGAAATTTCTGAATAAATTGAATAAAATGTTCTAGAAACTTCTCGAAAAGTTTTATCCTCACCACTGGCCACTCTTCTACCGTCGGCTGAGGGTATATAAGCAGCTTCACTTGGACTTTTATACCAGTTCAATTTTAGTAAGCGAAGAAGCAACAACAAAATGTGACAGAAAAAAAAGTAAAAGTAAAAAAGTGACGAAACAAATTTAAAGATAATAGAAAAAGTGAATATAAAATTTGAATATTTTTAGTTAAAGTGTACAATGGATCCAGTGCCGTCTGCATCGCAAGGCGTAACAACATCAAGTACCGAAAGTACTTTGAAGCATATGCCCACTCACGATGTTGCTGCTTTTGGTGTGTCTCGTGATTTGAGTGGTCTTAATCTGCCAACTAAACGGGATATATTGAGATATTATTTTTTGTTGGCAGAACGTGCTAAAATCCATAGCAAAATGTATTCGTATAAAACATTTACCCCCCACGTAGTAGACAAATTGATTGAAATTTGGAGTAATGTTAATGTTGAAATTATGCATGAGAGGAGCATCAGTAAAAAATGTCATGTACTCCTTGACAAATATCAAGCCGAAATCAAACACAGAATAAAACGCTCAACATTTACAGCGTTCGTACAATCTACAAACGATTTATTTTACATTGGAAAATGTAATTGCGACTTGAAAGCAGCACTATGCACATGTGGATTGATTCCAAAACACTTGAAAGAGTTCATGCTGGATCAACATAACGCCAGAAAATGTACGATACCGGAATACGTGGCACAAATTGAAGAGCAAGTACCAATGTCTACAATAATACTAACAAGTGTAGAGGACCGAGATGATACATACATACCAGAAGAAGATATGAATATCGATTATGAGGATAGTTCACATTCAGTCGGTGCACAAGATTTTCTTTCAACGAGACGAGGACCATATACTCCCAGATACGATACTTTCAACTTTGCTATGATGTGTGACAGATTTGGTGTGTCTGACAGAATAGCATCAGCATTAGCAACATCTCTTATGAAAAACATTGGGGTAAAAGATGATCGTGGCAATCTTGTCATTATGGATAAATGTAAAGTTCGTAGAGAAAAAACTAAATCTAGACAAGAAGTGCTTCGTAAGCGGTATGATGCTTCAAATTTAATAGCATTTTCATTCGACGGCAGAAAGAATGATTCTTTAACGATGGAAAAAATCAATGACAAATTTCATTCGAGAATAGTGAAAGAACCTCATCTAGTTATTTTGAAGGAACCGCATTCCCAATTGTTAGGCTACGTGAAAGTGGAACATGAAGATTCTGAAAGTAAAGTCATGAAATTGAACGAATTTTTCATCAAAAAAGCAATATCTTTGGATTTTTTGATTGGCATATGCTGTGATGGTGAACCAGCAAATACTGGCATAAGAAATGGAATTTTGCGACGATTTGAAATGCAGCATTGGTTTGTGTGTCTTCTCCACTTTAACGAGCTTCCACTCCGACATTTGTTTGATACTTTGGAAAAATCATCTACCACTGGACCACGAACAACAACTGGAAAGTTAAGCAAAGAAATTGAAACTTGTGAAAATCTTCAGGTATCTATCTGTTTTTAATTATTTATTACCATTTTTAATTATATTTCTCAGCTGTAATGCTTCAATAATAAATGATAAAATTGTATTTGATTCATCGAATCTTTTCTATTTTCAGGTAGTAAATGATTTCAAGAGGATCACACTGGAAAATATGACTGATATGAGTGATGTTGAATTAACTACCGACGCAATGTACTTGTACAGAATGGCACTTGCAATTTCTTCTGGTGAGGTTTCAGCCGATTTGTCTAACATTAAACCAGGGCCAATTGCACATTCTCGCTGGCTCACCAAAGCCAGTAGATTATTACGGTTATACGTGACAACAAATAAGCCGTCTAAAAATTTAAAAATTCTTGCAAACTATGTAATGAAAGTGTATACGCCAATGTATTTTAATATTAAGTACTATAACTCTGTCGTTTACGGCAGTGTATTACTTTGTAAATTCATACGTTGGACTTAATATTTTGTTTCGAATTTAAGAAAAATTGTGAATAATGTTATTCAAGAAAACGCGTATTATGCTCACGCAGAAAACGTTTTATTAGCAATGTTGTTCGACGATGAAAAAAACATACGCGACTTAGCTCTAAAAAAAATTGTACACTACCGCAACCATGTGGATAATCCGATGCAACTGAGAGCTTATAAAAAACCTATCTTGAACTTCAATTGCACGGATTATACGAATATGATTGATATGAATGATAATTCAATGATATTCGAACCACCGTTTACTCTAAGCATCCCTTATGAACATCTAGAACAATATCTGGAAAATGATGATCGACCGCTACCTGATCCAAAAATTCCGTTACACATACAAGCAACGGAAAGACATGTTCAATTGCTAGAAGAAGAAGTGAAAGAAAGCCGTAAAAAATTTACTAAACTTGACAGCAAGAAAGACTTTCAAGAATAAGTCCTTCTCGCTTCTTACAATATTCAATTGAATTTTTTCATTTATATTTTATATAAGTTTTTATCTTTAAGGTTGGAATTGTAAAGAATAATAAATTTGAAATGAGAAAAATAGACTTTGTTCATTTAGCGAGTAGATAGAGGAAGAACTAAGAAAAGGAAAAAAAAAATACCTATTTTTAAAAATTGGGAGGCTCGGAATTCAAAATAAAACCATACATCCATTGGAAAAGTTGCTTAAAATGATTTATAAAACACAACTAGGGGGTACCAAACATCGACCAAAAATGTAACCCACCCTAATGTAGGTACTCATGTATGTATGTGCGTAAGTTTTTTTTTCTCTCTACAGGTCCTCTCAGTATGCTGGCGCCAACATCGGTGGACTGGAAGGGTGAGTACAATAGTTTTCCTGTACATTTTTACACACATACCGATCTATTTCCGTGAAATATGTTTCTTTTGTTAGCATATATATTTGCATGAACATAAGTGGGAGTAAATAAGGGGGCGTTCCACGCGAACAGTGTTTCTTTCTTTCTTTTTTTATACCTTTCTTTGTTTGCAATACGAGAATTAAAAAAGAAGGTATCTTAAGATATAAAAATCAGGTGAAGAATAATTTTACCCTCGCTTCCTTTCTATCAGCTGTATATTCAAATATGAGGCTAAACCTAAAAAAAAAATTTACAAAAATAATAATAATAATTTTTTTATGCATATAGGATGTAAGTGAATTTTTATAAATACAGAATTGTCATACATTGTAGGTAGTAATAATTTAAATCACGCGTTGCAGGTAGAAAAGGGGAGGGACAACTCCACCTGACAGGACAGGACAGTAGGCTTAATTTCTCTGCCCTATGCGCTCTTTTCTTCTCTTCTTCTTCTTCTTTTGCTTCCTATTTTTTTGTTGCAACATGTTGCGGCAGAAAATGCAGGCATGATACAATTAGTTTATATGGGTGCAGGTATGGCAGGTGGAATATACCCCCCCATCACCACCCGACGAGTTAGACGGGCCTGCCACCATGCCTGCGTACCACCTGACCTGCGCTGCATCATCTACCCATGTAACAGAATATAGTTGTGTTAAAAAAATTGTAGTATATTTCAAAATTATATTTTTTGAAACTTATATTTATTTAATTAATTATTATAACAATTACTTGGCCCTTACACTATATCGGCTTCTATATAGATCTTCTCCTACCATTTGTGGTATGCGTCTTTATATTCTACCACAAATAGAGGAACCTACAGTTTTCTACCGACTCCCAACTAGGGATGCTCGCTGAAAGCAATAACATCGCTGTTACTATACGAAAAAATATCGTAACCTCGATGTAAACAGAATCGATCATCGATGTGTACTCACGATACTCACTTCTATGAACGCATCCACAAATTAGCTTTATTCAAATTCTGAACGCGTATTAATTCACTGCGCACCGGTCGTTTCCTTTGTTCTTCGTCGTCTCGTTCACTCTCTGTCTCACACTTCCATTCGTTTGTTGATCAAAATTTATGTTGAGCGTGCGTCGGCTGTTTTAATTTACTCATTTCATAGTATTCTACTGTAACTGATGGAGGAGCAAATGTTGTTAAAGATGTACTTAGATAAGAGATCAGCAAAGATCATCTTTTTCTTGATTTCATCATACAACAAACTTTTTGCTCAAATTTAATCATGCAACAAAACTCAGCATTCAGTACATATATGTATGTTAGTCTACCGGCAGTCAAATCAAACCGTTTATTTGTGCCTGTTTTGATTTATTCTCCACAAAAAAAATCATGTTGAGTTAATCGAACAAATGCCCGAGTTGAGTGATATGAGCCGATCGATGATTTAATTGAATTAAAATCAACGTTGAATATGAGTGTTCGAAAAAGTTCGATCGCTTGAGCGTAAAGGCATATATTCAGTGCAATGATTATGTATGAACATTTTACAATCGACCGTTGCTGATCTTTGACATAGATATCTCCTTTGGAAGAAAATGCCATATTATTTGTTTTGTTCACCTACTTAATTTGGTAGCTCAAAACTTAATTCCAAAAACAAATGAATTGCCAGAAGTGATTGGATCTGCCAAAAAGATTGTCACCTGGTTTAATGGCGAGTGATGAATTACGAAAGCATTCTGATCTAAAATGAATACAAGATGTCTGCACTTGCTGGAATTCCTCCTTTTATATTATCATTGCACTGAATATTATTTAATTACAATAAAATTATATTTATATTCATACATATACATGCAGAAATGAATAACGCTCGTTTTTTTTGTAATATTAGGTATTAAGTTTATTTTAAGTTATTTAAGAACACTAAAGGTAAGTATAGTTTAGTTAAGTTTAATAATACTTGTTTAATTCACGGTGGTTGCGCGCTCGATACCGACCAAGTTAACGCTTTGCGGTTTGATTTCAATATAATGTCCGTTTTCTGTCGTTGTCGCTGTCCACGTCAGTTCGTCCAGTCAAGTTCGTTTAGTCCGAGTGTCGTTCAACCAGGGTTGCTGATCGGCTGCTGTTGCTTAGCTTGCGTGTTGCCCGCTAGATGTCACCCTATTCGTCCCTTGTATGATCCCACAATTCGGCTATCCTGACCTATCGTTCGCCCTCGGACGATGGACCCCATCTTTTCATAAATTCCGCGACAGTTGTAGTCCATCTTGGACCCTCGTGCTCACCCACTTTAACAACCTAATACCTTCCATGTCTTAATATTTTTGATACCTTATAACGTCCCAAAAATTTTTGGTCTTAGCTTTAAGCTTACTCCAAATTGAGTACGTTTTATTGCTACCAGCTCGTCTTTACGGTATTTTGTTTCGGCTACTCTTTTCGCATTAAATGATTTTCTGTTTTCTAACGGAACTTTTCCAATATTTCCTAATGCCTTTTTACGTAATTCCTTTCTTTCTTTATCAAATTCTTCGGTTATTGCTTCTTGCAATATTTCTTGTAATTCTAGATTTTAAGGAAGCCGCATTTCTACGCCGGTTAACAACTTAAATGGCATGACTTTTGTACTTCGAGGCGCAGTACTGTTCATTGCTTGCTGTACTTTTTCAACATGTTTGTACCAACATGCTGGACTTTCAGCACACAGTTTCGACAGTGTGGGAACTACAGGTTTGTGCATTCGATACAGCTGCCCGTTTCCCCTGTTGCTATGAGAAGGTGCTGAACATTTTCATCCTCGCAGTATTTCTTAAACGCATTTGAAGTAAATGCAGCCCCGCTATCCGATATAATTCTCTTGGGACTACCAAATAAAGGTGATTGCCTTTTTAGCCCGTCAAGAACCTCCACCGTTCCCGTTGTTCGCGTAGGATATAGCCATACGAACTTGGAAAATGCGTCAACAACTACAAAAATGTAGCTGTATCGCTTTGTTGTAATTTCCATTAGACCAATATGATCCACATGGTATGTCCCTAATGGCCTATCTTCTTTTTCTATCGGCGATAGAAACCCTTCTTTTTTGCCATTTTTGTTATCAGAAATTATGCATTCAATACAACTCTTTACTACTTTCGATGCTTACACTCTTTACACTCTTACAACTCTTTACTACATTGAGCTTGGTACAACAACTAGTTCCTTAATAGGATCTTTAAGAAGAACCCCTTGTTTAGTGTAACAATTTTCGTATTCCTGCTTTTCTAAAACTTTTAATACAGCCCGGAACCAATCATCGTTTAACTGAGCTTGTTGTAGCCTATGTTGCAAGGAATCTTCCATTAAAAGGCAAGAAACTCTACTTAAAGCGTCGACGTGACGCATTTTGTTAGCTACTCTATGCTCGATTTCATAGTCATATTCTTGCAGAAACAATGCCCACCGCGATATCCTAGCTGAAACTTCTTGTTTGCCCATTTTCATTGCAAAGGCATTGCAATCAGTTACCACGCCACTTCTGTAATGCCTCTACAATGGCTAACACCTCAAGTTCGTAGGAGTGATATCTTTCTTCTGCAGGTTTTGTTTTACGGCTCATATATTGAATAGGATGAAACTCCTGATCATCACTGCACTTTTGTAAAAGTACAGCCCCGTATCCATATTTTGAAGCATCCGCGTGAACCTCTGTCTGGGCCTTTGGGTTATACAAAATTAAAACTGGGGCGTTAACTAATGCTAACTTTAGTTGCAG
This sequence comes from Philophylla caesio, assembly GCA_963971545.1. Taxonomy (NCBI): domain Eukaryota; kingdom Metazoa; phylum Arthropoda; class Insecta; order Diptera; family Tephritidae; genus Philophylla; species Philophylla caesio. The sequence goes on from OZ020606.1 coordinate 68,384,135, forward strand.
AAACGCTACTATCTCAATTTCCCCCAAAGTAAACTTCTTATCCTGTCGTAAAAGGTCAGATAAAGGCTTGGCTAACGTTGCCCGCTACGAACCGTCTAAAGTATGACGTTAGGCCTAAAAATCGCTGCACAGACTTTCGATCATGAGGTTTTGGAAAGTTCTCCACCGCGCGCGTTTTCTCATTTGACGGGTTGATTGTTCCACTCTCAATCACATAGCCTAAGAACTCAACCTTTTTCTTCAGGCACTGGCATTTTTTCCACTTGATCTGCAAGTTGTATTTAATTTTTTAAATTTTTGAATACCTTCCTCAACACTCTTTGATGGAATGATAATAAAGGGTGTTTTTTTTACAGGTTTGTTTTTCGAATAGAGATAAAACTGGCATTTTGTGGTCAAATCTGGCAACTCTAATGTCATTTATGTTCAGTTTGGTTTGCCATTTCATCATGAACAGGTTGACAAAAGAACAACGCTTGCAAATCGTGCAAATTTATTTCGAAAATAATGGTTTAGTTCGCGAAGTTTACCGTGAGCTCCGTCCATTTTATGGTCGACATAATCGTCCATCAGATCAATTAATTCGGTTAACCATGGATCGTTTTCGCACTACGTTTACTCTATGTGATAATAGGCATACGCAGAGACGTCGAACAGTGCGCACCGAAGAAACAATTGCCGCTGTAGAGCAAAGTGTTGAAGAGGACCCGAATGAATCGATTCGCCACCGTGCACAGCAATTGGAGCTTTGTCCATCAACTTTATGGAAGATTTTGCGCAAAGATCTTGGCTTGCGACCTTACAAGATCCAGCTTGTGCAAGAATTAAAGCCGCGAGACCATGCAATGCGTCGTGATTTTGGTGTATGGGCCGAAAATGAGATTGATCTCGATGCTGATTTTCATCGCAAAATTTTGTTCAGTGATGAGGCTCATTTTTGGTTGAATGGCTACGTCAACAAGCAAAATTGCCGCATTTGGAGTGAAGAGAATCCACATGAGACCCTTGAAACGCCATTACATCCACAAAAACTGACTGTTTGGTGTGCTCTATGGGCTGGTGGAGTCATTGGGCCATACTTCTTCCGCAATAATGCTGGAGAGGCAGTTACCGTTAATGGAGACCGGTATAGAGCCATGATAACCGACTATTTTGTTCCCGAATTGGATGGCATGAATGTGGATGAGTTGTGGTTCCAACAAGACGGCGCTACATGCCACACAGCGCACGTCACAATCGATTTATTGAAGGAAACATTCGCTGAGCGCATAATTTCGCGGAATGGACCTGTCAATTGGCCACCAAGATCGTGTGATTTGACACCATTGGATTATTTTCTTTGGGGATATGTGAAGTCGCTCGTCTACACCAACAAACCAGAAACGTTAGGGGAATTGGAAGCCAACATTCGTGGCGTTATTGCCGACATACGGCCCCATATGCTCGAAAAAGTGTTTGAAAATTGGACCTGTAGAATTGGCTTTATTCGAGCCAGCCGCGGCGGCCACATGCCCGAAATCATATTTAAACATTAATGGCATAAAATTATCCTTCCAATAAAGCCAAATTGATGGACCTTAAAACGATTTTCTTGTGTTTTATTTCAATTCGAAGTTCTATACCCCTAAAAAAAACACCCGTTATCATCCATATACGTAATGATTGTGCCATCTTGGAAAAGATCCCTCAAAACTGCAAAGATGATTCTCGAAAATACTGCTGGAGAGTTCGATATCCCAAAAGGTACATAGCAAAACTCGTATTGACCGTAATGGGTCACGAAAGACGTGTATTTACGAAAGTTTTCCTCAATTAGGACATGGAAAAAGCCATTAGCTAAGTCAAGAGTTGTGAATACGGATGAGCCTTGTAGTTTATCGACTACATCATCGATAAGGGGCATGGGAAAATTATCTCTCATAATTTTTTTGTTCAAACGTCTGTAGTTACAACAAAGTCTTTTACAACCGTCTTTCTTTGCAACTTTAACCGCTGGCGACGCGTACTCCGATGTACTCCATTACGAAACTACCGATTGTCGTTATTGTACCTACACCCTTTATTCTTCTTTTGTCGTTATTTAATTCGAAGTTTCCTAACTTTTCGAACACGTCCTCTCTCACTAAACAAAGGTCGCTTTACGTATCTACCAACGCACCGAATGTTAAGCCTTTATATGAAATGTCCTTAAAAATCACACAGTTTCCATTTCCGAAAACCTTTCGATGCCACTCACTGCTCATTATATTCGCCCTATTTTTTTCACCTTTTATTTCGGGTTTGGACGAAGTACATGTTGCTGCACGGTGTCCCAATTTACCACATTTAAAACAACCAGCTGATGGTTGCGAACATTTCCTTAGCGAGATGTCCAACCCGGCTATATTTAAAGCATTTCTTTGTTTCGCTTTTCACTGCCGCCGACGAAGCGTCTTGATAACTACTTTCTTGCTGACTTTTATTCGTGTTAGGAAAACGTTGTTTTCCGAGTTGTATTTTCATATATTCGTACTTGTTTGTAGTATGCACATACACAACTAATACACACATAAAACCAAATGTCTGGGCACAGAACAGCGAGCTCATTACACAACAAGTACAAGTACTTTTGGTGATTGACCGCTTAGCAAAAATATATAATACATTCTGGCATCAAATTGCTGTCATTGCATTTCGGCAATTTGAAGGCCAATAAATAAACAAACACTACAAAAACACTAAGCGCATTTTTCCCTAATCATATTTTATTTAGTACCGTGTGGAATCAATGCGTGAGAAAATATTTGTTATTTCGTGTTGATTTCTCATTGGTTAATTAAGAATTAGTATTAAGTTTCCTCTGTGAAGAAATTAGTATATAAGAACAACATTTTTGAAAATAAAATCAATGGTAATTTACAAACTTAACCGTTTGCATATTATTGTTCACAAAAGCAGCCTGGTGGCCTACAAAATAAAGCGAGTTGCGCTAATAATACAACAAATAATCCCCTTAACTAATATTACATGTTCCTTAAGTTCCTGCAATGTATGCCCTTGGTACAAATTACTTTTACCAAACCTAGTATCTGTAATGCCCTTAATAAAATATTCAATCAAACTTTTTTCATCCAAGTTGATAGGTGAACCTATTTCCATCAAGCTGTAAATATACTCTTTATAATCCTCATTATGTCGCATACGCCGATTTCGAAGTGCTCGGTGCACATCAATTGATGAGATTCTAGTGCCAAACTCCTGCCGTAATACATGCTTAAGCATGTCCCAACTAACCACCCCTCGCTGACTACGTACAAACATTTTAGCTGCTCCTTGCAACAGCTGCTTAGTATATATAAACTTTTGTAAACTATCCCAACCTACAGCAGTAGCATTGCTCTCAAACTCGTCAAGCCATTCATCGATGACTGGGTTACCATTTTCACTGAATGAAGTCAGTGAGTCTACAATATCCCGTAACGTAAAATTTGACCGCGCTACAACTGCCTGAGGAAGAGCGCTAACACATGACTGAGCCAACTGAGCATCGTCCGAATCAGGCCCATCCTCGTTATTAATCCTTATTCCAAAATGCTCGCATAGCCGATCTTGTAAATTTGCCTTTCGTCCTGAGGTCGGATGCGCTAGTTCTGCTAACTTTCTTTTTAACCCCTCTACAATCAGCCTAAAAATTTCGGTCCGCTCTATTTCAACTGGTCGTATTACAAATTTTCTTACTTACTACTATTTCTTCTTCTTACGCAAATACTTTTCAGTTTTTAAAACTACTATTTATATTAACATATAGATTTTCTTAAGGAGAGTACACTGTATCTCCATTAATTGAACAAAATGATCAAACTAGATAATATATTGTTAGATTATAGTTTTCTTTAACGAGAGCGCACTGTACTTTGTACTAATTAATTACAAAGATTAAAATTAGGTTAAATGTAAAAATTAGTTGATACTTAGTATTAAACACAAAATTATACGTAAGAAATGTGTTATATTCCACTCTTGATAGTTAATCTACATATTAGTTCATTGTATTTATTTGTTAAAATTTACATCGAAATTACCACTTATTATTCAAAATTTAAGTAATTAGTATTGTATTAAATGCATGCAAAATCATACCTTACATAAGTTGTTATACTTATTTATTTTTCCGCAACTATATTATCGCTTCTGCACTGTACTCTGCTTTGCTCGCCAACAACAATATCGTTCGCGTACGTGACGCCTCGTACCATCAAACGCCGACGCTACTGTACACCACACCGCCAGCTGTTTGCTGGTATGTATTTACATATAATACTCGTACATAGTTAGGTACATATATAGTTACAACTGCTTAGTTACTCGCTCTTTCACGCGAACTTCTTCAAAGAGTCAAGTGACGCCAATAATAGCTGTTTATCTGCCGTTACTTAAAGCGCAGTGAATTAATACGCGTTCAGAATTTTAATAAAGCTAATTTGTGGATGCGTTCATAGAAGTGAGTATCGTGAGTACACATCGATGTTACGATATTTTTCGTATAGCAACATCGATTTTATTGCTTTCATCGAGCATCCCTAGTTGGGAGTCGGTAGAAAACTGTAGGTTTCTCTATTTGCAGTAGAATTTAAAGACGCATACCACAAATGGTAGGAGAAGATCTATATAGAAGCCGATATAGTGTAAGCGCCAAGTAATTATTATAATTATTAAACAAATAAATATAAGTTTCAAGAAATATCATTTTGAAATTTACTACACAGAAAACGAATTTTAACTTTGAACGCTGTTCTAAAATCGAATTACACATATATTTTTTTTCACTAGAAACGCTTATACAAGTGCAAGTTTTCACACTTTTATTTTCCAGTGCGTTGGATAAATCCTTTGTTACGATGGTATTAAAGTAGAAAATACAAAGCGGTTCTGCTTTTCGTGTACATTCCAGAGTAAAAATATTTAAATACTCTTTTTTATGTAAAGATGCTGGCATTTTTGACATTCGTCTAGACTAGTGGTACTGGCTGTAAACAAACCTTTTTCAGATATATGCGAATTTTGTTTTGATAAAGTCAGTGAAAATATCTTCGAATTCTATTTGCTTACACTAAAAACCCAGGGACCGCAAATAACTGTTATGGTTGCAAATTTGTTTGAAAAAATCGACATGAAGGAAATTAGGAAATATTTGTGGGATTTGATCGACGGACAACTTTAAATGCAACACTAAGTCTGACTTCGAAATCGTCAATTGCTTTGCATACGCACTAAGCATTGTGTTCATTAACGCCAGCCTGCAATGTGTAGACAAAGCATTATGTTCATAAATGTCAGAACCAAGTTATCAATACGCATCGATTGCGCAAAAAACGCATCAGTAATAAAAGTGATACTTAATCAAAGGACTTTCAAAGAAAAACCCAAAAAACGTTCTTAGGGAAAGAAGTGGAGTAGTGATTTTGTGCAAAATTTAAAAAATATTCAAAAAATAGTTTGTTCATGGCGAAAACACTAATTTATTAAAATTGTGTTCACAAAGGTCATTCAATACAAATCAATTGGTTTCAATGTTATATGACAATGCATACTTATAGAAGTGGAGTAGTGATTTTGTGCTAAATTTAAAAAATATTCAAAAAATAGTTTGTTCATGGCGAAAACACTAATTTATTAAAATTGTGTTCACAAAGGTCATTCAATACAAATCAGCTGGTTTCAATGTTATATGACAATGCATACTTATAGAGTTTGAGGAATGCAGTTAAAGTGTATAGATTCTTTGCAGTAGTACGTTTTCGAAGTCAGCCTAACTGACGAAGAAAAGGAACAAAGGGAAACTGACAAACTTAAAGGAACCTAGGGCACTCATCAACGAACACTCAGTATGAATTTTTATTCACTCGCTAGCACACGACAGAATACGACGCACTGACCAAACCGCAGGCTTCAACCTTGAAGTGTTTTTAAATATGTGCTGCTTTAAATTAAATTGAAGAAAGACTTGTACTATCAACTATAAATTGTTGTTTAAATTTAATTTCATTGCGTAATTCTACATATCGTTAGTATATTATGGAAAAGGCGTATCTCATTTCTCGGTGTTTCTTAATTTTTTGGTTGGCCACTCTCAAATACACATTTTCACGAAAAATCAATTAAAAATAAGATATTTAGAAGGCATATTTGTATGGTTTATATGTATATATTATTGCTTCCAAGAGTTTTAAAAAGCCATCTACATGTTTTCGCGCAAAGGCATAGTCATAGTCTTTTTTCTTATTCTTTTCTTTTATGCACCTCACAGATATGGCAACACACTCATCTAATGCTTGTGCCAACAATTTTGCTTGTATGAAAGTGCGCGATTAGGTTTATTTTTATTTATTAAATATTTATTGGAAAGGCCGTTAAATATTATAAATTTTTTTAAAGAAAATGCAAAGCTACTGAATTTTGCAACAAAGCATGGAGAAGCGTGAATAACTGCTTAAAGATTAGACAAGACTAAAAAACATTTATGTACCCTTATCGTGAGTTTCGCCCGAAAAAAAATTCACCCGTAATTTTTGCATTCGCCATGATTGAATCCGCCTATTGTGAATTTCACCCGGAACTCTGAATTGCGAATGCTTGAAGTGTAAAATAATCTAATAATTTAAACTCAATAGTAATTTGACAAATATTAATAAATTGTTTGTGCTAACGTCTTCAATACCACTAGCACGACTACAATATGCTATTCCGTCAGTTGGGAAGCGTGCCTGCGATTTTTCGCGGAAGGTGGATACTTAAAACGTGTAGGTAACAGTTTTGAAATTGTGCTGGTGTTTGGCCAGTCCAAGTCTACTTTGCATGTTTACCCCTTTCCATTCGAAATAATTTTTCATTGCAGGCCCTAAACTATGCAACTTCATCCATAGCTGTTTTCATAACTCAGCTACATTTTCTTTGTTTTCTTTGACAAATCCTCTTGCAATATCCGGCGTTTCCTGCATTCTACCTAATATTATCCCTCTTTGAACTTTGTTTACTGTTTTGTTCCTGGAATACGCGCTCTTTTGTAAATTCAAATGAAATTACTTACATTTTGAATCCGCAAAATTTATCGCCTCTCATATAGTGAGCGAATTCAACTAATCCGCCAGAAATAAGTGATGCCGATAAGGGGAAACAATGTTCGAAAGCGGAAAATTTCCGCTCAAAATTTATAATAAGCGAACAGTGAAAAGTGAACTATTTCGGGCGAAAATGAAACTTACAAAAAGGGTGATTATTTCTTTCTTCATTTAAAAGTAATAAGTGGTAAACTAAGTTATTCCAGATTATTACCAGAAATATTTGCAGTAATGCTTTACGAAAAGTTTCCAAATTATTAACTGAACTAATACATTAAATTGCAACACAATGTAAATAATATATTGGAAAACTCATTAAATTCTGCTTTTATTCTACGATTTTCCACAGTTCGACGTTACGGAGCGCGAAAACTGTCCGAAGTGGCGGCAAAAAAGGGTACCTGACCAATTCCGGCAAGAAAAACTTTGGTCACAGTGAAGTGAAAAGATAAAATGACCCATTTAATAGATGACTGAGTTATATAAAATGTTGGTATCACCTGAAGTACCCTCTCCACCGATCCTTTTTTGAACACCTAAGAAATTGCTGTCATAGGAAGTTTTATTTTTGTTTGCTGCAAAGCCAAACTTCTGTTTATAAGTGAAGTAGAGGCTTTTTTTGAGTGTGGCATATTTATCCAAGTCACAGTCTCAGGTATCACGTTCTTGTACAGACCTCTTTTCGCTTGAGAGAGGCATATAAGCACTGTGGTTTCATTATTTTGTTAATACCCATTACCATTGGGTGTTCCGATGACGGCAATGGGCGGTTTTTTTTTTTTTTGCGACGTGGATGGGAGGTTTCGATTTTAGTGGAATCAATTCTACTGCTACCGTCCCAAAGTGCACTCAATAGTCCTGAGTCTCAGGAAGAGTTCAGTAGGTTGATAAGAGGGTTTCTCCAGCTAAAGTAAAGCCTCTAGTATATTTTTTCTCGTCTGGTTTTGAGCGCTTTATTAAATACTTTGAATATTCTGTGCAAGTGAGATCTCGTTTACTTTGTCCAGAAAGCGGAATATAGTTTAAATATATATTTATTTAAACACGGCGTTAATTTCTTGCACAATTTTAAAGATAATCCCATCTTTCTGGATATGTAAAATAAACTATATTATGAAGTATGTTTGTAAATTTCATTAAAATCTACTTACGGTTTAAGGGTGTAATCTATAAAAACACCGGAATCATCAGTGCTGCCATCTGTAATTTATAGAAGCAAATATTACTTAAAGGTTACAAGTGCATCAAAATGTAAGATACGTAAAATGTCTATTAAGCGTCGAACAAATACGAATGAACTGTCATTGGTTCGGTAACATTAATTATTCAAATTTCTTTGGCTGTGAAATCAATAGTGATTCGTAAACAAATTTACACGAAGAAATTTGTTTTACTTTATAATGTAAACACTGTGTAACTTTGATATGACAAATTTTTGTCTAATTGTAATAATTTTTTTCCATATAATTTTCTAACTTTTATTTTGTTATCATTAGGTCTAAGGGTAATACTGTCTAGCAGTCAACATGGCTTATAATTGAAATATTGAGCATGTTAAAAATTCGATACTGAATTAAATGCCTATTTGCTGTTCTATAGGAAATATTTAGGTTCTATTCTTTCATTGTGACAGTGCATACATTTTAAAATAAAGCAACCAAAATCAGAAGTGGTACAGATAAATGTAGCTCTTAAGTTTATTTTAAACAAACCAATATTGTAAGTTCATGTTCGTTTATAGTTAAAAACATATGTGTGTTTATTTCTGTTTAAGTTATATGTGCTAACAACTTCATGTAATAATTTTTTTTTTTTAATTTTTCTTTGGTGAAATAAATAGAGCCGTCCCTGAAGATGCTAAAATATTTAGCAAAACGTCGGGCATAGATGAAATAAAAAGTATTTTATTTGCATCAACAAGTAGTAGATCAGACAAGCCTAAAAAATCATCAATACGAATTCGAACTGATCGCAACTAAATTATTCATACTCAATTATGTCAATTCCATCGTTCGAATTGTATTTTTCAAATATTTTGCGCTACCTAAAAGTGATTTAATAAGTTTTGCGATTGGCAACTAATACAGAAGTTTACAAATGTTATTGCAATTTCACAATATGACCAAATGGAAATTATTGAAAACAAATATGCATCGAATCCCGAGCGAGCATAAAACGCTAACAGCATAGCGATGACGAAGTTCCAGATTCACGAAACAGCTTACAGATACGATAAAAACCAGCAATTTAAGAAAAGATATAATTGTGTTATAATTTGTTCACCACTAAAACGTAAAATTCGTCTCGAAAGCTTTTGATCTTTTGAGGTAAAATCGCTTAGTATATGCATAAACACTAAAACATGAGACCGTCGCGGACGTCGCTCACTTGCGATTCGCCTCTCTTATCATAGTCTGATTCTTATATTTTATATTGCTAACTTCTTAATACATTCTTATTTTTTCTTCAACTCCCATGTTTATTTTTAAAAATTTTTTGTTCTGCTTATCTAATTTAAGTTTATTCATTTTTGATCATTTGTTTGCATTTTTTTGGCAATCAAAAAAAAATAATATAAAACCATAAGTACTTCTCGAAACAGATCGCTAGGAATACGCAAATTTAAAAAAACGGCGCAATAATTACATCCGGTCAAGTGAAGAGCGGTTCGTGAATAATACTAGCATCACAGTGCCTCTAGGAGTCACGGTGGTTACTATCACATGGTTGTAAATTCACATCGTTGTCGATTTGGAACGAGGAATACAGGAGATTGAGGACGAACAGGAAAAGGAAACGGCAAAAAAAAAATTTAGTACTAACACAAAAAAAAAGTTCATATTACAAGCGTATATGGTCAACAAAAAAATTCTAAACGAACGCAAGGATAAAAATGTAAAAGGAAAAGCTAAAAAATGTAACAAAACGGTATTAATCAACAAAACTGACTATAACCAAAAAATTAGAGAGTTACTGAATGATAAACGAACATGAACATACAAAACTATTATCAATAATCCAACACAGAAGTTATTAAGAAAAAGAAATGCGATTATAAATTATTTATACAAACAAAAGAAACCTGACTTTATTAAATAATTTAACGTTTAATTAACGTCAGCATCAGCAAATCCACCAGACATGCTTTTAAGACCAATTCTTCTTTTACAAATTTGCCAAACTGCAAATTGTCTAAATTCATTGGAAATATTTAAAAAAACAACATATCCGACGACTACAATATTAAAAGTTCACTGCAATTGGGAGATAGTCTTACAAACTTTTATATCGAAAAGGACTAAATGTTCACATATGTCCTTCTACGTCGACGAATATCTTCATACATTTAGCAACGCGCACAATTATGCAAAAATGGGATAAAATTGATTTATTAAAATTATTTCAATGTAATTAAGTTAAATTTGAATACCAAAAAAAAAAAATTATTACGTTGATTAAGAGTAAAACGTGTTTGAAACTAAACGGTAAATTACTTGGTATCATTGGTATCCTTGGGATCATGGTTGTTGTTGTTGTTGTAGCGGCTAGCTACACCCCACTGGGTTGGCGGACTCCCTCAATCATTATCGTCAAGCTCAACTAACGAAAGGTCCAGGAAACGATCCGTTTCAACAGGGTCGGACCATAGGGAGAGGGTTGTTAGATGAGTAGGTTTGGCCGGGCATGTGAATAGGTGATTGGTGTCGTGCGGAGACTCTTCACATGCCGGGCACGTGTTGGGGGTGTCGGGGTTGATCCTGGATAGGTAGGAGTTTAACCTGCTACAATATCCAGATCTGAGTTTAGCCAGAGTGACGCGGGTCTCACGAGGCAGCTGGAGCTCCTCAGCTGCTATGGGTGGTGGTTGGACTCCCAGGACTGCACTCACAGGGCGAGTGTCGATGTATTTGGACACCGACTCCCTGTAGATGCTGTCCAGAGCCTTCGGTACGTCCTTGGGTCCAGCGGTAGGTGTAGGTATGTCTGGACCTCGTCCGTCAGTTGTGAGAGATGTCCCCTGATGTGCCTGGGTGCCGGCTCCAGCGCGAGCAGGTCTCTATTGGGGTGCCCCGGACGGTGGCACCCCAGTAGATACTGTTTTGTGAGCATAATGTTGTGCTCCTGCACTGGAAGCATGGTAGCCTCATGGTAGAGGTGATACACAGGCGTCATCAGGAGACATCCCGTCACTGTCCTGAGTGCGGCGTTCTGACAGGTCTCTAGTCTTGACCACTGAGTCCTGCTAGTTCCAGGCGACCAAATTGGCGCGGCATAATTTAGAACCGGCCGGCCAATCGCCTTGTATGTTGCCAACAACGTTTCTTTGTCTTTGCCCCAACTGCTGCCGGCGAGCGACTTGAGGACTTTTTTGCGGCTCTGTACCTTGTTGACGATTGCGGTTGTATGCGCTGAGAAGGAGACCAGGCTGTCGAGGGTGACTCCCAGGATCTTCGGGTGGTTAACCGTCGGAATGGGGGTCCCCTCGATGTGGATGTCGAGGGTGAGCCCGACCTCCTTCGTCCAAGGTGTGAAAAGGGTCGCCGTGGACTTAGCAGGAGACAGCGTCAAATTCCGTCCTGTAAAGTAGTGAGCAAGGTCTGGGAGGTAGCTGTTCACTTTGGAGCACAAGCCATCAATTCCATTGCCGGTAGCCATTATCGTGCAGTCGTCGGCATACGAGACCAGTGTGACTCCCTCTGGCGGGGAAGGGAGTCGCGAGATGTAGAAGTTGAATAATAGGGGGGATAGGACGCCACCCTGTGGTACCCCCTGCTTAATTCTTCTCGCTTTTGACACTGAGTCACGGTAGCACACCGACGCTTGACGACCACACAGGTAGTTCGCGGTCCATCGCTTCAACGCCGCTGGGAGAGGTGAGGCCTCCACGTCCTTCAGCAAGATGGAGTGGCTGACTGTGTCGAAGGCCTTCGACAAGTCCAAAGCCACGAGGACGGTTCTCTCACAGGGGCGGTTGCCGTTGAGACCACGATTAACCTGAGTGTTTATAGCGTTAAGTGCCGTTGTGGTGCTATGCACTTTCCGGAAGCCGTGTTGATGCTTCACCGGGCTGAGGTGGTGATTGAAATGCGGGAGCAGCAGGGCCTCAAGTGTCTTAACCACTGGAGAAAGCAGGGAGATCGGCCGATAGGACTCGCCTTGGCCGGTCGGTTTCCCTGGTTTCAGCAGTGGTATCACCCTACTGGTCTTCCAGATATCTGGAATGACCAAGGTGCTTAGCGACAGGTTGAGGACCTTGGTGAGGTATGCTACTCCCGCGGTGCCCAATTTTTTCACCATCAACATACTTAACCCGTCTGGGATAATGCATTTGGAGGCTTTCGCCTTCCCGATGGCTTCCTTCACCTCAGTGGTAGAGAGGACAATTGGTGCGCTTGGTGTTGACTTGCGCAGCCTTCTGGTGACTGACCGTTCGGTTCTGTCGGCCGAAGGATGCAGTGTAAATTGGCGACTAAAATAGTTCGCGCATCGCTTCGGGTCCGACGAGGCGTGGTCTCCAAAGGAGATTTCTGTTCGATCATCAGGCCTCGTCGGGTTGGACAGGGACCTCACGGTCGACCATAATTTGCCCACTCCGGCACCGAGGTTGCAGGACTTCAGGTGCTCCCTCCATTTGTTCCGCTTATGAACGTTGACCAGGCGTTGGATCTCCCCGTTTAGTTGCCTAATACGGGGATTACCGGGGTCCGCCTGCCGAAGGTGGTCGCGTTCATCCGCTAGAGACACCGCCTCACCCGGGAAGTCAGGACGGATCACAGGGATCCTCCCTGCCGGAATGAAACAGGCTGCAGCGGACTTCACCACCCTGCGGAACAAGCGCTCGCCTAAGCGGACGTCGGTTGGAGTTGAGAGAGCACTGAAGACGTCTTCAGTGAAATCCTCGAACCGCTCCCAGTCAGCTTTTTTAAAGTTGACATAGGTGTGGCGATCCGAGGCAACATAGTTGGCAGGTCTGTCAATCGAGATGATTATGGGTAGGTGGTCTGATGCAAGCGATAGCATAGGTCGCCACGTTATGCTATTTATCAGACCTGCGCTAGCTATTGTTAGATCTGGCGAGCTGCTGCAACTACCTACAATCCTGGTGGGGGCTTCGTCGTTCATGGTGCAGAATGTCGAATCGTCTATCTGCTCTGCCAAAATATTTCCCCTACGATCATTTGATAGGCTTGAGAACCAAAGATCGTGATGCGCATTAAAGTCTCCAACTACCAAACGGTTTTCACCACTGAGGAGCGCACCTATGTCAGGGTGATATCGAGCGGGGCAGCAAGAGACAGGGGGTATATATATATTAAATATTTCGAGCTCGACATCGCCCGGCCGGACAGCAATCCCTTGACATTCTAAGGTGCTGTCCCTTGGGTCGATGTCTACATCGATGAGACGATACTGCACGGTGTTGTGTAGTATGAAGGCTAGGCCTCCACCATTCGATCTCTGCGAAGCACGTTGTAACCGTCGCAGTTCGTTAAAGTTGAGCTGCGACGTAGCTTCGTTTCTTGGACCGCAGCTATTAACAGCCCGTGCCGAGCCATGAAGGCAACCACCTCCGAGATCTTGCTCGAGAGTCCGTTGCAGTTGAACTGTAGGAGTCTCGTCTGTCTCGGTAAGGTTGTCGCGTTGAGGGGGGTGAGGGACTGGATCCGAGGGCCGGCCCGTCCCGGCTGCACATCCCGCTGTGGTTGTAAGGGCCCAACGATTGTTGTGGGCGGTGTCGTGAGCGGTGTCGTGAGCGACACTGGCGGGGGGTTGTTGCGGCAGCAGGAAGCGGTAAAGCTCTCGGACCAGTCCCTTGTGGTGCGTAGGCCAGAGCACGCCCGGAAGTGGCACCAGCCCTGGCAGGCGTTACACCTGACAGAGCAGGCATTCCGGTGTACTCTGGCCCGGCATACACAGCAGATGGTGGGGGCAACCAGTAGTTGCTGGTTGGCGCCACGTGTGGTGAAGCGAGGGGGGGTGGGGAGGTTTGGCGTTGCTGTGAGCTCCGGGGAGCCGTGGAGGCAGGAGGGGTGCGTTGAGGCACCGGCGCGGGGGGCGCAAGGGGGGATGCCGTGGAGGCTTGGGGCGCTTGAGTGCGCGAGCAACACTGGCTCATATAGTATGTGGACCACTCCCTGGTTTTCTTAAGGCCTGAGCAGACCTTAAGATGGCACCATCCGTTGCACGAATTACACCTCACCGAAGTGGAATTCGGATGGAGCCTTCTCTGGCAGATGCAGCAGAAGTAGGTTTCTGGGCCAGGGTTAGGCTCGACGCCCGCCTTGGCCAGAAGTATGAGTAGCAATCCTGCTGCAAGGTATTGCACCCAAGGGGAGATAAGATTGGGGGTGTCGGGCAGCCTAAGTGGGGTTAGGTCACCGAAAAAACAGTCCTTGGTCGGATGAAATCCGAGTCACTTCGGTAGCGTAGAACCGACTGTAGTGGAAGTGTTGGGATCATGGTGATTTCTCCTGCTGCAGGCCCGGTTGAAATATTCGCATGCATAATATTAGGCATAAAACGCGTGATTTTGAGTCGTGTACGGTTACATAAACTTGGAGGCTTAAGATTTCGCAAAAGTAATATTGGTGTATCAATTTTAAAGTTTAATTCATTTTGTGGTAGTCCCAGGGGTTTAGAAACTCCGTTGGGTGGTGAATAACATCACCTTGTTCTGTTAATGAGTCCATAGACTTGTATACTTTGTAGAGACTCTTTGCGAAATTACTTTGTTAATCTCGTCTGCGGCAGAATTGCACATTATTCATGATCAATAAGTTGTTTAATCGTTTTAACGCAGTTTCCCATAACATATGAAGTGTAGCCATCGCGAGTGATGGATATGGTACCGTTGTCCATTTTCAATAGCTATTCAGCAAACTGATTTGAATGACCATCTCTATTAAGCTGAACTCGCATATTGATAGACAATTTTAGTTTCTGGACTTATGCGACATTGTATACTCATCCCATATCATGGGCGATATTTTTTGGAACACAACAGCGACTGCACTATTTTTTTGTATCGAACATATACAGGTCTTTTCTGGTGAAAAGTTAAGAGGTGGTTTGAAAGCGAAGTAAGCAGTTCTTCTCCTACTTAGAAGAGTAGCAGCAATGCCAGAAGCGGCTACAGCAACAGTAATTATGGCTTCACTACGAACATTCGTCAAAAGAAGTGAAGTCACAAACGTCTTGCCTGTGCCTCAAAGCGCATCTATAAAAAAAAAACATTTCCTGTTCACGCTAGATATGATCTTAGAAGAGTAGCAGCAATGCCAGAAGAGGCTACAGCAACAGTAATTATGGTTCACTACGAACATTCGTCAAAAGAAGTGAAGTCACAAACGTCTTGCCTGTTCCTCAAAGCGCATCTATAAAAAAACATTTCCTGTTTACGCTAGATATGATCTTATCATATATTAGTAACTGCTCTGATGTTAGCTTTGGTTCATATCCGAATAAAAATTGCTGTAGCTGATTAATATTAAACGTTGTCTCACGCATATATAAAAGTTTGTATAAGTTCCAGTTAACACGGTTAGGTTCGGGTAAACCGAAATCTTTTAAGCATTTTTCTTCATATGAAAAAGTTAGGTCCTCTAGAAGAATTAGTCCCGTGTTGAAAATGGAAAAATTTCTTAACACTATATTCTATTTAATATTTTGGAAATAAAAACATCTAATAATTTTCCATAGCCTATTTCGATTAAAAATTGCGCAAATCTCGATATTGCTTTGTATTTTTTGTAACTTTACTGCCAAAAAAAAAGGTTTTTATCTTCCAATAATAAAAAAAAATAAGTATGCCACTCAGCTGTTCTCAACAAAGGCTTAATTTTAAAAAAAAGAATTATTAAAATCGGTCAGTACATTGTATGGGTGGGTAATGGCGCAATTTTTTATTGGCACAGGCTTAACTCTCTACCGCGAACGTTTGTTATCTAATATATATGTGGGAATTGACGTACGCAACCTACGTGTTCACGAGGACGAATTGGACAATGAGAAGAGGACTAAGACTGATCGACGAATACAACACTGACAGGAGTTGAACGGGCCGCACTGAACATACCCATCGATAGATTTTGAAAAAACGAACGAAAGGACATACGCACAATCTGTAAGAAACCGCCATCAAGCGAAGCGAGATTTTGTAATTGACAATTGTTTTAAGTGTAATTAAAAGTAAACGTTAAATATAACCAAACCTCTGTTTAATTGAAATAAAAAACTACAAAGTGGTGTCAAGAAGTGGCATGTGATCCACAGCCGAAATAGTGTGTCGAAAGTGATAAGTGACTAGCGAAAAAGCGTATGTACATACATACATGCATACGCGTGCGTCCGAGCAGAAAACCTTTTGAACTTTAAACAAAATACATTTTAACGAATAAATTGTGTGAATAAACGTGGACAGTGCGACTGAAATTGCGTACGATTTGAAAAATCTAGTTGAATACGTACATACGCATGTATGCAAAAGAACATTTTTTAAAGCACTTTCGTCACGCCACAAAACCATTACCTCGCCAAGTAACGCTAACAAGCGGCGAGTACAGTTTCAAAACGTCGACAGATTTGGTGGTGGTAGCGCCAAATAAACAGCGCATGCAGCAGAAGTGTATGCGTCGGTCGAAGCAGCGACAGTACAACGCCAACAGTATTAACGACGGCGGTAGCCTGTAGTGCAGCGAAGCAGCAGGAGTGACAGCGTCGTAAGAATAGCAGCAGTATTATTAAGCAGCATAGCCCTGGCAATTGCAAAGGCGGTAGCGGTAAACAGCGACAACAACAACAATAAGCCTAGTATACTGCAGCGGGGGAAGGCCACAGAGCAGCTAAGTCGTTTTACCGAATTTTAGTTCAAACAACCAAACATACAAATTTAAGCAATATAAACTTTTTAAGACTTATGCCTCGGCTGAAGAAAGATCCTTGCTACAGCAAGATTTGGACAGCATAGTCAATTGGTGCAGCATTAATTATATGCCGCTTAACCTTAACAAATGTAAATTCATGTGCTTTTCTCGACGAACCATTCAGCCGGCCTCCTACAAAATAAATAACTACGTCCTAGAACATGTAAACAGTTTTGTTGACCTGGGTGTTGGTATGGATTGTAAACTCAATTTTAATTTTCATATTAGTTCCACAGTTAATAAAGCAAGGGGTGTACTGGCTTTTGTAAAGCGTTGGTCAAAGGAATTCCGCGACCCGTATATAACTAAAACACTTTTTACTTCATTAGTAAGACCAATACTGGAGTATGGTTCCATAGTTTGGAATCCTCGTTATCAGGTCCACTCAGACCAACTAGAGTCAATACAAAAACAATTCTTACTTTTTGCTTTGAGAAATCTTCGATGGGATTCGCCATACAATCTTCCCCCTTACACTAGTCGTTTAAAACTTATTAATCTTCCTACTCTTTCGAGTCGCAGAGAAATGTTAGGTATAATATTTCTGGTAAAATTAGTCAATGGATGGATCTCAAGTCCATTTCTTCTAGAGCAAATTAATTTTAATGTACCCTCCCGTGCAACGAGAAACTTTAAACCACTTTTCTTGAAACTATGCAGAACTAACTTTGAGTTGAATGAACCGTTTCGGGGTTTATGCCAAGACTTTAACAATCATTCCAGCACCTTTGATGTATCGGACTCACTTTTTATAATTAAAAGAACTATTCTATCCTCTCTTAATAACAGCTAACGATCCAATTTTCTTACTTTGCATTTCTCTAACTTTGTATTCGGCTGATGAATTCTTATTCTGTAGCTGAGCAGCTTGGGATCTCGACGCTTAACAAACTTTCTTCTGTCACGACTCGGCACCTAAGATTTGTATATTTAAAAAACATCCGTACGTTATGCGGATTGAGCCCCTCGTGCCGGTTGGGCGGGAAAGTGGGTTTCCGTTGGGTTATAATAATAATAATAATAATATATATTTTGTACCGTTTTTATATGTTCACATGTTCGCAGCCTAATCGAAATTAAGATTGTATTCAATTACATGATTCAGTTATACATAAATGTGTTAGCCCGTGGAGGCTTGGGGCGCTTGAGTGCGCGAGCAACACTGGCCCATATAGGATGTGGACCTCTCCCTGGTTTTCTTAAGGCCTGAGCAGACCTTAAGATGGCACCATCCGTTGCACGAATTACACCTCACCGAAGTGGAATTCGGATGGAGCCTTCTCTGTTATATGTTCACATGTTCGCAGCATAATCGAAATTAAGATTGTATTCAATTACATGATTCAGCTATACATAAATGTGTTAGCACATAACACTGAACAAAGTACAGTAGCGTGCACAAATTTAGCAGAAATATATAAGGAATTTCAAGCAATTTGAGCTGAGATACTAAATATCTACTTTTCTATTTAATACACTGTATATTTGAACTTTATATTGAATTTAATATTTAAAAATAAACTTTTGTAAGACATGGACTGTGACCAAATTTTAGCATTGACAGTGGACAGATTGAAAGACCATGTAGAAGAGTTGGGGTTAGAGACAAACGGACGTAAACAGACGTTGAGGGAGCGACTCATGCAACACTACGGCCTGAATGTAAGCGATGGAGAAGGTGTCGATTTTGATGACGCGGTTAGTGGTCCTAGCACAAACCGCTCCGTGACTGGGCGTCCAGCATTCACACTCCGAGATATTGAGGACTCCTTATGCAAATTCAGCGGTTTCGGTCAGCCAACATTCGAGCAGTGGCTGGAAGATTTCGAAGACAATGCAATAGCCGTGCAATGGAGCGATCTCCAAAAATGTATCTACGCTAAGCAGCTGCTGAAGGGCGGGGCGAAACTTTTTATTCATAGCTTAAGCGGAGTAAACAGCTGGAATTCATTGCAGTCTATTCTACGCTCAGAGTTTGGAATCACCATGTCGTCGGCCGAGATACATGAGCCGCCGTCAGCGACAAGGAGCAGATCTGCGGGAATACTTGTACGCGATGATGGAGATCGGGAGGCCAATTGACTTAGATGAGATAGAATACTTCATCGAAGGCATTGCAGACACCCGTCCAACAAAAGCAACCTCTACCAAGCGAAAACCTTAAAAGATTTGAAGGAGCAAATCCGCATCTACGAGAGAGTTCGATCCAGCAAGCCTGCGTCTTCAAACGCAAATCAGGCAGCGCCATCAATAAAATTTACCTCAAGTTCCGGAGCAACATAGAAAAGATGTTGCAACTGCGGTGACCGATCTCACTTTGCCAGAAGCTGTCCGCGTAAAAAGCTGACATGTTTTAAATGCGGAAACGAAGGCCATCGCGCCAGCGAATGTAACGACGGGAGGAGAGAAACAAAGCCTGAAAGAGCGCCAATGAACATGATGACCATGCAGCGCAGTGGCTTGATCCTCAAGGAAATCTGTTTCAGCGTGCAAAATCAGACGGTATCTGCACTTATTGATACAGGGTCAGACCTGTGTCTAACGCGGCTCGATACCTTGTTGATGCTGCAGTTAGACGTAGAGCTGAGCAGAGAGAAATAGCGACTAATGGGTATTGGTAACGGCGCAATGACGACAATAGGCAATTTTACTATGCCTATGCACATCGACGGTATTTTGTTCGATATAACCTTTAATGTAGTGCGGGAGCGTGACTTAAGCTACTCGCTTGTGATAGGCATCGAAGACGGAGCCGTGTTCGAGGAGAATGGTTCCAGTGGTTGCAAAGATACACTTGATCGTAAGACGGTGGAAGGTGATGACAGCAAACGAGATGAAGCAGTTGCACGAGAAAATTCAGCGGCACATAAGGAGGGTGCCCGTGAGCGCGTAGACGAAGATCCAGAAGTCTTGCTGGCCGAAGATTTGGACTTTTTCTGCAAGGCGATAAGAGATGCAGCTATAATACGCAGAGAGAGAGCTAGCCATCAGACAAGCGGGATGTGCGATGATGTCAGTGGACATAGTATGAGCCTGGGCAAGCGTTGTGCGGAAGACCTTCAAGTCAGATAACCGAGCTGCAGCAGGAGTTCAGTAATATATGTTTGTTAGCAGGACGGAGAGAGATGAAATAAACGAGGCAGATCTGTGCCACTTGGATAAGGCACAAGCGGGCAAGGTGCGGAGCTTGATACAGGCGTACACGCCAGCTAAGAACTCCGTATCTCCAGTGGAGATGAAGATTGTATTGACAGACAATACACCAGTGTTTGAGCGGCCAAGGCGAATGTTCTATGCGGATAGGAAAGGTGTTGAACAACAGATGGCAGAATGGTTAGCCGACGGCACCTTTACAACCGAGCAATTCAAACTACGCGTCGCCAATCGTTCTCGTAACTAAGAAAGATGGGAGCAAACGCTTATGTTGTGATTATCGGCGGCTAAACGAAAAAATCATCCGCGATAATTTCCCTATGCCGATGATCGACGACGTTATCGAACAGCTGTTGGGATTCAATATCTATTCAACGCTCGACCTAAGGAATGGGTTCTTTCACGTACGCAGTGGGACACTTGTAGTGTACATGGATGACTTGATCATTCCCTCCAAGGATGAAGTCGAGGGCATCGAGAAGCTGGAGTAAGTGCTTAGGGTTGCAGAGGCAAAAGGTTGGCGAGTGAAGTGGAACAAATGCCAGCTCTTGAAGAGGAAGATTGAGTTCCTCTGATATATCGCCACGGAAAACAGAATACGACCCTCCGAAGCGAAGACCAGCGCGATTATAAATTTTCCTTTTCCAAGCGATAAGAAATCCTTGCAGCGTTTTCTTGGTCTCACATCGTACTTTCGAAGATTCATCGATAATTACGCCGTCATTACAAAGCCGCTATCCGACCTACTCCGGAAAGATGTAAATTTAGCCGCATTCGAACAGCTAAAGTCAGCGCGGACATGGTCCCCAGTTCTAACTCTGTACAATCCGCGAGCAGTAACGGAAGTGCATGCCGTTGCAAGCATGGTTGGCTATGGCGCCGTCCTGCTGCAGAAAGACGTCGAGGATCAGGAGTTTCATCCCGTGCAGTATAAGAGCCGGAAGACGAAGCCTTTGTCGAAACGCAGAAGAAGTGGCGGGTATATTTGCTGGCTTCCCATTTAAGATTGTCACGGACTGCAACGCTTTCACCATGACATTAAAGAACAAGGACGTCCCTCTACGAGTTTCGCGTTGGGCAATGTTCCTTCAAGATTTTAACTACGCAATCGAACATCGCAGTGGAACGAAGATGTGCCATGTTGACGCCCTGAGTCGAGTATCGTATCTGACCATGGAGGATTCGCTGCGTCATCGACTGAGGCAGGCGGAGCAACAGGATGATTGGATCCGAGCCGTTCGGAAAGCACTGGAAAGAGATGATTTTGAAGACTTCTCCGTCACACACGACATCCTATACAAAGATCCCTCCAAGGAACTCGTAGTCGTGCCGTCAGCAATGGAGGAAGAGATAATAAAGGTGGCACATCAGCCAGGCCATTTCTCTGTGCGCAAGACGCAAGATGCGGTCGAAAAGACATTCTTTATACCTCAACTAAACGCGAAGATTCCGAGAGTCATCAGAAGCTGCATATATATATTTAATATATAATTTTGGCACGTATACTATATAGCTCAGTGTTTGGCCGAGCTTCTCCTACCATTTGTGGTGTGCGTCTTTTTTTATATTATACCACAAATGGAGGGACCTACAGTTTTGTGCCGACTCCGAACGCCAGATGTATTTAATGAGAAGCTTTTTCATGGCAGAAATACCCTCGGAGGTTTGCTATTACCTGCCGAGGGGTGACCGCTAATAGAAAAAACTTTTTCAGAAGCTGTATACCGTGCATAATAACCAATTCCAAGGCGGGAAGAAAAGAAGGCTATTTGAATCCCATTAACAAAGAGGACAAGCCATTAGAAACATTTCACATCGATCACGTCGGACCGATGGAGTCAACCAAAAAGGCGTATAACTGTATTCTGGTTGTAATATACGCTTTTTCCAAGTTTGTGTGGCTCTACCCGATGAAAAATACTGATGCGGAGGCCGTTGTTGATCGGTTGAAAAAGCAGTCAGCATTATTCGGCAATCCCAGGCGAATAATCAGCGACAGAGGAGCAGCTTTCCTCTCCAATCTCTTCAAAGATTACTGTGGAAGTGAGGCAATTGAGCATTTACTCATAGCGACGAGTGTGCCTCACGGCAATGGTCAAGTCGAGAGAATACACCGTGTAATAGTGCCGATGATAGCGAAGCTGAGCCCTGAGACTCCAGGGAACTGGTATGAGCATTTCGACTGCGTCCAGCAATTTCTGAAAAGCACCCCGCCGCGCAGCACCAAGATCTCGCCATTCAGGATCTTGACTGGGACTGAGATGCGCATACAGGGTATTCCGCAGTTGCAAGAACTACTGGAAGAGGAACACATCGATGAACTGAGCGCAGAAAGAGAAGAGGTGCGTCGTCAAGCACGTGACAACATCGTCGAAATGCAGGAGAATCGCAAAACTTTTAACAAGCATCGACGGGCCGAGAATGAGTACGCCATAGACGAGCTAGTAGCAATCAAGGGAACGTAATACGGTTCAGGACTCAAGTTGAAGCCGAAAATCCTTGGGCCATACAGGATAGCAAAGATTATGCGACGAGGACGTTATGCCGTAGAAAAGGTCGGCGACCCTGAAGGAACAGGGCGCACAATAACCGTAGCTGAATTCATAAAGAAATGGAACCCATCATCCGAGGCCGAATGATCGCACAGGACTAAGGCTGATCGCCAAATACAACACTAACAGGAGTTGAACGGGCCGCACTGAACATACCCAACGATAGACTTTGAAAAAACGAACGAAAGGACAGACGACACAGTCTGTAAGAAACCGTCATCAAGCGAAGCGAGATTTTGTAATTGACAATTGTTTTAAGTGTAATTAAAAGTAAACGTTAAATATAACCAAACCTGTGTTTAATTGAAATAAAAGCCTACATATATTCGTATTCAAAAGTTATTCCACGTAATCGTCTTTAGTACTTTTTCTCAGGAAACACATATATTTAATAAAAGCTCAAAAAATTTGTTTTTAATGGAAGGCATTCCAAACACTCATTCATTCCGCTGTCACCAAGGCGATTTTAGTAAGGTGGCCCAGTACGCAGCTGATTGATTTGTTTTTTTTATCGCCGTGGTTCGTTGGTTTTGACATTCGCTGTACCGAAA
Organism: Philophylla caesio; assembly: GCA_963971545.1. Lineage (NCBI taxonomy): Eukaryota > Metazoa > Arthropoda > Insecta > Diptera > Tephritidae > Philophylla > Philophylla caesio. The sequence goes on from OZ020606.1 coordinate 68,407,411, forward strand.
GCAACAACAAAATACATTAACTTTTTTTCTCAAACATTTGCTGCCACCTTTATTAATTCGCCTTGCCTGTGACACTAAAGGTGATTGTTGAGCTCTCAATGCATTGTCAACACAATGTATCGCTCTAAACGCATTGTGCTTTCAACGCAATGATTCGCTCTGAATGCATTTTCTTGCTGTCAACGCTTTATTGCGCTACTGCGCTACTGAGTTCACAAGTTGGTGTATCAGCGCACATAACTCACCTTGAGTATCAACGCAATAACGCAGCGCTGCGTTGCGTTACACATCATTAGTACTTTGAGAGCCAAACCATGACAAACATTCCCAATATAATCAATTTTATATAACATATGCATTTGTTGATTTACTCTGTTATACTATGCTTCCACGGCACATGATTCGCTCTCCTATTCGAAATACGCTCTCTCATTCATAGTTGGCAGCCCAATCACGAACCGAATCCACTCGATTCCCCATAAAAAATTTTGTGAGCGAATCATATCATTTGTAGTTGATTCAATCAGAATCAAGTAAAAATCAATGCCGTTTTTAATTTTAATCGGAAATTTATGAGATTAGCCGTTACAAACATTTTTCATATAAGCGATTTTATATAATTAGTATACCTAGTATAGATGTAGACAGTATAGATAACACCCTATACGGCATGCCAATGGACGAAAAATAATATGATATATTGTGAAGCCATAATCACTATATAGCCCAGTATTTGGCCTACAATTTGTAGTGTGCATCTTAAAATTGTGCCAAAAATGGACGGACCTGCATTTCTTATCGAACTAACCCTCGCGGAATAAATGAAACTTTACGCCTTTTAGATGGCTAATAGCGCAAACGTTGTTCCCATGATTGGTACAAGCTTTACAAGGACGTAGACAAAGTGCAGCGAATTAAGATACACCGGCTCCGCATACTTATTAGAAAAATTAATGGTGATTCGTATTTTTAAAGGTCATCAGTAAAAATCATGCATTCATAAAATCATGAGTTTAATGTTTTAAAGCTTTTTATAAAATCTAGACGACAAAAAAGGTTTTAAGTAAGAACTTCAATCAAAATAAAGGCTTTGGTTAGTATCAATAATTTTTATTATTGAATACTCAATTTTATTACTGACTTTTATAAATCAAAGTATTCGATAAATGTTATCTTGACGCAAATATAATGCAATTTAAAAGTTAACTGTTGTTTAATATCAAAAATATCTGTTATTTGTTGAGAAATCAAAATAAATTATTAATTATTGAGTATTTAAATAAAAATCAAATAAAATAATAGCCAACAGCCACTGACACACCTGAATAATTAATGTCGATAACATTAGCTTTATTAACCTTCATTAATACTAATATATCATTTTCTAAGTTTAGTTCCACTTTCCAACGCACAGACCTCGTTTCCGATTGTTATTTCTGCCTAACTTACCAAAAGGAATGCAATATAAAGAAATAAAACGCCGTACAATATCCTGGCAAAATCTCTGTTGACAAGCTCATTCTCTACTCCAAAAACCCATTAACTAGCAAGGAGAAGGAACCATCTTGATCTCAAAACCCGGAACCTTCATGTTCTTATGAACTTCAGTCAGATTTACATTCCGGCGAATGATGACCTTGTACGGGATATGCATCTGACGAAAGAAAACACGGAGCTACTTGCATCCCGATTAAAGCAATGTAGTTTGTTGAGAGAAGGAGTTCGCATGTGCAAATACCGCCATCACAGATAAGTTGATTGTTTTTCTAAAGATGACGATTGAGTTAGGTTAGGTTAGGTCAGGTGGTAGCCCCAAGAATTGGGCTCACTTAGACTAGATTTAAAGTCCATTGTGGTACCACTGGTATAATTATACCCTATTTTATTTTAACCTGAACATAGACGATACCCACCGTAAGATGCATATATATATTACAAGAAGCGCCGCGAGCTCGCAATGAAGGTGCGCAACCTACTTATGTTTACCCCACAGAGCCTCTCTGGAGCATCGAAGAAGTACGATCCCAGGTGCTTAAATCTGAGCCTTGCGAAGGCTGGGCAGCTGAGAAGGTAGTGTTGAGAAGATTCCACCTCATCATCCTCCATGCAGCTGCCGCACCTCGGGTTCGAGATAATGCCCAGCCTTACGGCGTGAATTCCCATTGCGCAGTGCCCGGTCAGTACCCCGATCAAAGCCGAGAGCAGTGGCCTGGTTGTGCTCAGTAACTCCGCAGACCGCCCGCGGTCCAGCACCGGCCAAAAGGACCTTGCAACTTTGCAAGTCGGTGTTTCCGCCCAGCGTTTGCCAAGCCGACCGAAGGCCCATTTTTCCAGGAGCAGACCGCAAGTGGAAAGGGGAATCCCAATGCCCTTCCTCAACGGAGCGATATCCTCTGTTGTACCCTTTCGGGCCAGCTCATCCGCACGGCAATTTCCGGCTATGTCACTGTGTCCTGGGACCCAGATTAGCCGGATGTGGAAATCCTCTGACGCGGCCGAAAGGGAGGTCAAGCATTCGCCGACCAATTTTGACCTCACCGTCAGCGATCCCAGGGCTCTAATGGCGGCCTGGCTGTCGGAGTAGATGTTCACCGCCCCCCGAGGTGTGGTTATACCAGCCAGGCGGTCCACCGCTTCCTTGATTGCAGCTACTTCTGCTTGAAAAACACTGCAAAAATTTGGTAACCTGAACTTAATACTGAGCGATAGTTCCTCGCAGAAAACACCCCCTCCAACTCTGCCCACCAGTTTCGATCCATCCGAAAACAGGTTCACTGCACCTTTACACCAGAGGTCATCTCCCTTCCACTCCTCCCTTGATGGGATGTGTGTGGTGAAGGATCCTCTAGGGGCAATCTTCGGCGCGCACAGGTCTACCTCCTCCGGGATGAACTCGAATTGTCTTAGGATCGCTGAGTGCCCATTCATCGGGGTTAGCGAAAACCCGGCACTCCGCAGCCTGATGGCAGAGCAAGCGGCGGCAACTTTACCCGCCAAGTCCACGGGGATGATGCCAAGCATCACGTTTAGAGCCAGTGTTGGGGTGGTGCGTAGTGCCCCACTAATGCCAATCAAGGCGCTTCTCTGCACCCGTTCTAAGATTTTAGCTAGAGTAGATCTGTCTAGTGCGTTCCACCAGATGAAAACTCCATATAACATAATTGGTTTAATGACAGTTTCATACAGCCAGAGGACCACTTTTGGAGAGAGACCCCATCTCTTTCCGATGGCTCCCCTACAGCAGTATAACGCGACCGACGCCTTCTTGACCCTATCCTCTATGTACGGCCTCCAGTTCAGCTTTCTGTCCAGAATAACCCCCAAGTACCTGACTCTGTCAGAAAGCACAAGAGGAGTGCCATCGATGGAGGGTAATTGTGCATCCGGGACCCTATGCTTCCTTGTGAACAAGACCAGCTCCGTCTTGTTGGAATTTATAGATAACCCACAGCTTGTGGACCATTTAGTCACCAGATTAAGGTAACCTTGCATGAGGTCATACAGCGTGGTTTGGAACTTTCCTCTCACTATAAGCGCCACGTCATCAGCGTAGGCAACAACCTGACATCCTCTCCCCTCCAACTTTTCCAGGACCTCGTTAATAACGACTATCCAGAGAAAGGGAGAGAGAACCCCTCCTTGTGGAGTGCCCCTGCTCACCTTTTGATGAGTCGACGCACTCCCCCATTCCGCCACGACAGTTCTGTCGCAAAGCATGTTGGAGATAAACCTAATTAAATTGGACTCGACCCCGAGCCGACCTAGGGCCAGCATAACCGCGTTCGGGAGAACATTGTTAAAAGCTCCTTCAATGTCAATAAACGCTCCCACTGCATACTCCTTGTGCTCGAAGGACTCTTCGATTATTTTAACTGTGGAGTGCAAAGCAGACTCCACAGATCTACCTTTCATATAGGCATGTTGAGAGAGACTTAATTTCTCGCGTGGAATTCTATTTCTGATGTATAGGCCTATCAGTCTCTCTAGGGTCTTCAGGAGGAAAGACGAGAGGCTGATTGGCCTGAAGTCCTTGGGGGACACGTGAGAGCTCTTCCCCGCCTTGGGAATAAAAGTCACCCTCACCCGCCTCCAAGCCCTCGGGACATACCCCCTATCTACGCAGTTCGCATAGATGGGGGCAAGCCACTGACATGAGACATCTTTCGCCCTCTGTAGTTGCGCGGGTATAATACCATCCGGTCCCGGCGACTTGAAGGGTTTAAAAGAGTCCAGGGCCCAGAGCAGGCGGCTTCCCCCCAGTAGTTCACTAGAGGGGACCGAGATGCCACCGAAATCCATGTCGGTTGCTATATTCGGAGCGGGGTTCTCAGGAAAGTGGACTCCCAGAAGCAGCCTGAGAGATTCCTCACTACTAGTCGCCCATTCTCCCGATTCAGCTCTCAGGTATCCCATTGGGACAGGATTGCTAGATATGATGCGTCTAAAACGCGAAGCCTCATGGCAACCTTCCACGGTCTCGCAGAAGTTTTTCCATGATGTGCGTTTAGACTTCCTAATTTCGTATTTATAAATTGAGAGGCTAGCTTTGTAGAGTTCCCAGTGCTGCTGGAGGTTACTCTTTTTAGCCTTATTGAAGAGACGTCTACTCGCCGTCCGAAGTTCAGACAGCTCCGCTGTCCACCAGCTCGGTTTTACCCTTCGTGAACCTCTGCTCAAGGGGCACGAGCTTTTAATTGCATCATTGCATGCTGAGGTAAATTTCTCTACCAAATCGTCGATGGAACGTACCGAAAGATCCGAGCTCCCAACCGGGGGTTCAGTCAGCTTTTCCTGCAGTTTCTTGCAGTATATATCCCACTTAGTTCTCTTTAGATTCCTAAAGGGTTTGTTTTTGGGACAGTCCTCGTTCAAGGTGAATTCAATATACCTATGGTCTGAATAGGAATGAGTCTCTAGAACTCTCCAATCAGATATAAGTGGTATTAAGGAAGGAGAGGCCAGGGTGATGTCTAGTACCTCACGCCTGACCGCAGTTATAAAAGTAGGCTCAAGGCCTCTGTTACAGATAGCTAAATTCTCGCCAACAATAAAATCAAAAAGTGACTCACCTCTTTTGTTTATGTCCGAGCTTCCCCAGCACGAGTGCCATGAGTTTGCATCAGATCCAATGATGATAGCGACATCTCGCCGTTTCGCCTCGGCAGTGACCTCCCGAAGTAGGGTTGGTGGTGGTTCCACCACGTCATCGTGCGCCATGTATGCCGAAATAAGCCAGAGTTTACCAGCGCCGCCCTCCAGGCTTACTGTGACAATATCATTGTTGCTGAAATTGGGCAAAATAAATGCTTTTAGTTCCTTTCTTACGAGCATGCAAGATCTAGGTTTACATACTTGCTTCTGCATAATCAGGTTATAGTTTGGCGTCCTGATACCAGAGATTCCGCTACTACTCAGCCACGGCTCTTGAATCAGGACTATATCAGCTCCACCCTGCTCCAGGTGGATTATAAGGTTTGCGGAGGCCGCTTTAGAGTGCTGGAGGTTTATTTGTAGGATCTTCATCCAGTAATTCCTCCAACCACGCCAACTCGGCACCCTCGTCAACCGCGGACAGTAACCTGTCCTCCTCTGCTCTGTCAAAAAGGCGTCCGATGCTAATTTCCGAACCCGCCGTAGAGGGAACATCACCAGCGCTTTCCGCCTCTGACATCTCAGATTCCACCTCCATACTCATGGAGTCCGCTTTCGAAGGCTCTTCCGCCCCACGCACCACTGAAAGTCCGGGTACGTCCCTCCCGGCATCGGAATGGTAGACCTTTAGGACCACCTTTTCGAAACCGTAGTTGACAACGCCCTGGCACTCGGAGAGGGGCACGAGCGACTCCGCATTCAGCAGTAACACTGCCTGCCTGTTCAGGTCCTCGGACCGCTCCACCTTGACCACCTTCCAGTTGTGCGCCGGGAGGTGCGGGTTACAATATCGGAGAAGTTCCTCCATTTCATCTGGTGTAGAAGGCCCTGCTGGTAGCCAGACCCGCGCGCGCGGACGTGAGGGTAGATCCCTCTCGTTCACGGCCTCCAGCTTGGCGCCCCCCCAGACCTCCCCCACCAGAGCCACTGCAGCCTTATATACATTCGCCGACCGCTCGTCGGCACAAACTATTCGTTTGTGTATGCCATGGTGCCACCCGGCATCTTCACATTTTGGAGGAGGCCCAGGGTTTTCTCTGACCACTTTCATGAAGACCGTGGTGATGGCCGCGGCCACCCGCCTCCAGTTTTCCTTGGGAATGGCTCCATCCTCCTTACTTTTGTCGATTACTCCAAGAGTTAATTGAGTTTACTGTAGCAACATTGACAACCCTATTTGAGATTGTTCATAGATTCTTTTAAAACTAGTCTAAAAGGTGTGCTCCTACATAATGCCAACAACTTACCCTCGATACCATTAACACATAGCTCAAACTTAAAAGAAAATTATGAAATTTTGAAACTTTTATTGGATAAAATTCTATATAAAAATGTTCAGTACTTGTGCTGCTCTTGTGATAGACGCGCCCGTACAGAACACTTTATTCGAAATAAATGCACGGACAGAAAAGCATTATATAAAGAAGATATATTTGTAGGCACAGATGTAAAGGAACTTATCAATGATCCGAAAATTGTATCGTGCTTAAACGAAGTAGAAAGAGGCCTGGCTTTTATTCATAGAGGAGGCCAAAAATTGTCTCGGGAATAAAAAGTCTTCTTACTATGCTGAACTAGTTCATAGATTACTACATGCATATGGGTTGTAACTTGACATTATAAATACATTCCCTGCATTATCATCTAAACTTTTAGTCCACACGAAGGAGGCAAGGTGTGAACACGTAATACTCTTGTCGTTAAGTCATAGATTTATTCGATTTGAGCTAAAAAAAACAATATATGTATACACAAAATAAACTTTTATTTTTTTCTTAAAAATTAAAACACAAAATACAAACATTTCAAAACGAGAAAAATGCAAACACCAAAATTATTCAGTAAATACTGAAGAAAAATTACTCAAAGTAAGTGCATGGCACTGCGCACTTTTGATAAAAAGTTCAATCTCAGTAACCACTTTACCAATTTCTACCAAACTCGATAGACAAATTGCTTTAGGTAAAGATTTAAAATGCATCTAAAAGAAAAACATTTAAGCTTTACATACACCGTGCCACAATGACAGAGCTCTTGTCAAATTATATATTTGATGTAAGGCAAAACCCTGTACTAAATTGAAATTACTTTTTTACTTGCATTTAAAAATAAGCTTGTATTTATTTTCTTTTTCAATAATATAAGAAGTATTGAGTCAAAAATTCTCAACTGGGCCAACGGTTTTTGACGTTGTGAGTAAAATTAAAACTTGATGTCGAAAACACATTTACTAAGTGCTAGTAACTTATGTTGTGAAAATTTCCCAAAAATCTTAATTTGTTTATTCACAAAGGCATTCTTTTTTAAGCATTCTCTGAAATGTTCATCAATTTCGTTTGAATAGTTTACGAGATAATGAATTTTTTATCAAGCAATGCAGAAATTTTCAATCACACATTGTAAACAAATTAAGATTTTTGGGAAATTTTCATAACATAAGTTTCTACTACTCAGTAAATGAATTTTCGATATGAGTATTAAGATTTAATTTTACTCACAACGTCGAAAAGAGTGGGCCCAGTTGAGACATTTTGACTATATTACTATATTAAGATATATATAAGAAGAAGAATAATAATGTTTTATTTATGTAGGAAAAATGTTACAACATTTATGGAATCTGACTTTTTACATAATATGGTATAAGCCTTAATTCTACATCATTATACTTATATTTTTATCACAGGATTTAGTTTTTAGATAAATATTTCCTAGAAGGAAAAAACTACTATGAAAAACCTCCGCTTACATGCTAGTAGTATGTACACATTTAAGTACCAGTATCAGTGTAAAAACTAAGAAAGTTCAGATATTAACATGTTGTCTGGAAAACTACAGCGAATTTTAAATCTTTCAGTCAAATTAAGTATTTGATCAGATAAAATTTAAATTTTTGACTCATCGTGAAGCTTTCTAGTGGAGGAATACCATGGAAGTCGCAGCATCATTTTGAAAATTTTATTTTGACGATTTTGCAATTTTTTAACATACGACTTAGCCATATTGCTCAATGCTGGACGGGCATATAATATTATTGACTGAAAAATTTACTTGTAAATTACTAATTTCTTTTCATCGCTTAAGCTAGAGCGTCTATTGATTAAGGGATACAACATTTTAACTCCACATTTACTTTCTCCTGTATGTAGTTTACGTGATCACAGAATGATACTTGTTATCAAGAACCCCAAGGTATCGTACGATATTGGCCCATGGGATATCAAAACCATCCAGTTTTAACCTGTACTTGGTAGAAATCAATGACTTATTTTTCTTGTAAAAACGAAAGCTTGAGTTTTACCAATGTTCAATTTAATTATCCGACTACACAAGTAGTCAGCGATGTTTTGTACTGCGCCCTAAAGTACGAGTTCAGTACCAAACTCATGCGAATGAAATATTCATATGTCGTCTGCATACATGTGATATGAACAAATTTAAAACCTTGGAAAGTCAGAACAATAAATGTTATACAATAAAGAACCAAGGGCCGATCCCAGTGTAACTCGAGTGGGCAGTTCGATCATATCAGAGTATTCGTTGTGTAAACAAACGCAAAAGTAAAGATTTTTTAAAAAGATCGTTTTGTCTATCTCGTCATAGTTTGCAAGTTTTCATACGTCTATATCTTTTGCAGGCCTTGTTTTTACATTTTTGAGCTACTTCAGGCAATTCCCTTTCTGGTGTTCTATTAAACCTTTTCCATGGGCCAAGCTCTTTGTTGAACTCATCCTGCATTACTTTGTTTCCTAATGTTTTGCTTGATGTAGCGTATACACCAGCTTCAAAACGAATTCCATTCACCTTATCCAGGCATGCAAATGAGATATGCTATACTCATAATTAAGTTTGACACTTGCTGAACCGTCAAGATTTCAGAAGTCTTTTTGGTTCCGTTTAAAACTTTCCCGCGGATCATAGTTAGAAGAAAATCATTATTTATATTGATTACATTCCCATGCCGGTATTAATTTGGCAAGTTAATTTTTTATATCACACGCTGTAGTTCCTTTAAGTTCCGAATACTACTTCATACTGATGAAGGTCGTGTGATTTTCCAATATTCTTAAGCCATTAATATATTAGCATCTATAATAAATTCGTCGTCCACATTTATTCCTTCTTTATAGGCACTTTGTCCTGATGATCCATCACAGCCCCGTATATTAATCAATGTTAACCTTTCTGTTTTATTTAACCGCTTGCGATATTTTCTTTAATTTCATAGGGGGTAACCAAAGAAACATAACAAGTGGTGCGTAAGTGGTGGTGGAGGTAAGCGTGGAAAACTCCGTGACTAATATGCAAAACACAGTACGGACAGATCCCGAAGTCATGATTTTGGGTAGGAGTTTGCGGGCTTATATTGACTATACCGTATCCCAGATTCAGCACCTGTCTGACTGGTTGGCATCGACTACGTTTGACAATATGAATGTTAAAATCATTAAGACAAAGGCTTGGGACAAAGGCTTGGGAAAAGTTCGAGGCCAAATCTCGCGATTTACAACATAGTGCTCGAGCCGAGTTACAATAGGCAGATGAGCTTGTACGCCAGCAAGAACTTGAAGATCTCTACGTCAAGGTTCGAGCAGATTTGTGTGGAAAAATAAAGGAACCAACTTATTCCACACCATCGTGCAGCCATGCTTATCATAACTCCTTACCACTACAATTTGCTGAATTGCCGTTGGCAGATCATCTTCCAATACTTCGCAGAAATCAGCGAGAGTGGATTAAATTTCGGGATGTATTTCAGCTCAGGTAATTCAAAATTCACACTTTACACATTTTCAACGCCTTCGTCGGCCCCAAAGCTGTCTAAGGATGATGCCGCTAGAGCACTAGAGTTTTGGCTTTAGAGATACACTCACGTAATATTATATATTTTTCCTTAGATAAACCAAGATCTATTAACATCGCCAAAGACTCTTCAGAATTGCATTTCCTAGGTATTTCCTTTGGTGGTGTGGGAATGTTATTTTTGATCCTCATAAAATGGACTGGACTTGCTAAGGCCAAGATTATTTGAGATTCATTCTTTTCTTCGTCTTTTTTGAATGTCATAGGTAATGCTTTTGAAAGATGACCAGGGGCGATAGTTTCAGGAGCATCTGCCAGCTTCTTTTTCATTATTAAGTTCATAACCAAAATACATAATAAAAAAATTCCTACAACAAAAGCGCCTTTGCGACCGTACTAAATGAACGTCCTTCTTCCTATAGTTGCCAAGGATCAATCAACCATAATATTGAACCAATCACTTCCACTCAGCATATTTAAAATCCACAACTATCTGATAATAATTTTCAATCTCTCAACAATAGCCACCGAAACGCCACTGAAAACTTGCCATCACTTGTCTTAATGCATACATTGCTTTTAAGTCAATTTTAAGTCACCGCCAATTCAATCAATCGTCCAGTGGTTGGTGACATCAATGCTATGAGTTCCTTTTGGGGTTCCCCTAGTTCAAACTCACGGGGAAAAATAATTTAATATTTTATATTAGAATCAGTCCTTGCTATATTAAACGATCAGTCCCCCACCCACCATTCTAATCATAACACTTTCGCTCATATCGATTAGTCACCTTGTTCTCCCCAGCTACTTTCGATGTGTAACTGTAATGCAGTAAATGACATGCGATCACTTTCCTACAATTAATACAGTCAAACTCGATAAATACGTTCCCTATCATAAAATCCCACAATTTAACACAAAAAGAGCATATTGGCCAATGTTCCCTAACAACTTCTTGACCTAACCCCCAGTCAACAATATATACTTGTCCTCATTGAAACTTGGCTAAACCTCGAATTTAACGATTGTGAATTCTTCGACACCAATATGTATAACGTTTATCGCAAAGATCGTGACTTTTCGAAAGTAGAACTCTCGAGAGGTGGAGGAGTTCTCATTGCGGTTCACCGTCGGTTTCGCTCATCGTTTGTAAATATGAGCAATACTGACTCTCTGCTGGACCAAATATGTGTATCTGTACATGGAATCGCTGTATAAACTGCATGTAGACAATATTGTCGATCTAGTCCGTAGTTATGATAGTAATAATTTTTGCATTCTTGGAGATTTTAATTTACGGAATATTGAATGGACCTACTTAGATAATAGTCTTATTTTGTTCCCGTCGGTTTCGCTCATCGTTTGTAAATATGAGCAATACTGACTCTCTGCAAATATGTGTATCTGTACATGGAATCGCTGTATAAACTGCATGTAGACAATATTGTCGATCTAGTCCGTAGTTATGATAGTAATAATTTTTGCATTCTTGGAGATTTTAATTTACGGAATATTGAATGGACCTACTTAGATAATAGTCTTATTTTGTTCCCGAAACATGTAAATAGTTTTACAGAGTCGTACCTCGTAGACAACTTCTTAACAAGAATGATAAATTAGAAGATTGCGACACTTTCGTCCCGTTATCTTTTTTGTTTTGGCTTGACAGCTGTGTGACGTCATATCATACGAGAACATGGAGTCGAAAGGGAAAACTTTAAATTAATTGAGTTTAAATAATATAAAGTGATTTAAAAAATGAAGTGTGCAGTGGCTAATTGCAACAATTAAAGGTATCAAAATGCATGCCGAGTAATGCACCGAAAAAATTATGATCCACTAAGGGTTGAACAAATTTAACTATGAAGTGAAAAACACTTTTTCTGACCAAACCAGCACTTTCGGTTTTTTTTACACGCACGCAATGCATTAGAAATAACGTAAAACTCCAACACAAACTTTACCGTGCACTTAAATTGTTAATTTTATCTTATTCCACCTGCTGCCCATGTGTATGTCCCAGCATTGCCGGCATAACTCATTTTTATCCGCTATAGTTAACATATATGTATGTATGTATATAGTTGCATGTTTTATCGCCGGAGCACATTTTAATATGTATTGAGTATTATTACATATTTAAGAGAAATATTTTCTAAAATTTACCTTAATATATGGAATACAAAGTAATCAAATGCTTTCGGTTTTCGCGCGTGTGTGCAAAAGTTGGTTTTCAATTTCGTTTTAATACTGTCATTCTATTCTTACTTTCCACTCTTATCCTGTATGCTGTGACGTAGAAATGTCGCAATCTTCTAATTTATCATTCTTGACTTCTTAAGTGTTAATATTTCCAAGATAAATGGTTTCACTAATAAGTTATCCAGAACTCTGGATCTCATATATATATGTTAGTGAAAATATAAATTTTTCTTTGGATAAGTGCCTTGACCCACTGTCATGTTCTGGTTTACATCATGTCCCACTTGTTATTGATCTGGATTTCTATAACTTTCAAAGTATTTGTTCGGACACACTAGCTCCAAGCTTTTGCTTTCGTCGTGGCAATTTTGATAGAATCAGTCTTGAGGTCTGCGCCTTAGGCTAGGAATCACTTTTCTCGGGTGTTGATGTTAATGAATGCTATTATATTTTCATAAATAAAATAAATGAAATTTGTCTGAAACACATTCTGCTTAAAAAGAAAAGCTGCTATACAATTCCGTGGCACACTAAACAGTTAAAAAAGGTAAAAAAACTTGAGGAATAAGTTTTTTAAAAAATTCAAATATACAAAAATCGCAAAGTATGAAGTCTAATATTTTCGCTACTCAAGAAAGTTTAATTCATTAGCTAAAAGTCTCCAGAGCAGATATATACGAAATTTCGAGTCAGATATCAAAGTGAATCCCAAATCTTTTTGGAGCTATGTGAAATCAAAAAAAACCTGATCCAGTATACCCGCGGATGTTTTTATAATGGTACGCATGCCTCTTCGCTGCCTGAGGCTGCAAACCTTTTTGCTGACTTTTTCCATTCTAATTCTAATAATTTCCAACCGTGAATTCTGCAGTTAGTTTTGGGAGCTTTCCCTATCTCTTGACATTGTAGTTGACGGCATTATGCGCTTTAAAATGTCTTTGCAAACGGATGTTTACGGAATATCATCTTACCTTCTTAAGAATTGTTTGGCGTTAGAAAACCCCCTTTTATTAATTTTCAATAAACCACTTGAAAATGAAAAATTTATAGATGCTTGGAAAGTAACTTTTATTAGTCCTATTTTCAAAAATGTGAACAAAAATAACGTTGCCAATTATAGGCCCATTGCCAAGTTGTCAGCCGTGCCAAAGTTATTTGAAAACTTAATAAAACAGAAGATGTACTTTTCAGTTAAGCGTTTTATTTCTGACAACCAGCATGGTTTCGTGTCTGGTAGATCCACAGTCACTAATTAAGCAATATTTTCTGAATATTGTTTGTCGGCTCTCTGTGACCGCCTTCAAGGTGACACTGTGTATACTGACTTTTCGGAATCATTTGACAAAGTCAGTCATTCACTTTTGATTTCTAAATGAGCTAGTTTTGGATTTCATTCAATATTTTTATCTTGGATAAAATCCTACCTTTATCATCGCAACTGTGTAGTTGTAGTTGACAATGTGCAATCCAAATCATTCGTAGCGTCGTCTGGTGTACCACAAGGCAGCATACTAGGCCCCTTGCTATTTGTAATTTTTATCAATGATATTTCGACCTGTTTGACAAACTCTAATTTTCTTTTATATGCTGATGACTTGAAGATTTTCTCAACTATTTCAAATTCTTCTGACTCCGCAAAGATCCAATCAGACTTGGATAATGTTTCAGATTAGTGTAGTATATATGGTCTGCTGTTAAATATAAAAAAATGTTTTCATTTGTCCGTCTCCAAGTCGCGCAGCCTTATCCCCACGTCTTACCATATTGACGGTACACGATTATCCACCCTTCAAGAAGTAACTGATCTAGAGGTGGTTTTTGACTCAAAATTTTCATTTAATAGTCATCTCAATTACACAATTGCCCAGTCGTATTCAGTGCTAGCTTTCATCCGTCTATTTGGATCCGATTTTACTGATCCCTACTACTGGAATAAGATTCTTTTGTCTGGAGACCTTATCATGCATGTAATAGTAATAGGATTGAACGAATTCAAAAAACTTTTATCCGCTTTGCTCTTCGATCTTTGAATTTTACCGACCCAATTCTACCTTATAGTGCTAGGTGTGCGCTACTTAATCTCAAATCTCTAGAAAATAGAAGAACCATTCTTTCGCTCACTTTTGTCTTTGACATTATTACCGGTGTGATTGACTCACCCTACCTCCTCGAGCGCATTTGTTTTCACATCCCTAAAAGGAGCCTTCGTAATAGTGATATTTTTTACACAGAGCGAGTCCGAACTCTCTATGCTTCCAACTCTCCCTATTTAGTTTTTAAATTAATGTTAAATGAAGTGTTATTATAATCATCTACCTTTAAGTAGTATGTAAGTAACCTTGTATACCTATATAGATTACTATAAAACCCCAAAAAAAAAAAAAAAAAAAAAAAAAAAAATAATGAACCCGCGCATTCAAAAAGTTATCCGTAAAGCGACAAAAGAATAAATTTCAAGAACTTCTTTCAAACAAATTAGCAGAACAGTACCCTGGTGGTCTCCGGATCTGCAAAACACGAAGCAAAACACCGAAAAAGAAGCCAAACTCAAATGTTTTGAAGATTTCACTCGTAAGTTAAACCCAAGCACTCCAATGTCTCTAATATGGCAAGATATACGGAAATGGTTTGGTTCCTACAATCCTCAGTTAATTGCCTCCAAAGACCCAAGGAAAATTTTATAATTATTTGCACGAAGTTTGTCTTCTTCTGACTCTAACTTCTCAGCAATCTTTTGTCAAACTGCAACTACAATAACCATTCAAAAATTATTGATACTCAGTTTTGTTTTAATGAGTTTGTTAGTTGTCTTAAACCCTACAATGGGACTACTCTTGGAGAAGATAAGATATTTTACACTAATATGCCCTTTTCTTTTAAAAGACTTCTTTGAAAAGGCTTCTGATAGAGTCGCAAATCACGTTGAGCTTAACAAACTGATAGAATTACAAATGAGACCAATGATGAATATATAACTATACAAATATCCTCTATCTAACTGCATCCTTTATCGATAACTTTATTTCTAGTTGCATATGATGAGCTGAGTAAAAAGCTTCTCCAACACAAACACATCGAACATTGTCTCTACGCTAATAACTTGAAAACGCTTTGGCAAGTATCGACACCTGGTCCCAACAACCCGGCGCAAAATTATCGGTTGAAAAGTGCCAACACTGTAGGTGTCGGAAACATAATTATAATCCTCTTACTATTAATAAAAACAACATAATTATCTAAAAGATACAAAACCTTAAAACAGGAGTACTGGATTCATTTTCGATAATGATCACAAATTTAAAGCACACTGTACTAGCCTAAGGACTAGTTTAGCTGCCAAGTTAAATGTAATAAAATACATTTCTTCTAACTTAAGCCACGTTGACACTTACACTCTCCTCAACGTAACCAAACTTACCCTTCTCTCCAATATGTATTAAACATATATATGTACATATAACACTTATATATTGGCAGTAACCCATCTCCCATAAATGTGCAATGTGTAAAAATTCAGCAATTGAAAATAGATAGTTTCAGTACAAATCTACGTTGTGCGCATGCGCCGGTTTAACATGTATTAGAATCAGTGAATATTTGTGACAAACACGTACAATCATAATATTGAACAGGATTCTTTTACTCTGGGGGGCTTATACCAATATTGACGGTGTTTACTTATACAAACTAAAGTGTGCGCATGAAGTATTACAATTTTATTTCATAGCTCCTTGGAAATCAAACAAAAACGATTTGATTTGTATCGATAACCAATTTTTTATATGTGAATGTTTTATTCATATGGATATTCATATATTTCCATTTTGAGTGAGTAAAAATTTAATCATTGACTATTCTCACTTAACTCAAAACCGAAGTGATATTTTGACAATATTCGCAATGTCGTTCATTTGAAATTTATTTGTTAATTTTTTTGATGAATATTTCTAATTTTTGCACATAGAATATAACTTAAAAGTATATGTATGGGTTTTGTCAAATGACCTTCAATTTTAAAAGTAAAAAATAAACGAAAAATATTTTGAAACGATACAAAAAAGTTTGTGTTCGACAACTAATTTTTAGCTATGTATGTATGTACGTCACTGGAATTTTTTTTTTATTCAGGTGACAGTTTTACATACAATTACTTGGTTTTTCTTTTTATTTTTTATATATCTGTCCTGTAATGTTTGCTGACTACACTTGTCGAAACTGCCAATATATTAGTATTACATATATGGAATTAAATCATACTTGGCTGTAATAAAAGGAATATATCCAGTGAATTGCTTTATATACAACCTAATGTAATCATAACAGCAAAAGTCCTTTTTTAACCAATTTATAAGTAGTGAATTATTTTTTTACTAATAAAAAAGTTGTATTTTATTTAATATTTGTTTTAAACAAAAAAGCTTTTACATGTTGCATGTTACTGGTACGTATGTAGTAATGGCATTTGTGTATTCGAAATGTAGCAAATAAAGCAACATTTTGTTGAATTCATTTGTATGCATTATGTAAATTAATATAATTAAATTTTTAGTATAAAGCTACGATAACAAACCAAAAATTGCATTCACATTAAAAAAGTATGCTAGGCTTATGGCCGTGGCCGCTGTGGTCGAGTTGGTAGCGGTGCGTGCTATAACTTGATATGGCGGTGAGTTCGAGGTTCGAATCTCAGTCAGGGCAAGCAAAATCTTAATAATAGAAAAAGCTTTTTCTAATAGCGGTCACCCCTCGGCAGGCAATGGCAATCCTCCGAGGGTATTTCTGCCATGAAAAAGCTTCTCATTAAATACATCTGCCATTCGGAGTCGGCACAAAACTGTAGGTCCCTCCAATTGTGGTATAATATAAAGACGCACACCACAAATGGTAGGAGAAGCTCGGCCAAACACTGAGCTATATAGTGTACGCGCCAAAATTATATTATTATATTATATAAATGTCAAAAAGACCAAAAATTGCAAATCGCTGTTTGCTACGAGTGTATTTTGATAATACGAGTTAACGGTGCTAACGTTTAATTTGTTTGAATGTTTGGGTACATGAGTTCGCCCAATGAATCTTTTAATTTAAATATATCAAACCAAAACTCTTTCATATCTAATTTTTTTCAATTAAAAAGTCAACTTAAATCTATCGTAGATCGTAGTGACAGCTTTTCGGTTTTTGAAGCCATGAGATCCGGAAACCAACCATCAGAACTAATCGTCACTGTAAAGGAGCGTATGAGTATTGATGTGCTCAATTGACGGTATTCAATACTTGAAAAAAATGTAGGTGTCCTATACTTCCTTTTCGGTACCTTATATCGATTCGTTACATAAAAACTTCGACATAGTATACATCTCAAGCTAGAAAAGAATTTAGCTCATAAAAAAATCATAAAGTACAAATAAGATGCGGCTTTCGTGAGAGTTGAACAATGTTCAAAGTTTCCGTGAAGCAAGCATAATATGTGCGTCGAACAAGTCACTACATCTGGACAATATTGCCTTCTCATATACATAGATAACTTATCCGGACCGTTCTTCCAATCGCTTTAGTTCTTATGATAATATTATTTGACTTTGACCTGTGGTAACTATACCTCATCAAAGAACATTTACGTTTGATTATTACTCGTTAACATTGGAAATTTCGTCGCGTTTGAATACATATTTATACATACATACTACGAATTTTCAATTGTAGAAAACGAAGGTAAATGAAAAGCTCTTAGATCGCAATTCAGATCCACTAAAACTGTGGAAAGAAAAAGGGAATTTCTATCCCAGATTGGCAGAGGTTGCAAAGGAATTTCGCTGAGTTTTATCCATTGCAATAAAATCGATAAAATATTGTCTTAAAGTTATTCTATTTTACTTAAAATAAAATCTTTGTATTATTTGTTTGTAGATAAGTCTTATGAAAAAACAAACATATACATATGTACATACTTAAATATGAATTTAACATTAACCATTTTGAAAGTGAGGTTCCCCAGAGCTGATTTTACTCCATATTTTTGGCTGTTGTGCATTCTTACTAGAAATTTAAACATTTCGGTACCGAGTATAGAAAATATTGAATACATTTTAAGTCGGTATCGAGTATTGATCAATACATAAAAGTATCGATTCAGAATATCACTAGTACAAAGACATAGCCAGAAACGAACTTGCAGGTAACGCCGCAAAATCAGCCCTAAAGTACCGTTGAGTTCGTTCATGCCATTTTCGAGCGAAAACGTAGCAGAAATGTCATTTTAATAAATTTATAAATAAATAGATTATCCAGGAAAGGTTTAAAAATTCTATTGACAAAATATCACTTACCTTTAAACTTATCAATATGGGCATAATGCACTTGTAAAACAATATATTTGATGGGAGTGTCTCGACCAACCTTAAATCCAACTCCTTCCGGCAATTTAAGTTTTGGTGCATCCCTCGCCCATGCATATAATATCTGTTAGAATAAAGCACAATTGAATTCAGTTTAAAACTTTATTATCATTTGATATGATAATGAACGTATGTATGTATGCAATAAGAGTCGATATTCATAACTTATGACAATATGTAGTTCAGAAAACTTGTGCATGATAAATAAATTATTATTATTATTATTTTGGCGTATACACTATATAGATCAGTGCTTGGCCGCGCTTCTTCCTACTATTTATTAGGGGTGGGTAACTCAGCTAATTTTCGCGAGTTGACTCAATGACTCTTGCTCAATTAAGTGAGTCAGCTCAATGAGGTAGCACAATTGAGTTACGACTCATTTCATAATGTCGCTCTGTGCAACAACGGCAGCACTGTTATCGTGGAGAGGTGCACGTTGAATAATTAAAGTGACAGAACAAGTGATAACGCCCCAAAATGAAACATTTTCGCGCTAGTTCTTATTTTCTGTCATTCTTCATTTCCCACCATAGATAATATGATATGCAACTTCCCTCTTTTGCTTCATAGGTTTTGGGCTGTAATCAAATCTCAATCATGGGCTGGCTCTTAGAATCATAGCATTTTTATTTGGCTAAAAAAGCTACTTAATGTTATTATTTGGCGAAATAAGTGTTGAAATCTTTAACTTGAGAATTTAATTAAATACTCGTATTTTAGTGATTTACATGAAAATATTTAGTTTTATTGTTAAAAGGTTTCCGTAAAACTTTATTTCTAAGTGAACACGCAAGTTCATCACATATATTTTTATAATTATTTGCTTTAGGCATGTTTAAAAGCTGTTATTAAACATTTTTGCAAATTTTGAATTTCTCGGATTTTATAATTGTGATCATGTTGATTTCACATATTTATTTCTTATTTTTATTGCGTTTACATTTATACTGTTTGCATACCTCAAAGGTGGCAAAAAACTGCAAAATCTCCAAAAATGCAATAAAAAACTCCCAAATGCCATTTCTTACAGAGTGTCTGTCCACAACACAAAGAGCTTCGTATCAGCTGAGCTGATTCAGCTCATCTTTGATTCTCTGTGCTGACACACTCATCGACTCGCAGCTCAGTAAAATGGCTGAAATTTATTACTGAGCTACTGAGCCACAATTTTTTTGGGAAGTGAGTCTGAGCGAGCGGCTCATCGCTAAGAGTCAGCTCAGTAACTCAACTCAGTGCTGAGTTACCCACCTCTACTATTTATGATGTGCGTCATTATATTCTATCACAAATGGGTATATAAATTCATTGAATATATTTGAAACAGTGCTCATGGATTGCTAATGAGGACATACAATTGAATCAAAAAAAGACCTGAAAACTAACTGAGAGTCGTCCACTGTGACCACGAAAAACTGAATAAGGTCCAACCACCGTACTCACTCGTAATGTAAATGGAACTTTAATTTTTATTTTTATTCGTTTTTATACAAAGTTCAAGTTATTAATTATTATTAGCGTTCGAGTGAAAGTTACAATCGGACTCGATACCAACTTTCGTTCCTTTTTAGATAAATTTTCTTTCAAAATGTTTATGTACACGTGTTCGTCAATCGTATTTTCAATAAACACAAGTTCGCCGACCCCAGAAGAGGACATATAAACCCCACACCATCACTCCAGCACCACCGTGTTTAACAGTCGCCTGGATGTGTTTCTCATTTAGGGGTGTACCCTCTCTACTCTCGTCCGAGAATATGACCCTGTCCCAAAAATCAATTCCCTTGTTTATTTGCTCTTTAGCAAAATAAATCCGCTTCATTAAGGACTTTATCCAGCAAACACGGGCATTGTAACCGGCTGAGTATAGAACTCTACGGACAGTACGAGGGTGTACAATGTGCCCAGTCTTCTCGGTTCCTTTTTTATAATTTTTAGTATATATGTATCTTTTTTCACGTACGAAGAACACCGGAGGTTGACCAATTCTTGGACGATTATCAAACTCCGAATCATTTTTATGGCGTTTTATTATGCTGGATATTGTTCGAGGTCTTCGCACCAAACCGCATATTTCCTTAATTGTTTTATTTTTGTGTAGGCACATATGCTCAAGATTGGTATATGATATACATATATAATTCATCAATCTTGACATATACACATATGTATGTAGTTCTGCTGTCGCCATTCCAACCACTAATGCTTTGAACACTTTGAAGACAGCAAGCGACAGCAGCACGACTTCACGGTAGCAAGTCGTTGTCGCCAAATTGTTCAAGGCTTTAAAAAGTTTTACGTTTTTTTACCAACAGAGGCATATAATAGTTCTGATATTTCATATGTAATAACAATAGATCATTTGAAACAAATGAATTGACCTATTTACTTATTTTTTGCACAAAAAATTTCTCTTTGGACAAAATATTTTAATTTTATAGAAAAGAAATATTTTAATGTGGCAACAACAAACGAGCTGTTGGATATGTCGGTGACGTCTTCTGGCTGGCTTTAAAACGACATTTGCAGATATGGAAATTTCGCTGTCGTTACGTGTTCAAAGCATAAAGCGTATACAGATATGCATGATAAAAACTCTATAAGGCCAACTCGTTGATTATTTTAATACACCTAGCCTCAACCATGTTCTCAAATTTGGCCAAATATTATTTGTTTCTTACCTCAACTTATTTTTTACTTCAACAGTACAACACATGTTGCCAACTCAATTCTGAGAACTGTATGTGAAATTAGACCCAAAAAGAATAATTTCTGCATCATTCGTTTTGTCTTCTTACCTGCCAAAATATTTTTAATATCGATTTGAAGTTAGGATTATCGTATAGGGGAAGTTATCACGTTTTAGGCTCTGTTGTTTGACATAGCTCGACAGCCACTAGCCCGATTTAGTTGAAATAAATTAAAAAAAATTTAGAATTACAATTCCCTTAATCTGTTCATATATTGTTTTCCTATACAAGCAACAGTTTCCAAGTTAAAAATAAGCGCATGAAGAAAAAAAATTTTTTTTTTTAATTCATAAAAAATACAAAACGGAAATAAGTTTCAAGTCTAGTTACTTTTTCGCAAAGTCACAGAACCTATGAGCAAAATGAGACAAAGATCATGAAAATCGATGCACGCGTTTCGCTTTTATTCGCAATTGAGTAAAGGTATGAATTTCAAAAATTTCCTCGACATATGCACAACATTCTTCGGAAAAAACCTCGATCATATTTTTTATGATTCTCAGAAATAACAAAACGGAATAAACAAAGGGTTATTCAATTTTTATGATTGCGTAAGCAAACTAATTTTTAAATATTTGGGTTTTCAGTTGGCTACCTGCATGATTTGTTTACAGAAATTTAACCCACAATACACATTATAAATAGGTGTACATTGATCCATTTTACTCATTCAACAAGTGTCGACGAACGCGAAAATTACAAGTCAATATTTTAAAAGTGCAGTTTTTAATAGTGAATAACAACAAAACATAAAATATATCAATATGGAAAACAACAAGTGCCCAAATTTGGATGAATTTTGTTACGTTTGAAGAGATACAGCAACGAGTGGACAGGTTGCTGTATTATTTCGAAAAAATCGGTGCATCCATGACGCTGAAATTGCATTTTTTGCACCACCACCTCGATATCTTTTTGGCACAATCACCTCAGGAATCAGACGAACAAGGAAATTTCTTCATGCGCTTATTTTTAACTCGGAAACTGTTGCTTGTATAGGAAAACAATATAACTATGAACAGATTAAGGGAAATTTTTTAAAATTTATTTCAACTAAATCGGGCTAGTGGCTGTCGAGCTATGTCAAACAACAGGGTCTAAAACGTGATAAATTCCCCTATACGATAGTACTAACTTCAAATCGATATTAAAAATATTTTGGCAGGTAAGAAGACAAAACGAATGATGCAGAAATTATTCTTTTTGGGTTTAATTTCACATACAGTTCTCAGAATTGAGTTGGCAATCAATGAACTGAAAAATGTTGTACTGTGTAAGTGTTATGGGTATTCGTCTAAACGCGTAAATGACACGTATCTGCGTAAACCTCGTAAATAAACCGGTTTTCATACAAAAAGCAACGAAAAGTTTGGTACCCGTATGTTTTCGTTGCTGAAACATTAAGCACCCGTTACTTTCGTATCGTTACTCGTTACTTTTGATACAATCAAACACTGGTATATTTCACGAGATGTAGAACCATCGATGTTTGCGTACATTTATGGCCTTGATAATTCTAAAGGATATTATCGTTTAAAATCTTATTGAAAATATGAAAATGCAAAATGGATAGTTAGTTCGTTTAAATGTTTTTATTTACATTTTTGATTCAGATGTGAAAGTGTGAACATTGGTAGTTTTTTAAATAAATGTTTAATAAATATACATATGTATATTTAGACGCAACGTATTTTTGTAAAAATTCCAAAAAGTTTAAAATTGCGAATGCAACATTGTTCTGTGTGAGAAAGAAAAAACATAAACCTGTACATTAGGCCGGGTCGATTTGTGGGAAGGCAAAAAAATCGCCCATTGCTCTGTGAAAATCATATTCTAGGGATCAAAATAAGAAACTTTGCCGAAGGAACCATACCTCTAAAACGAATTCTGACGTCCCCCAATTTGGGTCGAACTTTTGGGTATGATGAAGGTATCAGTGTGACATAATTGCAGATCGTAAAATTGCTTGTGTGCGTTTTTAAGCCACCACAAGACACAGCAGGTAGAATTGAAATTACCATTTCATTCATATTACCTCGTCTCGTAGACCATATATAACGCAACAGTTTTTGTGAATGCATTAAGTCGTTGTGAAGAACTCAAAGTGTGAAGTGCTAATTTCAGATAAAAAAATATTTCAAAAAAATTAATAAGTGAAGTGACCATTCCAAGTCAAAAAGTTTACAATGAATCCACCATCCTCTACACCGCAAGATGAAGCAACTACATCATCAACTATCGAAAACCCAATGAGTAATATACCCAAGCATGATGTTACTGTTTTTGGTGTGTCTACTGATTTTAACTGATCTTAATTTACCAACCCATCTGGATATCTTGAGATATTATTTTTACTTAAGCGAACGTGCTAAAACAGAACAAAAAAAGTTTTCCCATAAATCATTCACTATTCAAGTACAAGATAAGTTGATTGGAATTTGGGAAAAACTTGGTATGGAAATAATGCTGAAAAAAAGTGTATTTAATAAATTTAATAAATTGCTTGACAAGTATCAAGAGCAAATCAAGAGAAGAAACAACACCCAACAATTTACAGAGTATGTAAAATCTCTGGAAACAATTTTTTACATTTGAACATGTAAATGCGATTTGAAGGCAGCTCCATGTGCATGCGGCTGGGTTCCCGAACGCCTCAAAGAGTTCATGCACGATCAACATAATCAGAGAATACTAACAATGGATGTATTTGTGATGGAAACTGAAGAGCAAGGAGCAACGTCTATGTCATCAATGCCAACATACCAATATCCCGATGATTCAACATACGCACCGCCACCGGTTTAAGAAGATATGGATAGAAGCACAAGATCACAATACACAGAGAGATACGATTGTTTTAACTTTGTCTTGGTATGTGACAGATTTGGTGTGCCTGACAAAGTAGCATCAGCATTGGGAACCGCTCTTTTGCAAGATTTTAAAATTAAAGATAAGCATGGGAAACCTCTCATCATGGATAAATCGAAAGTTCGCAGAGAAAAAGAGAAATGCAGACAAGAAGTGCTTCGCAAACGGTTAGATGATACAAATTTGTTAGCGTTTTCATTCGATGACAGAAAAGATGATACTTTAACGATAGATAAAATTGATGAGAAGTATCATACTAGGATGGTAAAAGAACCTCATCTTGTTATTTTGAGAGAACCCAATTCTGAATTGATTGGTTACGTAAGACTGGACCATGAAACCGCTGAATACAAAACAACCAAATTAAATGGTTTTTTCAACGATAAAAATATATCACTGGATACATTAATTGGAATATGCACTAACGGTGAGCCAACAAACACTGGCCCACACGGTGGAATTATACGACGATTCGAATTGCAACCGGAAAACTGAGCCGTCAAATCGAAACTTGTTAAACTCTTCCGGTAAGTTATTGCTATCACTCAATTATTATAATTGTCAACCATTTTTAATTATTTTATTATTATATATTTTCAGGTGGTGGACGGCTTCCAGAAAATTGAGTTGCAAAATATGCCCCCTGCTCCAGAAAAAATTGAATTTTCCACCGATTCGAAGTACTTATACGACATGGCCCATGCAATTTCTAGCGGCGTGGTTCCGGTGGATCTGGCTAACATCAAACCAGGGAAAATTGTACATTCTCGGTGGCTCAGCAAGGCTGCTAGATTATTACGATTATATGTGACAACGGAATATCCAGATACAAATTTAAGAATTCTTGTTGAATTTATAATTAAATGTTATGTGCCAATGTACTTCAATATCAAGTATTACAGCTCTGTCGTGTACGGCAGTGCATTATTTTTCAAGTTCATTGGGTGGTCACGATTTCTAGAACCTCGTTTACGCAAAATTGTCAGTCAAGTATTTAAAGATATTTCATATTATGCGCATTCGGAAAATATCTTGTTATCAATGTTGTTTGATCATAGCAAAGAAAAGCGCGACTGTGCTATCAAGAAAATTCTACGCTATCGAACCGATGTTGACGAGCCAACGGAACTTAGAGTTTATAAAAAACCAGATATAAACTTTAATTGCACAAGTTATACGGAAATGATCAATTTGAATGATATAAATATCGTATTTGAACCACCATTCACGCGAAGCTTTCCTTACGATACATTGAAAGAATATTTAAATCAAGATGATCCACCGTTTAATGATCCAAAAATTCCATCACACATATAAGGAACGGAACGGCATGTTCAATTGCTAGCTAGCGTTTCCAAACGGGTTATATCGGAAAATGTAGAGGCTGTTATGGCGACGACATTAGAGAGCCGTGCGAAATTGCCCAGACTTGAAAGTAAAAAAGACTTCAAACGATAATTTTTTTAGTTTCTTTTCTATAACTCACTTAAAATAATTTCTTCATTTACATATGTTCTGACTAAATAACTTTCTTAAGAGAAAAAATAGATATTGTTATAAATAAATAATAAATATTATTATAAATGTTTGTTCATTTTTCTGTTGGCCTAGTAAAATGTTAATATTTTATAATTTTATTGAGCTCAAGGCCAGTTTATGGAAGATTTGTTTGTGAAAAAACAACAACAGCTTTCAATGGTTGAAGTTATAGTACTATTTCGGAAATCACCACAATAGGTAGCGTATTGGCTCTGCAACTCCGATCTCCCGGGTTCAAAGCCTGAGAGAAGTGGTTATGAAAATTAAATTAAAAGTAATTTAATTTAATAATCAAAAAGAAGTCTGATGAGGAAATGTGGTGATTTCCGAAATAGTACTATAACTTCAACCATTAAAAACTGTTGTTGTTTTTTCACAAACAAATCTTCCATAAACTGGCCTTGAGCTCAATAAAATTATAAAATATTAACATTTTACTAGGCCAACAGAAAAATGAACAAACATTGTAGACAAGGATGAGCACGCCTTAAAAATGCATACATATAATATAGAATTTGCAAAAATAAAAAAACACAAACAACAACCACACAAACAAGTTAAATAGCGGCAGATCAGTTGCTCTTGTTTGTAGTTGGTTTGTTTAAGGAAGATGAAATAAACACAACAGCCAACTCGGCTAGCGTAGCACAATATGTAGCGTATTGGCTCTGCAACTCCGAGCTCCCGGGTTCAAAGCCTGAGAGAAGTGGTTATGAAAATTAAATTAAAAGTAATTTAATTTAATAATCAAAAAGAAGTCTGATGAGGAAATGTGGTGATTTCCGAAATAGTACTATAACTTCAACCATTGAAAGCTGTTGTTGTTTTTTCACAAACAAATCTTCCATAAACTGGCCTTGAGCTCAATAAAATTATAAAATATTATTATTATAAATAAATAAATAAAAATAAAGAAAAAACATAGCCATTTAGCTGATTTTTTCATGTAAAGGCCAAAAATGGTGATTTTTTGAAATGTTTGTATGGGGAGCCCCCCAGGGGGGTTCCAGGGGGTGTGCCACTAGCATGGGTGGATCGGCCCTCCAAAGTTAGTGGGGGTCGGTCATACATTTGGACTCGATTGGAGCACTCTAAATGGGTCAAAGAGGGATTTTTCAAAATTTGCCCCTACCCAAAAGTTCGACCCAAATTGGGGGACATCAGAATTCGTTTTAGAGGTATGGTTCCTTCGGCAAAGTTTCTTATTTTGATCCCTAGAATACGATTTTCACAGAGCAATGAGCGATTTTTAAATCGACCCGCCCTACTGTACATAAATCAAATCGGCAAAAGCGAATCATACCGAAACGTTGCCTTGCAAAGTGTAAGATGATACTGCTGCGCTGAAAAGGAGTATACTCATAACTGTTTTATTCCGCACAATATAAACAATCAAATTGACAAATACATATACGGAATATGCGAGTACCGAGTTTATTTTGTAAGTAACGATTCGGTACTTCGAGTCTGGCGTTGTACTCGTTACTCGGTAATGAATACATACGGTTTGCTACAGCTCTACTTACGAGGTTTACGCGTTTACGAGGCATTTACGCATTTAGACGAATACCCTTTTTATATTTATTCGTCCCTTAAATATGACTGAGCTATGTATGAGAATTGGAATGAATTCAGTAGATGAAAAACTTATATTTTATATATTCCTTTTCGTATAGTTGGAACAGTCAATTGGTCCAGTAAAAGAGCACATTTGGCAATAAAGTCCTTACAAAATGTATGCAAAATGGGGACGGACAATCAGTGACTTCGCTTGGTCTTAATGTAAAGCTGCTCGAAATAAAACTACATCAATTAATAAGCAAGCAAAAAGGAGATAATGTAGTGCAAATTTAGTAGCATCACTTCTTTCTAAATATTTACGGCTAAACTTAAAAAACTTGAAAGTACATAGGAGTTTAGAACCTGAATGTGATTTAGACCCGTTTATATTAAATTACTAATTTACAGCTGCGAGTAGCAACATAAACACTTCGAAAACTCTTTGGGCCGTTACCACCTTGGAACAGAAATTTTAGTTTATGGGAGAAAGTTAAGGTGATGTTATTAGAGTCATATGGGGTATTAAATCTGTAGCTATCACTGATGATATAATTATTATGAAATTTGTAAAATTAGTTCTGCCATTCATATTGAGCGTTATTCCCCACATTAATAATCATTGTTTCACGACCGACGACAAAATCCGTCATACTCCCAGTAGCAAAGAAAAGTTCGCCTGTTAACCCCAGCGACTATAATCCGCTCAGTATATAACCAAAATAAATTAAAGTATATGAGTCCTTAATGGCAGATGCTCCACTACAATGATGAATATATCTTAAGTCATAAGAAAACAATTTGACAACAGTGACAACATTAATCATGATCTCTCAATAAAACGTATGATGAGCTAATTTAAAGGCCGGGTAGAAAATGTAAAATGGGAAAATGCTACCTTAATTGGTGTTCAGCAGGGATCTGGGACATATGTACATAGGTCCTCTTTTTTCAGTCTATTCGTCAAGCATCTGCCGATGATGTTCAAGTTTACGGGTACTTGTCCAGTCGTGTTGGTCTTGTTGAAATGTATGTTTTAAAATAAATAATTATTTGGCTGCTTTGTCTCATTGGGCTAGCTAGTATGCCTTCTAAGTCCTTTGTGTTGCCAATATTTAATCGCATAGTGAAAGTTGACAATATACAATAATTATTTTGGTTTGTTTGTGCTTACTAATAAAATTCCAAATTTAGGCATTGTTAGCAACTCTAAGTTGACCTGTCAGACCATAATAATTCTGTTGTCACTAGTGCGTATTTTGTTTTTGCGTAGGTGGAGAATATCTGCTTCATTTACGCCATTGGAAACTTTCTCCCAAAAAATAAACATTTTCTTTAACTGTGCTACTCGTTATGTTTATAGCCTAAAATGTTCGACCACATATCTTTGTGGAAAAATTAAATTTCTGCTAGGAACTGCATACTTATATATGTTATTTGAATGGAAATCTCCAATGTATTTGTGTAATAAGCTAAATCCAACAAAATCAAGAAGATGTCGCAACCTTATAGTCCCGAAATTCTAAAAAAAAAAAAATAATAATTTTCCAAATGCATTGCCTATTTTTCACACTTTTCCTTAATGTGGCACGCTAACTTCACCTGGAGCGCTACTCTGTAATGCGATGCGAATGTAAAAGTGTTCGAATTCGCACAATCGGTACCCTGTAATCTGACATTCGCATTGAAATTGAGGCTTTACGCAATTATTTTTCCCTTTCGCATTGGCAGCACTCTGTATTGCGAAAGCGAATGTCAGCAAGCACTTTTATTCGCATTTTTCACGCTACAGCAACTCTTCATTCGCAACCCTCAAAAATGTAAGTTTTATTGCTCCAAATACGTATATTACATTACATACATATTTTATAAAAATTATAAAGAGAAAATCTGAAATCGAAGCAAACACAGAGAAGACAATTTGAAATCCTCGTAGATTTCATGGTAACTCATCCGGATTTGGCCAAGGGGTTACTGAAGACGCCTAACGCTAAAACTGCTTCCACCAATCTATGGAAGAGGTTAACTGGTCAGCTAAATGCAGCTGGTCCACCGATGCGCGACATGCCCGGTTGGAAAAAAGTAATTTTAACGCAAAACATATACATACATTTTTTTTTTATTTAATTAATATATTTTTTTTAGGTTAGGGCTGACTACAAACTACACTTGAAGGCAAAAATGCGTCGGAATAAGTTGAACTTTTCGGGTACAGGCGGGGGCCCTTCTACTTACTCTACGCTCACACAGTTGGAACAGCAAGTGAGTGAGTTGCTATCAATGGAGCAGTCAGTGAGCGGGGTATCAGGCGCACGGTTATTTGGTATAGCGCAGACTATGCCCGACATACCAATTGAATCTCCAGTGCAGTCACATAGCAATGCAAATGATGCTACGGAATCCAACACACAAGAAAACGAAGATTTTCTCCCCAATAATGCGGTGCTTACTTCGCGCAAGAAGCAGAGT
Source organism: Philophylla caesio (assembly GCA_963971545.1). Classification (NCBI taxonomy): domain Eukaryota; kingdom Metazoa; phylum Arthropoda; class Insecta; order Diptera; family Tephritidae; genus Philophylla; species Philophylla caesio. The sequence continues at coordinate 68,437,148 of OZ020606.1, forward strand.
CTATTAGAAAAACAAGTGGAAAATCAAATTGTATACCAACAAACCTCCACCAAAGTTTTAAATGACATAAATAATAATTTAAAGCAAATTTTTAAAGCAATGAAAAAGAGTACAATTATTGAAAAAAAAAGTTGAGCCTAGCTCAAGAAAAATTTGTTCATATACAAAAAATGGACAATCAAAATTTTAAACTAAATCTAAACAAATTAGAAATCAAAAAGGAAATGTTGGATGTGGAAATGAAAACCAACAACGCAATATCAAACAAATATTAACATAGAGTTACTAACTAAATTGAAGTTTTATAGAATTAATTTTTAATTTTTTATGCCTACATGTACGTGTACTTGTTCGTGTATATATATATATATATATATATATATATATATATATATATGTTTTTTTATATTGAAATCATATGAATAAAAGACTGAATTGATATTTATTTAATAAACACAGGTTTTAAATTTTGTTTTATATGGAATTGGTATTGGCAATCATATTACGTTTTATTTGATCTCTTATATTTTTAGCAATATTTTCAATTCTAACATTTTCTAAATTGTCTACAATAACATCGGATACATCTTCTGGCTAAATTACAATATTTGTAGGGTTTTCCAACTTAAACAAAATACAAATGTTGTGAAGAGCACAACATACATTAAGTATTTGAACAACTTTTTGTGGAGAGTAATGCAGCTCTCTGGCGGCTAGAAGACATCGAAATCGTCCTTTCATCACACCCAAAACTCGTTCAATTATCGACCTTCCTTTCGACAATTTATGATTGAAGAAGTGTTCATCTGAATTTTCCGTAGCACTTCTATATGGGGTTAAAAGCCAAGGTTCCAACGGATATCCTGAGTCTCCTGCAGAAATAACAAATATGTATGAATTTACAATAGAATTGTATACATTGTAACAGCAAACATATGTACGTGTATGCATATGTTCATAAGTATTTATTACTTGAATATATGTATGTACATACATACTGTGTGCACATATGCACATACATGAAAAAAAAGTTGTACAATACAAATGTGTTATAATTTACAATATTAAAAAACTCACCGAGGATTCGTATACCGGTTTCCCCATTTTCGTAGTTGGCTTTTAAATGGCTTCGTTCACGCGTTAAATTCCATATGTGGGAATCATGCGACGCACCTCCAAATGTACCATTAACGACCCTAACCCGCATTTTGTGATCACATATCTAAAGTAGAACAAAATTTGCTAGTTAAGTAAAAGTTAACTTATTTCAATAAAAAACAATCTCGCCACCATTGCATTTATGCTGTGTTTTAACTTTCTATTGTTAAATAAATGCTCATCTTTTGATGGCCTTATCTTTTGGATGTGCGTTCCATCTACCGCTCCTACTACTCCCGGAATTCCGCATGTTGAGTAAAAACTTCTGCTGGCATCAAATTTCTCCTCATTCGTCATTGAAAATACTATGTGCTTTGGACACAGCACCTTTTCAATCGCATTGCAAACATCCCAAATGCAGCTGGAAACTGTTTGCTGTGCCAGTCCTGCATGACGATCCGCACCAATCAAGTGTTGGTAGCCACCCTGAGCAACGAACCTTAGCGTGGAAAGTTTGATGATTTTGGGGATTGCGGTGGATATTTGCGTAGTTTTTAGCTCTCCTTTTATATTATCAAACACATATAAAAATGCTTCCTTACTCAATCGAAAGTTCTGCACAAAACTAAATACACAGAAGAAAAAATAGTTTTAAGAAATTTTAAACCCAACATTTTAACTCACCTTTTATCGCTAAGGTTCATAACATTAGAATGGTCTCTAATACTTCTCCTCTCAATCCTTTCATCATTTTGTTCGTCCCATAACACAACAGAGTCCATTTTAAAAATTTATTATTTGTTGAAATTGTAATTATTTTGTTTGTTTTGGTCTCACTTTCTTTGACATTAATGTCAGTAATGCCAACTCAAGCAAAAAATTTGACAAAAGTAAAAGAAGCAATATTGTTCGCAATGCGATAGAATTATAGAGTGCCAATTAGTTTTCGCATCGCATTTAATTTTCGCGTCGCATAGCCTTTCGCATCGCATTACAGAGTAGCGCTCCTGAAGTTGGCAGTGCATATGATGAATTTCATTTCAAAGACTGAAAAAAACGTACATTTTGAACCCGACCCCCTCAGAATTTGATGAAATTTTGCATAGAGGTACATCTTACCTACCCAAACACAACCTTATTTTTAGAAAATGGATTTTCGAAAAATTGTGGGCGTGGCAAGGTATCGAAATACTCGAAAATATTCGAAAAACTACGATAATAGGTACTTTTAAAGTGTGATTACTACGGAATGGCTTTACCGATTTCAATGATCTTCATACCATTAGAAAGGTATTGAAATAAGCTTTCAAAAAAATACACTGTAAAATATTTTTAGTACACTGAAAAAAAAATTTTCCAAAATAAAATTTTAAACTGAAAAAACACTTCAAAGATCAAGCGATTTTGAAAAATAAAATTTTATTTTAGAAAGGTCTATTTAATATATATAACATATCTGAAAACTAAAATGGGGTGTTTTTTTTTTTTTTTTTTTAAATTTATTTAAGTAAATGCATCTCTTGTTAACTTTTTTTATTTTGATATTATTGTGTGACAAAAAAAAGGTACCTAGCTATACTTTGGAAGTTATACAGATTTTTTTTTATTCTAATAGAGTAAATGTAAATGACTTCTTGAATCGAATTTTTTTCCTAATATTCCAACATCATCGTTCTAAGGTTCGTTAAATTATCGTAGCACCGACCACACATTGATACGCAACACTCGCTGTTTTCTATATTACCATTACAGACAACGAATTTAATAACATCTTTATAGTTTCTGAAATTATGTTGACCTTCCATCGATTTCAAACCCGATTTTTCGAACATCAGTTTTACATTCTGATGCAATGTGCACACACAAACATTTTGCTGGTTTCCAACCCCAAGTTTGATACAATTCTCTGGTCGCAACATGGTAAATTTTGTAAATCCTAATTGAAGTGAAGGATTTTTTTTCTAAATTCATAGTAAGTTTCACGAAGCGATGACAGCATTATTCTTTTTTGAAGTTTCCGGCGTATGTTTCCTTGTCTTACTACAATTGAGTCCTGTGACCCAGGCATGATTCGGCTGATCTCATCATCTTCATAAAACAATTTTACTGTGTTTAAAGTTTGTTCAGGTAAACTACGTCTGTCCATGCTAAAGCGTTTGACGTCCGAAAACTTTGTTTTATTTTTTTTGTATATCTTTGCTAATTTTTATCAATTTGTAAGATAAATCATGCCCAAAAATGTCTTTAATTTCCTTAGATGTCATGGTGTTTGGTAATAGAGATAATATTTTTTGCTTATCCAAATTATTTGAGCAGTTTTCGATTTGATATTTCATGTTCTCCAAAATTTGTTCGTAGTAAGCTTTGATCTTCTTTTGGTCTTCTGATAAAGTTGACAGTGAACCACCTCCAAGTGAATCCGAAATACCTTGCGCAAATTGCTGTGTTTTTTTTGCAGTATGAATCCCTTTCTAAATAGTTTCGCTGCATTGGCGATGGATGGCTTGCAAGATGAGGAATAACATGCTTATTTATATTGTCGACGAGTTCGTTGCGTTCGAGTGATTTAGTATAGCTGCTGCATGTTGGAACTTCCTTATATTCTTGATACAATTCACCGCTAGCCAAGTCATGTAAATCCTCAATTTCCGTTTCAGTAGAACGCTGATTATCAGCAATCTTGATAGCATCCTTCAGTTTAAAGCGACAATTTTCGCAAATACGGCAACAATGAGTGTTGGAGACTGCTGGAAAATGCTCAGATATCACCGCTGCTTCGTTTAAGCTAATTTTTCGAAGTTTAGAGGAACATTTTGTTGATAGCTGCACACATCTGTATTTATTAGTTGATTCCATATCTATTTGTAATTTAAGGAGAAACTAAGCACGAAGTATAACAGCCGTTTAAACACAACTAAATTTTTTACTAGACGAAATTAACGTACGTTCGCTTTGAATTTGCAATGGCAACTGAAACGAATTCACAGAATATCGCTATGAAGCTAACAATCAGGTAGAAATAGTATAAACTTAGTCATTAAAAGTTTATTGTACTATCTAACCGAAGGGTGTATGTTTATGTTGTCCAATAGATCCTAGGTACGTTTCGGCACTACTATGACATTAATGTCAAAGAAAGTGAGACCAAACCAAACAAAATAATTACAATTTCAACAAATAATAAATTTTTAAAATGGACTCTGTTGTGTTATGGGACGAACAAAATGATGAAAGGATTGAGAGGAGAAATATTAGAGACAATTCTAATGTTATGAACCTTAGCGATAAAAGGTGAGTTAAAATGTTGGGTTTAAAATTTCTTAAAACTATTTTTTCTTCTGTGTATTTAGTTTTGTGCAGAATTTCGATTGAGTAAGGAAGCATTTTTATAGGTGTTTGATAATATAAAAGGAGAGCTAAAAACTACGCAAAGATCCACCGCAATCCCCAAAATCATCAAACTTTCCACGCTAAGGTTCGTTGCTCAGGGTGGCTACCAACACTTGATTGGTGCGGATCGTCATGCAGGACTGGCACAGCAAACAGTTTCCAGCTGCATTTGGGATGTTTGCAATGCGATTGAAAAGGTGCTGTGTCCAAAGCACATAGTATTTTCAATGACATGAGGAGAAATTTGATGCCAGCAGAAGTTTTTACTCAACATGCGGAATTCCGGGAGTAGTAGGAGCGGTAGATGGAACGCACATCCAAATGATAAGGCCATCAAAAGATGAGCATTTATTTAACAATAGAAAGTTAAAACACAGCATAAATGCAATGGTGGTGAGATTGTTTTTTATTGAAATAAGTTAACTTTTACTTAACTAGCAAATTTTGTTCTATTTTAGATATGTGATCACAAAATGCGGGTTAGGGCCGTTAATGGTACATTTGGAGGTGCGTCGCATGATTCCCACATATGGAATTTAACGCGTGAACGAAGCCATTTAAAAGCCAACTACGAAAATGGGGAAACCGGTATACGAATCCTCGGTGAGTTTTTTAATATTGTAAATTATAACACATTTGTATTGTACAACTTTTTTTTTCATGTATGTGCATATGTGCACACAGTATGTATGTACATACATATATTCAAGTAATAAATACTTATGAACATATGCATACACGTACATATGTTTGCTGTTACAATGTATACAATTCTATTGTAAATTCATACATATTTGTTATTTCTGCAGGAGACTCAGGATATCCGTTGGAACCTTGGCTTTTAACCCCATATAGAAGTGCTACGGAAAATTCAAATGAACACTTCTTCAATCATAAATTGTCGAAAGGAAGGTCGATAATTGAACGAGTTTTTGGTGTGATGAAAGGACGATTTCGATGTCTTCTAGCCGCCAGAGAGCTGCATTACTCTCCACAAAAAGTTGTTCAAATACTTAATGTATGTTGTGCTCTTCACAACATTTGTATTTTGTTTAAGTTGGAAAACCCTACAAATATTGTAATTTAGCCAGAAGATGTATCCGATGTTATTGTAGACAATTTAGAAAATGTTAGAATTGAAAATATTGCTAAAAATATAAGAGATCAAATAAAACGTAATATGATTGCCAATACCAATTCCATATAAAACAAAATTTAAAACCTGTGTTTATTAAATAAATATCAATTCAGTCTTTTATTCATATGATTTCAATATAAAAAACATATATATTATATATATATATATATATATATACACGAACAGGTACACGTACATGTAGGCATAAAAAATAAAAAAATTTTTCCAAAATAAAATTTTAAACTGAAAAAACACTTCAAAGATCAAGTGATTTTGAAAAATAAAATCTTATTTTAGAAAGGTCTATTTAATATATATAACATATCTGAAAACTAAAATGGGGTGTTTTTTCTTTTTTTTTTAAATTTATTTAAGTAAATGCATCTCTTGTTAACTTTTTTTATTTTGATATTATTGTGTGACAAAAAAAAGGTACCTAGCTATACTTTGGAAGTTATACAGATTTTTTTTTATTCTAATAGAGTAAATGTAAATGACTTCTTGAATCGAATTTTTTTCGTAATATTCCAACATCATCGTTCTAAGGTTCGTTAAATTATCGTAGCACCGACTACACATTGATACGCAACACTCGCTGTTTTCTATATTACCATTACAGACAACGAATTTAATAACATCTTTATAGTTTCTGAAATTATGTTGACCTTCCATCGATTTCAAACCCGATTTTTCGAACATCAGTTTTACATTCTGATGCAATGTGCACACACAAACATTTTGCTGGTTTCCAACCCCAAGTTTGATACAATTCTCTGGTCGCAACATGGTAAATTTTGTAAATCCTAATTGAAGTGAAGGATTTTTTTTCTAAATTCATAGTAAGTTTCACGAAGCGATGACAGCATTATTCTTTTTTGAAGTTTCCGGCGTATGTTTCCTTGTCTTACTACAATTGAGTCCTGTGACCCAGGCATGATTCGGCTGATTTCATCATCTTCATAAAACAATTTTACTGTGTTTAAAGTTTGTTCAGGTAAACTACGTCTGTCTATGCTAAAGCGTTTGACGTCCGAAAACTTTGTTTTATTTTTTTTGTATATCTTTGCTAATTTTTATCAATTTGTAAGATAAATCATGCCCAAAAATGTCTTTAATTTCCTTAGATGTCATGGTGTTTGGTAATAGAGATAATATTTTTTGCTTATCCAAATTATTTGAGCAGTTTTCGATTTGATATTTCATGTTCTCCAAAATTTGTTCGTAGTAAGCTTTGATCTTCTTTTGGTCTTCTGATAAAGTTGACAGTGAACCACCTCCAAGTGAATCCGAAATACCTTGCGCAAATTGCTGTGTTTTTTTTGCAGTATGAATCCCTTTCTAAATATTTTCGCTGCATTGGCGATGGATGGCTTGCAAGATGAGGAATAACATGCTTATTTATATTGTCAACGAGTTCGTTGCGTTCGAGTGATTTAGTATAGCTGCTGCATGTTGGAACTTCCTTATATTCTTGATACAATTCACCGCTAGCCAAGTCATGTAAATCCTCAATTTCCGTTTCAGTAGAACGCTGATTATCAGCAATCTTGATAGCATCCTTCAGTTTAAAGCGACAATTTTCGCAAATACGGCAACAATGAGTGTTGGAGACTGCTGGAAAATGCTCAGATATCACCGCTGCTTCGTTTAAGCTAATTTTTCGAAGTTTAGAGGAACATTTTGTTGATAGCTGCAAACATGTGTATTTATTAGTTGATTCCATATCTATTTGTAATTTAAGGAGAAACTAAGCACGAAGTATAACAGCCGTTTAAACACAACTAAAATTTTTACTAGACGAAATTAACGTACGTTCGCTTTGAATTTGCAATGGCAACTGAAACGAATTCACAGAATATCGCTATGAAGCTAACAATCAGGTAGAAATAGTATAAACTTAGTCATTAAAAGTTTATTGTACTATCTAACCGAAGGGTGTATGTTTATGTTGTCCAATAGATCCTAGGTACGTTTCGGCACTACTATGACATTAATGTCAAAGAAAGTGAGACCAAAACAAACAAAATAATTACAATTTCAACAAATAATAAATTTTTAAAATGGACTCTGTTGTGTTATGGGACGAACAAAATGATGAAAGGATTGAGAGGAGAAGTATTAGAGACCATTCTAATGTTATGAACCTTAGCGATAAAAGGTGAGTTAAAATGTTGGGTTTAAAATTTCTTAAAACTATTTTTTCTTCTGTGTATTTAGTTTTGTGCAGAACTTTCGATTGAGTAAGGAAGCATTTTTATATGTGTTTGATAATATAAAAGGAGAGCTAAAAACTACGCAAATATCCACCGCAATCCCCAAAATCATCAAACTTTCCACGGTAAGGTTCGTTGCTCAGGGTGGCTACCAACACTTGATTGGTGCGGATCGTCATGCAGGACTGGCACAGCAAACAGTTTCCAGCTGCATTTGGGATGTTGGCAATGCGATTGAAAAGGTGCTGTGTCCAAAGCACATAGTATTTTCAATGACATGAGGAGAAATTTGATGCCAGCAGAAGTTTTTACTCAACATGCGGAATTCCGGGAGTAGTAGGAGCGGTAGATGGAACGCACATCCAAATGATAAGGCCATCAAAAGATGAGCATTTATTTAACAATAGAAAGTTAAAACACAGCATAAATGCAATGGTGGTGAGATTGTTTTTTATTGAAATAAGTTAACTTTTACTTAACTAGCAAATTTTGTTCTACTTTAGATATGTGATCACAAAATGCGGGTTAGGGCCGTTAATGGTACATTTGGAGGTGCGTCGCATGATTCCCACATATGGAATTTAACGCGTGAACGAAGCCATTTAAAAGCCAACTACGAAAATGGGGAAACCGGTATACGAATCCTCGGTGAGTTTTTTAATATTGTAAATTATAACACATTTCTATTGTACAACTTTTTTTTTCATGTATGTGCATATGTGCACACAGTATGTATGTACATACATACATATATTCAAGTAATAAATACTTATGAACATATGCGTACACGTAGATATGTTTGCTGTTACAATGTATACAATTCTATTGTAAATTCATACATATTTGTTATTTCTGCAGGAGACTCAGGATATCCGTTGGAACCTTGGCTTTTAACCCCATATAGAAGTGCTACGGAAAATTCAAATGAACACTTCTTCAATCATAAATTGTCGAAAGGAAGGTCGATAATTGAACGAGTTTTTGGTGTGATGAAAGGACGATTTCGATGTCTTCTAGCCGCCAGAGAGCTGCATTACTCTCCACAAAAAGTTGTTCAAATACTTAATGTATGTTGTGCTCTTCACAACATTTGTATTTTGTTTAAGTTGGAAAACCCTACAAATATTGTAATTTAGCCAGAAGATGTATCCGATGTTATTGTAGACAATTTAGAAAATGTTAGAATTGAAAATATTGCTAAAAATATAAGAGATCAAATAAAACGTAATATGATTGCCAATACCAATTCCATATAAAACAAAATTTAAAACCTGTGTTTATTAAATAAATATCAATTCAGTCTTTTATTCATATGATTTCAATATAAAAAACATATATATATATATATATATGTATATATATATACACGAACAGGTACACGTACATGTAGGCATAAAAAATTAAAAAATTTTTCCAAAATAAAATTTTAAACTGAAAAAACACTTCAAAGATCAAGCGATTTTGAAAAATAAAATTTTATTTTAGAAAGGTCTATTTAATATATATAACATATCTGAAAACTAAAATGGGGTGTTTTTTCTTTTTTTTTTAAATTTATTTAAGTAAATGCATCTCTTGTTAACTTTTTTTATTTTGATATTATTGTGTGACAAAAAAAAGGTACCTAGCTATACTTTGGAAGTTATACAAATTTTTTTTTATTCTAATAGAGTAAATGTAAATGACTTCTTGAATCGAATTTTTTTCGTAATATTCCAACATCATCGTTCTAAGGTTCGTTAAATTATCGTAGCACCGACCACACATTGATACGCAACACTCGCTGTTTTCTATATTACCATTACAGACAACGAATTTAATAACATCTTTATAGTTTCTGAAATTATGTTGACCTTCCATCGATTTCAAACCCGATTTTTCGAACATCAGTTTTACATTCTGATGCAATGTGCACACACAAACATTTTGCTGGTTTCCAACCCCAAGTTTGATACAATTCTCTGGTCGCAACATGGTAAATTTTGTAAATCCTAATTGAAGTGAAGGATTTTTTTTCTAAATTCATAGTAAGTTTCACGAAGCGATGACAGCATTATTCTTTTTTGAAGTTTCCGGCGTATGTTTCCTTGTCTTACTACAATTGAGTCCTGTGACCCAGGCATGATTCGGCTGATTTCATCATCTTCATAAAACAATTTTACTGTGTTTAAAGTTTGTTCAGGTAAACTACGTCTGTCCATGCTAAAGCGTTTGACGTCCGAAAACTTTGTTTTATTTTTTTTGTATATCTTTGCTAATTTTTATCAATTTGTAAGATAAATCATGCCCAAAAATGTCTTTAATTTCCTTAGATGTCATGGTGTTTGGTAATAGAGATAATATTTTTTGCTTATCCAAATTATTTGAGCAGTTTTCGATTTGATATTTCATGTTCTCCAAAATTTGTTCGTAGTAAGCTTTGATCTTCTTTTGGTCTTCTGATAAAGTTGACAGTGAACCACCTCCAAGTGAATCCGAAATACCTTGCGCAAATTGCTGTGTTTTTTTTTGCAGTATGAATCCCTTTCTAAATATTTTCGCTGCATTGGCGATGGATGGCTTGCAAGATGAGGAATAACATGCTTATTTATATTGTCGACGAGTTCGTTGCGTTCGAGTGATTTAGTATAGCTGCTGCATGTTGGAACTTCCTTATATTCTTGATACAATTCACCGCTAGCCAAGTCATGTAAATCCTCAATTTCCGTTTCAGTAGAACGCTGATTATCAGCAATCTTGATAGCATCCTTCAGTTTAAAGCGACAATTTTCGCAAATACGGCAACAATGAGTGTTGGAGACTGCTGGAAAATGCTCAGATATCACCGCTGCTTCGTTTAAGCTAATTTTTCGAAGTTTAGAGGAACATTTTGTTGATAGCTGCAAACATGTGTATTTATTAGTTGATTCCATATCTATTTGTAATTTAAGGAGAAACTAAGCACGAAGTATAACAGCCGTTTAAACACAACTAAAATTTTTACTAGACGAAATTAACGTACGTTCGCTTTGAATTTGCAATGGCAACTGAAACGAATTCACAGAATATCGCTATGAAGCTAACAATCAGGTAGAAATAGTATAAACTTAGTCATTAAAAGTTTATTGTACTATCTAACCGAAGGGTGTATGTTTATGTTGTCCAATAGATCCTAGGTACGTTTCGGCACTACTATGACATTAATGTCAAAGAAAGTGAGACCAAAACAAACAAAATAATTACAATTTCAACAAATAATAAATTTTTAAAATGGACTCTGTTGTGTTATGGGACGAACAAAATGATGAAAGGATTGAGAGGAGAAGTATTAGAGACCATTCTAATGTTATGAACCTTAGCGATAAAAGGTGAGTTAAAATGTTGGGTTTAAAATTTCTTAAAACTATTTTTTCTTCTGTGTATTTAGTTTTGTGCAGAACTTTCGATTGAGTAAGGAAGCATTTTTATATGTGTTTGATAATATAAAAGGAGAGCTAAAAACTACGCAAATATCCACCGCAATCCCCAAAATCATCAAACTTTCCACGGTAAGGTTCGTTGCTCAGGGTGGCTACCAACACTTGATTGGTGCGGATCGTCATGCAGGACTGGCACAGCAAACAGTTTCCAGCTGCATTTGGGATGTTGGCAATGCGATTGAAAAGGTGCTGTGTCCAAAGCACATAGTATTTTCAATGACATGAGGAGAAATTTGATGCCAGCAGAAGTTTTTACTCAACATGCGGAATTCCGGGAGTAGTAGGAGCGGTAGATGGAACGCACATCCAAATGATAAGGCCATCAAAAGATGAGCATTTATTTAACAATAGAAAGTTAAAACACAGCATAAATGCAATGGTGGTGAGATTGTTTTTTATTGAAATAAGTTAACTTTTACTTAACTAGCAAATTTTGTTCTACTTTAGATATGTGATCACAAAATGCGGGTTAGGGCCGTTAATGGTACATTTGGAGGTGCGTCGCATGATTCCCACATATGGAATTTAACGCGTGAACGAAGCCATTTAAAAGCCAACTACGAAAATGGGGAAACCGGTATACGAATCCTCGGTGAGTTTTTTAATATTGTAAATTATAACACATTTCTATTGTACAACTTTTTTTTTCATGTATGTGCATATGTGCACACAGTATGTATGTACATACATACATATATTCAAGTAATAAATACTTATGAACATATGCGTACACGTAGATATGTTTGCTGTTACAATGTATACAATTCTATTGTAAATTCATACATATTTGTTATTTCTGCAGGAGACTCAGGATATCCGTTGGAACCTTGGCTTTTAACCCCATATAGAAGTGCTACGGAAAATTCAAATGAACACTTCTTCAATCATAAATTGTCGAAAGGAAGGTCGATAATTGAACGAGTTTTTGGTGTGATGAAAGGACGATTTCGATGTCTTCTAGCCGCCAGAGAGCTGCATTACTCTCCACAAAAAGTTGTTCAAATACTTAATGTATGTTGTGCTCTTCACAACATTTGTATTTTGTTTAAGTTGGAAAACCCTACAAATATTGTAATTTAGCCAGAAGATGTATCCGATGTTATTGTAGACAATTTAGAAAATGTTAGAATTGAAAATATTGCTAAAAATATAAGAGATCAAATAAAACGTAATATGATTGCCAATACCAATTCCATATAAAACAAAATTTAAAACCTGTGTTTATTAAATAAATATCAATTCAGTCTTTTATTCATATGATTTCAATATAAAAAACATATATATATATATATATATGTATATATATATACACGAACAGGTACACGTACATGTAGGCATAAAAAATTAAAAAATTTTTCCAAAATAAAATTTTAAACTGAAAAAACACTTCAAAGATCAAGCGATTTTGAAAAATAAAATTTTATTTTAGAAAGGTCTATTTAATATATATAACATATCTGAAAACTAAAATGGGGTGTTTTTTCTTTTTTTTTTAAATTTATTTAAGTAAATGCATCTCTTGTTAACTTTTTTTATTTTGATATTATTGTGTGACAAAAAAAAGGTACCTAGCTATACTTTGGAAGTTATACAAATTTTTTTTTATTCTAATAGAGTAAATGTAAATGACTTCTTGAATCGAATTTTTTTCGTAATATTCCAACATCATCGTTCTAAGGTTCGTTAAATTATCGTAGCACCGACCACACATTGATACGCAACACTCGCTGTTTTCTATATTACCATTACAGACAACGAATTTAATAACATCTTTATAGTTTCTGAAATTATGTTGACCTTCCATCGATTTCAAACCCGATTTTTCGAACATCAGTTTTACATTCTGATGCAATGTGCACACACAAACATTTTGCTGGTTTCCAACCCCAAGTTTGATACAATTCTCTGGTCGCAACATGGTAAATTTTGTAAATCCTAATTGAAGTGAAGGATTTTTTTTCTAAATTCATAGTAAGTTTCACGAAGCGATGACAGCATTATTCTTTTTTGAAGTTTCCGGCGTATGTTTCCTTGTCTTACTACAATTGAGTCCTGTGACCCAGGCATGATTCGGCTGATTTCATCATCTTCATAAAACAATTTTACTGTGTTTAAAGTTTGTTCAGGTAAACTACGTCTGTCCATGCTAAAGCGTTTGACGTCCGAAAACTTTGTTTTATTTTTTTTGTATATCTTTGCTAATTTTTATCAATTTGTAAGATAAATCATGCCCAAAAATGTCTTTAATTTCCTTAGATGTCATGGTGTTTGGTAATAGAGATAATATTTTTTGCTTATCCAAATTATTTGAGCAGTTTTCGATTTGATATTTCATGTTCTCCAAAATTTGTTCGTAGTAAGCTTTGATCTTCTTTTGGTCTTCTGATAAAGTTGACAGTGAACCACCTCCAAGTGAATCCGAAATACCTTGCGCAAATTGCTGTGTTTTTTTTTGCAGTATGAATCCCTTTCTAAATATTTTCGCTGCATTGGCGATGGATGGCTTGCAAGATGAGGAATAACATGCTTATTTATATTGTCGACGAGTTCGTTGCGTTCGAGTGATTTAGTATAGCTGCTGCATGTTGGAACTTCCTTATATTCTTGATACAATTCACCGCTAGCCAAGTCATGTAAATCCTCAATTTCCGTTTCAGTAGAACGCTGATTATCAGCAATCTTGATAGCATCCTTCAGTTTAAAGCGACAATTTTCGCAAATACGGCAACAATGAGTGTTGGAGACTGCTGGAAAATGCTCAGATATCACCGCTGCTTCGTTTAAGCTAATTTTTCGAAGTTTAGAGGAACATTTTGTTGATAGCTGCAAACATGTGTATTTATTAGTTGATTCCATATCTATTTGTAATTTAAGGAGAAACTAAGCACGAAGTATAACAGCCGTTTAAACACAACTAAAATTTTTACTAGACGAAATTAACGTACGTTCGCTTTGAATTTGCAATGGCAACTGAAACGAATTCACAGAATATCGCTATGAAGCTAACAATCAGGTAGAAATAGTATAAACTTAGTCATTAAAAGTTTATTGTACTATCTAACCGAAGGGTGTATGTTTATGTTGTCCAATAGATCCTAGGTACGTTTCGGCACTACTATGACATTAATGTCAAAGAAAGTGAGACCAAAACAAAAAAAATAATTACAATTTCAACAAATAATAAATTTTTAAAATGGACTCTGTTGTGTTATGGGACGAACAAAATGATGAAAGGATTGAGAGGAGAAGTATTAGAGACCATTCTAATGTTATGAACCTTAGCGATAAAAGGTGAGTTAAAATGTTGGGTTTAAAATTTCTTAAAACTATTTTTTCTTCTGTGTATTTAGTTTTGTGCAGAACTTTCGATTGAGTAAGGAAGCATTTTTATATGTGTTTGATAATATAAAAGGAGAGCTAAAAACTACGCAAATATCCACCGCAATCCCCAAAATCATCAAACTTTCCACGCTAAGGTTCGTTGCTCAGGGTGGCTACCAACACTTGATTGGTGCGGATCGTCATGCAGGACTGGCACAGCAAACAGTTTCCAGCTGCATTTGGGATGTTTGCAATGCGATTGAAAAGGTGCTGTGTCCAAAGCACATAGTATTTTCAATGACATGAGGAGAAATTTGATGCCAGCAGAAGTTTTTACTCAACATGCGGAATTCCGGGAGTAGTAGGAGCGGTAGATGGAACGCACATCCAAATGATAAGGCCATCAAAAGATGAGCATTTATTTAACAATAGAAAGTTAAAACACAGCATAAATGCAATGGTGGTGAAATTGTTTTTTATTGAAATAAGTTAACTTTTACTTAACTAGCAAATATTGTTCTACTTTAGATATGTGATCACAAAATGCGGGTTAGGGCCGTTAATGGTACATTTGGAGGTGCGTCGCATGATTCCCACATATGGAATTTAACGCGTGAACGAAGCCATTTAAAAGCCAACTACGAAAATGGGGAAACCGGTATACGAATCCTCGGTGAGTTTTTTAATATTGTAAATTATAACACATTTGTATTGTACAACTTTTTTTTCATGTATGTGCATATGTGCACACAGTATGTATGTACATACATATATTCAGTAATAAATACTTATGAACATATGCATACACGTACATATGTTTGCTCTTACAATGTATACAATTCTATTGTAAATTCATACATATTTGTTATTTCTGCAGGAGACTCAGGATATCCGTTGGAACCTTGGCTTTTAACCCCATATAGAAGTGCTACGGAAAATTCAGATGAACACTTCTTCAATCATAAATTGTCGAAAGGAAGGTCGATAATTGAACGAGTTTTTGGTGTGATGAAAGGACGATTTCGATGTCTTCTAGCCGCCAGAGAGCTGCATTACTCTCCACAAAAAGTTGTTCAAATACTTAATGTATGTTGTGCTCTTTACAACATTTGTATTTGGTTTAAGTTGGAAAACCCTACAAATATTGTAATTTAGCCAGAAGATGTATCCGACGTTAATGTAGACAATTTAGAAAATGTTAGAATTGAAAATATTGCTAAAAATATAAGAGATCAAATAAAACGTAATATGATTGCCAATACCAATTCCATATAAAACAAAATTTAAAAACTGTGTTTATTAAATAAATATCAATTCAGTCTTTTATTCATATGATTTCAATATAAAAAACATATATATATATATATATATACACGAACAGGTACACGTACATGTAGGCATAAAAAATTAAAAAATATTCCAAAATAAAATTTTAAACTGAAAAAACACTTCAAAGATCAAGCGATTTTGAAAAATAAAATTTTATTTTAGAAAGGTCTATTTAATATATATAACATATCTGAAAACTAAAATGGGGTGTTTTTTCTTTTTTTTTTAAATTTATTTAAGTAAATGCATCTCTTGTTAACTTTTTTTATTTTGATATTATTGTGTGACAAAAAAAAGGTACCTAGCTATACTTTGGAAGTTATACAAATTTTTTTTTATTCTAATAGAGTAAATGTAAATGACTTCTTGAATCGAATTTTTTTCGTAATATTCCAACATCATCGTTCTAAGGTTCGTTAAATTATCGTAGCACCGACCACACATTGATACGCAACACTCGCTGTTTTCTATATTACCATTACAGACAACGAATTTAATAACATCTTTATAGTTTCTGAAATTATGTTGACCTTCCATCGATTTCAAACCCGATTTTTCGAACATCAGTTTTACATTCTGATGCAATGTGCACACACAAACATTTTGCTGGTTTCCAACCCCAAGTTTGATACAATTCTCTGGTCGCAACATGGTAAATTTTGTAAATCCTAATTGAAGTGAAGGATTTTTTTTCTAAATTCATAGTAAGTTTCACGAAGCGATGACAGCATTATTCTTTTTTGAAGTTTCCGGCGTATGTTTCCTTGTCTTACTACAATTGAGTCCTGTGACCCAGGCATGATTCGGCTGATTTCATCATCTTCATAAAACAATTTTACTGTGTTTAAAGTTTGTTCAGGTAAACTACGTCTGTCCATGCTAAAGCGTTTGACGTCCGAAAACTTTGTTTTATTTTTTTGTATATCTTTGCTAATTTTTATAAATTTGTAAGATAAATCATGCCCAAAAATGTCTTTAATTTCCTTAGATGTCATGGTGTTTGGTAATAGAGATAATATTTTTTGCTTATCCAAATTATTTGAGCAGTTTTCGATTTGATATTTCATGTTCTCCAAAATTTGTTCGTAGTAAGCTTTGATCTTCTTTTGGTCTTCTGATAAAGTTGACAGTGAACCACCTCCAAGTGAATCCGAAATACCTTGCGCAAATTGCTGTGTTTTTTTTGCAGTATGAATCCCTTTCTAAATATTTTCGCTGCATTGGCGATGGATGGCTTGCAAGATGAGGAATAACATGCTTATTTATATTGTCGACGAGTTCGTTGCGTTCGAGTGATTTAGTATAGCTGCTGCATGTTGGAACTTCCTTATATTCTTGATACAATTCACCGCTAGCCAAGTCATGTAAATCCTCAATTTCCGTTTCAGTAGAACGCTGATTATCAGCAATCTTGATAGCATCCTTCAGTTTAAAGCGACAATTTTCGCAAATACGGCAACAATGAGTGTTGGAGACTGCTGGAAAATGCTCAGATATCACCGCTGCTTCGTTTAAGCTAATTTTTCGAAGTTTAGAGGAACATTTTGTTGATAGCTGCAAACATGTGTATTTATTAGTTGATTCCATATCTATTTGTAATTTAAGGAGAAACTAAGCACGAAGTATAACAGCCGTTTAAACACAACTAAAATTTTTACTAGACGAAATTAACGTACGTTCGCTTTGAATTTGCAATGGCAACTGAAACGAATTCACAGAATATCGCTATGAAGCTAACAATCAGGTAGAAATAGTATAAACTTAGTCATTAAAAGTTTATTGTACTATCTAACCGAATGGTGTATGTTTATGTTGTCCAATAGATCCTAGGTACGTTTCGGCACTACTATGACATTAATGTCAAAGAAAGTGAGACCAAAACAAACAAAATAATTACAATTTCAACAAATAATAAATTTTTAAAATGGACTCTGTTGTGTTATGGGACGAACAAAATGATGAAAGGATTGAGAGGAGAAGTATTAGAGACCATTCTAATGTTATGAACCTTAGCGATAAAAGGTGAGTTAAAATGTTGGGTTTAAAATTTCTTAAAACTATTTTTTCTTCTGTGTATTTAGTTTTGTGCAGAACTTTCGATTGAGTAAGGAAGCATTTTTATATGTGTTTGATAATATAAAAGGAGAGCTAAAAACTACGCAAAGATCCACCGCAATCCCCAAAATCATCAAACTTTCCACGCTAAGGTTCGTTGCTCAGGGTGGCTACCAACACTTGATTGGTGCGGATCGTCATGCAGGACTGGCACAGCAAACAGTTTCCAGCTGCATTTGGGATGTTTGCAATGCGATTGAAAAGGTGCTGTGTCCAAAGCACATAGTATTTTCAATGACATGAGGAGAAATTTGATGCCAGCAGAAGTTTTTACTCAACATGCGGAATTCCGGGAGTAGTAGGAGCGGTAGATGGAACGCACATCCAAATGATAAGGCCATCAAAAGATGAGCATTTATTTAACAATAGAAAGTTAAAACACAGCATAAATGCAATGGTGGTGTGATTGTTTTTTATTGAAATAAGTTAACTTTTACTTAACTAGCAAATTTTGTTCTACTTTAGATATGTGATCACAAAATACGCGTGAACGAAGCCATTTAAAAGCCAACTACGAAAATGGGGAAACCGGTATACGAATCCTCGGTGAGTTTTTTAATATTGTAAATTATAACACACACATTTGTATTGTACAACTCTTTTTTTCATGTATGTGCATATGTGCACACAGTATGTATGTACATACATATATTCAAGTAATAAATACTTATGAACATATGCATACACGTACATATGTATGTTTGCTGTTACAATGTATACAATTCTATTGTAAATTCATACATATTTGTTATTTCTGCAGGAGACTCAGGATATCCGTTGGAACCTTGGCTTTTAACCCCATATAGAAGTGCTACGGAAAATTCAGATGAACACTTCTTCAATCATAAATTGTCGAAAGGAAGGTCGATAATTGAACGAGTTTTTGGTGTGATGAAAGGACGATTTCGATGTCTTCTAGCCGCCAGAGAGCTGCATTACTCTCCACAAAAAGTTGTTCAAATACTTAATGTATGTTGTGCTCTTCACAACATTTGTACAGGTACACGTACATGTAGGCATAAAAAATTAAAAAAATTTTCCAAAATAAAATTTTAAACTGAAAAAACACTTCAAAGATCAAGCGATTTTGAAAAATAAAATTTTATTTTAGAAAGGTCTATTTAATATATACATATAACATATCTGAAAACTAAAATGGGGTGTTTTTTCTTTTTTTTTTAAATTTATTTAAGTAAATGCATCTCTTGTTAACTTTTTTTATTTTGATATTATTGTGTGACAAAAAAAAGGTACCTAGCTATACTTTGGAAGTTATACAGATTTTTTTTTATTCTAATAGAGTAAATGTAAATGACTTCTTGAATCGAATTTTTTTCCTAATATTCCAACATCATCGTTCTAAGGTTCGTTAAATTATCGAAGCACCGACCACACATTGATACGCAACACTCGCTGTTTTCTATATTACCATTACAGACAACGAATTTAATAACATCTTTATAGTTTCTGAAATTATGTTGACCTTCCATCGATTTCAAACCCGATTTTTCGAACATCAGTTTTACATTCTGATGCAATGTGCACACACAAACATTTTGCTGGTTTCCAACCCCAAGTTTGATACAATTCTCTGGTCGCAACATGGTAAATTTTGTAAATCCTAATTGAAGTGAAGGATTTTTTTTCTAAATTCATAGTAAGTTTCACGAAGCGATGACAGCATTATTCTTTTTTGAAGTTTCCGGCGTATGTTTCCTTGTCTTACTACAATTGAGTCCTGTGTTTAAAGTTTAAAGTTTGTTCAGGTAAACTACGTCTGTCCATGCTAAAGCGTTTGACGTCCGAAAACTTTGTTTTATTTTTTTGTATATCTTTGCTAATTTTTATCAATTTGTAAGATAAATCATGCCCAAAAATGTCTATAATTTCCTTAGATGTCATGATGTTTGGTAATAGAGATAATATTTTTTGCTTATCCAAATTATTTGAGCAGTTTTCGATTTGATATTTCATGTTCTCCAAAAATTGTTCGTAGTAAGCTTTGATCTTCTTTTGGTCTTCTGATAAAGTTGACAGTGAACCACCTCCAAGTGAATCCGAAATACCTTGCGCAAATTGCTGTGTTTTTTTGCAGTATGAATCCCTTTCTAAATATTTTCGCTGCATTGGCGATGGATGGCTTGCAAGATGAGGAATAACATGCTTATTTATATTGTCGACGAGTTCGTTGCGTTCGAGTGATTTAGTATAGCTGCTGCATGTTGGAACTTCCTTATATTCTTGATACAATTCACCGCTAGCCAAGTCATGTAAATCCTCAATTTCCGTTTCAGTAGAACGCTGATTATCAGCAATCTTGATAGCATCCTTCAGTTTAAAGCGACAATTTTCGCAAATACGGCAACAATGAGTGTTGGAGACTGCTGGAAAATGCTCAGATATCACCGCTGCTTCGTTTAAGCTAATTTTTCGAAGTTTAGAGGAACATTTTGTTGATAGCTGCAAACATCTGTATTTATTAGTTGATTCCATATCTATTTGTAATTTAAGGAGAAACTAAGCACGAAGTATAACTGCCGTTTAAACACAACTAAAATTTTTACTAGACGAAATTAACGTACGTTCGCTTTGAATTTGCAATGGCAACTGAAACGAATTCACAGAATATCGCTATGAAGCTAACAATCAGGTAGAAATAGTATAAACTTAGTCCTTAAAAGTTTATTGTACTATCTAACCGAAGGGTGTATGTTTATGTTGTCCAATAGGTCCTAGGTACGTTTCGGCACTACTATGACATTAATGTCAAAGAAAGTGAGACCAAAACAAACAAAATAATTACAATTTCAACAAATAATAAATTTTTAAAATGGACTCTGTTGTGTTATGGGACGAACAAAATGATGAAAGGATTGAGAGGAGAAGTATTAGAGACCATTCTAATGTTATGAACCTTAGCGATAAAAGGTGAGTTAAAATGTTGGGTTTAAAATTTCTTAAAACTATTTTTTCTTCTGTGTATTTAGTTTTGTGCAGAACTTTCGATTGAGTAAGGAAGCATTTTTATATGTGTTTGATAATATAAAAGGAGAGCTAAAAACTACGCAAATATCCACCGCAATCCCCAAAATCATCAAACTTTCCACGCTAAGGTTCGTTGCTCAGGGTGGCTACCAACACTTGATTGGTGCGGATCGTCATGCAGGACTGGTACAGCAAACAGTTTCCAGCTGCATTTGGGATGTTTGCAATGCGATTGAAAAGGTGCTGTGTCCAAAGCACATAGTATTTTCAATGACATGAGGAGAAATTTGATGCCAGCAGAAGTTTTTACTCAACATGCGGAATTCCGGGAGTAGTAGGAGCGGTAGATGGAACGCACATCCAAATGATAAGGCCATCAAAAGATGAGCATTTATTTAACAATAGAAAGTTAAAACACAGCATAAATGCAATGGTGGTGAGATTGTTTTTTATTGAAATAAGTTAACTTTTACTTAACTAGCAAATTTTGTTCTACTTTAGATATGTGATCACAAAATGCGGGTTAGGGCCGTTAATGGTACATTTGGAGGTGCGTCGCATGATTCCCACATATGGAATTTAACGCGTGAACGAAGCCATTTAAAAGCCAACTACGAAAATGGGGAAACCGGTATACGAATCCTCGGTGAGTTTTTTAATATTGTAAATTATAACACATTTGTATTGTACAACTTTTTTTTCATGTATGTGCATATGTGCACACAGTATGTATGTACATACATATATTCAAGTAATAAATACTTATGAACATATGCATACACGTACATATGTTTGCTGTTACAATGTATACAATTCTATTGTAAATTCATACATATTTCTTATTTCTGCAGGAGACTCAGGATATCCGTTGGAACCTTGGCTTTTAACCCCATATAGAAGTGCTACGAAAAATTCAGATGAACACTTCTTCAATCATAAATTGTCGAAAGGAAGGTCGATAATTGAACGAGTTTTTGGTGTGATGAAAGGACGATTTCGATGTCTTCTAGCCGCCAGAGAGCTGCATTACTCTCCACAAAAAGTTGTTCAAATACTTAATGTATGTTGTGCTCTTCACAACATTTGTATTTTGTTTAAGTTGGAAAACCCTACAAATATTGTAATTTAGCCAGAAGATGTATCCGATGTTAATGTAGACAATTTAGAAAATGTTAGAATTGAAAATATTGCTAAAAATATAAGAGATCAAATAAAACGTAATATGATTGCCAATACCAATTCCATATAAAACAAAATTTAAAACCTGTGTTTATTAAATAAATATCAATTCAGTCTTTTATTCATATGATTTCAATATAAAACACACACATATATATATATATATATATATATATATATATATATATGTATATATACACGAACAGGTACACGTACATGTATGCATACAAAATTAAAAAATTTTTCCAAAATAAAATTTTAAACTGAAAAAACACTTCAAAGATCAAGCGATTTTGAAAAATAAAATTTTATTTTAGAAAGGTCTATTTAATATATATAACATATCTGAAAACTAAAATGGGGTGTTTTTTCTTTTTTTTTTAAATTTATTTAAGTAAATGCATCTCTTGTTAACTTTTTTTATTTTGATATTATTGTGTGACAAAAAAAAGGTACCTAGCTATACTTTGGAAGTTATACAGATTTTTTTTTATTCTAATAGAGTAAATGTAAATGACTTCTTGAATCGAATTTTTTTCCTAATATTCCAACATCATCGTTCTAAGGTTCGTTAAATTATCGAAGCACCGACCACACATTGATACGCAACACTCGCTGTTTTCTATATTACCATTACAGACAACGAATTTAATAACATCTTTATAGTTTCTGAAATTATGTTGACCTTCCATCGATTTCAAACCCGATTTTTCGAACATCAGTTTTACATTCTGATGCAATGTGCACACACAAACATTTTGCTGGTTTCCAACCCCAAGTTTGATACAATTCTCTGGTCGCAACATGGTAAATTTTGTAAATCCTAATTGAAGTGAAGGATTTTTTTTCTAAAATTCATAGTAAGTTTCACGAAGCGATGACAGCATTATTCTTTTTTGAAGTTTCCGGCGTATGTTTCCTTGTCTTACTACAATAGAGTCCTGTGACCCAGGCATGATTCGGCTGATTTCATCATCTTCATAAAACAATTTTACTGTGTTTAAAGTTTGTTCAGGTAAACTACGTCTGTCCATGCTAAAGCGTTTGACGTCCGAAAACTTTGTTTTATTTTTTTTGTATATCTTTGCTAATTTTTATCAATTTGTAAGATAAATCATGCCCAAAAATGTCTTTAATTTCCTTAGATGTCATGGTGTTTGGTGATAGAGATAATATTTTTTGCTTATCCAAATTATTTGAGCAGTTTTCGATTTGATATTTCATGTTCTCCAAAATTTGTTCGTAGTAAGCTTTGATCTTCTTTTGGTCTTCTGATAAAGTTGACAGTGAACCACCTCCAAGTGAATCCGAAATACCTTGCGCAAATTGCTGTGTTTTTTTTGCAGTATGAATCCCTTTCTAAATATTTTCGCTGCATTGGCGATGGATGGCTTGCAAGATGAGGAATAACATGCTTATTTTATTGTCGACGAGTTCGTTGCGTTCGAGTGATTTAGTATAGCTGCTGCATGTTGGAACTTCCTTATATTCTTGATACAATTCCCCGCTAGCCAAGTCATGTAAATCCTCAATTTCCGTTTCAGTAGAACGCTGATTATCAGCAATCTTGATAGCATCCTTCAGTTTAAAGCGACAATTTTCGCAAATACGGCAACAATGAGTGTTGGAGACTGCTGGAAAATGCTCAGATATCACCGCTGCTTCGTTTAAGCTAATTTTTCGAAGTTTAGAGGAACATTTTGTTGATAGCTGCAAACATCTGTATTTATTAGTTGATTCCATATCTATTTGTAATTTAAGGAGAAACTAAGCACGAAGTATAACAGCCGTTTAAACACAACTAAAATTTTTACTAGACGAAATTAACGTTCGTTCGCTTTGAATTTGCAATGGCAACTGAAACGAATTCACAGAATATCGCTATGAAGCTAACAATCAGGTAGAAATAGTATAAACTTAGTCCCTAAAAGTTTATTGTACTATCTAACCGAAGGGTGTATGTTTATGTTGTCCAATAGATCCTAGGTACGTTTCGGCACTACTATGACATTAATGTCAAAGAAAGTGAGACCAAAACAAACAAAATAATTACAATTTCAACAAATAATAAATTTTTAAAATGGACTCTGTTGTGTTATGGGACGAACAAAATGATGAAAGGATTGAGAGGAGAAGTATTAGAGACCATTCTAATGTTATGAACCTTAGCGATAAAAGGTGAGTTAAAATGTTGGGTTTAAAATTTCTTAAAACTATTTTTTCTTCTGTGTATTTAGTTTTGTGCAGAACTTTCGATTGAGTAAGGAAGCATTTTTATATGTGTTTGATAATATAAAAGGAGAGCTAAAAACTACGCAAAGATCCACCGCAATCCCCAAAATCATCAAACTTTCCACGCTAAGGTTCGTTGCTCAGGGTGGCTACCAACACTTGATTGGTGCGGATCGTCATGCAGGACTGGCACAGCAAACAGTTTCCAGCTGCATTTGGGATGTTTGCAATGCGATTGAAAAGGTGCTGTGTCCAAAGCACATAGTATTTTCAATGACATGAGGAGAAATTTGATGCCAGCAGAAGTTTTTACTCAACATGCGGAATTCCGGGAGTAGTAGGAGCGGTAGATGGAACGCACATCCAAATGATAAGGCCATCAAAAGATGAGCATTTATTTAACAATAGAAAGTTAAAACACAGCATAAATGCAATGGTGGTGAGATTGTTTTTTATTGAAATAAGTTAACTTTTACTTAACTAGCAAATTTTGTTCTACTTTAGATATGTGATCACAAAATGCGGGTTAGGGCCGTTAATGGTACATTTGGAGGTGCGTCGCATGATTCCCACATATGGAATTTAACGCGTGAACGAAGCCATTTAAAAGCCAACTACGAAAATGGGGAAACCGGTATACGAATCCTCGGTGAGTTTTTTAATATTGTAAATTATAACACATTTGTATTGTACAACTTTTTTTCATGTATGTGCATATGTGCACACAGTATGTATGTACATACATATATTCAAGTAATAAATACTTATGAACATATGCATACACGTACATATGTTTGCTGTTACAATGTATACAATTCTATTGTAAATTCATACATATTTGTTATTTCTGCAGGAGACTCAGGATATCCGTTGGAACCTTGGCTTTTAACCCCATATAGAAGTGCTACGGAAAATTCAGATGAACACTTCTTCAATCATAAATTGTCGAAAGGAAGGTCGAACACGAACATGTACACGTACATGTAGGCCTTAAAAATTTAAAAAATTTTTCCAAAATAAAATTTTAAACTGAAAAAACACTTCAAAGATCAAGCGATTTTGAAAAATAAAATTTTAGTTTAGAAAGGTCTATTTAATATATATAACATATCTGAAAACTAAAATGGGTTGTTTTTTCTTTTTTTTTTTTAAATTTATTTAAGTAAATGCATCTCTTGTTAACTTTTTTTATTTTGATATTATTGTGTGACAAAAAAAAGGTACCTAGCTATACTTTGGAAGTTATACAGATTTTTTTTTATTCTAATAGAGTAAATGTAAATGACTTCTTGAATCGAATTTTTTTCGTAATATTCCAACATCATCGTTCTAAGGTTCGTTAAATTATCGAAGCACCGGCCACACATTGATACGCAACACTCGCTGTTTTCTATATTACCATTACAGACAACGAATTTAATAACATCTTTATAGTTTCTGAAATTATGTTGACCTTCCATCGATTTCAAACCCGATTTTTCGAACATCAGTTTTACATTCTGATGCAATGTGCACACACAAACATTTTGCTGGTTTCCAACCCCAAGTTTGATACAATTCTCTGGTCGCAACATGGTAAATTTTGTAAATCCTAATTGAAGTGAAGGATTTTTTTTCTAAATTCATAGTAAGTTTCACGAAGCGATGACAGCATTATTCTTTTTTGAAGTTTCCGGCGTATGTTTCCTTGTCTTACTACAATTGAGTCCTGTGACCCAGGCATGATTCGGCTGATTTCATCATCTTCATAAAACAATTTTACTGTGTTTAAAGTTTGTTCAGGTAAACTACGTCTGTCCATGCTAAAGCGTTTGACGTCCGAAAACTTTGTTTTATTTTTTTTGTATATCTTTGCTAATTTTTATCAATTTGTAAGATAAATCATGCCCAAAAATGTCTTTAATTTCCTTAGATGTCATGGTGTTTGGTAATAGAGATAATATTTTTTGCTTATCCAAATTATTTGAGCAGTTTTCGATTTGATATTTCATGTTCTCCAAAATTTGTTCGTAGTAAGCTTTGATCTTCTTTTGGTCTTCTGATAAAGTTGACAGTGAACAACCTTCAAGTGAATCCGAAATACCTTGCGCAAATTGCTGTGTTTTTTTTGCAGTGTGAATCCCTTTCTAAATATTTTCGCTGCATTGGCGATGGATGGCTTGCAAGATGAGGAATAACATGCTTATTTATATTGTCGACGAGTTCGTTGCGTTCGAGTGATTTAGTATAGCTGCTGCATGTTGGAACTTCCTTATATTCTTGATACAATTCACCGCTAGCCAAGTCATGTAAATCCTCAATTTCCGTTTCAGTAGAACGCTGATTATCAGCAATCTTGATAGCATCCTTCAGTTTAAAGCGACAATTTTCGCAAATACGGCAACAATGAGTGTTGGAGACTGCTGGAAAAT
Source organism: Philophylla caesio (assembly GCA_963971545.1). Lineage (NCBI taxonomy): Eukaryota > Metazoa > Arthropoda > Insecta > Diptera > Tephritidae > Philophylla > Philophylla caesio. Next base: position 68,464,017 of record OZ020606.1, read on the forward strand.
GCTCAGATATCACCGCTGCTTCGTTTAAGCCAATTTTTCGAAGTTTAGAGGAACATTTTGTTGATAGCTGCAAACATCTGTATTTATTAGTTGATTCCATATCTATTTGTAATTTAAGGAGAAACTAAGCACGAAGTATAACAGCCGTTTAAACACAACTAAAATTTTTACTAGACGAAATTAACGTACGTTCGCTTTGAATTTGCAATGGCAACTGAAACGAATTCACAGAATATCGCTATGAAGCTAACAATCAGGTAGAAATAGTATAAACTTAGTCCCTAAAAGTTTATTGTACTATCTAACCGAAGGGTGTATGTTTATGTTGTCCAATAGATCCTAGGTACGTTTCGGCACTACTATGACATTAATGTCAAAGAAAGTGAGACCAAAACAAACAAAATAATTACAATTTCAACAAATAATAAATTTTTAAAATGGACTCTGTTGTGTTATGGGACGAACAAAATGATGAAAGGATTGAGAGGAGAAGTATTAGAGACCATTCTAATGTTATGAACCTTAGCGATAAAAGGTGAGTTAAAATGTTGGGTTTAAAATTTTCTAAAACTATTTTTTCTTCTGTGTATTTAGTTTTGTGCAGAACTTTCGATTGAGTAAGGAAGCATTTTTATATGTGTTTGATAATATAAAAGGAGAGCTAAAAACTACGCAAAGATCCACCGCAATCCCCAAAATCATCAAACTTTCCACGCTAAGGTTCGTTGCTCAGGGTGGCTACCAACACTTGATTGGTGCGGATCGTCATGCAGGACTGGCACAGCAAACAGTTTCCAGCTGCATTTGGGATGTTTGCAATGCGATTGAAAAGGTGCTGTGTCCATAGTATTTTCAATGACATGAGGAGAAATTTGATGCCAGCAGAAGTTTTTACTCAACATGCGGAATTCCGGGAGTAGTAGGAGCGGTAGATGGAACGCACATCCAAATGATAAGGCCATCAAAAGATGAGCATTTATTTAACAATAGAAAGTTAAAACACAGCATAAATGCAATGGTGGTGAGATTGTTTTTTATTGAAATAAGTTAACTTTTACTTAACTAGCAAATTTTGTTCTACTTTAGATATGTGATCACTGATCACAAAATGCGGGTTAGGGCCGTTAATGGTACATTTGGAGGTGCGTCGCATGATTCCCACATATGGAATTTAACGCGTGAACGAAGCCATTTAAAAGCCAACTACGAAAATGGGGAAACCGGTATACGAATCCTCGGTGAGTTTTTTAATATTGTAAATTATAACACATTTGTATTGTACAACTTTTTTTCATGTATGTGCATATGTGCACACAGTATGTATGTACATACATATATTCAAGTAATAAATACTTATGAACATATGCATACACGTACATATGTTTGCTGTTACAATGTATACAATTCTATTGTAAATTCATACATATTTGTTATTTCTGCAGGAGACTCAGGATATCCGTTGGAACCTTGGCTTTTAACCCCATATAGAAGTGCTACGGAAAATTCAGATGAACACTTCTTCAATCATAAATTGTCGAAAGGAAGGTCGAACACGAACATGTACACGTACATGTAGGCATAAAAAATTAAAAAATTTTTCCAAAATAAAATTTTAAACTGAAAAAACACTTCAAAGATCAAGCGATTTTGAAAAATAAAATTTTAGTTTAGAAAGGTCTATTTAATATATATAACATATCTGAAAACTAAAATGGGTTGTTTTTTCTTTTTTTTTTTAAATTTATTTAAGTAAATGCATCTCTTGTTAACTTTTTTTATTTTGATATTATTGTGTGACAAAAAAAAGGTACCTAGCTATACTTTGGAAGTTATACAGATTTTTTTTTTATTCTAATAGAGTAAATGTAAATGACTTCTTGAATCGAATTTTTTTCGTAATATTCCAACATCATCGTTCTAAGGTTCGTTAAATTATCGAAGCACCGACCACACATTGATACGCAACACTCGCTGTTTTCTATATTACCATTACAGACAACGAATTTAATAACATCTTTATAGTTTCTGAAATTATGTTGACCCTCCATCGATTTCAAACCCGATTTTTCGAACATCAGTTTTACATTCTGATGCAATGTGCACACACAAACATTTTGCTGGTTTCCAACCCCAAGTTTGATAGAATTCTCTGGTCGCAACATGGTAAATTTTGTAAATCCTAATTGAAGTGAAGGATTTTTTTTCTAAATTCATAGTAAGTTTCACGAAGCGATGACAGCATTATTCTTTTTTGAAGTTTCCGGCGTATGTTTCCTTGTCTTACTACAATTGAGTCCTGTGACCCAGGCATGATTCGGCTGATTTCATCATCTTCATAAAACAATTTTACTGTGTTTAAAGTTTGTTCAGGTAAACTACGTCTGTCCATGCTAAAGCGTTTGACGTCCGAAAACTTTGTTTTATTTTTTTTGTATATCTTTGCTAATTTTTATCAATTTGTAAGATAAATCATGCCCAAAAATGTCTTTAATTTCCTTAGATGTCATGGTGTTTGGTAATAGAGATAATATTTTTTGCTTATCCAAATTATTTGAGCAGTTTTCGATTTGATATTTCATGTTCTCCAAAATTTGTTCGTAGTAAGCTTTGATCTTCTTTTGGTCTTCTGATAAAGTTGACAGTGAACCACCTCCAAGTGAATCCGAAATACCTTGCGCAAATTGCTGTGTTTTTTTTTGCAGTATGAATCCCTTTCTAAATATTTTCGCTGCATTGGCGATGGATGGCTTGCAAGATGAGGAATAACATGCTTATTTATATTGTCGACGAGTTCGTTGCGTTCGAGTGATTTAGTATAGCTGCTGCATGTTGGAACTTCCTTATATTCTTGATACAATTCACCGCTAGCCAAGTCATGTAAATCCTCAATTTCCGTTTCAGTAGAACGCTGATTATCAGCAATCTTGATAGCATCCTTCAGTTTAAAGCGACAATTTTCGCAAATACGGCAACAATGAGTGTTGGAGACTGCTGGAAAATGCTCAGATATCACCGCTGCTTCGTTTAAGCTAATTTTTCGAAGTTTAGAGGAACATTTTGTTGATAGCTGCAAACATCTGTATTTATTAGTTGATTCCATATCTATTTGTAATTTAAGGAGAAACTAAGCACGAAGTATAACAGCCGTTTAAACACAACTAAAATTTTTACTAGACGAAATTAACGTACGTTCGCTTTGAATTTGCAATGGCAACTGAAACGAATTCACAGAATATCGCTATGAAGCTAACAATCAGGTAGAAATAGTATAAACTTAGTCATTAAAAGTTTATTGTACTATCTAACCGAAGGGTGTATGTTTATGTTGTCCAATAGATCCTAGGTACGTTTCGGCACTACTATGCATAGGATCTATTGTACAACATAAACATACACCCTTCGTTTAGATACTATTTCTACCTGACTGTTAGCTTCATAGCGATATTCTAGGAATCTGTTTCAGTTGTTGCGGTAAACAGCACAACAAACAGGTACAAAAAATTATTTTCGCTACTGATTTCATGTGATGGAAGGTTGATCCGCTGTATCCTTTGATGAGCGGTTAAATTTTTGTGTTACCAAGGTCATTAATTTTATATTTGATGAATTTTATATCTGTGCAAGAAAAATTTTCCTAGCTGATCTCCTTCATACTTTGTTTAAAGGTGGCACGCTAACTTCAGCTGAAGTTAGCAGTGAATGCGACAGTTCTTGGAATATGACCGCGGCAAAATTTTTATTTTCACGAATAATTTACGGCAAATTATCCAATAGATAATTTTTCCTTAAGTAAAAGTTGGCTTGCCAAATTCAGAGAGGTAAACTCTTCGCGGTGTTAATTTTATATTTATGTGGTTGAGTTGAAAGTAAATGTATCAGGCGCCCAGATGAAATAGGTTTCGAATACCAGTCAAGTAATAATTCGTCATTTTCTCTATGTATCATAACGTCCCAGAAGGGTATGCATAGGTTTTTCTCTCTTTCTGTTGTAAATTTTAATTTTTCATGATACTGGTTAAGCGTCTGTAAAATTGTGTCAAGTCGTTTCGTCTAATAATAGCAAAGATATCGTCAACATGCTTAACTATAAATTTAATTTCGATGTTATGCAGCTTTTTTAAATCTGATATAGTTTTGTCAAGCAGGTCATCCATGATTATGTCAGCGATAGTTGGAGATAGGGTGTTGCCCATTGGCATTCCAAATGTTTGTGTGTAAACTTAATTGTCATATATGAAGTACATAATTGTTATCTTTTAAGCAGTAGTTCAGTATATTGTGGAAGATATTTCTGGGTATGTTCATTTTTTGTTGTATTTCGTCAAACCTATTCATAATAATTTTTGTTGCTCATCAAACGACACCAACAATTCTTCATCGCTTATGCGTACGTTGGTGAGCCTATTTTTAAGGTTGAATGCGTTTTTTATGTTGTAGTCTTCCGAAGTCAAGCAGTTTAGAAAATTTCCAATGAATTTGGAAAGGCCATAGCAAGGGACGTGGAACGATGATGCTATCGGTCGTAACGGCATGTTTGGCTTGTATATCTTTGGTATGCCGTAGAGTCGGGGAGCGTTGGCTGAACTGCAGTTAATGTTTTGGTCTTCCCTCCAACTTATTGCCTCGCTTTTGTAAAGTTGGTCCACAAAGTTGTTGTTCTTTTTCTGCAAAGCGTTTGTTGGGTAATTTCTCATTGTCCTATAGGTGTTTTTATCTTCAACTAGTTTGTTAATTTTTGCCATGTAATCTGCTTTGTAAACTACGACAGTTTTATTACCCTTATCCGAATCTGTGATAATAATTTCGCCTTTATGTTTATTTAAAATTGTTTTAGTTCTATTGAATGTTGCCAAACTAAATTTTTCCATTGTATTGCTTTTGATATTTATTCTGAGTTGTATTATTCTGTGGCTTAGTTTATTTCTTTCAATTTCTTTGTCTCTTTCGTCGTCTATCTGCTCAATCATTTGCTCCATCTCAGCAATCACCTTGATTGGATCAAGAGTGGTGCTTGTGGTAGGCAGCGCAAACTTTCTTCCAAGGGGGAGAAGCCATTTTACTTCCTCTGGGAAAATAATATTAGCTGTGTAAATAAACCACTCACTGTTGACGCATATTCCTAAATTTTTTTAGCTGCTTAAGCTTTAGTCTTTACAAAATATACATAGGAACAACAAAGCGTTCACTAGGCACAAGATTATATGAGCACGAAGCGGACATACGGAAGAAGAAAAACAACACGGCACTAGCACAACACATACTAACAAGCGGTCACAAAGCTAATCTTAGAGAAGAGATAAAAAATACGATACACCATAGAAAGCCTCCGCATTATGCAAAATAGAGACAGGACAGTTAACAAAACAGAAGACACTCACGACATCGCAGCTAGTTATTTACTTTGTCTACAAAACAAATTTAGTTCGACAAGAGTACCACCTACAGTAGGTACCGATGTTTTGTTATTAAGCATAGTTTTATTTTTATTTAATGTTTACTAATGTTTACTAATGTTTTACAACAGCTGTGATTGTTATTTTATGTCTTGCTCATTGTTGATGTGTGTAAAAATGCTTCTGTTGTTGTTTTAATAAAGGTTGTCGCCCCTGAATAAGCTAAGGAAATAAGCAAACCGTTGGGCAGAAAGTGAAAAGAACAAATTTTTTGTTTCTTTTGCACTCAATAACGTTAGAATTTGTTACTTATTTCAGTTGATGTATTATTAGGACATAATTGTCTTGAACTGTACAACCACAGTTTCCTTAAATAAGTAAAAAAAAAGAGTATCCAAATTTACCACCAGAAAACCAGGCACAGGTGGAGTAATACAGGATCGTACATGATTACTTGGCAGTTTTTCGTGTCTTAAAACAAGAGCTCTTTTAGAAGTGATCAAAGAAAATATATACAAACTCACAGCTGTCTGCACAGGGCACTGGCCTGTAGGAGTACATGCCGAAAGGATAGCCATACTCTTCAATAGGTTCTGCCGCAGCTGTGAACACTCAGGATCAAAGGAGACACTTGAGCACTTCTGTGCGAGTCTCCGGCTCTGGCTAGGATGAGGTTAAAGGCACTTGGCACACCATTCCTGTAGAGTATTTCAGAGTGCAGACGGCTCTCTCTATATGATATACTGAGATTCATAAAAATCGCCAAATGGTTGTAGGTTGCCCGAGATGTGGAATCAAAATGGCTAATTTGCTTATTGCTTGTCACTCTACTCATACTTGTTGAATTATAAAAGAAGGGAAGAACGTTATAAAAGTATGTCTCCTAAGCGAACACACCCGAAAGTCCCGAAATAACTACAACTTAAAATTAATCACTTTTTACGATTTGCGTTAAGAAAGTAGAATTCTTTAAATAATTCATTACTCTCTCAACATTTGCAAGTGTTTTTTTTTTTCATTAATAGCAAAAGGCAAAAAGCAAAATAAAATATGCCACGCTATCTCTTTTGAGAAAAAATGCCACTTCTACAAAATCCATTTCACCTTCTTCGTAATTGACAGCAAAGGGTTCAAATAACAGGATTTTTTTAATTCTTCTAAGTATTATTTTTCTGTTTCCTTAAAAAATTAACATTTCACATAATTTTACCTGCGAATGCGCTTGAACACCACATGGGCTTGCAGAATCAGCTGAAAACGCGTTCGACATTTCCCCACAATTCCTGAAAATAAGCCACGTTACAGTTTTAATATTATGGATAACTTACTTGATTTGCTAATATAGATAATATATTATAATTCTTACTATATCGATAAAAAATTAGTTGTGTTAAATGTACATTTTGGAGTAAAAAATGTTTAATAATAAACTAACTTTTAATACAAATGGCAGAAATTATTCACTATTTCAATAGCCGTGCTTCTTTTTACACGTTTATATTTTATATAGTTACATTATGATCCCTTCTATGCTTACATGTTACATTTAACTGCTATATATGTACATATAACACCCACATTCACTCTGTATAACAGGCCAACCTAATATTCACGGCTTGCGTTTTTGGACGCAAGCCCGCAAGGTTTTTATCTACGTCCACCCGAAATTGATTTGCGTGCGTTTACTTTACAGAGTTGCATGGCTGTCAAATTCGTTTGAGAACAATACAAGGTGGAAGTTTTCAGCGCTGGTTCAATTTATTTATTTAGTTTAAAGATTTGCTTTACCTTATGTTACATATTAATTTTTATTTAAACATTAAATAATATCTTAATTTATATGAAGAGCTTCAACACAGGAACTTATTAACAAGTTTGGCAATTGATTTGCTTCCTCTTTTATATTACATAAGGAATAATAATAATAAAAATCATAATCCCAAGTTCCAAACAATGACAAATTTATAAAAAGTTTTTATTCAACTTTTTGATAATTTTTTTGCTCATCCAAACAAAAAAGTCCGTATTCGTTATATTTAAGACAATGCGCATCACCCTCAACGGTGGGATAAACGTCAAATCGAAATGTCACGAAAAATGAAAATTGTAAACTGAGTTAGCTTTTGGCGCACTTCGTTCAATTTGGGTTGCTCCCATACAAGTTGTATGAGCATGAGACATTTTTGACAGAAAATTGCCGGAGTGCGTGAATATTAGGTTAGGTTGTAAGTAAGACTCATTCTTTACATACATACATTTGTTAATCACGTATATTCTAAATAAGGGGCGAAAAAATAATTCGCCCGGAATTTATTTTCCACCCGGAACGGAATATCGTATCATGAAGTTCGAAAATTTTGTCACTTCGAAACATGTGTTATATTTCGAACATCAACAGCTGTTCTTACAAAACCTGATATTTACCAAAAACACAAAGGTACTTGCAATTATTTTAAAGTTAAATAAAATATTTGAGCCAAAATGTTTCACGTAGCTTTACGTTTATTAAACGAAAAAAACAGTGAAGTGGAAAAGGTGCAAAAAGAAAGGGCAATACGCAGGAGTTTGAGGGATCACTCTAACCCTCTGGATTTGCCATATGCAATGTAAGAGTTGTTTGTTTATTAAGATATGTACACATATTTATATGAATATATATATATTATTTACAGATTTGTGCAGCACTACAGGGTAAATAAATCTGTATTTAATTATCTTCTGGACGAACTGAAGTTATCATTGCCAAAAGGTGGAAAAGCATTTGCTATTCCCATACATGTAAAACTTGCGGCGTGTTTGCGGTTTTTCCCAACATTTTTATGCTAAGTATGGAATACCCGGGGTCATTAAATGTGTTGATGGGACGCATGTCCCAATTATTGCTCCAGAGCAAAATAAGCATTTATATTACAACCGAAAGGGGTTTTATAGCTTAAACGTCATGATCGTAAGTTTTACTTTCATTTTACGTTTATTTTATTTTATTAATTCAAGTCTTAATTTTTAGGTATGCGACGACGAACAAAGAATTCGGTGCGTAGATGCCAATCATTCCGGGTCGTGCCACGACTCAAGAATTTGGGCAGTGAGCCAATGCAGAGAATTTTTGCAAAGAAAATTTTCTGGAGGTACTAACAGCATGTGGCTACTGGGAGATGCAGGGTATCCATTAGAGCCTTGGCTGATGACACCATTTAGAAGCCCCGAACTGGGCTCTACTGAGCAAAATTTTAATGACGTACACGCAAAATGTCGGAACATAGTGGAAAGAACAATCGGAGTTCTTAAAAATCGATGGAGATGTTTGTTGCACTATTGCCCAAAGAAAGCAGTAAAATAACAACGTTTGCTCAGGCCTACACAATATCTGCATCGCATACAAAAGCATTTACGAGGTCTCTTCCAGCGATGTATTTATAACAATCGACCATCAACCTGAAGAAATTCCTACAGAAAATGTTGCTTTTTTAGATGTTGCCCAACGCATACGTTGCCTATAAATAACATTCAATATTTCTTTTCTCTTTCAAAATCTTATCTTACAAATATGTATATTCATTCGTTGTCATTTTTGTGCTATTTAACTGATACATTTTATTCAATAAACTTTCATTTTATTCAATAAACTATATTTAACATTTATTTAAATGATACATTTTTTTCAATAAAGTACATTAAATAAAGAAACAAAAGCTTAAACAAAAACATGAGATCAATGCACTTAATTTGCATTTAATTTAAAATTTTATTGCATTTTTAGCATTTTCCAGCTTCATATTTTGTACCTTTTCCATTGCCGCATTATGTCGCTTCTGTTCCTCAAACGCTTGCTTTTTTAGTTCCATACTGCAATTTTTAATTTTCAATTCTTCCTTTTTCAATTCATTTGCTCGTTCAAGTGCACGATATGTTCTCTTAAACTTATTTATCACTTCTGTATTCTGCTTTTTAATTTCTCCAACAGCATCTAAAATTATACCGCACAATTTTTCTTGATTAGCAAGCTCTTTTTCCACTGCATCATTAATTATGTTGAGCTTTTTGCGTTTAGGACAAGGAGACGAAAAGCTCGTGGTACCCTCTGTTGCAGTGACATGAACGTCAACTTCCTTTGACGATGACGGAAGGGTGTCATTCACGTTTAAAATATCGTCACCACTTAATTCGCCGCTTGAGAATCCAAAATCGGATCCATCCTCCACGCCTTCAACCGCCTCGTTTCCGCCAATCAAATTAAAAATAGTTACCTCAGTAGAAGACAAAGGCACCGTCCGGTTCGGCCCTCCACCTGTGGCCTTGATTTGTTGAAGGTTTTGTGAGCACTTTTTCCTGACGTATCTTTTTTGATCATTCCATACCTAAATGAAATTTTAAAAAGTTTTCATTATTTTAAAAGGGTATAAGATTATATTGGTGAGTTTACCTTTTTCCATTCAATAATAGATTTGGTAGGAGGTCCAGCGCTATTCAGAGCATCATGGAGCTCTTTCCAGAACGCAGCTACCCGGTACTTGTTCTGCTTTGTGTAGTTTCTCGCAATGTCAGGGTTTTGCGTCACTTTATTGAGCAGAAGGTCCGATTGGGTTTTATTAATCGTTTTTGACCTTAAAAATTTAGAATTATAGTCACAATATATATTTTTTTTAATTTGTAATACTTACATTTTACTCCCACTAGTTTAATTCCACTGACGAGAAACAGGTGAATAAGAAATGGCGAAATGTCAAAAATTCCGCCAAAAACTTAATATTCACAGTAAGGCGAAAAAATTCGAACATGCGAAAAGTTTCGGGGGAAAACGTTTACGATAGCTTACAAGCAAAAAGTAAATAAATCCGGGCGAAAAACTTATTCAGAATAGGGGTGAATGTTTATAATTTCTTACATACCTACTCACCTCTGTTAACCTAATGTTATTTTATTCATACTTACTTCTGTTAATGTTACAACCATTCCCAATTTTACATAGTTACTTACTTACCTTTGTTAATAATGTTAATGTTTATTTATACTTACATACATATGTAAATGCTAATTGATACATACATTTTGTAACTGAATTCTCTCTGAGACCTAATTTAAGTTGTTCTTATCTTTTAAGCGGGAGTTTGTATTTGGACATTTGAGAATAAGGTTCATCGATACAGAATTCCTCCCACATCGTTATTTGCGCAATCGGTTGCGAATTAAATAAACGCGCTACAAAGTTAAAACTTAATCAAAAGTTAAAAGAAAAGTTCGGAAGAAAAGTTAGGAAAGAACATTTTAACGAAAAAGTTATTAGAAAATTAAAATTTAATCAACGAGTTTAAAATATGTGAAAAATAGTTCGAAAAGAACATTTTTTACGAAAAACACAATTGTGAAAATAAAAACGTTTTTACAAACTTAATGAAAAAAAAAAATCGTTCTGGAAGAACATTTTTCAACGCAAATTATTTAATTGTAAGACTTTCGAAGGCCACCTTGAAAAGTTAAAGGTTTATAGAAGGAGCAAAATGCAAAAGCAATTAGCCTGTGCGAAGGTCACCTTGAAAAATTAAAGGTTACATGTTTATAGAAGGAAAAAATGCAAAAGCAATTAGTCTGTGCAGAGGTCACTTTGAAAAAATGTTAAGCAAAAACAAATTAAAATGTGACAAGTGCAAATAACGGAATAAACAAATGCAAAAACAATTTAACATAAATTTGGTTTTAACAACAAAAACAAAGAACGTTTAAGACTTTTAACAGTTTTTAAATATGTTTAACAACATCAACACCAACAATACCTACATAAATACTACAATCATTCAACTCTCTGTGTGGAAAAGTTAAAACAAAAACAGCAATTAAACTGCATACGAAATTAATTCAACTCTCGTGAACAAAAACACTTGGAGTTCTCCGGAAATCACATTGGCAGTAAAGGAACATAGAAACAGAGTTTACATTCGATATGGATGAGTTAAATATGAATAGTAAATTTAAGCTTGTTTGTAGAAATATTTTTTTTTTATTAACATTTGTATTTTTAGTAAACTAATAAATACAATAACTTAACGCTATGGCTACAGTGGCCTTAGTGATTTAAATATGTGTGCATGTGTGCAACTACATTATGTACTATTTATATTTCATTTAATATATTGCGATATTTTAGGTCTTTTATTAGTTTGAAAGTGTTGTCTGTGGAGTCATTCAAAAGTAGGTCTGCAGGTTTGATGTTGTTAAGTGATTTTCTGTGGTTTAAAAAATGTGAGCAGTCGTCTAGAATGTGTTTAATGCTAGGTTTTAAGGTATCGCAATACTTGCAGGTATTTGCGACTTTTTTTTTATTCGGTATTCGTGCGTTAGTCTTGTATGTCCGAGTCGCAATCTAATTATTTTTGTAATTTCCCTTCTGGATATATACATATGTAGTTGATTGTACATTTTTTTGGGTTAAAACATTGATACCAGCTAGTTGTATTTTCGTATGAGGAATATTTTTTTATGAAATAAGTTTTAATGTAGTTTTGTATATCTATGTATAGGAGGTTTAGGGACATAGTTAGTGGTCGCTTTTGTGCTTCTTTTACGGCCCTATCTGCCAGCTCATTACCTTTAATAAGTGTGTGCCCAGGTATCCATATTAGTTTGATTTTATTTTTGTGTTTTATTAAAAAGTTTCGGATATGGTCTTAATAACAATTTTTGTTGTTTATGTTTTTTTATCATTTTTAAAGATGCAAGGGAGTCGGAACAAATCGCGAATTTTCCAGGCATTTTGTTAGAATATTGTACTGATTCGCAGATTGCTATGGTTTCAGCAGCGAAACTTGTGCTGTAGGAAGGGAGGAGTTTGCAGGTTAATATTCGATTGTTATGTATAACGCTGAAGCTTTCTATGTTGTCGGTTTTTGAGCCGTCGGTGAAAATTAGTTTAATTTTTTAAGTGTTTTTGAAATACCATTGCAGGAGTGTTGTCTTTTTCCATTGGTGAAGTGATAAGTCTATGAAATCAAGAGGTAATTGCCATTCAGGGCATTGTTTAGCAGTTTTTAGTTTATTATTTATGGGAATATTCAGTTCTTCAGCTTTTTTTTTATTATGCGATGGATTGTAGATTCAATTTTGAGATTTTGTTTCGAGTTTGCTAGTTTGTTTGATAGTTTGAAAAAAAAAACAGGTTTTTGCATAGCTTTGTTGTTGCAATTTCTCTCATTTGTGTCAAAGGTGAAATGTCTGTTTCAAATGTCATATTGTGGATTGGTGTGGTTCTGTAAGCGCCTAAAGTATTGCGTTCGTATTGCGGAATTGAGTACTGAATTTAGTTTATTAATAGTGGATTTAGGGGCATATCCGAAGAGATATAGTCCATAACACAGTTTTGATGCGATAAGGTATTTGACAGCCATCACTACAGAAATGGTGTTCGCGTTGAGTTTTGGGCTTGAGAGGCATTTAAAGATGTTCAATCGTTTGCGCAGGGCTTGGAACCCGCCACGTAAAAAACTAACTTCCAATGAAAAGCAAAGGAAAGCCTCGGACAGGACCCCCCTTTTTAGATGACGACCACCGCAAACGTTTTAAGGACCATGATTTGAGGGCATGCACCTGGAATGTCCGAACCCTTAATTGGGAAGGTGCCTCTGCCCAGCTGGTAGATGTCCTCGGTAGAGCGAAGGCTGACATCACCGCCATCCAAGAAATGCGATGGACGGGGCAAGGGAGGAAAACGGTAGACCCTTGCGACGTATACTACAGCTGCCATGTAAAGGAGCGCAAATTTGGTGTCGGATTTGTGGTGGGAGAGAGACTTCGCCGTAAAGTACTGTCGTTCACTCCGGTGGACGAACGTCTCGCCACAATCCGCATAAAGGCGAGATTCTTCAACATCTCCCTGATTTGCGCCCATGCCCCGACGGAAGAGAAGGACAATGGGACCAAAGATTGCTTCTACGAACTCCTGGAGCGCACGTTCGAACTCTGCCCCCAACACGATATAAAAATCGTGCTAGGCGATTTTAATGCCAAGGTTTTCCGACTGTGGAACCAAAGATGCCCTCCTTATCTTTGGTTCCACAGTCGGAAAACTCAGTCTCCACGAGGAAACGTCTGATAACGGATTGATCGACTTCGCCGGGGCCCGAAACATTGTAGTTTGTAGTAGCAGGTTCCAGCATAGGAGGATACATCTGGCTACGTAGCTGTCTCCAGATGGTAAAACACGAAACCAAATCGACCATGTTGTGATAGACGGAAGGCACACTTCCAGTGTCCTAGATTTGCGCACGACCTGAGGAGCCAACATCGACTCGGACCATTATCTTGTCACAGCCAAGATACGCACGCGCCTCTGTGCGTCAAAAAGCGTGCGGAAAGGCACACAAGAAAAGCTCGACGTCGGAAAGTTGCAATCACAACAGACAGCCTCGCACTTCGCTACTCGACTCGCACTCCTGCTCTCTGAGAGCTCTAATCAACACAGCGATATTTCAGAGCAATGGTACCACATCTCTTGCTCTTTACGTACCGCCGCTGAACAATCTATTGGTTTTCAGCGAGCCCGGAAAAATTACTGGTACGATGAGGAATGTCGCGTTGCCACGTAACGGAAAGATGCTGCCTACAGGGCCACGTTGCGATCGGGCGCAACGCGAGCCTTGCGGGAGAGATATCGTGAGTTGAAGAAGGAAGCGAGATGCATTTTTCGAGAGAAGAAGAGAAAGGACGAAATGCTTGAGTGCGAAGAGCTTGAAATGCTGGCCGACAGGAAAAGCGCCCGAAAATTCTTTCAGAAAGTACGACGGCTAACAGAAGGTTTTAAGACCGGGGCGAATTCCTGTAAGAACGACAACGGCGACCTGGTAACTGACGTTCAGAATATACTTAGTTTATGGAGGGCGCACTTCTCCACACTACTTAGTGGTAGTGACAGAGACCACCTTGGAGAAGATGATGATCCCGAAACCCCAATCAATGACGACGGAATTCATGTTCCGTTACCCGACTGCGATGAAATCCGTATAGCAATAGCACGGCTCAAGAACAACAAAGCGCCCGGAGTTGACGGGCTGCCAGCTGAGTTATTCAAATACGGTGGAGAAGAGTTGGTAAAGCGCATGCACCAGCTTATCTGAAGAGTATGGTCGGACGAATGCATGCCTAGGGATTGGAATCTAAATGTACTTTGCCCAATCCATAAGAAGGGTGATACTGCAATTCGCGCCAACTATCGTGGTATCAGCCTTCTTAACATTGCATATAAGGTTCTGTCGAGCGTATTGTGTGAGAGACTAAAGCCCACCGTCAATGAACTGATTGGACCTTATCAGTGTGGCTTTAGACCTGGTAAATCTACTATCGACCAGATATTCACAGTGCGCCAGATCTTGGAAAAGACCCAAGAAAGAAGAATCGACACGCACCCCCTTTTTGTCGACTTCAAAGCCGCTTTCGACAGCATAAAAAGAAGTTGCCTTTATGCCGCAATGTCTGAATTTGGTATCCCTGCAAAACTTATACGGCTATGTAAAATGACGTTGAGCAACACCACCAGCTCCGTCAGGATTGGGAAGGACCTCTCCGAGCCGTTTGATACCAAACGAGGTTTCAGACAGGGTGACTCTTTGTCGTGTGACTTTTTTCACCTTATGCTGGAGAAGATAATTCGAGCCACAGAACTAAATCGGTCAGGCACTATCTTTTATAAGAGTGTGCATCTGCTGGCGTACGCCGGAGACATTGACATCATCGGCCTTAACAACCGCGCAGTTAGTTCTGCCTTCTCCAAACTGGATAGGGAAGCAAAGCGAATGGGTCTGGAGGTGAACGAGGGCAAGACGAAGTATCTCCTGTCATCAAATAAACAGTCGGCACATTCACGACTGGGATCAAACATCACTGTTGACAGTTATAACTTTGAAAAAGTAGAATACTTCGTTTACTTAGGAACCAGCATTAACATCAATAATAATGTCAGTCTCGAAATCCAAAGGAGGATCACTCTTGCCAACAAGTGCTACTTCGGACTGAGTAGGCAACTGAGCAGTAAAGTCCTCTCTCGACGGACAAAACTTACGCTCTATAAGTCTCTCATTATGCCCGTCCTGATGTATGACGCAGAAGCATGGATGATGAAGATATCTGATGAGAAGGCTCTGGGAGTATTTGAGAGAAAGATTCTCCGAAAGATTTATGGGCCTTTACGCCTTTGCGATGGCGAATACCGTAGAAGATGGAACGATGAGCTGTACGAGCTTTATAACGACATAGATATAGTGCAGCGAATTAAGATTCAGCGGCTTCGCTGGCTTGGTCATGTCGTTCGAATGGATGAAAGCGCCCCAGCTCTGAAAGTATTCGACGCGGTACCCGCCGGTGGTAGCAGAGGAAAAGGGAGGCCTCCTCTGCGTTGGAAAGACCAGGCGGTAAAGGACTTGGGTACGCTTGGTATTTCCAACTGGCGCCAGTTAGCGAAAGAGAGAAATAACTGGCGTGCTGTGCTAAGCTCGGCCAAAATCGCATAGGCGGTTATCGAGCCAATGAAAGAAGAAGAAGACAATCGTTTGTTGTGTATTCCCATGTATGTGTTTCCCATCTATATCTCTTATTGAATTCAATTCCTAATATTTTAAGATTGTCGGTGTTATTTATTGAAATATTGTTGCATGTAATAATTGGGGGACAGTTATTTTTCCTACAAATGTGTAAATGTTTGCATTTCTCCATTGAGAGGTTGGCGCCTGAGTAGTAGTAGTTGTGGATGTCGTTGAGATTTATGTCTGTGCCTTTTTGTTTATTAAATTTTTTTATGAGAATGAAATCGTCTGCGTAGGCGAGGAAGTATATTTATTTATGTAGTGATATTACGTTGCTAAGTTTGTTGTAGGCTATAAGAAATAAGATCACGGAAAGCGGAGACCCTTGTAAGATCCCATTTTGGAGTGGGTATGTTTCGGAGAATTGTGAGTCTATTTTTATTTTTCTGTTTGTCATGAAGTTTTTGGTGTAGTTATAAAATCTTTGGTCCAATTTTCCAAGCAGTGAGCTGGTCTAGGACAGTATGAACTCCGATTTTGTCAAACGCTTTAGCAAAGTCAAGTGAGATGAGTGATACATGTTTTTTTAAGTTAAGGGACTGGGTGATCTGATGGTCTAGATAAACTAGACAATAAGACACTGATTTACCCTTTTTAAAGCCGGTTTGGTGGCTATGTAGTAGTTTCTTGCAGGAAACAAACCACCATAGCTGGTTAGCTATGACTTTGTCCAATATTTTTGCGCAAACAGGATTTAAGGATGGATATAGGGCGGTAGGATTTGATGGAAGATTTGTCTTGGTTGGGCTTGTGTATAGGGATGACGAGGCTATTTTTGTATATTTCAGGAATCTGGGAGTTAAAAATGTTGTTGTAAAGGTGGAGTAGACGATGTTTCGGAGAGGTCGGGGAGTTTTTTATCATAGCGTATGAAATTCGATCGATGCCTGGAGTGTGCCCTTTTAGCTTAGACAATGCTATTGAGAGTTCTATTTGGGTTATGTCGTTTTCCATTTGTAGAGCAGTTCTATTAGGGTTAAAGTTGTTGGTGGATATTAAGGAGGCGTGTTAGTTATGTCTAAAAGACCGTGAGAAGTTGCTGTCGTTGGCTTCGTTTGACCAATGTTTCCCAAAGGAGTTAGCTATTATTAGTTTATATGTTGTTGTTTGTATAAAATTATGTGCGGATATACAGTGTATCGGTAGGTGCGGTTTTAAACCGCAAATCGGCGTATAGTGTGCCATATTTCTCCGGCGGGTATGTGTGGATGAATCTTAGCGGTAAAGTTAAGCATTGCTTTGGTTTTTGATAACTTGAGTTCTCTTTTGAATAAGGCATTCGCCCTCTTGTAGTTTACTATATTTTCTAATGTTATGTGTTTTTTTAATCTATTCCACAATCGGTTTCGGTTTTTTTCTTTGCTTCGAGTTCTTTATTCCACCAAGGTGTACATTTTTTCATGGAATATTTTGCTTTGGGAATAGCTTCGTTTGCGCTTTGAAGTATGGTTTTATTTGTTGTGGCTGCCACTTTATTTATATTGTTGCTATGGGGTTTGAACCTGATGAATGTGTCGACTAGGAGGTACAGTTTGTTCCAATTGGCTTTCTAAGGTTGAATCGGGGTCTATTTATGGTTGTAGCATTCGATTGGTTTTTAAAAAGAGTTGTGGTTATTGGGTAGTGGTCGCTACCGAATAAGCTAGGATCCACTTGCCAATTACTTTGTAAGGCTATGTTGGGGGAATCAATGGTTAAATCAACATGGGTAAATGCGTCGTGAAGTAAGTTGGTGAGCCATCATTCAGAAAAATTAGGCCTGATTTGCTTATAAATTTAAAAAGCGTGTTACCTCTCTTATTGCTTTTGGGGGATCCCCAGTGAGGGTGCCAGCTATTGAAGTCGCCAGTGAATAAAAGTGGTGTTTGCGAGTTATCAAAAATGTCTTTGGAGTTGGAGGTGTGATTTATTAGTTTATGTTGAATAGATTTATGGATAAGGATAGCGGAACCGCCAAATGAGTTGTAGGGGTTTGTGGATGTGTAGAGGTTGTAGTTAATAGGAATTGGCGTTGGTCTCAAGTCCTGTATGTGTGTTTCTTGTAGAGCATTTATGTGTGGTTTCGATTTGTTTAGTAATATCTGTAATCCGTTGTAATTATTTTGATATCCACGTATGTTACATTGCACAATAGTCTCTTTGATGTATTTTTTGTTAGTATTTTTATCTTCTTTGTTGATGTGGACGGTAAGCCGTCATCTGTCTCGGGCTCGCTCATTACGTCTGAGTATCGCTCAATTTCATTGTCAGTGGTTATTTGAGTGGGAGTAGTAGTTGTTGGTGTTGTTGGTTTTGTTGCTAGTTGCACTGTAGACGGCGGATTAAAGTGTGGTGAGTTTTGATGATACGGATGAGTATTGATTATTGTCGGTTTAGAACTGTGTTGACTTGTGACTGATGCATATGTAGAGTTGTTGTGTGGATACCGTTATTTGTATACTACAAGCGCTGAGTGCTTTGTGTAAGTCAGTCCGTTTGCTTCACACTTGACACACTTTGTTGAGTTTTTACATATTTCATTCCTTTCGTCACTAATATAAAAATTACTTGCACAGTTGGGGCAGGATTTTGCGTTTTTACAAAATTTGGCGACGTGGTTGAATTTAAGGAAATTTTTGCAACGCATTGGTGGAGGAATGTATGGACGAACTGATGTCTTGATGTAGCCGATAATTATTTTTGTTGGTAGTGTAGTTGTGGCAAAGGTTTAAATGATCAAACCTGTCTCAGTTAGGTCATTATTAACTTTTTTATATATTTTTTGGACGTCGCAAACATTTTGCGGCTTAAGTTCTTCAAGGATTTCACTGTTGGGAATTGATCGTAGCTCATTGCAATATATTACACCTTTTAAGAAGTTAAGAGTCTTGTGAAGAGTTATTTCAACAAGGATTGTATTCGAAAGCGCTGTTAGAGACGTAAGTTTGTTAGCGTGCCGTTCTTTGTTTTTATTAAAATCTGACCGCTTCTAATTTTTTTACAATATTCGACTTCACCGCATGTTGCATTGATAGCTTTTTGTATTAGGAATGGTGATACGTAATAGAGGGCTGCATGAGCACATTCATTTCTTCTGTTAGCCGGATTACACGAATGTGAATGCGATACTCATTCAACTCAGGCACTCATGCGATCATAAATATGTGTACTTACAGAGAAAAAAGAGACCAATATGGGTACTCTCTGCTTATGATTTAAGGGATGTACAAATTTTTCTCTTCGCTACGCTCATTTATAGTCATCGATCATTCATGCATTCACGGCCTGTCCGGGTTTTGCACGAATGTGACGAATGTGGCGGACGTTGCACAGGGAGACGCCACCAAACGCACATACATACATACATATGCAATACGCAGCTAGCGATGGCTGTTATTATGTGTGTACGTAACAACGCTTTGCATATGCGTTGTTTTCGCTTATGCTTACTACTTTGTTATTAAAGCGGATTAGAAAATTCTTTTAACTCATGTTATTTATACAATACTATTATTATTTAAGACTTAAATAATATTGATGTGAATAAAATATTAGTGGACATTTGACTTCATTAAATTATCCAAATAATCCTCAAAGATAATTTGAATATTTAAATATTTTCTGAGTTGTTTTTTTGATATTATTACTTTTCCACAATTCAATGTACATACATACATATGTATGTAGGTATTAATTAATTATAATGGTTTTTTTGGAATAAATTCGAAATGTCTTATGTATGAATATGTTTTATAATACCATTGAAACTATAGTGCACTTCCATTTTCAAAAATCAGAACCAGAAACTTTATAATTTTTTTTTTCAAAGGTATACAGAATATGATATACGATCACACACAGGAAGGGAATATATGTATGCATGTATGTACATACATACATACATACATATGTGTTCACAAGCGCAGACGCACACTATGCATACGCACAATACACATGTATGTACATACAATGTATATATGTATGTGTGTACATAAATACAAAAGGGATATTCACCAAGTTGAGCAAATGGCCTGGCGCTCAGTAAGTAGGCTGCATATACATACATGTACATACATGCATATTTACGGATGTGAAGAAGCTAGCGAATATTTATAAAAGGGTTTTACTACCAAACATTATACCCACACATAAATAGACATATGTATGTACGCTATAAATACGTACATATATATATATGTATGCACCTCAGCGTCAAAAGCAGATTACAGTTTTATGCAATACTTACAATGTGTTTTAACACATATCCTTTCCGTTAATTCTTTATTAAATAATATCGTATTCTTTAACTAGAACCATATCAATTAAAGTTTCAAAACTTGTACAGAGTGCAAACATTTTCCAAATATCAAAGTTTTCCATCCAAAATTTCTAATGTTTTAATGAGAAATTGAAAATTTCTAACATTTTAATGAGAGTCTTAAGAAATTCTGTTTATAAAAACATTGTGAAAATTTTTTCTAAATATGTTTTCTTTCCATTTACATTTGCGCCTACATATGAACATATTTTTATACAAATGTGCATTGACTTTATTATAAGTGTATGCATTTATTTAATAGTTACTTATTAATTTCAGTAAAATTCAATGCAGATTATGCATGTATGTATGTACGTAAATATGAAGAGACATGCAATTATTGAATTTTTTCTATTTAATTGCTTTCATAATGTAGCCGCTAACATTTGCAAAAATTGGCGCCGTCATAAAATTTTTCAGTCGAATGTGGTCTCATACACCCGGATGAGGTCTCATACGTCCGAATGCGCATGACTAGTTGTACAACATATTTGCCACTCTTGTACAACGAATGCCTCTCTTTCTGAATGCGACTGAGCGCAGTATTCTCAGCTATCTGCACACTCATTCAGTCATCTCGCTTGCTGTGAGCAGAATGCGTAGAATGTTGCGCTTACGTGTGAATGTGTTAAAACGGCCAATGAGTACATTCATGCAGACGTCTAATACGTAATTTAAATCTCCTGTACTATTCGATCTAGACATAAGCAGATAAATTGGTTCATTTGATATAAAGTTTGAAAATTTCTTTTATCCCATTTGAGCGACGGCAAATTGGGTGGTAGGTTAGTTATATTATCCGGGGTTTATTGTTTTTGCATAGAAGTTTTGAACAGTTTTAAGGGTTTAAGAAGTTGTGAGTAAATAAAGTTACTTGTGTTTGCTTATTCACTATTCGTTTTTTACTTGTCACTTATTTCTAATCATGTTTAAACACTTTTTAGGTTCGCTTAATTGTTGCTTTTCTCAGACAAACGTTCATATTGCTCGAGCGATTGCTTGCGACTGTTGTACAAATATTAACAGCTTACCTCCTTATGGTGGAAATAGGGATGCATTAATTAATTTTCTAGAACAAATTGATTCAATGGCCTCAATTTTAGAGTCCTTTTCTAATGATAATAGCTAATATTAAAGACAAGATCGTAGGTAGTGCAAGAAGGTCAATAGTACTTATTGACAACCATTGCGAAAAAAAATTCTTTTGATGAGCTAATTGATAAAATTAGAGTTTGTCGGTGTGATTTTACAATTGAAGTTTTTGACAACGCACTTAACACTCTTTTATGCCGTCTAAATAACGCTTTATATTAACAGAAACTACTTGTGAAAGCAATGCTAGAATTGCTTTGAACTCGTTCAAATATGGTTTACCCGAACCAGTAAAAAGTATAATTGTAAGCAGAAATTCAAACTCTTTAAAAGAATAAAACGTTGATCTAATATACAAAAACCAACAACAATTCAATTTTAACATGACTCATACTAATAGAAATAATTCAGAACAGAGAGTAAATAACATTCATAATTATGGTAGACAACAGAATAGGCAACATTACAATAACAACACTAATAACTACGGACAACAACATAACGATAATACTAACAAAAGACCGACAAATACCTCTTTACAGTCAAGACTAACTAGCAATAGCAGCAATATGGCTAACAGAACAGGAAATAGTTCAAGTAGAATGCATGGCTTTAATAACTACCAAGTCAATAACAACAACAACCAGCGATTTAACGCTAATCTTAGTCAGAGTCGTTTACATAATGAGCCTTTAACAGAGCCAATGGAAGTAGGAGTAAATCAGAATTGGCAAAATTTTCAGTTGGACGGGCAAGGGTATTACCCTATATAACGATAGATAAACAGGTAAGAAAAAATTTAAATTTATTATAGACACGGGCATTATAAACCCAAATGTTTGCAATCCGAAATGGAGAATAAAGACGCCTTTAATAACACTAAAAGTAATAAATAGAAATGTATCAACAAACGTCCAATATAGCATTCCGCTGTTTAAAGAATTTTAAAAAAAATGTTATGTTAATTTCCTAGGATTTCAATTTCATGATTACTTTGATGGTATTATTGGCAATAACATACTGTTAAACTTAAATTCTAAAATTGATTATAAAATTAGGCTATTAATAACAGACGACGTAAACTTACCAATTTATTTTAGCGAAGAGGAAGAAATAACAGTGACTGAATACCTGAAAAATTAATACATGCAAATACTTACCAGTGAAGAAGAAACCAAAGTTAAAATGTTAGACTGTTTTTTTCTTAAACTTTTAAATTTAAGAGATAAAAAAAATGTTACAAAATGTTTTTTATCAATACCAAAATCTTTTTTATAAAGATGGGGATAACTTACCTTTTAATTATGAGATACAACATCGAATTGTGACTAAAACTGATGCTCCAATTTATACTAAATTATATATGTACCCTGTAATACATCGCGAAGAAGTAGACAGACAGATACAGGATATGCCTAAACAGAATATAATTTCTCCTAGTTTTAGTTCTTACAATTCTCCTTTGTGGGTTGTGCCCAAAAAGAGTGACATCAGTGGTAAACAAAAGTGGAGAAAAGTGATTGACTATCGTAAGCTAAATGAACAGACAATGGACGACAAGTTCCACTTCCAATTATGGAGGACATATTTGATAAGTTGGGAAAATGTTGTTACTTCATCACGATAGATCTTTCCAAGGGATTCCACCAGATCGAGGTGCATCCTGATGATAGGGCTAAGACAGCTTTCTCGACTGCAAGTGGCCATCACGAGTTTAATTGAATGCCATTTGGCCTAAAGACAGCGCCCGCAACATTCCAAAGGTTAATAAACCATGTATTAATAGAGTATATCAACAAAATTTGTGTTGTCTATTTAGACGATATACTGATATTTTCTACGAGTTTTCAAGAGCATAGATTCAATATAAGAAACATCTTTAACACTTTGCGAACCTCAAATTTAAAAATACAGTTTGACAAATGTCGCTTTGCAGAATTTTTTAGGACACGTAGTAACAGGTGATGGTAATAAGCCCGATCCATCAAAGATTGAAGCAATAAGTAGAATGCAAGCACAAACAAGTATAAAGGAAATTAAACAATTTCTTGGCATCACCGGATATTACCGGAACCTATAAATTATTACAAAAATCAAATTTACCTAAGTTACGGAGAAAAAGAAACGTTTAAAACTAAAATTATACACAAAAAGTGCCAAAACCATATTAAAGTTACTGATAAATATGACCTTAGGAATATTATGCAAAATATACTAATAGACAAAGGCATTATGTCTATGTTGTGCGCAAAAGATGAGCTTTTTCTAAAATTTCAAAATATGTATGTTAATTTCTTTCACAATAAGTCTCTAACTTTTTACCGCTCTAATATTAATTGAAGTCACCATTAAAAACGATATGTTGACAATTATAGAAAACGAGCACTTGCGAAACAATCACAGAGGGATCCAGGAAGTATTTTTAGAATTGAAAAACAAATATTTTTACCCTAAACTTTATAAAATGATTACAATCTTAACTAATAATTGCTCAATATGTAGTATAGCTAAACATGACAGCTTTAAAGGAAAGAATTTTATTTTTAGGTAAAATGAATAAACTTGTTTTTGACAATGACCGTTGCATATTGCATAGCACAGTTAAATTATTTCTAAAAGAACAAAACATTGATACACACGTAACGACACCTTATCTTAAGACAGGTAATACTGGCATTGAACGGTTACATGGAACACTTAATGAACATCTCAGGATATTAGAAGCTGACAAAAAAAAAGTTGTGAAGATTTAGATTTGGAGGGAAAACTTTTCAAAATTTTTACAACCTACAACAGAACTATTCATTCCAGTACAAGACAACGACCAATTGATTTTATACATAAAAATTGTAGTAAAGAAGACATATATAATTGGAGGAAAGAATATTAGCAGCGTAAAATTCAAAAAATAAATAAATTAAATCAAGAAAGAAACTGTAAACCAAAGCTGTTAGAGAACGTTGTAATCAACAGACAAATTGCAAAAGCTAAGCCTATATATAAGAAACTTGATAGCTACGATCCTAAATTCAATTATGTATGTTGTCGATACTTTGAACAACCAAAAAGTTAAATATTATAAGTCAGTGGAAAAGAAACTTCAGGTACGCCAATGAATATTCGAATTGACCTTTATTTCACTCTCCAACTTATAGCTGTTTTATTTAAATTTAGGTACAAAAAAAAAACAAACAATAGTAATATTTGTAGTATTAAACGCAAAATTATTATTTGCGTAGAAGCAAATAACTTACGGTTGGAGAAGTTACATTATGATCTCACCTATGCTTACATGTTATATTAACTGCTATATACATATAACACCCACACTCACTCTGTATAAGTAAGACTCATTCTTTACATACATACATTTGTTAATGTTTATAATTTCTTACATACTTACCTCTGGTAACCTAATGTTATTTTATTCATACTTACTTCTGTTAATGTTACAACCGTTAATAATGTTAATGTTTATTTATACTTACATACATACATACGTTCTTCTGTTTATGTAAATGCTAATTGATACATACATTTTGTAATTCAATTCTCTCTGATACCTAATTTAAGTTGTTCTTAGCTTTTAAGTGAGAGTTTGTACTTGGACATTTAAGGATAAAGTTCATCGATACAGAATTCCTTCCACATCGTTATTATATGCAATATGACACCTACATATGTACATATATTGCAGAGTTATTATTTTAATTTAATTAAACATATGTACCTGTTGAAATAACCGCTTTCCAACTATCAAATGCTCGTATTCTCTGCTTGACACCCATATCGCAATATTTGCGATAATGTGTAAATCGATTGTTTTTAGTATATACATATCTACATATTAAGTTTATCCGAGCCCACTGTGGCTGTGTATAGTAGTGCATGCTATTACTCTATATGCCGCTGGGATCCCCGATTCGAATCTCAGCCAAGGCATGCAAAGTCTAAATTATAGAAAACGTTTTTCCTAATAGCGGTCGCCCCTCAGCAGGCAATAGCACAAATCTGTAGGTCCCTCCATTTGAAGTACAACATAAAGAAGCATACCACAAATGGTAGGAGAAGGTTAGGTAAGGTTAGGTCTGCCATCGCGCATGAACACAGTGGCACAATCGGGCTGAAAGTAAAGAAGCACGTTGTGAAACCACTGACGTTAGCCATGCATTACTTCGCATCCCTACAAAAATTTAAGCATTTCGTAAGCTTGACGTAGAGTAGAAAGGTAGGAATTCTTGCAAATTTCAAGTCGGATAAGCAGTCCAAGAAGTATTTTTTTAAGAATTGATTGCGCGTCTTGGCCAGAACGGTGCAATGGCAGAGATAGTGTTTGAACTTTCCACCTCTTCCTCGTTCTTACAACTTCAACAGAAATGATTTGTTGGGTAACCTAGTCTCTCCCCATGCGTGCCCATAAGGCAGTGCCCCAGCCAAGTTAGAGCTTTATAGCGCTTCACATCGACTTCTGGCCAGATTTATATTGTAATATGGCAGGTGGGTTCCGAAGCCCATCTGGAATTTACTTTCCAGAATGTCCATGGCTACTTTGGAAGTTGTACCGTATGAATTTAGAGATTAAATAGCAGCCTGACTGTAAGGAGATATAGCATATGGCTCTTTCTAGAGAGGTGTTAGCTATGAGGTTTAGATTGAGTTTACTTGAGCGAATTTGCTGGAGAAGCTTGGCTAAACACTGAGCTACATATATAGCCTAAGCCCCAAATTATTAAATTTATTTGTTATTGTTTGGTCATACAACAATTTTTTCATTGACAAGGCGATATTCTTTAACATTTCGCTGATTTGTTCCCGCACCCCGATGGAAGAGAAGGACGATGTGGCCAAAGATCGCTTCAATGAGCTCCTCGAGTGCACGTTTGAACGCTGCCCCAACAGGATATAAAAATTGTGCTTGGTGGGATTTTAATGCCGAGAGGCAAAGGAGGGCATCTTTGGTTCCACAGTCGGAAAGTTCAGTTTCCACGACGAAACGTGTGATAACGGATTGAGACCAGGGATGCTCAACAAACGAAACAATATCATTCGATTCGTTAATGAGCATAATTAACTTATCAAAATGAGATCTTTCAGTTCGGTGCCATGTTATCAAATCGAAAATGTTGTCGTTAATGTTAAAACGTTAAACGTTTGCTTAAGGATTTACTTTAAGTTTGCTGGCAACGTCACAACAAGCGGTCAGCTTATAGGGCAAATCCACCACACAGTATGTTGATATTTATAGATACATATATAGAAAATAGTGAACTACACATCGGCGCTTGGCTACAAGCTCTTAAAATTCCTAAAGGCCATACTAAAAGAGACGTTGAAACCTAATAACCAATATGCAATACCCAACACGACAGAACTCATAGAGAAACTTGGGACAGTAAAGATTACAAAAACCACAAAATTAGTATAATTTGATATTTAAGAATTATATCCTTCGATACCTCTTCCAGAGACAATTGACATATTACGAAAGACTTTACTTGAAATTAAAACAACACAGATAAGAAACACCCTAAGGACCACGCTCAGCCAAAACTACTTTAAATTCAACAACAAAGTATACAGGCAAACAAACGGACTGGGAATGGGAAACCCAACTTCGGCCATCCTCATGGAGGTTTTCATGCAAAACCTAGAACAGAAATACATGAAAGAATTAACTAAGAAACTTGGGGTAACATGTTATGCCAGATACGTTGATGATATTATCTGCGTAAGCGAGAACGACAATGAGGAAGAAATATTAGAATATCTAAACAAAAAACATGGAAACATAAAATATACGATGGAAAAAGAAATTTATGAAAAAATTAACTATCTGGATCTAGCAATCAAGATAGATAAAATCCTCAAGGACTTCAGCTACGAAATATATAGAAAACCAACGGCAAATGAAACCATCATTCACAATACCTCAAACCATCCTCAACAGCATAAAATGTCCGCAATAAGACATTTAACTAATAGACTAGAAAATACACCTTTATCAAAAGAAGGATACATGAAGGAACTAAGAACAATATACAATATAGCTGAGAATAACGGATACAAAAAGAATGATGTGGATAAAATCCGACTAAATAAAGACAGACAGAGAAAGACAAAAGAAAATGGGCAGTACCAACTTATACTGGGACAGACACATACAAATTAGCAAAATTTTCAAAAAACGAAACATCCAGACAGCATTTAAAACAACTAATAACCTAGGAAAATTGCTTCGAACCTGCATGAAAACCGAAGACCCATTTTACAAACAAGCTGACCTGCCAATTACAGCTACATAGGACAAACAGGACGGAAAATAAGAACAAGATTCCGCGAACATATAGCAGTCTACAACAAACAACGACCACTGTACCTGAGTCGAACTTCGCTAACCACATGTTCAGCAATAAATGTCCACCAGCAAATATTAAGAAGACAGCCAAACTACTTCATGTGCAACAGAAGAGACGCCGCCGGAACGTACTCGAAAACATGGAGATCTGTAAGCAAAGAACCTTTGATGGAAGAGTAATAAACAAGCAAACACATACCTATTCCGACGCAATATTCGAACCGCTACAGTTGCTATACAAAGGACAGAACAATAGCATACGTACAGACAACAACACACAGAACCAGAACAAAATGTTGCACAAAACTAAAATTAATGCCTTCTACCTGCATAAAGGAAACCCAAGGTGAACCAAAGAATAAAAATTTAACTCAACAGAATTTTATACAGACAAAAATGCAGGTACCAAAAAGCATAAAACACCAAAATTGCAAACATCTCGCAAAACTGAATCCAATACCTGAAAATCAATGGACAGCAATAAATACAGCACAACCAACACTAATTACTTAGAACGAAAACGACACTGAAGATGGCACAACGCCGAATCCGGTATGTCACAAAACCAAATTTGACATGGGATGACGGAAAATCGTTCCGACATATATCATATATAGAAAACATTTCCACGAAGATTATGAAAAAAATTCATTGTGGCCTGCACAAACAAAATCCTTGGGTTTGTTAAAATAATAAAATTAGGTGACGCATTTCAGATGTTTTGAAATTAATTAAATCATACTTAATTTTACAATTTTTATTGAGCTCAAGGCCAGTTTATGGAAGATTTTCGTGAAAAAACAACAACAGTTTTTTAATGGTAGAAATTATAGTACTATTTCGGAAATCACCACATTTCCTCATCAGACTTATTTTTATTAAATTTATTTTTCATAACCACTTCTCCCAGGCTTTGAACCCGGGAGCTCGGAGTTGCAGAGCCAATATGCTAAATATTGTGCTACGCTAGCCGAGTTGGCTGTTGTGTTTATTTCATCTTCCTTAAACAAACCAACTACAAACAAGAGCAACTGATCTGCCGCTATTTAACTTGTTTGTGTGGTTGTTGTTTTGTGTTTTATTTGCAAATTCTGTATTCAAGTAATTTACTTTATATTAGAATGCATTTAAGGCGTGCTCATCCTTGTTTGTTTATTTTTCTGTTGGCCTAGTAAATGTTAATTTTACAATTTTTATTGAGCTCAAGGCCAGTTTATGGAAGATTTTTGTGATAAAACAACAACATTTTTTAATGGTAGAAATTATAGTACTATGAGTGCCTTTTAAAGTTGAATAGCGCGCAAGGCTATTGGACGATAGTGACGGTATTTGACAGCCATTTACTCATTTCGTAGCATTTTTCATTGTGACAACATTGTATATCGTAGCGTTTGTGCGAGAGAAACAAAAGCCTTGGGTTTGTTAAAATAATAATATGGAGTGACGCGTTTCAAATGTTTTAAAATTTATTAATTAATAGCGATAATATGCGCCTTTGAAATTTTAATAGGCCCGAGCCTTCTTATTTGACGATATGTTGCGAATGAAAAAGTATGCTTTCAAAGTAATCGCGATGCGCTAAAATAATGTGTGGTGTATTTGGCCTATAAGCTGGCCGATTGTTGGGGCATTGCCAGAACATGTTAAATTAAACGTTTATCGTTTTTATTAACGTTTTAACATTAACGAAAGCGTTTCGTTCGGTTAAAAACATAATGAAATTTATTATGATAATTGAAAAAATATTTTGAAATATTTTAACCAAAACAAAATCGCTTCGTTAACGTGAAATTTAATATTACAATGCATCCTTGATTGAGACTGATCAACTTCGCCGGGATCCGAAACATGGTAGTCTGTAGTACCAGATTCCAGCACAAAAGAATCCATCAAGCTCCATGGCTGTCTACAGACGGAAGGCATCATTATCTTGTTGCAGCCAAAATCCGCAGACGCCTCTGTGCGGCAAGAAGTTCGCGCAAATTAAAGCTCGACGACGAAATGCTGCAATTACAAAAGCCGGCTACACATTTCGCTACTAGATTCGCACTACTGCTCACTTAAGAGCTCAACAAAGCGATATTTCAGAGCAATCTATTGGTTTTCAGCGAGCCCGAATAAACAACTGGTACGATGAGGAATGTCTTGTTGCCTTGGATCGAAAAGTTGCGACAGAATTTTCGTGAGAGAAATGCTAGCTGACAGGAAAAGCGACCGAAAATTGTTTTAAAAGGTGCGACGACTTACTGAAAGTTTCAAGACCGGGACAAATGCCTGTAAGAACGACAACGCCGATTGGTGACTAACGTCCAGGACATACTTATTTTATATAGGGAGCACTTCTTCACGCAAATTAGTGGTGGTAGCAGAGACCAGAGACCACGAGAAGAGTAACGCATGCACTTCTTATCTGCATAGTATGCCTGCCTACTGGTTTCAATATCAGTCTTCTTAATCTCGCATCTGTCGAGCGTATTGTGTGAGACTAAAGCCCATCGTCAATGAACTGATTGGATCTTATCAGTGTGGCTTCAGACCTGGTAAATCGACCAACGACAATATATTCACAATCGCTAGATCTTGAAAAAAAACCTCTATTTTAAGTCGCTTTTTATGACACAAGAAAAAAATAACTTATCCTTAAAATGCTATATAAAATGACGTTTAGCAACACCACCAGCTCTGTCCAATCGGTACAGGATTAAGGTACCCTTGGCACTTGTAATTGGCGTCAGTTAGCGAAAGACAGAAGTAACTAGCGAGTTATGTTCGGTCAAACCGCCTAAACGATTATAGAGCCAATTAGGTAAGTAAGCAAAGTACTACGTTGGCAGATTCACATCCCTGTACTACTCTGCAAAGTTTTAATTGTAAGCGGCACTGTGAATTGGTATTTTAAAAACGCCCATGGAAAATCAAATCAATGCAATTCCGTCAAATGTTGAAGCTGTGGTTAATTGTGAAGGACACCAATCACCTAATAGTAGCCTGATTAAAATTTTTTAAGAGCGACCAGAAGTTGAAAAATTAAAGTTATTTATCGAGTGTGCCGGAGTGTGGACTGGTGAGATCAAAGACGAAAATTTTTATTACTCTTGGAAGAATCTAAAGAATGAACCGAGACCCGACTGCAATGGACTTGCACCGGTTTTAACAGTATATTGGCTGGTGATTGTGGCTCATTAGATATAGGCAACATGAGCATTGATTTTCTTGATTCCATTTGTGGAAAAGTAACTGAGTTAGGTGCTATAAAAAATTCCCCTTGAGAAGTTCAACTCCAACTTGTATCGGCAGTACAAAATAACGCTTTAATGGATAATACAGCAACTGATTATCAGAAGGACAGTAATAGGTTCAATGATAATTATCATTAATCAAGTGCCTCTTATTAACGAAATTTGCCTAACAGCCAATAATACGGAAAGTACAGGAACTAAGAAAGCTGAATTTCCAACACCATTCAAATACGCATTTTTCTGGCCTGAGTTTTCTTCAAACGACTCGAAAAATAAGCAATGTAAAAAAAAGCTCACTATAACTGTGGTAGTAAAAACTTCAGAAAATGGCTTAAAATAAAGTAAATTAAGAAAGAAAGATCCGTGAAAACGTACATTTGAAAAAATCTTCGCTGACAGATAAAAACTTAAACAAAGGTGACTATGTCCTTATACAATATGAAGGAGAACAGTTTTCCGGAAAAATAGTAAAAGTAATTAGCGGAGATCCATTAAAATTTAAAATAAAAACCATGACCATGAGCGGATTCAATAGACGTTGGCCAGAAAATGACGACGTTCTCGAGTATGAAGCCGATGAAATTATTAAAAAAATTAACCCTCCTCAGGCAATAAATAAAAGAGGAATATTCTCAATAAAAGACCTTTATTAAAATAACAATAACTTATCTTAAAAAAAATTGTCAGTACATATTTTGAATTATTTTTCATATGTATATGCATGATTCAATTATACAAGGTTGGATAACTAGGCAGTTGTCTCACTCTTGCACGCTGCCTTAAGGTAGCCTGTGTTGCTCTCTTTTAATTTTAGGAAAAAAAATGTTTTCAAACACGTGGAAATTAGTACTTTTCTTGTGAAATGGCCTGGCAGGCAACACTGGTGCCTTTTTGTAATTTTCAAATTATTTCAGCATGCCCTACATTAAATAATCGAACTGACGGCATTCTCGTATGTTTTCCAGTAGCCTTGCTTATCTAGCAGCGCACAGAAATTGAAATTTTTTTCTTTGCATGTATGAAATTGATTGGTCGTTGGTTCGATTCCCGGTCAGGTCAGATCATTTTGTTTGATATTTTTTTCAAAGTAAGCATTTTATGTTTTTAAATTTTTTACTGTATATATTTTATATAAAATAACATAAAATTAAAAAAAAAAAAATTTATATAAATATTAACAACCATAAAATTATACAGTTAAAATATCGAATAGAAGAACATTTATTAGTATTTTGACCAGTTTTGACTAACGTCTTAACTTGATTTCTAACAGATGTATATCAATAAAAATTCCGTTAATTTTATTACGAAGGTATTGTGTGGTGTTTTCCATATAAAACAAAAATTTTTTCGAACAACTAATGTTACATTTTTAGTGACTTGAATCTTACAATTTTATGATCTACAAAAATGGTAATTATATTTTTAAAAAAGTTTGAAATTGCAATGAAATATGTATACAATCCTAGTTACTGGGCTTTTAATATATACCTCTTATTTTGCTTGCTAAAATTGATATTGAATTAAAGAAAAATGTATTATCAAAATTTTTCCAAACGTGATAGTTCTATTTTCTGCGTGTAAAAAGGTTGAAATCACATTGTTTTTGTTAATAAAATGTGTCAAAAATATTTGCTTCTTAATCACACTTGCGTATTTTGTTTATATAGTTTGTTGTATTAAGGTGCTATGTATATATGTACATATGTACATGTTTCGTTCTATGTACAAACCGCATTTCGCTACTAGTTACCTACTTTTCTTCCTAAATGCAACCTTACAAGGCAGTCGGAAAACTTAAACGTCAATAAGTATCCAACCTTGTATAATTGAATCATGATGTATATGTATGTAAATAAACATACAAAGCTACTTTAATTATACCCGCGCACTTGTGTACAAGGGTATTATAACTTTGTTCACATAATGGTTGCTTGTAACAGCATAACGGAATCAAGATAGATATAGACATTTATATAACAAAATGCTCAGAATGAAAAGAGAAGTCGATTTAGCGATGTCTGTCTGTCCGTCCGTCCGTCCGTCTTGAGTAAAAATTGAGATATCTCAATGAATAGGTTAGGTAGATTGTCTTTGACCTAGAGCAGGTTGATATTGAAAATGGGCAAAATCGGACAGTAACCACGCCCACTTCCCATATAACGGCAATTGTCGAAAATGCAAAAATTGATATATTTCAGTAGCTATGGAAGCTAATATGCTCAAATTTGGTATGTATTGTTGTATTCGAGCAGGAAATCCGACTGTATCAAAATTTTCTACAGGGGGCGTGGCACCGCCCACTTATGAGTTCATATGTATATCTCTGGAACCACCCACCCGAATTTGCTCAAATTTGGTATAAGTATTACGCTATGCCTATTTAAACGAGATTTATCAAAATCTGACCATAACCACGCCTACCTGTCATATAACGGTAATTTTCGAAAATACTAAATATCGGACATTTCAATAAATGTTGAAGGGAAATATCTTGAGTATAGTATGTGTTGTTGTATTGCAGCCAGAAATCCGACTATATGAGATCATATGTACATATATGTCTGGATCTACTTTATCGATTTCGTCTAAACTTGGCACACATGTTAGATTGGGCTGAGATTTCCTTTACGGAACCAATGCTTTTTTTAGCCAAAGTACTTGGAATATTTCACTTAAATTAGCAGGGGGTGTTGGGGTAGCACTGATTCACCGATATTTAACAAATTTTGGGTCCAAATTGTTTTAGTTTTAAAGTTATTTGTTGTTAAAATTTTGTCACTGACTTAGCAATATTTTAATACAAAAACCGCACAAATCACTTTTCTTTTTGTTAATACACTTTCTTAAACACATTATAAACATAATGCACATATTTTTTTGCTAAAATTTTAACAATAAATACTTCTAAATGCGATATTTGTATATCTTGCTAATTGCACAATGTTCTAAACACAGTTGTTGTCAGATGGCCGCGAAGTATGTGTGATGCCAGATCCTGGAAAACGTCAATAGATATTTTTGATAAAAATGAGACGACGTTTTTTCTTAACCGAATCAATACATTTAAATTGAAAATTTTTAATAAAAAATCGCGCGATTTTTTATTAAAAATTTTCGCCTGCGGCGCTTTTCTCACATAAATCAGTATATCATACCAAATAGAAAATTTTTTCACATAAATCAATATATCATACCAAATAGAAAATTTTTTATAAAAAATCGCGCGATTTTTTATTACAAATTTTCGCCTGCGGCGCTTTCCTCATAGCAATCAATATTTCATGTTAATTTTAAAATCATTTATAAATCAATATTGCGTAATAAATACGTCGATTTTTTATTACAAATTTCCACCTGCGTCGCTTTTCTCAAATAAATCAATATTTCGTAATAAATTAAAAATTTTTAATAAAAAATCACGTAATATGCGCATAGAGTTTATTATTTTCGTTTTTTTTCGACATATATTCGTCATGTGTGGCAGCACGGTATTTTCATTTCATTGCTGCACATAGCAGAAAGTGAGGTTAAAATTGACATTTTTCGCAACTTTAACAGCAAATTACTTAAAAACTATAAGCCTCCGGCCGGTGGGAACTTCTGATTTGGACTCAGGGGGCTCCCCCCTACCCCCCCTTATAACTCTCTTTTTTCAAAGCCTGGTTCCGTAAAGGAAAGTTTTCCCTTAGATTGTACCGGGTATATAAAGTTCGATCGAACTTAGCCACTTCTTTACTTGTTTTCTATTACTCCTTAAATGCCAATGAATTTTTAGATGTTTTTAATTATAAATTTCGTTTTGTTGTGCAAAATATTTGAGATTTAGGAAAAAAAAAGCGCCTTTTTTAAATGTACAACGGAAATAGGAACGCTCTTGCACGTAATTGGGAACCGGACAAAATTTTCGCTCGAAATTAGGAACGAAATACGGTTTTGGAAAAATGCGAAAGAATTTGAAATTTTGGAAAAATTTGATAAATTTCTTAAATCGTTAAAAACATGAAAAGGTCTCTGGACTCATAGAAAGCAATATTAGGGTTCAACTGTGTTTTACTGGGCTAAAATATTACTTTAAATGAGGATATGCCTTACTAGTCCGTTAATAGGTACACTTACCTTAATCATATCTTTGTTATTATTTAAAAAAAAATTGAATAAATCATTTTCGCGATATCATCAGAAGACGAGATTATGCCCTTCACGGCTTATACTTGTACTACTTATTAGGTCTTTATCTTCGGAAGCGAAGAGAGAAATTTTAGTTAGAACTATACATACATACATAATATTGAACTGTCCTAAATGATTTTTTTTTTTTTTTATTTTGCTATCTCCGTTCACGCCTTGCCTCTTATATATTTTCTTATGTTGTGATAAATTCTTGATTTTGTTTTTAATTAAATTTTAAAACACAAAGGAATAAGAGAAATAACTGTTTAAAAACGCCTGCCGTCCAACCATGACAGACAGTTTGCTCCATAAAGCTTTTACAATTATGCAAAAGTATATTTACTTCTACGATTACGCGTTTACTATCTGTAGGGCTTTATTTTTAATTTAAATAATAACTCACACAAAAAAGGGCCATCATACATATCTATAAGATAATAACATATCAAAACTCACCAAACTGCATTAGTAGATCCAGGCTCTCCGCATCCATAGACTAGCATGTGATGTGCTGTATTCATTGTTGCGTTCGGTTCATAGCCAACTAAAAAATTATAAGATAAACTTAATACTTTTTAAATTAATACAAATTTCCAAATTTAATGCCTGTATTGGCTTTTAGTTAAGTAGGCGAAAAAGCCGCCTGGTTTTATATATGTTAAGTAGATCACAATAGTGTAATTGCAGTAACATCTTTTGTGCGTGTAATATGCTTTCTCACTC
This sequence comes from Philophylla caesio, assembly GCA_963971545.1. NCBI lineage: Eukaryota > Metazoa > Arthropoda > Insecta > Diptera > Tephritidae > Philophylla > Philophylla caesio. The sequence continues at coordinate 68,499,854 of OZ020606.1, forward strand.
CAAACACACCTTTGTTTATATATTCACCTATGCCGACAATTAACAATAATCAACTTCTTCTACATATACAATTACAATTTGTAAGGGAAGATCAGGTTATAGTGTTCAGTAGTTGTAGACAGGTTGTAAAGTGTTCAGTAGTAATAATAATAGCTTACACGATGTAGCTCTTCCGTTGGCAAGGTTCTTTTGATTTTCTTCCACAAATGGAGAAACCTACAACCTCGAGTCCGAGGAAAAATTATAGAATGCAGAATCAAGGAAAGCAGTATTTCTATTTCCCCGCAAAGTAAAATGTATTTACGTGTTGGTTACCTTTGAAACAAGAATATGCACCCAACAGAAGCAAGGTATCAAAAGAAATATATGTTCAAACACTATACCTAAACAAAATTAGCCCAGAAGATGTTACAACGCCAAAAATAAGGTATGTTCACACACCAAATTTAATTTTAAAAATATTAAATTTTTCGACAAAAGAAGAATTGCTGCGTATTTTACGCTATTTCATTGGAAATAAATCTGTATTAAATAGCAAAGGTAAAATTCTCGGATTCTTGGATAAGTCCGACACAAAAATTCCAGATGATATTGTTGCTCAAATTATATTGAGTGGTTTACCTGACAAGCGGAAAGTTGCTGAGAACTGATCTAGTAAGAACAAGGCTCCTTTCGTAAACGCAAAATGCAAAGCATACATGCATTGCATACTATTCGTAAACGCCACTGCAATAATTTAGACCAAGTATATACATATATGTAATATCTACATATATATTGGCAGTATCAACAAGTACAGTCAGCAAACATTATAGTACAAATATATAAAATTAGAAAAGGAAAACCGAGTAAACTTAAGTCAAAAATGACACTTGAATTCAAAAGAAAATCCAGTGGCCGCACGCCTTAAAAGTTTATGAATTTTTCTGTATTTTGTGAAATTTTTGAATACAATAAATTGCAGAAATGTCGCACAGATGCTTTTTATGTGAAAAAACAAGAGATTAAACAAAAAATATAGCTTTGCATGCATAAGTGTTTCGTTACAAGTGCATTATAAGAGTTTCATTGCACTGTCTATATACATATGTACATACATATGTTGACAATGTTGTTCGCTATATCGCTCGATTTGTGGCATCAAAAATGCAAAACAAAATAATATGCCCAATCTGTCAAGACCAATTGCTAGGCGATGAAATGCCATCGCTCGTAGCATTATGTCGGTATTCGTTTGTTTTTTGATAACGAAAAATCTACCGAACAGAAGGTTTACATTAAAAATAAATTCACAAAATTAATATTGTTTCGCAACCAATAAGTGGCAAAATATTAGTTAATGTAAGTGGTTTTACGTAGAATCATATTCAAAAAATTTCAAATGAATAATATTGCGAATATTGTAAAGGGGTACTGTACAATTTTTGCCACTATAGTTTTTTGTCTCTTTAGTTGAATAATCAATGAGTAATTGCTAATCATTATAAACCCCACAGTGAATCAACCCTATTCAAATTTATTTTTTGGCGCAACTGCAGATATGTCAAACTCCATTTTATGTGTTTGTCACATGGATTCACAGATATTAATACATGTAAAACCTGGGCATATGCACAACGTACATTTGTATTAAAGCTATCTCCCTTTGATTGCTGAATTTGTACACATTATATATATGACAAAGTATTGAATTCACAACCTTTTTCATGACTTGCATGACTCTTGTTTTACATGCATTGCAGTCAAAAGAAACCACAAGCAAGTAATTTATATTAAAATATATATTTTTATTAGAATTTAATTCTTGTTACCAATTAATTTTTTTTGTAGTGATAAAAAGTGCAAGCATGAGCTTAAAAAATGTAAAGACAATGCACTGATGCAATGCATACATGCATGACATGGCATGGGCATCTGTTTTATTCAAATTCAAATTCAAATAAGTTTATTCATATGTAAATGTACAATTTTGCGAATACGTTATTTACAATATTTTATAGAGTTTTAGAGAAAATAAAGTTCTCTTTACAACTAAGACATGATATAGATAACATAATATTTTGTGTATGAAATAAATTTTAACAGACAACTTACAGACTAAACGTAATAACTACAATTTTATAATTAATTGGTTATCAGAATATGTCAATTTATTTTGGAAAGCTTTATCATGTAATTTAATTGTGGAATAAAAGAAAGGCAAATTTAGAAACATTTTTACAATTTTATTTTGAGCAATTTGAATTTTATTTATATGACAGTTAGCGCAGTCAGACCATACAGGGGCAGCATAGAGAACAATAGGTAAAAATACTGTTTTTAAAAGAATTATTTTGTTGGGAAACGACATTTTAGATTTACGGTTAATTAAAGAGTAGAGCAGTGTTGTACAAATTTTTAGTTTAGCTAGGCATGATTGTATGTGTTTTTGAAACGTAAGTTTAGTATCAAAAAGGACTCCTAGATACTTGACAGCAGGAACCCATTGTATACTACCCGAATTAAGACGGAGATTAATAGAAGTAAGGTTACATGAAAGTCTTTTACGAGAAAAAAAATTGCCGTTGTTTTCGAAATATTAAGTTTGATTTTCCATTTGTGAAAGTAAACGTTAAGAACATGAACTGCGTTGCCTAGAGTGGAGTCTATTATGATAGGGCTGCAGCTACTAGTAAAAATAGAGGTATCATCTGCATATAAAGAAATTTGACAATTCTGTGGAATAGGCATATCGGAAATGTATATATTAAATAATATTGGACCCAGAACAGATCCTTGTGGAACACCAGCAGGAATTTTTGCAGTACAAGAGTTTGCACCGTTGATAGAAACAAACATATTTCTGTCTTTTAGGAAACTTTGAATGATTTTAATTAAATATATAGGTGCTTTAATGTTAAATAATTTGAATATTAGCCCGTCGTGCCAGACCGTATCGAAAGCTGCTTGTATATCAAGTAGAACCAAGCCCACTGATTTTTTATCATTAAAGCTTTTTTTAACAAAATTTTTAATTCTGAGCAGTGGGTGGCAGCAATTATGACCAGCACGGAAACCAAATTGGACATCAGGTAAAATATTCTTTTCTTCAAGAAACAGTTAGTTTTTGCTTAATAATTTTTTCAAATATTTTTGAAAAAGCATTAAGCAAACTAATAGGACGATAGTTATCTGACCTCTCAGGAGATTTACCAGGTTTGCAGATTGGAATAACTTTCGTAATTTTCCAGTCTAGGGGAAAATAGCAAAGTTTCAAACAGCAATTTATTATGTACACAAGATGTTGAATGCATTTTTTAGGAAGAAATTTGAGGCAGTTATTGGAAATTCCATCTGGTCCAGGGCTTTTTGATGCTTTTAATGACTTTATCATATTTTTGATATCTGACTAACAAGTTAGTGGAGTTTCAACAGAAGAAAAGTTCGGATTCATACAATTATTTATTTTTTCATTGACTGCTGTGATAGTTAAATTGTCGGAAAGAGTTGAAGTAAGATGATGCTTAGCTATAAAAGAATCTTTAAGTAAATTAGCCTTAGCTAAATTGCTGTAGTAAAAATTATCGTTGTGTACGAGAGTGGGAATAGGTTGATGGGCAATCAAAATCATTAGATTTATGGTCACCTTTGCAGTTGGCACATTTAATGTTGTTTGTATTTTGACAGTCCACCGTTTTATGTGACCCAGCACAATGAGCACAAGAAGTTTTAATGTTACAAAATTTTGCACCATGACCATATAATTGGCAGTTATGACATTGCGTTACTTTATTAATTGGCTTTATTTTATGCTCCCAACGCACTTTATAATGGTTCATATAGCAGTATTTTCGTTTGAGATCATTTAAATTAATAGATCTATTTACAAAGTAAACTACATATAGCTGGATTTTTAAACCAAATCGAGTGGTTTTTTCAATTAATTTTACGTCGGTACACTTTAAACCAAATGATAAGAGCGATTTTTTAACTTCATCAGCAGATGTATTTTCAAGTCCAGAGAGCATAGCTTTGTACGGTATCGAATGTTTAGTTTCGTGAGAAAAGAATTCACAGTTATTTTTTTTAAGATAATCGCATGTTTTGTCATAATTACTAGAATTATTTAATAATAATTTTTGACCAATAGATATAGTCTTTACAAAATAATCTTTGATTAATAAGCCCCGCATCACTTCTTGTATATAAGCCGCACGTTTCTTTAATAGAGTTAAAGGTGGGATAGTTTCTTTTATGATATCTGCTGGCGACGCAGAAGTTGCCGATAAGATTTCATTATCACTATTTTCGTCCAAAGTTTGTAATGGTAAGAAGTAATTAGAATTATTAATATCTTTAGTTAGACGTTGCACTCGAGGCATTTTGTTATTATAAGGTGTATTTGAAGCACCATTAATATAATCATAACCACGTTTTAGTTAAATTTCGCTTTAATAACTGTTAACAGGTAAAGAGAAAATGCAATAACACTAGCTATAGATAACACAACTGCACTGTCCAACGAGACACGAGAGAATGGCATCTGTTTTAAAAAAGCATTGCATATTGCGTTTTCGAAAGCAGCCCAAATCTTCCTTAAGAAATTAGGCACGAACCGGAAAGCGGCGAAGCTATTGCTTTAATTCAAATAAAACGAAGAATCGTCAAATGTCAAACATAATAAAACGATCAGTTGTTTGCTTTGAGTGTAACGAAAAGGGGCACTACGCTAACAAATGTCCGAAAAAGTCAAAAAAGGAAAAAGACAGTGGGCGTTTAAAAGTGGGGTGCGCTGTAGATATGCACATGTCAATTTCTGCTAAAGGAGAGTCAAACAAAGAGCAAGTCGTCGTGAAAGATGTTTTATGCATACGAAATATATGCGCCAATTTAATGTCCGTGAGCCAAATGGCTAAGCAATGTAAGACGCTTTGGTTTAATGACGTAAACTGCCGTATTTACGATAAAAATGCAAAATGATTGGCTTGTGTTCCGCTTGTCGACGATTTGTACTGTCTACACTGTACAATAGCAAAATTAAAATCGGCTGGGTCATCTGCCGTATAAGGGAGCGCGTGCAACTCCAAAAGTGCTTTATGTGCCTCGAGTACGGTCACATGTCTAGAAACTGCTTAAACAAGACGGACAGGTCGAAACAATGCAGAAAGCGCGGCGTAGAAAGTAATTTTGCGAAAAAATGCACAAAAAGCCCACACTGTGTGTTGTGTAAATCTGCTAATGGGGATAGCCTCGACCATATAGCTGGAAGTTGCAATTGTCCAGCTTTCAGGAAGGTTTTAACGAACCGACGCCCATGAGAATCATCCAAATAAATTTGAACCACTGCGAAGCTGCACAAGATCTGCTATCACAGACGGTCAGAGATGGAAGAGCAGACATAGGCTGACTTCGAAAACGTACTACTGCAAAGTATCGATACATTTTAACTGCATTCCTCAAACTCTATAAGTATGCATTGTCATATAACATTGAAACCAGCTGATTTGTATTGAATGACGTTTGTGAACACAATTTTAATAAATTAGTGTTTTCGCCATGAACAAACTATTTTTTGAATATTTTTTAAATTTACTGCTAAAGAGGAATATAACATTTTTCATTAAATTCTGATAAATTTATAATAAAAATAAAACTACAAATAAATTTTACTTACATTTCAACGTTCCCCATCTTCTTCTTTTGATTAAGGGCCAGTTTTTCAGTGCAGGTTTAAACTCAGTTTAAATTTAAACTTAGTTTTCTTGTGCTCAATTAAATTTGTTGCAACCAAAACGAAATAGTCAGCACGCAGCTGATAAGTTAAACTAAGTTTAACTGTGCGCAATCGGCCGTTTAAACTCAGTTTAAACTTTGTTTAAAGTTGACTGAAAAACTGCATACTGAGTTTAAACTTAGTTTAAACGACAAACAGAGTTCAACTTGCACTGAAAAACTGGCCCTAAGTATCACTTTTATTACTGATGCGTTTTTTGCGCAATCGATGCGTATTGATAACTTGGTTCTGACATTTATGAACATAATGCTTTGTCTACACATTGCAGGCTGGCGTTAATGAACACAATTCTTAGTGCGTATGCAAAGCAATAAAATTTTAAGAAAACATGCGACGCAGCAGACATAAATACATGGGCACAGCTCATAGGGTAGTGCTAACAAAAGCTAAATGCGTTAAATCACCAAGCATTACGTTCCCGGAAATGATGAAAAACAACATAACTAACATGATTAATTTCCTGCTCCTCAAATTCCTCTCAAGTTGAAGAATAAGCATGGATAAAAACGCTCCAGAAACGTTTAAAGAGATGCGCCGCCATCTTGGGAAAAATGATGAAAGACCTCTTCATTGCAAAACGCACACCACATGCATTTTTGCGTCGATTTTCACCAAACCTTCGTTACGACAACCACAATAGGTAAGGGCATCTCATGTATAAATTTCAAAAGGATCGTTCGGCACATCTCTTCAAACACCCCTTACCAACGAACACACATTTTAGGCTCTTTTTTTATATATATAGAAGATAGAAGATATATATATAGATAGTGAACATATGTATTTTAAATATAATTAAAAAAAACAATATTGTCAACTATCTTTGGGGCGATTCTCTTCCTCTTTTCTGTAATAATATTGCCGGCAAGCGAAAACACTCTCTCTTTTGTGCTAGAATGGACAACCTCGGATAACGTTTACTATTATTATGCCACCACTGCATAACGTCAAAATTTTCGGAAAATTCTACATTTTCTGCAGAATAGCGACGTATTTCTTGAGACATTTTCTGCTTCTGTTAAAGAAGTACTGGTACATGGAATTAGGTTTGGAAAGAAGAAACTCTCCTCGTTATTTGAATCATTAACTGATGACAAGGAAGTTGATGCTGTATCGTCCAATTGAAGTATTGGAGCAGAAGGATCTTCTGGTGGCAGTAATGAATTAATAGTTGAATCCGATAATTCATTCTCACTTGCTATTTGGGAAATACAAAACCTTTCAATTTCATTTAACTGACTTGCTTGTAGACACAAGGCTGCTGGATATAAATAATAAGCAACTTTGTGCCATGTATTCAAATTTGGAATCCAAGTTTCCTCCAAACCTTCCAAACTCTTTGATTTTAATGCAGAAATCGCCTGAACTTCATTTGCATCGAACTTGCAAATTTCTTTTATGCGATTAATTGAAGGAATTATATAGCACAATGAAGGTGTAGAACAGCAATGCAGTTTTTTTGAAAATTATTTCAAAATTCCGGCAAAGTTTAACTAATCTTTGAACAATTGATATGTTCAAAGTAAAGTCTGTTAATTTATTCACTGTTAGACAGGCTTTCATAGATTTTAACACAATTATCTGCTATCGACTTTACCATTGAAAAATGTGAATTTCATCGAGTTGGGCATTGGCTTATCAACGATGTTTGCAGCATACGAGTATGTTGCATACCTGACTTTTTAAAATATTTCCAAAGCTTCTTAAAGGATAATATTGTCTCTTTAAGTTGATCTGTATACTCAATACTGGATTGTAAGACGTTTGAGAAAACGTAACTTGAACAATTAAGTCGCTCGTTGTTTTCTAATGCTTTTTCACATTGCTTCCTCGGTCTGTGATGAAAATAATGCTATCTAATCTGTTAATGCCGAATTGAACAAAAATATTCTGTAACTTTCTCTTAATATTAACACCAGTAGCTTGTGTGTAATCCATGGACTTCATTCCAAGAACTATGTCAAATAACTTGTAGTCTTTCGCGAAATGTAATGAAGCACATACAAAATCTCGGTTAACGTAGTCATCTTTCCACAAATCAATTGCAGCAGACGCGCGACCAGATTCTACATATTTCTTTACTTCAGATGCAATATCTTTTTTTTTGTTTCCGCTTTCTTTCCTACGTTACGTGAAATGGTTGTGGGGTCTGGGAGTAAATCTTCTACATCTATATTTTTTCCATATATCGAACCAATAGCCATAAAAAACTTTACCAGTTTTCTAAATCCGGAACCCTCTACGGATGAAAACGGAGGACAGTCTTCAATCATCCAATCAGCGCAAGCTTCTAATGCTAGTTTTTTATCATCCGCACTAACTTTCTGTTCAGGCAATTGATGAATATATATACTGAAGCATTTGTGTATATTGAGTCTGCATGCCACGGCATTTGAAAACTTTTTTGCAATTACAACACACCAACTCGAGTAAAATACTTCAATCATCTCTTATTATCTCAGCAAAAAGTTCCCATTTTGCACTTCTGACTTTCCGTTTTTCGCTGAGCTTATAAACTCCTGTATTTTTGCCCACTATGTCGTCGTTAGTGTCCATAGTATAATACCTATAAACTAAGAAAAATAACATATATATGTTTATATCTACGAATATTTTCCAGTCCATATTTGCAAAATATGTTGGCTTACAATTTTTAAATATAAAGCATTCATAAGCACGTGCAGATTCTGCGGAAACAAACAATAACTGAACAGTTATTCAGCGCGATTACTTTTCACACCACTCACCGTTGAGAGAAATATAGGTTGCGCCATACTTTTTGTACATTTGTAAAAGGCACAAAGCATAACCAAAATAATAATCAGCTCATACCAAGGCACATCAAATAGGTAGCCGCAGCAAACTTTTTTTTTTTGAACTTTTTTCATATTTTATTTTAATTTGAATTGTCAAATTTTGAATTTCGTTGTGATAAGAATGCTTTCAGTACAATTCAAGGTAGTTGATAAAATATTTTTGAAATTTTAGATTTTAAAAGCAAAAACAAAATATACAGAACTCAAATTTTTTTTTTCAAATTTTCTACTGCTGCTACCTATTGAATGTGCCTTGGCTCATACAAACTCATTTCCATGCTCCCCTATGAACTAGTGAGTAAACTCAAAGTGTAAGTCTACACTCAATAGAGTCAAAAATTGCCGGTACATATACTCGTAAGTGCAGAAATACTTTGATTTTTTTTGTTTTAGTGGGAATGAGTATAAGTATTTTTTTGAAGTAGTGGCTTTCGCAGACGATGTTGCGGTATTAGTTGTGGCAAAACATATACATACATCAAATTGAAGCTGCAGCCGGAGAAGCTGTTTTAAAAATCAAAACTTGGCTTAACTTATGCACCTAACGTTGGCCGACCACAAGTCCGAGGCACTCTTGATATGCAGCAGAAAGACAGTGGAGTTTCTGAATATTTGCCCGCTATCAGATACATGGGTGTAATGATTGACTTACGACTTAACTTCACTTAGAGTTCGTTTCTAAGAAAGCCTCGACAGTGCAGTCAAGCTTGTCGCGTATTATGTCAAACAACGGAGGACCAATGCGCAGCAAACGAGTTCTTTACAGTAGGGTTATTAGGTCAATCCTTCTATATGCGGCCCCAATCTGGGCAGACGCGCTGGATAACAACTGTCCATCGCGAAAAAGATAACAACTGTCCATCGGCTAAGCTCCTTACGAGCGGTATGCGGCAATTTCAGACGAAATCTCCTTTGTCCTGGACTGATGCCAGTAGATATTATAGCCCATGAAATTAAACGCATTTATGATAAGCTTTCCGAAAACAATGGAAGATTAAACCCAGAAGAAGTAAAGGCAGAAGAAAGGAAAAATTCAATGAACATTTGGCAGGCTCGTTGGAATAACTCCCCAAAGGGCAGGTGGACCTACGAGCTGATACCAAATATCAGCAAATGGGTTAAGAGAAACCACTTAAACAAATTTTGACACTATAGCTACCCCAATGTCCGCGCTATGCTCCTTAAAATCGGGCAATTTTGAACGGAGGAACCTTTACTGACCCCATGCTTCAGTCAAATGAAAATCGGAATGAAATATGTGCCCACGTTACACGCATTCACTTAGACCTGAGAAACGCAGAGATGGCAAGACGTTGCCAACGAAACACGTAAGGAGCAAATAAGCTAACCAGGCAAGTGAGGTAATAACTTTTTGGCAGTTCCGCGGGGAGAGTGGTCGCGGTGGAGAGGATTTAGTATCGTAGGTGTAACCTAGAGGCTGCAAGTCGTGCATGCTGCTATGGCAGTACTCATGAGAGTTACCTCTGCCCGGGCGTTAAACCAAAAAAAAAAAACATGTCGCAGTTTGTGGCATCGAGACTTGGGGCATTCGTGTAAAACTAATTTAAGTCGCATAAAATCATCGATAGAAGGTTTCGATATGGCGAATGGGATTTTAGACCCATGTTCTATATGCGCACGAACATTTTGCAAATAATACACATAGATGTGTACGGACCTTCTTTTTTTTTTCTTTCATTGGCTCGATAACCGCCTAAGCAATTTTGGCCGAGCTGAGCATAGCACGCCAGTTATTTCTCTCTTTCGTTAACAGGCGCCAGTTGGAAATACCAAGGTTACCTAAGTTCCTTACCGCTTGGTCTTTCCAACGCCTCCTTTTTCCTCTGCCACCACCGGCGGGTACCACGTCTAATATTTTCAGAGCTGGAGCGCTTTCATCCATTCGAACGTCATGACCTAGCCAGCGAAACCGCTGGATCTATGCACTATATCCATGTCGTTATATAGCTCGTACAGCCCATCGATCCATCTTCTACGTTATTCGCCATTGCAAAGGCGTAAAGGCCCATACATCTTTCGGATAATCTTTCTCTCGGACACTCCTAGAGCCTTCTGATCAGATATCTTTATCGTACATGTTTCTGCGCCATACAATAGGACGGGCATAATGAGAGCCTTATAGAACGTGGGTTTTGTCCGTCGAGAGAGGACTTTACTAAGTGATCTTCCTTTGGATTTCGAGGCTGACATTATTATTGATGTTAATGTTGGTTCCTAAGTAAATGAAGTCCTCTACTTTTTCAAAGTTATAACTGTCAACAGTGATGCTTGATCCCAGTCGTGAATGTGCCGACTGTCTATTTGATGACAGGAGATACCTCGTCTTGCCCTCGTTCAACTCCAGACCCATTCATTTTGCTTCTCTATCCAGTTCGGAGAACGCAGAACTAACTGCGCATTTGGTAAGGCTGAAGATGCCAATGTCACCGGCGTACGCCAGCAGCTGCACACTCTTATAAAAGATGGTGCCCTGTCTGAAACCTCGTTTGGTATCAAACGGCTCATAAAGGTCATTCCCAATCCTGACGGAGCTCGTGGTGTCGCTCAACGTCATTTTACATACCCGTATATGTTTAGCGGGGATACCAAATTCAGACATTGCGGCATTAAGGCAACTTCTTTTTGAGCTATCGAAAGCGACATTGAAATCGACAAAAAGGTGCATGTCGATTATTCTTTCTTGGGTCTTTTCCAAGATCTGACACACTGTGAATGTCTGGTCGACAGTAGATTTACCAGGTCTAAAGCCGCAATGACAAGTTCCAATCAGTTCGTTGACGGTGGGCTTTAGTCTCTCACACAATACGCTCGACAGAACCTTATATGCGAACCAGATATACCGCGATTCTTGGCGCGAATTGCCGTATCACCCTTCTTGTGGATTGGGCAAAGTATACTTAGATTCCAATTAGTAGGTATGCATTCGCCCGACCATACTTATAAACGTTCGTCGATGACTTAAGCCGTAAAGTATTTATTTATCTTATAAAACGCGGCGATGTTTTTGAAACTTTTTTAACCTCCAAAAAATTGGTTGAAAATCAAACGAATTCTTATATTAAAATAACGCGATCAGACAATGACAGAGAATTTGGCAACGACAAATTCACAATGTTTATGAAAAATTATGTAATTGTTCATCGGTTTACAGCGCCATTTTCGCCTGAACATAACGGAGTTGCCGAATGAATCGTATGATCATTGAACAGGTACGCTGTATGCTATATAATGAACTGTTATAAGTTAAATTAAACCCTTTTATAATATTAAATTTCTTTATTAACCTTAGCAAAGTATGCTTGCGTAGCTAATTCTAGTAGCAGGACTTTAGTAATCCACTTGGAACTTTATTCTGATCAGAAAATACTCCAATAAGCATTGACCAACCGCTTACTCGCACTCCGCTGTTATCCGCAACTGTTAATCTTTACTCGACTAACTTCATTCCAACAGACAATTTTCCAAGAAATCAATACACTTGTGCACCGCTGGCTCACTCTCTGCTGTTAACCGCAAATGTTATAACTCATTCAGCCAACGTTATTCCCATAAGAATTGAGTCGCTGCTTACTAACTTTAAGTTGCCACACAGACTGATCGCTCTCCCAGCAATCAACACACTCTTGCACTGCAAGTGTTGGCGATGCTGTTGGTTGTTATACTCATGATGTTAAAATGTACGTTCTATTCTGTTTTTGTTGTGAGTATTTAATTTAAGATGCCTTGTTATATTTCGAAATATAATAAAAGTCCGTTGAGATGGGTTATCAGCTTCTTCAATAACAATCTGATTCTTGAAACAATTGACGTGTTTTTCAACCGCCTGTATGGTATAAGTTAATGACTGCTCGCTATGAATCGTGGCACAGTCAGAATTTTAGCCCTATTCCACCATGTTAATTAGTTGTCGCGACAAAGCATCAGCAACATAGTTCTACTTTCCTGGTTTATAATGTAATTTTGCATTGTGCTCGTCAATAAACGCCTTCCAACGCTTGAGTTTTGCATTTCGGTTTCTATCTGAGACTGCAAACGGTAGAGGTTGGTGATCTGTGAAAATGTTTAAATATTTTACACCATAGAGATAGTTTCTAAGGTTTTTAATGCCCATACTATGGCCAACAGCTCTCTTTGATTTGTTGCAAAATTAAGTTGATTACCTCTCAAAGTTCTAGATATCATAGTAATTGGCCTACCGTCCTGAGACAAGTTAGCACCCAGGCCATGCTTGGAAGCATCTGTTGTCAAATCAAAAGGTTTTTTAAAATGAGGGTAGGAAAGCATTACATCTTCAGATATCAAAACTCGTTTCAAAGTATCGAAAGCTTGGTATTGTATTAAATTAAGTGTGATTTTTACCTTCTTTGATTGAGTGGCACTGACTTTCCATTTTCACCCTTTAGAATGTCGGTCAAAGGTTTGGCTATGCTAGCAAAGTCTTTGACGAAGCACCTATAATAGCTTACCAGTCCTAAGAATGATCTTAGATTGGATAAGTTTTCGGGGGCTGGGAAGTTTAGCATGGTATGTACCTAGTCGGGACATATTTTAATGCCTCCTCTTGATACAATAAATCCGAGGTACGCCGTTTCGTTTTTATAAAAATGGGACTTTTCTACTGATACCATCATGTTATCATTATATAAGTTTTTTAAAACCCAGTTTACATCTTCAATATGTTGTTCTTTTGTTTGTGCGAATATTATGATGTCGCCTACGTAAACATAACAGCTTTTGCCTATTCGTTTCCTTATTACGTCGTCTATAGCTCTCTGAAATATGCTGAGAGCGTTTTTAAGCCAAACGGCAGTCTGCGAAATTCGTACTTTCCGTTGCTAACAGAAAATGCGGGTTTCTCCCTATCTCACTCTGCATGTTCAACTTGGTGGAAACCTGATTTTAAATCAATGTTTGAAAAATATTACCACTGACCCATGTTAGACAAGATCGACATTACATTTGGTATTGGATACTTGTCGTCAATAGTAGCTTTATTTAACTTTCGGAAATCTACTACCATTCGTTTTTTCCTGTTGCGTCACTCGTCGAAACCATTTTTATCTACTACCCAAATTGGATTGTTGTAGGGAGATCTAGAGGGTATAATAATGCCGTTATGTAAAAGTTCCTTTATCTCATTTTTCACAAAATCTGCTACACCCAATGGATAAGGGTATGACCTAGAATGGATGGGCTCCTCATGTTTTGTACGTATGGTTGCGTCTACGTTTGTATTAAATGGTAAAGACTCATTTGGGTCAGCAAACGCACTTAACCTTTTCTCAATCATTTTTAAAAACTCCCTTTTCACTGCGAGAGGTACACTATCGTGTTGTATTTGTGTAATATGTATGCTTTCACATTTTTTAAAATATAGCTTTTCACTGCGAGAGGTACACTATCGTGTTGTATTTGTGTAAAATGTATGCTTTCACATTTTTTAAAATATAGCTTTTCTGCTCCAAGGTCTTGGGCAATTTTACCTTTTTTCAGGTCCGCTATGGCATTAACCTGCGTTAGGTCAAGCCCACCTATAGCATCAAAATTTACAAAAATTTAACTAAAAATTATTTAGGTAATGGTACAATTCCCTTTAGCTCGTTAAAGGGTCTTATATAACTTTTTGACGCTCCTGTATCTATCAACATTTTTGTAACTTTTCTCTCAGTACCCATTGTTCTGCTAACCTCAATATCTACAATTTCGTTTTCTACTATGTCATCGTAAGAAGTTTTATCAGCAGTATCTTGTGTAATGTGATTTATTCTTTGAATTTTAGGCCCAGTAGTCCTATCAAAGAAGAAGAAGAGAAGGGCGAAATGCGTGAGTGCGAAGAGCTTGAAATGCTGGCCAACAGGAAAAGCGCCCGAAAATTCTTTCAGAAAGTACGACGGCTAACAGAAGGTTTTAAGACCGCGGCGAATTCTTGTAAGAACGGCGACCTGGTAACTGTCGTTCAGAATATACTTAGTTTATGAAGGGGGCACTTCTCCACACTACTTAGTGGTAGTGACAGAGACCACCTTGGAGAAGATGATGATTCCGAAACCCCAATCAATGACGACGGAATTCATGTTCCGTTACCCGACTGCGATGAAATCCGTATAGCAATAGCACGGCTAAAGAACAACAAAGCGCCCGGAGTTGACGGGCTGCCAGCTGAGTTATTCAAATACGGTGGAGAAGAGTTGGTAAAGCGCATGCACCAGCTTATCTGTAGAGTATGGTCGGACGAATGCATGCCTACTCGAAGTGTACTTTGCCCAATCCACAAGAAGGGTGATACTGCAATTCGCGCCAACTATCGTGGTATAAGCCTTCTTAACATTGCATATAAGGTTCTGTCGAGCGTATTGCGTGAGAGACTAAAGCCCACCGTCAATGAACTGGTTGGACCTTATCAGTGTGGCTTTAGACCTGGTAAATCTACTATCGACCAGATATTCACAGTGCGCCAGATCTTGGAAAATACCCAAGAAAGAAGAATCGACACGCACCACCTTTTTGTCGACTTCAAAGCCGCTTTCGGCAGCACAAAAAGAAGTTGCCTTTATGCCGCAATGTCTGAATTTGGTATCCCCGGCTATGTAAAATGACGTTGAGCAACAACACCAGCTCCGTCAGGATTGGGAAGGACCTCTCCGAGCCGTTTGATACCAAACGAGGTTTCAGACAGGGTGCCTCTTTGTCGTGTGACTTTTTTCACCTTATGCTGGAGAAGATAATTCAAGCCGCAGAACTAAATCGGTCAGGCACTATCTTTTATAAGAGTGTGCATCAGCTGGCGTACGCCGATGACATTGACATCATCGGCCTTAACAACCGCGCAGTTAGTTCTGCCTTCTCCAAACTGGATAGAGAAGCAAAGCGAATGGGTCTGGAGGTGAACGAGGGCAAGACCAAGTATCTCCTGTCATCAAATAAACAGTCGACACATTCACGACTGGAACCAAACATCACTGTTGACAGTTATAACTTTGAAAAAGTAGAAGACTTCGTTTACTTAGGAACCAGATTTAACATCAATAATAATGTTAGCCTCAAAATCCAAAGGAGGATCACTCTTGCCACCAAGTGCTACTTCGGACTGAGTAGGCAACTGAGCAGTAAAGTCCTCTCTCGACGGACAAAAATCACGCTCTATAAGTCTCTCATTATGCCCGTCCTAATGTATGGCGCAGAAGCATGGACGATGAAGATATCTGATGAGAAGGCTCTGGGAGTGTTCGAGAGAAAGATTCTCCGAAAGATTTATGGGCCTTTACGCCTTTGCGATGACGAATACCGTAGAAGATGGAACGATCAGCTGTACGAGCTTTATAACGACATAGATATAGTGCAGCGAATTAAGATTCAGCGGCATCGCTGGCTTGGTCATGTCGTTCGAATGGATGAAAGCGCTCCAGCTCTGAAAATATTTGACACGGTACCCGCCAGTGATAGCAGAGAAAAAGGGAGGCCTCCTCTGCGTTGGAAAGACCAGGCGGTAAGGGACTTGGGTACGCTTGGTATTTCCAACTGGCGCCAGTTAGCGAAAGAGAGAAACAACTGGCGTGCTGTGCTAAGCTCGGCCAAAATCGCATAGGCGGTTATCGAGCCAATTAAAGAAGAAGAAGTCCTATCAAATTCAGAGCGGCGCTTAACATGTTTTTCTTGATTACAAATATTTGATGAAATTTGTCTTTGTTTAAAACCTTGAAAATTATTTGCTATTATTTCCATTGGTTCAGATTTCTCCTGTCTACCGTTGTTGTTGCATTTAAATATTCCAACGCATTATTGTTGTTTTCAGGAAACCTTCTGTCAGAAGGTGACTCCTGCTATTGTCGTCAAAACGCTTTGAAAAATGTGTCGCGAATGTATAGCGTTCATGATTCACCTCTAACTCCTGAGCAAGTGCCAAAGCAGACGCTAAGTCAGCTGGCCTTGTAGAAAATAAAAAGTCGCAGAGGATTTCTAAGACCAGAAATAAAAACGCGTAACGCATCAGTTCTGTATTTTTCATTTATTGAATTCACTAAGTGACCCTCGTAAGTCATAATAGTCTTATTAGTAAGCAGTGTGAGCTTTCATTTCATGACCGTTAGACTCCCTTGCCTTAAAGTACTAAGCTCCTGTTCGATTAAATAAACTGGGCGTTTATCCGCAAAGGTAAAATCTAACCTAACTTTTATGGCCTTGAAATTTAACACGCTCATATAATTTGTAGGCCGTGTGTGCCGCTTGCCTCCATGAAACATAATGATCCGTCAAACTCAGACAGAGATTTGGCAAGGTCAAGGGTTTCATATTAATGTATGTTTCCTACAATCCCCACTTCATCAAAAGATTCTACGTTTTCAGTTAGGGTAGTAGCAAACTTCTTTGTCATTTCGTCTAACTTTTTATCGAAATCTTCCTTCTGTGAATTTAGAGCAGCCGATATTGCTGCCGTAACAATAGCCGTCAACTCGTTAGTGTTCATAATTATTTCATTATTGTCCTTTAAAACTAATGCATCAAAGAGGTTACATAATTCAGAGTCGCACATCAACTTAAAGTATAACACGCGGTATTGAGCGAATAAAAGTGTTTTCCTTTATATAGCGAATTCGAGTTACGTAGAGAAAAAAATCATAAAATATTTCCAAAAAGTTTCAGAAAAAATCCAGAAAATGTATCAAATGCATTAAGGAATTATACATTTTTTGGAGTTATCTATTTCGTAAAAAATACTGAGCAGATCACTTACAAATTTAGTTTCCGTTGTTTTAACTTTATTGTTATTTCAATGTTGCATTCTGTGTAAAAGTCGTATCTTAAAAACTGTTGCTTGGTAACTGTAGTTGCTATGCCGTTTAGATGTCAACCAAGGTGATATCATGTAATCTCAGCTTAAGTTGTTGTACACAACCGATCCTAATGCAGTGGCACAAATAATGTAATTAGATTTCCGTTGTCTTATCCTTGTTGTTGCTTCAATGATGAATTCAATACACGTGGTTTCTTAAAAAACAATACTGATACTCCTCCTTAATACCTTTCTTCGAATGTCAGCAAAGGTCGAGGGCAGGTGTCGCATTTTAATATTTTCAGCATTCTGACTTGTTAACTTATATTTAAGACGTCTTTTCTCCATCGATAATATACATTTCAGATATTTTACAACTTCCCGTGCCCCTCGTTGAGCGCCAGTTAAATTAACTTCTTTTATAATATTAAATTTATTTATTAACTTTAGCAAAGTATGCTTACGTAGCTAATTCTAGTACAGGACTTTAGTAATCCTCTTGCAACTTTATTCTGATCAGGGAATACTCCAATAAGCTTTGACCAACCGCTTACTCGCACTCCGCTGTTATCCGCAACTGTTAATCTTTACTCGACTAACTTTATTCCAACATACAACTTTTCAAGAAATCAACACACTTGAGCACCGCTGGCTCACCCTCTGCTGTTAACCGCAAATGTTATAACTCATTCAGCTAACGTTATTCCCATAAGAATTAAGTCGCTGCTTACTAAGTTTAAGTTGCCATACAGATTGATCGCTCTCCCAGAAATCAACACACTCTTGCACTGCAAGTGTTGGCGATGCTGTTGGGTGTTATACTGATGATGTTAAAATGCATCAGAGAACAGATCCAATTATGTGGGTGGTCATTGCGACTTAACTCCTCCCTTACTAAATTAGGAACGTCCTCGGTCCTGGATACCCTGTGTGTTGACCTGTCTTCAAAAAATAGTACATTTATTATGACATACTTGAGTTGTGTTGACGAACGTAAAATCCATCGTTGGATAGAGCGCATTGCCGCCTACGTTGCTGCAAGTAGCATGGAGCAGTAGTTCTATGTTGTTGAAGCAGACGACTAATTTAAGAAACCTAATACCTAAAATGAAATGTAAAGAAATGAAATGTGATTATAAATGAATTAAAATAGAGAAAAATATATATACTCACCTAACTAAGAATTACCTTATACTTACCTTATACTGACCTTATAATTAATTCACATTTACCTCATTTTCCCTTGTTATGATTTTAGCTTATTACCAATTTGCTTACCTTAACCTTTTAGCACCACCCTAATGTAAGTAAATGCATGATTACAGCCTGTATTCTAATGTACCTATGTGCATGCGGTGTGTGTATACCTGCTAAAAAGCGCGGCTTGTCCACGCTCTCTTGTACATATACACGCATATGTAGGCTCATAGGAACAGGCGAAGAACTTACCGCTTATTGGAAGTGGAAGTTGACAAACTGTAAATTATAGTTAAGAAAATATTATAAAAACAATGAAATGAGATAATAAACACACAGTCTATGAGTAATCGAGATCGGCGGTGTTTTTTATTATGCGAAGTGAAAATTCAAAGTTTTAATTAGTGCTCCCCTAAGACAATAATAATTCCTTCACTAACGAAAGTGATTTGGATTACTAAAAAATAGTAGTAAATTTTTCATGGCGCCCGAGCAGGGACAAAGTGCTACATTAAAAAACTAAAAGTTTTCTTTAATAATTTTATAGAAAAAATTAATTGCCTGTCGCGGTCGTGTGTGCGAAACAATACATAACACATTAAGGTTTTAAAAATCTTATACCTACTTATACTTGCCAAGTGTTTAAAAATTTTACATACTTACCTTGATTAAAAACTGAAATACCGGATATAAAAAAAAAAAAATACTTACCTTTATTAAAAGTTATCTTTGAGAGTTAAAAAATAAATACAACAATAAATAAAAAAGTTTTTTAAAAATACTTAAAATACCATTTAAAATACCTTTGTGTTACAAAATTAGTGCAAATAGCCAAATTAACTGTGCTACTATTTACGCATAAGGCGGTCACATAGATACAGTGACGCACAAAACCATAGCAGTGGCAAGGTGAAATCTGAAATTAAAATATTAATTGAGTTATAAAAAGGTACATACCTAATATTTTAATAAAAAATTTTAAAGAGGTACTTACCGCAAGTGCGCGACAATCATAATTGCAACCAAATACATATTGATTTGGTTTACTTACCTGCAAAAAGGCGCTAAGTAAAAAAAAAAAAAATAAATAAAAATAAAATAAATTAAAATTTGATAAAGGGCTATTTGCGCTATAAGTTGTGCTGCACACACACACACACAAAACTGCTGCTGATTATAGAGTGCCGTTCGGCTCAATATCGTTGCTGTAATTCCGGATTTGGCCATTTCCCCCAGGAATGAAGTGCAACTGTTTGCTGTGCAAAAGGGAAGTCGAAGCTGGAAACGAACCAGTCCATAAAGAACAGGTATTGAGTGCGAACAATTAAAAGCTATTGAGGTTGTTGTTTTTTGATAAATTGCTGCGAAGATCACCCAACAAGCTTTTATTCTTGGCATCTCTTGTATTCACTCTGAAATTAAATTTTTTATATACAAATTTTGTGAAACAAGATTTCGGGATTGTTCAGTGAAAACCTCGTGCAATTTCCGACAAGGCTCCGATTACCATTCTGTCAAATATTTTCGAAAGCTATACAGCTTTAAGTGTTTGGTTAAATCGATGACCATAATTTTGCTCACGGTTAGGTCCTTAAAAACTTTCGACATTGCGTCTAGTTCTCCCAATTAAGGGATTATAAGATTCTTCCTCTTGATTTGCGACTTTTTTCGACAGTTTGGTGAAGTTTCAGCAATTTTTTCGTTTTCGTATTTTCAAGTTTAAAACTTCCAATCTATAATTTGTACAAAGTTACTGTACATAGCGAATCAAGATGAATAAAGGTGAGAATCAGCTAGGCCCGGTGGAAGGCGCCACATCCTTAAAAAGACAGAGGACAGTTTAAAAAAAACTGGAATTCACAATAAGTCGCTCTCGTCAGATCCGTCGGAAGTTGAGTGTTGACTCGAAATGCTGAATAGTTACAGCGAAAAGCTTCTGGCGTGTCAATCTGAAATAGAAGAGATCGACGAAAACGATGACACTCGTGACAGCCTTGAAGATTTAATTGTGGGGACCAAGGCGTTATTAAAATCCATATTGTCAGAGAGCAACAAGTCAAAAGCTCTTGACACCTCCTCCACAGCGCCTCACAGCTCAAGGCTTCCAAAAATGTCGCTGCCCAAGTTTCGAGGGCAGTATTCAGAGTTCAAAAATTTTATGAGTTTGTTTGAGAGCCTCGTTCATAACAACTCTGCGCTTTCGGACATTGAAAAGTTCACACATTTAGTTTCGTGTTTGTCTGGTGAAGCCTTGGGAACAGTGAAGGCCTTCCAAATGACGGAAAAAAATTACCCGAAGGCTTTGGCAAGTCTGAAAAAAGTTTATGACAATAAATGTCTCATATTTTCGAATACAGTTGCAAAACTGTTTGAGTTACCGAAAATACAAAAGGCATCGTCGCTTTCGCTACGGTCAATGATCGATACCGTATCAGCTATATATGACTCCTTGTTGTCTTTGGGTGATGACAAAAATATTTCAAATGCGATGTTGATACACTTAGTAATGTCGAAGGTTGATCCCACTACGCGGTCAAAATAGGAGGAGCAACTTGACTACGACAAGCTTCCGCTGTGGAGTGAGTGTGAAGCGGCTCTCAATAAGAGATAACAGCACCTCTCGTCTGAAGAAGCGTCGATTTCGTCTAAATCGCATGAAACCCAAAGGCAAAGCAACAAGAGTGCTGAAAAGCCAAAGTCATCCTTTGTGGCTGCGAAAGCTAAGCCAACTACTTGCTTCCACTGCAACTCCAAAGACCACTTTCTAACCACCTGCCCTAAATTTAAAACTCTCTCTCCTCAGCAGAGATTCGAATTCGCAAAGTCGGTTCCATTGTGTATAAATTGCTTACGCAAGGGACATACGGTTTCGAAATGCAAATTAGAACGGTGTCGGGTTTGTAACCGGTCACATCACACCATGTTACACCAATACCCAATAGCGTTCGAAACAACACCACAACCTTCGACCTCACAAACTATGCACACAGTGAGCGTGCCTGATCGCGTCATGTTGGCGACAGCGGTGGTCAAGGTAAAAACTTGCTCCGGTGATTATGTGTCAGCTCGTGCGTTACTTGACTCGGGGTCTCAAGTAAATTTCATGACTGAAGAGCTGGCACAAAGGCTGCGAATTCGGCGAGAGTAGGCGACATTAAATGTCATCGGGATTGGTAATGCCACCCAAAAGGTTCGGTCAAAGGTTAGTGCAGTCGTAAAATCCCGAGTCAAGAATTTTGAGTTTCTCGCAGATTTTTGGGTAATGGGAGCGATTTCGGCAAATCACCCAGATCGGGCTGTTAACACCGTAGGTTGGAAAATTCCAGCTAATATTGAATTAGCTGATCCGGGGTTCTACAAGTCCTCAAAGGTCGATCTTTTGTTGGGAGCCGAAACATTTTTCGATCTCCTTTCGGTTGGTCAGATTAAAACTGACCCAAGGTTCCCAACACTTCAAAAAACACTTTTGGGTTGGGTAATTTCAGGCAAATACGTCTCCCACCAAAGTGAGCATTCCCAAGCTAGCAGTGCCTTATGCAAAGCTGAAGCAATGGATGAAATTGTTCAAAGATTCTGGGCAATGGAAGAAATCCCTTCGGAATAACAGGCTACCAAGTTCACTGCCGAACAAATGAAATGCGAAGACTACTTCGTTAAGACTACTGAAGTCTTACCGTCGGGACGGCTTCAAGTAAGATTGCCGTTCAAAACTGACCAAAATGCGTTGGGTCAGTCATTTGAAACCGCAGCTCGGCGGTTTCAGGCGCTGGAGAGACGTACTTTGAAAGATTCAGAACTTCGTCAAATGTACCTGGACTTCATGGAAGAGTACTTGGCATTGGGACACATGAGCCCCACTGATAACAAAATCCCGAGTGAAGCCCACTATTTCATTCCGCATCAGTGTGTCTTAAGACCACAAAGTACGTCGACGAAACTCCGCGTTGTTTTCGATGCGTCGAGTAAGACGTCAACACAAATTGCGTTGAATGACATTTTGATGGTTGGACCGACCATTCAAGAAGAACTTTTTTCGACGCTACTTCGCTTTCGAGTGCATAAGTATGCTATTACGGCGGACATCACTAAGATGTACCGCCAAGTTCTCGTAAATGAAAATGATAGAAATTTTCAATTAATAGTGTGGAGAAAGCATCCATCCGAGCCTCTGCAAATTGTTCGTTTAAACACCGTAACGTATGGCACTGCGCCAGCTCCATTTCTCGCAACACGGTGTTTGCAGATGCTAAGTGATGTGAATGCACAAAAATATCCACTCGGTGCCAAAGTGTTAAGTACCGATTTTTACGTTGATGATCTGTTAACCGGATCTGAAGATTTTGAATCCCTCGACAGAATTCGCTGTGAGGTAACTGACATCCTAAAGTCGGCAGGATTCCAGCTTGCTAAGTGGTTCTCTAACCACCCGAGTTTTTTCGACAGTCAGAGTCTGGAAAAATCGTAAAGTTTCAACGATTCAGACTGGACTAAAACGCTGGGAATCCATTGGTCGCCAAAAGACGATTTATTTCGGTTTAGATTGGATGATACATTCGATGAGTTACGAGCAACAAAACGAAATATTTCATCGGTATCTGCCCGTCTCTTTGATCCTCTTGGTTTGCTGGCCCCACTAGTGACCACAGCTAAAATCTTATTGCAAGAGCTGTGGATTAAGAAACTAGATTGGGATGAGTCAATTCCCTTGTATCTCAACAGCAGTTGGCAGAATTTCAAAGCGAATTTATTGCAATTGCCTTCAATCAGTATTCCTCGGTTTGTTTATACTGAGTCGAGTGCTAATTGTCAAATACATGGCTTCGCCGACGCCTCGATAAGGGCGTATGGTTGTTGTATTTACATTCGAAGCCAATTCGCTAATGAGGTTAAATGCATTCTGCTAACTGCAAAATCCATGGTTGCTCCGCTGAAGACTAAGTCTCTTCCTCGTCTAGAGCTCCTGGCAGCGCATCCTCTAGCCAAGGTATGGTCACGCATTGCGCCGATGTTGAGTCGACCTATTGACAGCACAACATTCTGGACAGACTCCGAAATAGTTTTGCATTGGATAAAAACACATCATCAACTTTGCAAACATTCGTTGCTAACAGAGTGTCCGAGATTCAAGAGTTGACTCAAAGTGTTTCGGTGCGGCATGTGCCAACTAAACAAAATCCTGCGGATCAAGTGTCTCGGAGTTGTAGCGTGGATGAAATACAGAATTCAATATGGTTTTCTGGCCCACAGTTCCTCTTAGAAGACCCCGCAAGTTGGCCAATAAATACCCATTTCGAATTATCGCCTGAAGAACAAGCACTGGAAAAGAAGAAAAACGCCAGCGCCTTAGTAGCAGTGAGTGACGACCGTAACCCACTAGTAACTGTGATTGAAAAATACTCCTCACACAAAAAACTATTACGAGTTTTTGCCTATATTCTGCGATGGGTCTTGAAGGTGAGAAATCGATCCACCAAATATGATCCAACACCATCGGCACAAGAGTTGCAACTAAGCTTCTTAAAAATTGTTCAAATAGTCCAACTTGATGAATATAGCCAAGAAATAACTAAATTGTCAAAAAACCTTCCACTGCCGTCGAGCTTGCAAAAATTGAATCCATTTTTGCATGAGTATTCAGAAAAGTCCTTGTCGTTGAAATTGTTACGAGAAGGCGGTCGTTTATTAAATGCGCCTATCCCGTACGATGCCAAATTTCCTCTACTATTGAGCAAGAATTCGCAGTTCGTAAATTCGTACATACGGTTCCTACATTTGCGCAACCATCATGCAGGTGCAAAAGCATTGGTTGCAATTTTACGTGAAAAAATTTGGCTAGTTAATGCTCGAGAGGCATGTAGTCGAACCGTGCGAAACGGCATACATTGCTTTCATTATAAGCCTAAATTAAAAGGCCAAATTATGGGCAATTTACCAGCCGACAGGCTGCGTGCTCTACGACCATTTATGGTTTGTGGGGTAGATTTTTGCGGTCCAATCTACGTCACACAAAAGATACGTGGTCGCCCCCCGGTAAAAATGTACATTGCGGTCTTTGTGTGTTTTACCTCAAAAGCTGTCCATTTAGAACTTGTGTCTGATTTGAGTTCTGACAATTTTATTCTCGCCCTTAAAAGGTTCGTTGGACGCCGGGGAATACCAGCGACGATTCACTGCGACAACGCGACGAATTTCGTAGGAGCCGATCGCAAGCTCAAGGAACTGAGGGAAGCGTTTCTGAGTCGGAAGGGAGAGGTAACCCAATACGCCGCAGACGAAGGGTTCAAGTTCGTCTTTATACCTCCCAGGGCTCCCCACTTCGGCGGATTATGGGAGGCGGCAGTGACGTCGGCGAAGCACCTGCTCGTACGAGCCGTAGGCAACGCGAGTCTCACCGCCGAAGAAATCGAAACGCTGCTCGTCGAGGTAGAGGCCGTGCTCAACTCGCGCCCAATCGCTCCACTCAGCCAAGACACGAACGACGGCGAAGCTCTAACTCCGGCGCACCTGTTGATCGGTTGCCGGCTCAGGGAAATGCCAGGGGAAACGGAACTCCCGGAACCCAGCACACGCTACTCCGACAGATGGCAACATGTTTGCTCAATCAAGCGTCGGTTTTGGCAAACGTGGTACCTCCTGAGTTTGCAGGAGCGCAACAAATGACAGCACCCACAGCCCAACGTAGAGGTAATAGAGCTCGTCGTCGTTTACGCAGACAACGCCCCGCCCCAGCAATGGATCCTAGGCCGAGTGACAGGTACGATCGCCGGCCAGGACGGAAAGGTGACAGTGGCCGACGTGAAAACCAGAACCGGAACAATTAGGCGTCCGATACACAAGCTTGCCGTGTTACCATTAAACGACAGTTGAATAATGCAGATTAGTTCAAGGTGGCCGGTGTTGAAGCAGACGACTAATTTAAGAAACCTAATACCTAAAATGAAATGTAAAGAAATGAAATGTGATTATAAATGAATTAAAATAGAGAAAAATATATATACTCACCTAACTAAGAATTACCTTATACTTACCTTATACTGACCTTATAATTAATTCACATTTACCTCATTTTCCCTTGTTATGATTTTAGCTTATTACCAATTTGCTTACCTTAACCTTTTAGCACCACCCTAATGTAAGTAAATGCATGATTACAGCCTGTATTCTAATGTACCTATGTGCATGCGGTGTGTGTATACCTGCTAAAAAGCGCGGCTTGTCCACGCTCTCTTGTACATATACACGCATATGTAGGCTCATAGGAACAGGCGAAGAACTTACCGCTTATTGGAAGTGGAAGTTGACAAACTGTAAATTATAGTTAAGAAAATATTATAAAAACAATGAAATGAGATAATAAACACACAGTCTATGAGTAATCGAGATCGGCGGTGTTTTTTATTATGCGAAGTGAAAATTCAAAGTTTTAATTAGTGCTCCCCTAAGACAATAATAATTCCTTCACTAACGAAAGTGATTTGGATTACTAAAAAATATTAGTAAATTTTTCATATGTTATTAAGAAAATTTAATGCGGAATAATAAACTAAATATGCGGTCAACAACAATTTTTTCATACTTTGGACTGTTCCTTTTGGAGTAAGCGGTAGAAGTTTCATACACTTTTTCTTACATACTAGATTACATATTACATACACTATTTCTTTAAAAACTAAATTATTGAGTACAAAATGGGTATCAAACATACTTAAATTAAGTAGAAAGTGCTGTTTAAATAAAAATAGAAACTTTGTGAAATGCTAAATTCTTTAAAAAATTTCGTTATGGTTTTAGCCCAGATATGTTACGCAAACGTCAAGCTGTATAGTTGCGTTTTCTCTGTGCTACTTTTTTCATATTGAAATTTCATTATTTGTTTGTATATACATAAATTAATAATTTAGTGATAAAAGTTTTGGAGATTTATCTGTGAGCATTTAAAGCTAAGTATAATATTTGTTGAGCATTTTTTGCATTGATTTTATTACACTTTAATTTAGTTTTCAATTGCCGAGTCATTAGTAGATTTTCATTGTTATTGTTTCTTATTTACATTGTTTTTGCTTTAAACTTTGTGTATTTGTTTAAGTTTGCGCGCAATTTCTTTTCTCTTTTTTGATTGTCATTCTTTAAACAGCCTATTACAGTGCATCTAAAATGTTCGTTGCATAAATAGCTCTCGAACCTTAAATAATTATAAAACTTGCCCTACCTTACAAACTGCTTTCTTCTTTGATTTATTAATACAATTTTAGTTTTTACTCATATTGAATTTTACTGTTTAAATTATGTCTTGCATTTTTGACAACTGCAAAAATAAAAGCGATAAAGAGCAACGCTCTGTTGCATGCTGGTTGTGCGATGGGATTGCTCATATAAAATGTGCCGGATTGACTGGTAGAGTCCTAGACTTAATAAATGAAGGAAGAGGTATTCGTTGGTCTTGTTTAAAATGCAGATCAACTGAGGTTGAACTTTTCCAATTTTTTAGAGGAACCAGCAATGCATTTTCGAAATCGGCAAAGACCTTCGGGCACTTAATGATAAATTAACACGTTATAAAAACGGGTTTAAATCACTTAAGTGCCTAGATAAACAAACTTCGCAACCTGTAAGAGAGACCAAACGCAAACGGACACACATTCCACCCAAGGAAAGTATTGTGGCTCCTCTTACATTACTTCAAAAGAATATTGTGCCTCAACCCCTCCGCTTTAGAGCCCGTTTTCTTCAACTTCATCATGCACTCGCGCTTCTTCCTCTAATAAAAGCAATTCTGATCATGAGAACTTACAGGTATCTTTATCTGAAGTGGGACCATCACCGCCTCAATCGCTTCCACCATCCCAATCTGCTCCTATTGTTGCAAAAACTGTAGCACCATTGGCTGAGACTGACTGCTCTGCAATGAAGCTGGTTGTGGTTCCTTTGAGAAAATCGATTTTTGTTTCTAGATTTGCTAGGGACACTTCTTCTGATCTTATAGAGTTTTACATTTCATCAAAAATTAAGACTTGTAACTTAGCAATCCGAAAATTTAACTTTCAATACGAACGTAACGTAAAATTTATGTGGCACCTGAAGTTTTTGATACTTTGCTTAACAATTCTTTTTGGCCAACCGGGGCATTTGTTCGCAAATTTGAATACAAGCCACATAAAAATAAAAATAAAATAAATAACTTAGCTTCAATTCCTAATCGTGACACTGAGCCAAAAAACTAATTTTAAATTCTACTTTAACTATTTTCTACCAAAACGTTAGAGGTTTAAATACTAAATTGAACGATTTATATTTAAAAGGCTTAGACTGTAACTATAACGTAATTTGCTTTACTGAAACCTGGCTTAAACCACATATTTTTAATTCAGAGATCCTTCCTAATCAATGACCGTAAGGACAGAATCGGTGGGGGTGTTCTTTTTGCATTTCATTCTTCAAATGAAACCGAAGATGTTAATATCCCCCTCATCGAGTCAATCGAATTTAAAGCAATACGAGTTATGGTAGGAAATGGTTTATTTTATTTAGCTGCTTGCTACATCCCTCCTAACTCTGACTTATCGGTTTATTCTCAACATATTGCGTTACTTAGATCTTGAAGTTCAATGATTACTGCACATGACTCGATGATTGTACTTGGTGACTTCAATATGCCAGGCATATCATGGACTCTTATAGACGACTTTATCGTTCCAATATCATCAAAGGATAGATACAATGCGTTTTTAGAAGATATAGCTGAGCTCTGTCTAAATCAGATCAATTTAACTCCAAACAATTTTGGCACCATTCTGGATCTTGTTTTTGTTGATGACGTATCTAAGTCATCTATGAAGATGTGCGAACCCTTGGTTATTCTAGAGGACTCTTATCACCCTGCGATTGAGGTAAATTACGAAGTTATTGGTGATTTTGGAAATAATGTTGATAAATCAAGTAGCTCAAACGCTCGTTTTATTTTCGCGAAAGCCAATTTCAAGAAATTAGATCGAGAATTATCAAAATTATCATGGCTGACGTATAAAGA
The DNA here is from genome assembly GCA_963971545.1 of Philophylla caesio. Lineage (NCBI taxonomy): Eukaryota > Metazoa > Arthropoda > Insecta > Diptera > Tephritidae > Philophylla > Philophylla caesio. The sequence goes on from OZ020606.1 coordinate 68,528,458, forward strand.
TGATGTTGAACGTTGCGTCCAGCATTTTAATAACACTATATTTAACTTATTTCAAAAGTTTATACTAAAACGGGGTTGCGTACAAAAGGAGCAATCACTACCTTGGTTTACTAAAGAACTAAAAAATTTTAAAAATAAGAAGTTTCTTATGAAATATGTAACCATAACCTCGTATAAGTGTTTAACTTTGTTTATCTTGGAATTACAATGGACCCGAAATTTAATTTTAATCTTTATATAAATGTTACAGTTAACAAAGCCAAGGGTGTTTTTGCATTTGAAAACGGTGGTCAAAAGAATTCAATGACACTTACACCACGAAGGCTCTTTTCACAACATTAGTGAGGCCCATACTGGAATATGGATCTATTGTTTGGAACCCGCGCTATCAAGTTCATTCCGACAGAATAGAGTCAATTCAAAAACAATTTCTGCTTTTTGCTTTAAGGAATTTTCGTTGGGATTCTCAGTATAACCTGCCGCCATATATAAGTCGTTTAAAACTCATTAATCTTCCTACACTTGCTAGTCGCAGAGAAATGCTAGGCATTGTATTTTTGGCTAAGTTACTGACAGGCTTGATCTCTAGCCCATCTCTTCTTAGCGAAACAAAACTAAACTTTCCCTCCAGAATTTCAAGACATTTCCGGCCTCTCTTTCTGAAGCCATGTAAAAGTAATATTGAGTTAAATGAGCCACTCCGTAGTTTGTGTCAGGATTTTAACACTCACTCCGGTTTTTTTGATATTTCAGACTCACTTTTTAACATAAAGAAAACTATACTCAATGCTCTTAATAATTGATACATACATACATATACATATATTACTATTCGATCAGCTGATGAGCATTTGTTCTGTAGCTGAACAGTTTTAGATCTCGACACTTCACAAACCTCTGCCTTTCATGACTCGGTGCTACATATATGAAAAAAAAACAAAAAAAATTTTTTTTTTTATATATCCGTGCGTCATGCGGATGCACCCCTCCCGTCGGTCGGGCGGGTATGGAGGGATAAAACCGTTGGGATTATTATTATTATTATTATTATATAACCATTTATCCATACCATGTATAATAATAATAATTTTGGCGCTTACACTATATAGCTCAGTGTTTGGCCGAGCTTCTCCTACCATTTGTGGTGTGCGTCTTTATATACCACAAATGGAGGGACCTACAGTTTTTGTGCCGACTCCGAACAGCAGATGTATTTAATGAGAAGCTTTTTAATGGCAGAAATGCACTCGGAGGTTTGCCACTGCCTGCCGAGGGGTGACCGCTATTAGAAAAAACTTTTTCTATGATTAAGATTTTGCTTGCCCTGACTGAGATTCGAACCTCGAACTCACCGGCATATCGGGTTATAGCACGCACCGCTACCAACTCGACCACAGCGGCCACACTCGCCGGCATATCGAGTTGTAGCACGCACCTCTACCAACTCGACCACAGCGGCCACATACCATGTAGCATCCCTTTATTTATCTTTAGCATTCACGTTGAAACAAATTCTGGTGAGAAATAGATTTATTTTAAATTGTCTTTATGAACCACCCTCCCTGTAATAAGAACTGTAGTTCCCAAGTGTTTTTTTACTATCTGTTCTTCGTAAAGGGGGGGTTAATTTATTGCCAAGTCTGGTATTTCTTTTTTCCAAAACTTTATCGCCTATAGCCTTAGGAAATATGTTCAAAAGTGGTATGAGTTGGGGCTTTATATCCACAATTGTTCGAGATGGTATTGTCTAAACAACTGCAAATTTGGAAAACTTGTCCAAATTCTGTATTCGATGGTTGACGATAAAATTAAATCTCGTGTGTCATCAATGTTCCTTTTCAACTTTAAACATCTGTCAATCTCTACTAATGTACTATGAAATCTCTCTACCTGTCCGTTAGATGCGCTGTGAAGAGGTGGAGCATTAACATTTTCAACACCAAAACTATTGGCAAGAATATATTTGACAGTATTGGAATTAAGTGACTTCTCGTTATCGCAATAAATGACCTTAGCCTTAGGAAATATGTTCAAAAGTTGTATGAGTTGGGGCTTTATATCCACAATTGTTCGAGATGGTATTGTCTGAACAACTGCAAATTTGGAAAACTTGTCCAAACAGCTTAAAAAATATTTCGAATCCGTTGAAAATATATCAACCCGAAGGATTTCTCCTAAACATGCTGGAATTTGCGTTTCAGCTACTTTATGCTTTTGGTGATGTCTATTATATTTTGATTTTGAACAGATTCTGCAGTTTCCCACCGCTTCTTTGGCTTTTTTTTCCAGTTTTGGAAAAAAAATAGTCATTCAAAATTTGATTTACATTTTCTTGTGCGGCGCGGTGAGCGTGATTATGCTCTGTAGTTATGATTTCAAGCTGGTCACTTGGATCAAAGATATCAGTCACAAATTTCTTGGCATATTTAAACCTGGTATTTGGAAATAATTTTAATATATCATGTTGGATAAAGGCTAGAAGAGGCAAGCAACAATGAATTCCGTTCACCACGTTGGTGTTGACAAGGTCTTGAATAGTCCGTAAAAGAGTGTTTTTGTCACGAAAATAAATAAGATGCCTTGTTATATTTCGAAATATAATAAAAGTCCGTTGAGATGGGTTATCAGCTTCTTCAATAACAATCTGATTCTTGAAACAATTGACGTGTTTTTCAACCGCCTGTATGGTATAAGTTAATGACTGCTCGCTATGAATCGTGGCACAGTCAGAATTTTAGCCCTGTTCCACCATGTTAATTAGTTGTCGCGACAAAGCATCAGCAACATAGTTCTACTTTCCTGGTTTATAATGTAATTTTGCATTGTGCTCGTCAATAAACGCCTTCCAACGCTTGAGTTTTGCATTTCGGTTTCTATCTGAGACTGCAAACGGTAGAGGTTGGTGATCTGTGAAAATGTTTAAATATTTTACACCATAGAGATAGTTTCTAAGGTTTTTAATGCCCATACTATGGCCAACAGCTCTCTTTGATTTGTTGCAAAATTAAGTTGATTACCTCTCAAAGTTCTAGATATCATAGTAATTGGCCTACCGTCCTGAGACAAGTTAGCACCCAGGCCATGCTTAGAAGCATCTGTTGTCAAATCAAAAGGTTTTTTAAAATCAGGGTAGGAAAGCATTACATCTTCAGATATCAAAACTCGTTTCAAAGTATCGAAAGCTTGGTATTGTATTAAATTAAGTGTGATTTTTACCTTCTTTGATTGAGTGGCACTGACTTTCCATTTTCACCCTTTAGAATGTCGGTCAAAGCTTTGGCTATGCTAGCAAAGTCTTTGACGAAGCACCTATAATAGCTTACCAGTCCTAAGAATGATCTTAGATTGGATAAGTTTTCGGGGGCTGGGAAGTTTAGCATGGTATGTACCTAGTCGGGACATGTTTTAATGCCTCCTCTTGATACAATAAATCCGAGGTACGCCGTTTCGTTTTTATAAAAATGGGACTTTTCTACTGATACCATCATGTTATCATTATACAAGTTTTTTAAAACCCAGTTTACATCTTCAATATGTTGTTCTTTTGTTTGTGCGAATATTATGATGTCGCCTACGTAAACATAACAGCTTTTGCCTATTCGTTTCCTTATTACGTCGTCTATAGCTCTCTGAAATATGCTGAGAGCGTTTTTAAGCCAAACGGCAGTCTGCAAAATTCGTACTTTCCGTTGCTAACAGAAAATGCGGGTTTCTCCCTATCTCGCTCGGCATGTTCAACTTGGTGGAAACCTGATTTCAAATCAATGGTTGAAAAATATTACCACTGACCCATGTTAGACAAGATCGACATTACATTTGGTATTGGATACTTGTCGTCAATAGTAGCTTTATTTAACTTTCGGAAATCTACTACCATTCGTTTTTTCCTGTTGCGTCACTCGTCGAAACCATTTTTATCTACTACCCAAATTGGATTGTTGTAGGGAGATCTAGAGGGTATAATAATGCCGTTATGTAAAAGTTCCTTTATCTCATTTTTCACAAAATCTGCTACACCCAATGGATAAGGGTATGACCTAGAATGGATGGGCTCCTCATGTTTTGTACGTATGGTTGCGTCTACGTTTGTATTAAATGGTAAAGACTCATTTGGGTCAGCAAACGCACTTAACCTTTTCTCAATCATTTTTAAAAACTCCCTTTTCACTGCGAGAGGTACACTATCGTGTTGTATTTGTGTAATATGTATGCTTTCACATTTTTTAAAATATAGCTTTTCACTGCGAGAGGTACACTATCGTGTTGTATTTGTGTAATATGTATGCTTTCACATTTTTTAAAATATAGCTTTTCTGCTCCAAAGCAATTTTACCTTTTTTCAGGTCCGCTATGGCATTAACCTGCGTTAGGTCAAGCCCACCTATAGCATCAAAATTTACCAAACATTTAACTAAAAATGATTTAGGTAATGATACAATTCCCTTTAGCTCGTTAAAGGGTCTTATATAACTTTTTGACGCTCCTGTATCTATTAACATTTTTATAACTTTTCTCTCAGTACCCATTGTTCTGCTAACCCAAGGAAGCAAGGCCCTTTGAGTGCGAAGAGCTTGAAATGCTGGCCGACAGGAAAAGCGCCCGAAAATTCTTTCAGAAAGTACGACGGCTAACAGAAGGTTTTAAGACCGGGGCGAATTCCTATAAGAACGACAACGGCGACCTGGCAACTGTCGTTCAGAATATACTTAGTTTATGAAGGGGGCACTTCTCCACACTAATGACGACGGAATTCATGTTCCGTTACCCGACTGCGATGAAATCCGTATAGCAATAGCACGGCTAAAGAACAACAAAGCGCCCGGAGTTGACGGGCTGCCAGCTGAGTTATTCAAATACGGTGGAGAAGAGTTGGTAAAGCGCATGCACCAGCTTATCTGTAGAGTATGGTCGGACGAATGCATGCCTACTCGAAGTGTACTTTGCCCAATCCACAAGAAGGGTTATACTGCAATTCGCGCCAACTATCGTGGTATAAGCCTTCTTAACATTGCATATAAGGTTCTGTCGAGCGTATTGCGTGAGAGACTAAAGCCCACCGTCAATGAACTGGTTGGACCTTATCAGTGTGGCTTTAGACCTGGTAAATCTACTATCGACCAGATATTCACAGTGCGCCAGATCTTGGAAAATACCCAAGAAAGAAGAATCGACACGCACCACCTTTTTGTCGACTTCAAAGCCGCTTTCGACAGCACAAAAAGAAGTTGCCTTTATGCCGCAATGTCTGAATTTGGTATCCCCGCAAAACTTATACGGCTATGTAAAATGACGTTGGGCAACACCACCAGTTTCGTCAGGATTGGGAAGGACCTCTCCGAGCCGTTTGATACCAAACGAGGTTTCAGACAGGGTGACTGTTTGTCGTGTGACCTTTTTCACCTTATGCTGGAGAAGATAATTCGAGCCGCAGAACTAAATCGGTCAGGCACTATCTTTTATAAGAGTGTGCATCTGCTGGCGTACGCCGATGACATTGACATCATCGGCCTTAACAACCGCGCAGTTAGTTCTGCCTTCTCCAAACTGGATAGAGAAGCAAAGCGAATGGGTCTGGAGGTGAACGAGGGCAAGACGAAGTATCTCCTGTCATCAAATAAACAGTCGGCACGTTCACGACAGGGATCAAACATCACTGTTGACAGTTATAACTTTGAAAAAGTAGAAGACTTCGTTTACTTAGGAACCAGATTTAACATCAATAATAATGTTAGCCTCAAAATCCAAAGGAGGATCACTCTTGCCACCAAGTGCTACTTCGGACTGAGTAGGCAACTGAGCAGTAAAGTCCTCTCTCGACGGACAAAAATCACGCTCTATAAGTCTCTCATTATGCCCGTCCTAATGTATGGGCCAGAAGCATGGACGATGAAGATATCTGATGAGAAGGCTCTGGGAGTGTTCGAGAGAAAGATTCTCCGAAAGATTTATGGGCCTTTACGCCTTTGCGATGACGAATACCGTAGAAGATGGAACGATCAGCTGTACGAGCTTTATAACGACATAGATATAGAGCAGCGAATTAAGATTCAGCGGCATCGCTGGCTTGGTCATGTCGTTCGAATGGATGAAAGCGCTCCAGCTCTGAAAATATTTGACACGGTACCCGCCAGTGATAGCAGAGAAAAAGGGAGGCCTCCTCTGCGTTGGAAAGACCAGGCGGTAAGGGACTTGGGTACGCTTGGTATTTCCAACTGGCGCCAGTTAGCGAGAGAGAAATAACTGGCGTGCTGTGCTAAGCTCGGCCAAAATCGCATAGGCGGTTATCGAGCCAATTAAAGAAGAAGAAGTCCTATCAAATTCAGAGCGGCGCTTAACATGTTTTTCTTGATTACAAATATTTGATGAAATTTGTCTTTGTTTAAAACCTTGAAAATTATTTGCTATTATTTCCATTGGTTCAGATTTCTCCTGTCTACCGTTGTTGTTGTCTATTGTAATTATTTTGGAAATACGGATTCTTATGAGCATTTAAATATTCCAACGCATTATTGTTGTTTTCAGGAAACCTTCTGTCAGAAGGTGACTCCTGCTATTGTCGTCAAAACGCTTTGAAAAATGTGTCGCGAATGTATAGCGTTCATGATTCACCTCTAACTCCTGAGCAAGTGCCAGCTGGCCTTGTAGAAAATAAAAAGTCGCAAAGACCGAAAATAAAAACGCGTAACGCATCAGTTCTGTATTTTTCTTTTATTGAATTCACTAAGTGACCCTCGTAAGTCTTAATAGTCTTATTAGTAAGCAGTGTGAGCTTTCATTTCATGACCGTTAGACTCCCTTGCCTTAAAGTACTAAGCTCCTGTACGATTAAATAAACTGGGCGTTTATCCGCAAAGGTAAAATTTAACCTAGCTATTATGGCCTTGAAATTTAACACGGTAGGAACTGAATCTGGAAGTGCAAGATCTTCAACGCGAAATTAATAACTGCATATCGGCACTCCAGATTCATAAAATTGACATCACGAATTGGGATGCGATCATAACATACCTTTGCTCAACGAAGCTACCTGAGGTCACTCTTTCAATGCGGGAACAATCGGTCCTAGAAAAGACGGAGATTCCAAAGTGGGAAGATATGTACAGGTTTCTCACATGTCGATTCCAGACTTTAGAAACTGTTTTTGACATTAGAGGGCACAGTACTTCCCGGTCACAGAGGCCGCAGCCTTATAAGTCAAGTTTCGACAACCCAAGTCGAAAATTACAAATTTTTCAAGCGAGTGTGGCAAGGAATCAATGCAAGCTGTGCAATTGCACACTGCATACGATCTTGCCCACGATTTCAAAAAATGGCTCCTTCAGAAAGAAGCAACTTCGCTAGAAGGAGTCAACTCTGCCTGAACTGCCTGCCCTCCGGACATGGGGTCGCGAAGTGCACCAGCGCGTTCAATTGCTCAGTATGCCACTCCAGGCATCACTCACTGTTGCATTTGAACCCAGTTCAGCAAATTACTACGAGAAAAAGCGGTTTTTCGAACCCTTCTTTAAGTATGTCCGGAACTATTTCCAACCGGACCACTTCTGGCACCAGTTCCTCCAGTGGTAATACTGAGCCTCCCACACAAGTACAGTCGTGTTTTACGAACACGAACAAAGGGTTCTACTGGGAACAGCTCCAGTCAATATTAGACATCGTGGGTCTATTTTTTCGGCCAGAACGGTCATAGGTTCTGGATCTGAGTGTTCGTTCATGACGGAACGACTTCGACGTCGGATTAAGCTGCCAACGAGGAAAGTGAATGCACGGGCGTCTGGAATCAACAACACGGTTTCAGCGGAAACCAGCCAGGCGTGTTCCATAACCTTGGGATCCCCGGTCGATCTTTTGGTGGTGATTCAGACAACGGCGCTAGTGCTACCTCAACTGACGGGAAATCTGCCGACCTGCGATATCGATGCTGCTATATAACATTCGTTCCCGGGGCTGATTTTGGCGGATAAACGGTTCTTCGCGAACGAACACGTCGATCTTGTTTTGGGAGGCGACGTTTATCCGCAAATAATGCTCGGCGGTCTACGGAAGGACGTTCTTGGCTCGCTGCTGGCTCAGGAGACAGTCTTCGGATGGATTCTGATGGGAAGGACGACTTCACCCAAGCCCACGACATCATGCGTCTCATTCTACAATGAAGTGACGCTGGATAGACAGCTTGCAGCTTTTTGGGAACTGGAAGACCTGCCCCGTAGCAGAGCTCGGACAATGGAGTAAGCCTCAATGATGTGCTACTGCCTGGACCAATTTTACAAAGCGATCTGACGATACTGATCCCCCAGTTGGAGGTTATTCAAATTCGTCTTTAGTAGCGACATAGAGAAAATGTATCGTCAGATCCTAGTTCAGCCTCAACAGAGGAAATTTCAAAAAATAGTATTTCGCGATTCAATAAGTGAACCAGTTCGTCAATTTCAATTGAATACTGTCACTTTCATGGTGAACTGCGCTCCTTATCTCGTAATAAGGACGCTTCTGCAACTAGCCGACGACGTTCACGAATCGCTTCCGATCGCTTCGATAGTCCTTAAGCAACACATGTACGTCGACGACGTGCTCGCAGGTGGACACGACTTAGAGTCCACCATTAAGCCCCGGGATCAAATCACCGAGGTCTTAAGTTCGGCAGGTTTCCCACTTCGTAAGTGGACTGCCAATAGCAAAGAAGTCTTGCGCGATATTCTGGTTTCTCATTTGCTCAGCCAAGATTTCTTGGACTTCGAAGATACGAGCAGCGTTAAGGCTCTCGGCATACGATGGAATGCACGTTCGGATCAATTCTACTTCGCTGCGAAGGAATTAGATCAATTTCAAGTAGTGACAAAACGCAAGATTTTGTCAGCCATCGCTAAATTATTCGATCCACTAGGGTGGCTCGCACCGATCATCATAGTGGCGAAGATGTTAATGCAGAACATCTGGTTGGTAGGAACGGATTGGGATGAGCAGGTATTTTCAACAACACTTGAGCGCTTGGCAATAGGAGAAATCCAAATTCCACGATGGGTACAATTCTCACCGACGGAAAAGATGGAGCTTCATGGTTTCGGCGATGCGTCGTATGCGAAGGCGTATGCGGCGGCTATCTACCTGCGCGTCGAAAGGAGAGACGGTGTTGCGGTCAAGCTCCTATTAGCAAAAACGAGGGTTGCGCCGGTAAAAACCATCTCACTGCCTCGTTTGGAGTTGTGTGGCGCGGTACTTCTCGCGGAAATGGTGGAATCAGTGATTCCTAACTTGGATCTTCGATCCTTACAGATTTTCTTATGGACTGATTCCACCATCGTTCTGGCTTGGCTTAGGAAGCCACCATGTTCTTGGTCAACATTTGTTTCGCAGAGGGTAACCAAAATCGTAGAGAAGGTTGGCCAACGGAGTTGGTATCTATCATGTGGATTCGTCCTCGAACCCAGCCGATCTAGGCATCCGTGGAGTCATCCTGACTTGGTTGGAAATTCGTTGTGGTGGCAGGGCCCTTCTTGGCTTCAAAAAGACAGAACGGAATGGCCTTCTCAGGACTCGGTGTTCCAGACTGACCAAGAAGAGAAGCGGGTGCTGTGGCACGCGACAAAAGTTGTAGAGATGTACAACATTCTTCCAAGATTCTCTTCACTTCCGAGAGCTTTGCGAGTGCTGTCGTATGTCTTGCGATTTCTTCAAGGTACGCACCCTATTCGGAAAGCTAAATTTACAGCTCCGTCTACCGCGATTTCCTCTGAGGAAATCAAAGCCACCACTCAACGAATGATAGCACTCTGTCAAGAACAACACTTTCCGAGTGAGTGTTCTGACTTAAAGAAGGGACAAGAGTGAAATCCTCCAACTTAATCCGTTACTTCGAGCGGGGGGACGACTTGGGGCGTCGAAAGGCTTAAATTATAGCGAACGTCATCCTATAATTCTCCCCTACAATTCTCATTTTTCGCGACTGGCAACTCAATTTTTTCACGAGATCTCCTTGCATGGGGAAAACCAGTTCATGTTGCGGCTTATTCGAGCGCAATATTGGATCCCTCGGGTCAAAGTAATGATCAAATCAATCATACATAACTGCAAGGTTTGTACAATCTATAGGAAGCGGACGCAAAGTCAAATCATGGGAGGGCCCATCAGAACGTACTACCTTCACGCGCCCTTTTACTAAGACGGGCGTTGATTTCGCGGGTCCCTTCGAGATCAAGACTGATAGAGGGCGAGGCTGCGTAATCACAAAGAGTTACGTATGCCTGTTCGTTTGCTTCGCAACAAAAGCTATCCACTTGGAAGCCGCAAACGACTTGAGCACTCCCACCTTCTTGGCAGCCTTTTCAAGGTTCGTATCACGTAGGGGGTGCCCAAAAAATATATACTCCGACAATGGAACCAATTTCGTCGGAGGATCTAAAGCTTTAAAGACAGAAATTAAAGCGTTTCTTGCTCATTCGAAGTCTGATGTAACGCCCAAATACTTTCATCAGCAGCTCTCTTGGCATTTCATCCCAGCATCTGCTCCGCACATGGGTGGCTTATGGGAAGCAGGTGTAAAAAGTTTCAAGTCTCATTTTCGAAAAATTGCATCTAATTGTAAATATACTCTCGAAGAGTTTTCCACATTACTATGTAGGATTGAAGCGTGTCTCAATTCAAGAACGCTTAATGCAGCATCCACTGATGCCACCAGCTTGAAACCATTGATTCCAGGACATTTCCTCGTCGGCAGTCCCATCCTAGTTCCACCTAAGATTGAGATCACGCAGAATCCAGCCTCTGTGGTCAACCGATGGCACAAGATGAAGGCGCTGCATCATTCGTTTTGTCAACGGTGGAAGAACGAGTACTTGAACGAGCTTCAAAAGCGGACGAAGTGGAAGCGACAGTGACCAGGTGAACGACTTGGTTTTTATTCGAGAGGACAACCGTCCACCAAACGAGGACGAGTCGTCAACGTTCACCACGGCACCGACAAACGAGTCAGAGTGGCAGAAATTCGCACCGAGAAGGGAGTCGTTATGAGACCAATCGTCAAATTGGTATTGCTACCATCGGAGAGGACCAGCACTTCCTAAGAAGTTCCAATTTGCGCCACGCTCGCCACCCAACCAAACCCCAACAATCAGCGGTAACCATTAAACCCTATTGTTTTTAAATTTAGCATTTATCCCATTACAGGAAAGATGACTCGCTATACTGCGCGCCGTATGAAGTCCGAGCAAAGCTCCGTGGCTTTTACCATCGCCTGCCGACTATGCGTTGGCAACCATGCGATAACGCTCTGCCCCCAATACCGCGGGAAGACTGCCGAGGAGAGGCTCCGAGTGATCCTTATACACCGGTACTGCCCGAATTGACTATAGCCATTCCACAGATTGGAAATCTGCGGAAGTAAGGGCCGCTGCCACAGGTACCGCGAAAAGCACCATACGTCACTGCATCTCGCAGATGAGAGCGACTGGGTGCAACCTGGCGCCGAGACGGGGCGCGTTCGCACTAGGCCCGAAGACGACAGCTCGGGTGACGTGCTCTCCACCTATCCAACGGAGACGTACAAGTCCTGGGCTCAGCAGGTGGCAGAGGCAGAACTTGCCGAAGAGGAGATGGCCGTAACCAAAACGACGTCGTCATCCAACCGCAGGACTTCGGAAAAAGCGGCTGAGCGGCTTGGAACCTCGTCCGTTCTAACCGTCCACCTCCTGTACAAGATAACGCGCCTCTACTGCTGGCGGCTCGGAACCTCGTCCGTTCCGACCGCTCCTGCAACACGAGAGGCGAGAGCGTGGCTCGGAACCGCGTCCGTTCCGACCACGCCCTCAATACGATAATTGGAGACAGGGTGGGTCGGAATCACGTCCGTTCCGACCATCGCAACACCGCAACCAGAGGCGACAAGGCGGCTCGGAATCTCGTCCGTTCCGACCGTCTTCAAGCGATGCTCGCCGACAAAACCGGAGACGGGAAACTCCATATCGTCGGGAAAACGCGTTGGACAAGTTGCCCTCCAGGTCCATTCGACGAATGAATCCAGCGGGCTTCCGAACGGGTCGAGTAGCTGGTAATACAACCGTGCCAATACTGCGAGTGTTCCAGGCTATCGCTCCAACTGCGATAATCAAAATCGAGTCTGGCTGCCGTCTTCACCTGGTGCGTGCCCTAATCGAACAATGTGCGACCAACAGCATGATCGACGCCGACCTAGCTCGAGAGCTACAGCTGGAGCCTACAACTGTTGGGGACCACCGATCCTGCTCCCTCATTCTAAGAGGCAAGCATAGCGTGTAGGAGAAGGTGACGACGCAATCGATTGTCGTTGAGAGGCACGTCCGCATAAGCCCCCGCACGATCGATGACCCAAAGATCGCAACACCGTTCCAGTTTATGCGACTGGCAGACCCGAAATCTTATGTGTCTTCCCCCATCCGAATTACGCTGGGCGTTGACGTATTTTCAAAAGTGATGGTGACTACAACACCCACAGCGTCAGTGGACGGACTGCTAGTCCAGGGGACCATCTTCGGGTTGGTGGTCTCAGGAGCCCATCAGCAATAAAGTGTGGTTTTTATGTACCTGCTCGGGGTTGTCTTAGTGTTGGCTGGCGCGGCCTACTGTTTTTCCTTTTTTTATGTTGCCCATGGCAAGGGGCGCGGCATGTTCAGGCGAGTAGCCTGAATCCGTTTACTGCCGGGTAATTTTCTACTTTTTCCCAGGCTTGTTTGCTGCTGGGTAGTGGGCCTGAATACAAAAATACTGGTTTTCGGACTTACTAGTCATTGGCTATATTTTATCACCCGATTTAACGGGATATCCTTTTGTTCGCCGAACCGACTGTTTTGCTGAGACAAAACGGCCGGTCCGGCGACAAAATAGAAATTTTGCTCGGCCACTTCTTTTTGGACCAACCAGCAGCAAGCAGCCATTTTCTTGATCACCAGCGACCGCCAGCCAACACAAGGAAATCCCTATACAAGTGTATGTAAGTTAAAATTCAATTTTATATACACACATTGTACAATAATAATCATAATATACTCCGAATTTGCGCAAATAGTTATATACACATTTAAATAAAGATTGACAAGTTTCGGTTAACACTAATCTTTGTAACTTTTCTTATTTGGATATACGACGGCCCACGAGACCAAGGTTATTTGTGGCACGTCGTTCAATTGTACAAAATAATACGAAAGTATTATAAGACATTTTATATATTTATCATAGAAAAGGTTTTTTCTTATACCGGTCACCCTTTGGTAAGCAGTAACAAACCTCTGAGGTAATACCACAAATGGTAGGAAAACCTCGGCCAAACACTGACCGATATACATATTTGGCCATAATAATAGTCAAGTTAAAGTCGACTATAAAGTTGGAATTGGCTTTTTTGGGAGAAAAGTATGTCAAAAAGCTGGTACTAACTTTAAAGGCGATTCTAACTTGATTACGTTTATGACCAACTAGACCTTTTTTATAATTTTAAATTAAAAACTTAAAATAGAACTTGATGTCGGAATTTTCAATATTACCAAGGCGAATTCATTACAACCACAAGAAATTTGTTTTTGCTTTTGGTGGGTGATTGTCAAAATCATTTGAAAGACAAAATCGAGGCGAATTCAATTTATAAAATAAGAAACACAAATATTGTACAAAATTTCTATTTTAAGTTGCCGGTTAACGTTTTAATTTTAATATTCTGGTTTATATACAGACATACTATGTAAATAAATCGAGGGGCAATACTTTGTGTAACTTAAATCACGAGAGCTCCTGCGTTACGTAGTTAAAACTAAGAAAGGTCTGATACATGAACCACATTGATATGCCGGACCTTCTTCATTTAACTTTTTGTGGTGCGTGCTTCATTGGGGACATTGATTGTTAATTAAAGTAGTGGAAAACAAAAGCTTCTGGAGCCGACTGGATTTACTTGCTTACCATTGGTGGGATAATGAATACATTTTAGAAATGGCAGTGGATTAGTGCATGTTGAAATACCCACAAGGAAAAAAAGTGCAAAAGCAAAAAAACAAAAATTAGGTTCTTTGCCTTATACGTTTCAGAGCTGGTTATATGTATATCATTGAACTTGTTAAATGTTGAGGAATATAACATATGATAGTGGCTTGATTTTAAATAATTAAATATTGTAAGTTTTCTTGTATCTATGTATAAATAATATAGCAAAATCTACGCCAAACTTGAAAAATATTTAAAGGATTAGGATGGAGCTTTAGATTATCGTACGATTTCATTTATTGGAGTGAAGTTTTGTTGCATTAAACTTTAGTTGCTTTTAATAAATTCATAATTTTAAACTAATTGTTATATATTTAACAACTGTTCGTATGTACAAATAAACATGCGTGGTGATTATTTAAATAAATTAATTTAAATAACTAATTACTGGGGTTTTTTCTATGAATAGGAAGCATCTTTTGTCCACGTTATATATTAAAGTTCGACGTAGTGCACTTCTGATGTGACAGAGCTGTCTTAGACGCTACATATGTATTGCAGGCCTGGACAAGCAGGACATCATAATATATATTTAAGGTGTTTTTGATGCAGTCTTCGCCAGTTGGTTGTAAAGAGTTAAAAGTATATAGTCCTTGCACTGCAGTCCATGGTGCTGTTGGACATCTCTTTTGCCTAAAGTTATTTTAAGAAAAATACATATATATCTAGAGCTAAGCTTGTGTGCATTTGAATAAAATTTGTATACATGCTTCACTATATTTTTCTACAAAATTTTACTACGAGTACATTCATTCAAAGGAATTTGAGGAAACAGCCTTTTCTAAAATATCGGGCATGACGAGTATGTATATAACAAAGTATTTTGCAAATTTTCCATTTCCCCACGTCAAAAATTTAGGATTGCAAAAACTGATCATTGATATTTTTTGCTTCCTACTGCTTTACATCATTCGCTTAAGTTCCTATTTAAACTTGCATGCCGCACATCACACATTTGCCCAATTTTTCTAATTTTTATTTCAAATTTCAAAAAATGTAAGCATTTTATATGAGAAAAAAAACAATAACAATATAAACAAAACAGTTTATTTGATAATTGCCCACCAATCACCTGCTTGATCACTTTCACCTTAAATGAATTCGCCTTGATTCCATTTAAATGTTGGCCGGGGCTAAACTGTAGGTATTTTATTCGGAAGGTGTCGTGTGTACCGTAGCAACATCTTGCTCAAACCAAATGTCGCCGGTTGTTGCTGATTTTCGTAATAAGACTAAATAATTTGAAGACGTTGTTAGTGTGTGAGGCTTTCGATGATGAATTATCAAACAGTGATAGGAACGCCATTGTGAATTAGATTTAAGACAAAAGGACAGTCGCTCTTATATTTTAGCAAAATAGCTATTGAATATTGTTATAATGTAACTAAGCGCCTTCATTTTAACGGGGATGGTTATACGTACGTATGTTCCAGATCGTGAACACTGTTGTGCTGGAAAGTACTCATGAGAAATCCCAAAGAAAACCATTTGCATTGAACGGCTGTTCATGCCACCGTCGTTCGGCTGAATTTCAGTATTTTTATAATGTTCATATTTAAATTTTAAGTCCTTTTATCACTTATTTCTTATTTCGGCAAGGCGATTCCAAATATTACTTTCTTTAAACCTAATTCCATTTCTTGCAATTTAATTTTTTTGTACTGAACTTCAGATGCAATTTGCATTTCCATTAATTGCAGCTTCCTTTGTTCAATTTCGTTTTTCTCTTTTAATAGCTTTAATATTTCGGTTTGAAATTTGTCATGGTTATCTATTTCTTTTTCTATAATTCTTAGCTTTGGATCCACGCACCTCTTTTTTGCTTTAGGCGTTTGTTGTGCCTCATTGTCGCTTGCTCTTGATACCTCAGGCTGACTTGCTGCTTTATTTTCATCATTGCTGAAGGATTCATCTTGACTTAGCATTTCCCTTAAACAATCGCTAATGAAAGCTTAATCCGGTTGCGAAGCAGTAGAAGAACAAGGTCCGTCGGTTGTGGTAACATATGAAAGCTGCGGAAAGGCAAAACGAGACCAAAAGTGCTATCGGACAGTTTCTGTCGACTGTTCGATGCATTACAACGACAAAAACGAAGGCAAAAACGATACTTCAATACACGTTTTTGTTCGATATCGAATTACGGAAAACCAGCCCTGGTTTCACAGTATTACAATTTTTAAAATATGGACGCCAAAGGAAAAGAAATTAGTGTGTCGAAAAGAAAAAAGAATTACCAAACTGGGAAAATATGGAGAAAGCTTCCGAAAAAATAGTCGAACTATTGTGAGAACTCATTATTCTGTCCAACGTGTTGTAAACAATTTCAAAGAAACCGGAACTTTGACATCGAAGTCGCGGTCAGAACGTCCAAAATTGTTATCACTTCGGGAAGAAGTAACATTTTAAATATGGCAAAGGTTAATCCTCGAATTACATCAACGAAAATTGTTGAGAACGTCAGTGAAAAGTTAAAAAAAAAGCTTGTGCCAACACTGTTAGATCAAATTTACGTAAAGCTGGATATCATGGCAGAGTCGCTCGAAGAAAACCGTACATTTCACTTGTGAACAGACGAAAGCGCATTGAGTTTGCTCAGAAATACATAACAAAGCCTACGGAAATCGGGAAGCAAGTCATATTCTCGGATGAAAGAAAATTTTTTTATGAGGCGAACATCTGGAACTGCGCTGGAGAGGGAAAATCTTGTTGGTACAGTCAAACACGGCGGTGGTGGAATTATGGTGTGGAGTTGCATGGCGGCATATCTCAACATTTTAAAAAGGAATTTAAAACAAAATGCAGAGGAATTTGGCCTAACTACGACGTTTTGAATCCAACAGGATAATGATCCAAAATATACTGCGGAGATCGTTAGACTTTGTCTTTTGTACAACGCACCAAAACATCTTAAAACGCCTCCCAAATCGCCCGATTTCAATCCCATTGAGCATCTTTGGGATTTACTAGAAAACTACATGTAATAATCAGCAAAGAGGTTTTAAAAAATGTTATGTTGACAGAATGGGCGAAGATTACACCTGAGGAATCAGAAAAATTGGTAAATTCAATGCCAAATAGACTGAGCGAAGTTTTAAAATGACATCGCTATTAAACAAAATATTAAACTTTATTTATTCTTATAATTTCTAAGCCTTTTGTATCTTATTTTAGAACTAAACGCAGACTTTTTTGAACTTATATTTACCAATTGTGGCATTTACATCCATTTAAAAATGAAGAGGAGGATCCAGATTTTTGGTTTTGCTTTTTATACGTACGAACGTAAAAAATAATTATGTATATGAATAAATGTGAACTTGTGGGGCCATAAAACTGCCAACAAACAACCATTATCATGCTCGTACTAAACCTATTGATGTCAAAAATTACATCATTCGTAAAAAGTTTATTGAAGGCATAATTAAACTTAGTTACAAAAACAGCAATAAAATGATTGCAGACATCATGACTAAATCAGTAAACCAATCAAAATTATCTAAATTTACTGACCAATATGGCTTGAATGAAACATAGTTTTTCAGATATGTATGTACTTTTGATTTTATTGATGAATTCAGAGTTTAATGAAATATTTATGAATTGAATTTCTAGTAAGGGTGTTGTAATATAATGTTGTAATGGACAAATTAATTGTGTATTTTATGTAAATCTCTAATTTTTTTAAAATAAATTTTCCTTTCTTCTTCGTAATTTACTCGACCTAGCGTGCTCTTTTTATTTACTACTCGTACATGTTAATGTTTAATCTATTCGAATATATTTTTACTAAAAGACTGCAAAATCATAATCTGTTTACGAAAATAGTTTCGTTTATATGAAAACAAATACATTCAGTTGATCTTACCTGTTAGCCCTTTTTTAACAATTAGCTTATAGTTATATAACGATGCTTGTGCAATTTGCAATTAGTTCGAAGTCAGAAGGAAAATTGGTGATACGACATACATATTTACATATGTATGTATTTTAATCAACTACTCCGTTTCCTAGTTACCTCCTTTAACAAATTAATTGCTTAATTTAATTTGCTTCTGACGTTTCGGTATGATGGTCAGGATCCAATTATTGTGGGGTAACAAATATTATAATCTCCTAAAATTAGGTATGTTTCGCTTTCACCTATTTTTGGTATATTTATTTTAATTAATTCCACTTATGGGCCGCAATGATTTCAATTGATGACGAGCACGGCAAACGTTTTAAAGACTATGTTTTATGGTCATGCACTTGGGAACTTCAGACCCCTTAACACGGCTGGTTGTTGTCTTCATTAAAACAAAGGCTTACATTGGGGAAAGGGAAAACTCAATTGACTCGACGTCCAAAAGCGGCAATGACAATAGCCAGACAAACACTTTGCCACTCGATTTGCACTCCTCTCGTTGAGTAATTATTGGAACTTTAGTTTCGGGCAACGGAACCAAATATCTCGAGTTCAACGTACCACGATTAAGAAATTTAATGGATTTAGCAGAGCTTGAAAAACAGATAGGGAATGTCGAGCTGGTCTGGGATCGGGCGATAGGCAAGCTTTGCGGGGCCGACAGGAAAAGCGCCCGAAAATCAATTTAAAAGTCCGACGGCTTACGGAAGGTTTCGACGACGGGGCACATTCATGTATGAATCACAACGATTACCTGGTTAGTGATGTTCACAGTATTGTTTTGAGTCGTTGTGTCTGGAGTTGAACGAGGGTATATTCTGTCATCAAATAAACATCAGAACATTCACATTTTTGGTTATTTTTAAACTTTACATGAAAATTAAAGCGCCATCTACCGGAAAAAAAATTGTTTTCTTAATAAAAAAAAATCCAAATGTTATTACCTTTTCAAAACTGGCTCAAGCATTAAAATCGGTTCACCCATTCTGTAGAACTTTTTATAATAGTATTACATTAGAAGTGAACCTCCAAGGTCCTTTAAAGCTTAAAATTAGAATGTGCTACAGCAAAACGCCGAGACACGTATTTCATTATTTTAAGCCTTTTTTCATATCATGTTAACATTTCCAACACTGTCGTACTGTGCAATCATTAGTACCAGTCAATTAAGTTCGTTCCTTACCGAAGAATTTAGCTGTTTCGCAAGCAGATTTATTACTCTTGTTGTAACTTGGTGGGACCAATTGTGAATTACAACAATCTTACAAGTCCCTCAATTATGTACAAAAAATTTTTAAAAGTAGTTTTCATGTATATACATATAATACACGAAAATTATTTGCAACGCGACCACTTGCAAAACATTTCACCATTATTTCGTTCAGTGTCCCCATCATAACCTGCGCTTTACTAACTCAAAGCTTATATAGTGGCGTTGATACTATGTTCTGACTGCGGAGTAAACTCGAGTTTGTGGTTTTGAGTTTATGAACAACTGTCAAGCGTTATCATTGAGGTGTTTAAGAAACCTTGAGTTTAATAAATATTTGTTTATTTACTTCTGAATAAAAATATTGTTTTGTGTGTATTCAAAAATGTTTGTGAAAATACATTTGTACTTATATTTACAAATGTTGGATAAATATGTGCATAAAATTTAATAATGCTTGCTTAAAAGCATCTAATTAATAGTGCAATAAGTGATTGGTATCGGAGATGCAAGCAACAAGAATATTTGATGCGAACACCAGCAACAGCAATATTGTTTGTGTTGCAGACCGAGCATTGGAAAATGCCAGAAATTCTGATGATAACGGCAATGGTATGGAAAGCTCAGTCAATGGTGAAAGTGAAGGCAACAGCGTGGTCGAAGGCGATGGTGGTGTTGCATCATTATGCGAAGATTCCATTTCTTTAATTTGATTCCATTTGTTTACAAATATTGTACGAGTGACTTTTAGAATAAATTATATTTTTTTCGGAAAAAAATCATTATATGGGATTTCTTAAAATATTCTCTTTTTAACTCTTTACACTAAGTCAATCGTTTTCCAATTATTTTATTCTCTCTTAAAACAGGCGTTTGTTTCTAAGACGAAAAAATCTGTTACCACCCAGCCATTTCTTCAGATTTGGAAATAGGAAATAGTCGTAAGGGGCTGAATCTGAAGAATATGTTAGATGGTGAGCAGTTTGTGTTTCATAGATTTTTGCCGATCCTTTGAAGGGGTCACACGTTTACGCAAAAAATAATGACTAATCAGCACACGAAATTCATTCATTTTTCGTTTTTATTACAAGTTAAGAAGAAAATTAAAAGGTCACTGACTTATCAAACCTTATTTGAAATTATATCAAACCAATAAACAGTACAGCAAAACCTTTGAACAATTATGCCAAAATATGTCAACAGTGCGGCCTAATATTGGAGCAAATAAGGGTTGCATGTCCATAAACACCAAATTAAAGTGGTGTTTAAAGCGAATTAGACAAAAAATATTTGTATGGTAAAACGCGGAAGAGAAAATTGGAATTTTCCAGGCAATGAAGACGATGTGTCGACTGCATGCTTACGGCCTGTGGCACGACGACAGGAGCTTCGGACACAGGGAGTTGTTTGGATGGGTGTCAGAGGAATACGCTTTGCTTCTAGTCCCAAATGACAAAATGATACCGGAGGTCTCCTTTGGGAGAAAGTACGCAGTTAGCTTTAATACAAGGGAGGAATGGAGAGATCCCGATACTCTTCTGGGGAGCCCGGTAAAAACTTTCTACACTGATGGCTCCAAGACTGATAATGGGACTTGAGCTGGCTGCACCTGGAGGGTAACTTAAGAAGCTTCTCTGCTTTGGTTCAGATGACCACGGTGTTTCAATCGGAGGTCTTCGCAATACTCAAAGTAGCAGACTGGATAGTCGGCGAAATTTGGACAGGATACCATATTAAGGTCTGTAGTGACAGCCAAGCTGCCCTAAAGGCTTTGGAAACTGCTCGTTTCTTCAAAAATTGTCCAGGAATGGAAGTTAAGGATAAACTCCGTTGCAAGACGGAATAAGCTTGAGCTTGTGTGGGTGCCGGAACACTGTGGTGTTCAAGGCAACGAACCGGAACCAATCATCGGGTCAAGTATGGCGGGAACTGTCAGGTACATCAGGGAACTTATGAGCAAAGCTCATGACGACCGTTGGTGCAGTACTGACTCCTGCAAAATAACTAAGTGCTTTCTGAAAAGGCCAGACAGAGCAGTGGCGAAATTTGAAATGAGGTAGCTGTGAGCCCTTACAATCTATGGGGGCAACACATGGTCACCATAGGTTTTAGGTGGACTGACGCCCGTGAAGAGGTAACTCTCATGAGTACTGCTATGCCGCCATAGCAGCATGCACGACTTGCAGCCTCTAGGCTACACCTACGATACTAAACCCTCTCCACCACGACCACTCTCCCCGCGGAACTGCCAAAAAAGGTATTACCTCACGGGGCTGGTAAGCATGTTTGCTCCTTACGTGTTACGTTGGCTACGTCTTGCCTTCTCTGCGCGCCTAAGGTCTGTGTGAATACGCGTTACGTGAGCGCATATTTCTTTTCATCTTTTATTTGAATGTAGCATGTTAGTCAATGAAGTTTCCTCCATTTAAAACTGTACGAGTTTGGGGAGCATAGCGAGGACATTGAAACATAATATGTTTTGCGTCTTCGTCGCTGTCTATACATGTAGGGCAGCGAGGGGAGCTATCATGACCAAGTTTGTGCAAGTATTTACGGTACACCCCATGTCCCGAGAGAAACTGTGTTAGGTGAAAATTTGTATCACCATGGTTTCTTTCCAGCCATTTGCCGATGTTTGGTATCAGCTCATATGCCCATCTCCCTTTTGGGGAATTATTCCAGCGAGCTTGCCAGGTCTCTATTGAAAGACGTCTTTCTTCTGCTTTTACCTCTTTTCGGTTTACTCTTCCGTTACTCTCGGTAAGCCTTTCGTAGATGCGTTTCATTTCCTGAGCGATAATGTCTACTGGAATTATGCCAGCTATAACGTAATATGCTTCGTCTGAGATTGTGCAGAATCCGCAGACCGCTCGTAGGGCGCTGAGCCGATAGACAGCTGTTATCTTTTTCGCGTAACTTTTCACAAGCATCGCGTCGGCCCAGATTGGTGCCGCATACTGCAATATTGAGCTTATAACCCTACTGTAGAGGATTCGTTTACTTTGCCTTGGTTTACCTTTATTTTGCATAATGCGCGATAAGCTCGCATGCACTCTCGATGCTTTCTCGGAAACAAATTCCAAGTGGGACTTGAAGTTTAGTCTTGAGTCCATCACCACGCCCAAGTATTTGATAGCGGACTTCGACGTAATTATGTATCTCTGTCCCCACGCGAATATTCAGAAACTCCACTGCCTTTCTGCTGCTTATTAAGAGTGCCTCGGTCTTGTGGTCGACCAGCGTTAGGGGCATTGATTGAAGCCAAGTTTTGATCCTTAGTACAGCTTCTCCAGCTGCTGTTTCAATTTGATGCAAATGTTTTGCCACAGTCACTACTGCAATGTCGTCAGCAAACTACACCACTTTTGTACGTGGAGGCATTTCTAGCCTTAAGACACCGTCGTACATGAGATTCCACAGAAGTGGTCCCAGAACTGATCCTTGTGGGGATTTTCTAAAACCAAACTGTTTCACGGAGAGAGAGCCGTTTTCTTCGGCAAACGACGTTAGCCTATTACATATAATCCTTTCAAGAATTTTTCCAAGTGTGTCTAGTAAACAAATAGGACGGTAAGACGATGGCTCATCTGGGGACTTTTTGCCTTTAGGTAGTAGCACTAGCGTTTGCTTCTTCCATCTTTCAGGGAAATAACCTTCTATGAGGCAAGAGTTAAACGCATGTGCAAACATATCTGGACGCTTTAAGAAAGCGGCCTTCAGGGCCTTATTTGGTTTACCATCCGGCCCTGGTGCTTTTCTGTTTCGAATCATCCTGCATGCGGCCAGCAACTCCTCATCAGTTACCCTTGGAACTTCACTTGTTTCATAACTTTGGAAGACTGATGGGATGTCTGCCACCCTTTGCGGGAAAAGAGTTGTTATGATGATTCTCAGCATTACTGGGCAGGTAATGTTTGGTGTTTTTGTACATTTAATTTTTGCTAGCACTACCCTGTAAGCGGTGCCCCAGGGGTTAATGTCTGCTTCGTCGCATATTCTCTTGAACTTCTCCTGTTTGCTGGCTTTTAGAATTTTCCTTGACTTCCTGAGAATAGTTAGATTTCCAAAAAATTCGGGTCGCCCTCTGCTGCGTTGCATTTTACGTCTAGCACTTAGACATTGCTTTCTTAATAGTTCTATATCACTGTTCCACCAGTAGCACGGGGCTAATTTTTTAATAAATGGCCTTCTTGGAATCGCTGTATCGCACAATTCATTTAGACCAAGAGCCAAGTGGTTCACTACATCAACTGCCGGCCCTGAAGCGGATTCAAATTCTTTGACCATATACTCCAGAACTTCGTAGTCCAGCATCGTTTCTTTGCATTTTGGCCCTGTGAGTTTTGGCATTTGCTTTTACCTCTCCTCCGCTATGTCCATTATTATTGCTTGATGGTCACTATGCGTATACTCCTCACTTACCCTCCATTTGATTTTCTGGGCTAGTGACTCGCTTGCAAAGGTTATATCAATTATAGAACCTGTACCCATTTTTCTATAGGTCAACGCAGAGCCAGTATTCAGTAACGTGCAATCGAGTTGGGCAAATGTTTCCAGCAGCATTTTTGCTCTCTTATTTGTTACCCTGCTCCCCCATTCTATTGCCCAGGCATTGAAGTCCCCCGCGATGATCAAAGGGGACTTGCCGCGAGCTTGCACGGCGATGTCGTACAAGAGTTGTTGATATTCTTCTTTTGAAAGGCTTGGTCTTGCGTAGCAGCTAATGATGTATAGCCCGTTTATTTTGCGGCGCACGAATCCTTAGTCCGCGCTGAGAATCTCTTGGAATGCGTGTGCGCCGCAAAGCCAGATTGCTGTGTTTTTTTCTTGTCGCTGACCCAAGTTCCATCGTCTTTGCACTTGTATGGTTCGCTGATAATTGCAATGCCAGCGCTTATATCTTTCACCGTCTGCGATAGATCTTGGGCAGCTTCACAGTGATTTAAGTTTATTTGAATAATTTTTATTTGCGTCGGTTTGTTGAAGCCTTCCTGAAAGCAGGGCTTTTGTAGCTGCCTGCTATATGGTCAAGGTTAACCCTATTAGGTGATTTGCACAACACACAGTGTGGGCTGCTCTTGCAGTCTTTGGCGAAGTGTCCTTCAACGCTGCATTTTCTGCATTGATTCGATCTATCAGTCTCGCTAGTGCAGTTCCGAGACATGTGGCCATACTCAATGCATTTAAAGCACTTTTGCAAAGACACTCGTTCACGTATGCGGCAAATGACCCACCCTATTTTGATTTTTCCGATCTGAAGAAGCATCTGGGCTTTTTGAGCCGGCAGGCTAAGGATGGCTGTTTGGGTTCCAGCGTATGCTGTTCTTAGCCCCACGTTTTCTGATATATTGGTATCTTCTAGTCCTGGAAGGGCTTTTATAGCGCAGTGTACCTCATCCTTGCATTCCAGTGTAAGACGGTGCGTGAGTGCTTTGACTGAGGCCTCAGTTCCTAGAGCAGCTCCTATGATAGCCTTTACGTCGCTAGCCTTTTGGCAGGTTTTCCTTAGTTCTATCAGAAGATCGATCTTCTGTGTGCGTCTGATTTTTGACACTGAGTCAGCGCATCCCTTAAACTTTTCGTCATTTTTAACCTTTTTCAGGATGTCTACATAGGACGTTTGTCCTGTTTTTTCTATGACGATCGCATCTTTGGGTCGTCCTGAGAATGATCTTGTCCACATTCTCTCTCCCTCAGCGGACTACGCAGGTTCGTTAAAGAATCGTGGAAGTTTGCTGAGGAGTAATTACCTCCTATGACTCCCCACCCACCCCTTCTCACTCATCCTGTTTATCCTTTTTACAGGCCTCAAGTACAATGGGCAACAATGTCTGAGTGCTTGGTAAGCTCATGTTTGGGTTTTCCGGCCTACCCCAAATCCATCCATCCATCCATGGTAAAACGGCGCAGTCAGAACATAATATTATATTATAATTTCAAGTCGTTTGCAACATAGCAGGTTCCAATTTTATGGTTTATATGTATATATGTACATATATGTGGCCGCTTCGTTCAGAGGCGGCATAAAAATGAAGGTCCATCCAAGTGTGGTACATATAATATGCACACCACATTTGGAAGGAAACGCTCGGCCCAACTCTGAGCGATGTACATAGTGTAAGCACAAAGTTATTACATATTGTTATTTAATTTATACTATGGATGTATGTATGTATGTACATATGTATGAATGTAACTATGTACATATGTATGTACAAGTAATGGAGTGAAAAAAGGTGTGGGGAAAAGCCAATATGGAATTTTATTGCTCTCATTTCCTATGATTTGTCGGTATCAAAGGAAATATACTCAGGGCTCCAAAAATAAAATTCGGGCCCAATTATGTATGTAGTTATGTAGCAGAACAAAAAAGTGTTGCGTTTTTTTCGATATACATATGTATGTTAAAATAAATTTTGTTTGTTCTTTATATGGAATAAATGCATTAAAAAAAAATATATAGAAAATCAGCGTAAAGCCTAGCATCTTTGAATTTGCACTTTATTTCATTGAATTTGGAAATTTTGAATGTGCGGCATAATACCAAATGGTTTGTAAAATGCCGCGACACCATTAATTTGTCCGGACATGTAGGAATATGTACATTTGTATATGAGTATACATATGTATAAGCGCAAATATGAATACAAATGTTATGAGCGTACAACATACATACCTATGTAATAACTTGTTGTATAGTCAACTTTTACTGGGGTACAGAGATAAAGTTCAGGCTGAAAATACATAAAACACAAATATTAGCGTTATTTTAAACTGAAACTATTAAGCAAAAATATACGTTATTATATAATTTGTTTTTCTTACATATAAAGTACTTTTTAACACTAGAAAGACCAAGCGGTCAAATGATCGTATTCATATTTTTGACAGAACATACATATTTTCAGAACTACTGCATTTGAAACGTTTTCGTTTCATGACTTGGTTTACGTTATTCTGATATGTTTATATTGATAGCTGGATATACATACACTGTTGGAAAAAATAATAGGGACACAACATTGATTTGCTACTTTTTATTTTT
Organism: Philophylla caesio; assembly: GCA_963971545.1. Lineage (NCBI taxonomy): Eukaryota > Metazoa > Arthropoda > Insecta > Diptera > Tephritidae > Philophylla > Philophylla caesio. Next base: position 68,554,618 of record OZ020606.1, read on the forward strand.
GTATGTACGTTATAGCTAATATTTACTATTTTACAGAAGGTAATGCAGAAATAAAATAATTCAATAATGATTGAGTGTTCTTTATTTGATAACTTTGATTTAAAAAATAAAATTAATACATTCTGTAATGCGTCCTGGAAAAAATAATAGGGACAACCATTCAAATATTTTTTTTTTTCAAATTTAACTATACAGTCATTTAGTTGAAGCTTCTTTGTTTTTAATGACTTCCTAACATCTTCGCGGCATGGAGTTGACCAAATCAGCACAAATTCTGACCGGTGTTGGGTACAAAGCTTCCTGTATTTTCCCGACTTTTTTAACTTTCCCCATAGATGTTATATGGGCTTAAAGTCCGGTGATTGTGAGGGCCACTTCAAAAAACTAATTTGATTTCGTTGTTCAAACTAAGATTTAACAGCTCTGGACGCATGTTTCGGGTCGTTGTCGTGCATAACCATGGCACTTCTGCTATTCAAACATACTTCTTTTAGTCTGTTAGTTACTTGAGCATTTAATGCTTCGTTGATATCGTTGAAGGGCAAAAAGTGCTCTTGTTTGCATTGAAGTTTTACACTTTCCTTCTTTTTCTTTTTTCCAGCATTGCACGTTCCAGTGGATCACGTTCAATATCATATTTTTGGAGACTTTCCTTATACCCGCTATTTCGCAAATGGATTTTCCCATTTTTTTTTTTTCAGTTTTTGTAAAGATTTCCTTTCGACTTCCGAGCAATTTTCTGCGCGACCCATTAAAGATTATTATTCTATGAACATTTTTAGCAATATTTTTTAAAAACTTATCACACAAACGACAAAACTGATCATGTTTCTATAATTTTTTTAAATTCAAGATCACGTGCATAAGCTTTAATTTTTCAAAAGGGTATGGCCTACTATGCTTCAAGTTTTATTTGAATAAAGTAACGTTAGGTAACGTGAGTTTACAGTTGAGTTTACAGCGAATTTTATATAATGAACTTAATTTCATAAATTTACAGGAAATGCAAAACAAATTTGGGTAAAATTGCTTATCAATTCCATTGTAATTTATGGGAATATTTGTTTACATTCGCGATAGGGCTAATTGTTTAACTTCTTTTGTTCTCTCAAAGCAAAAACGTATTACTGTGAAAATATCGAGAAGCCGTTCTGTACGCATTTCCCATATTTAGGAAAAGGTGAAAATTAATGTTTGAGCGAGTGCGGTTAATTACGGCTAATAATTTCGTGCTTGAATTCTGCTCAAAATGTTACTGCCGACGATTTTTTCTCCACTGTAAATTTACCTAAACGGCTAATTGAAAAACGCACATCCATAATTGGAACGGTAAGCAAAACACGACGGAATGTACCAGCTGATATAAAGACGGATTCTCTCAGGTCATGTGAAACACGCCTTTATAAGTATGTAAACTGCACACTTACAGTTTATCAAGGTAAAACTTCAAAATTAGTTCTGATTCTTAGTTTACTTCACTCGAATCTATTTGTCAACACGGAAGAGGCCAAATATAATCCGTATACTGTAAAATGCTACGAGAGTTGGTGTCGACAAAGATCAAATGGCAAAAATATATACATAGTATCACAGCACCTTTTCGTCGTATTTTGGAATTATCAACAATCAATTTATGGGTTTAAACAAAAAAACTAGCTGGCAAAAAAATTAGTATGAAAAACTTTATTTTCGACTTGCAAGGGAATTTTTTTTATCAAGAGACTCATGAGCCGCTTTCACCATTTTCCTTACAACCCAGTTACGACACATCCCCAGTGCATGAAGAGGAAGATGAGATAATGTTTTACGCAAAAGTGCAGAAATAATAAATACTGAAGTGTTAAAAAATGTTTGTGCGGTTAATTGATTTTGTATGTTCCCTTAACTTAACAATAAATTAAAATTGGTGAATTTCTTTGTTTTTAATTTGTATACCCGAGCGTATCTGCTTGTACACAAGGGTATATAACTTTGTTCGCATAACGGTTGTTTGTAACAGCCAAAAATAATCGAGAATGATATAAACAGACGTGTATAATCAAATGATCAGAATGAAAAGAGGAATCGATTTAGCCCTGACTGTCAGTCCGTCCGTCCGTCCGTCCGCCCGTCTGTCCATGGTCGCGATAACTTAAGTAAAAATAGAAATTTCGTAATGAAACTTGATACATAGATTGCTCTTTGACCAGGGTAGGTTGGTAAAAAGAATGATCAACATCGGTCAATAACCACGCAAAAAATATAACGGAAGTTTTGAAAAATGCAAAAACACCGATTTTTCGGTATCTATTCAAGAAAATTTAGGGAAATTATATATTTGAAGCGATTTTAAACTAAAAAACTGCATAGGCGTTACCACGCCCACTTATGATAAAATTTCCATATCTCAATACCAGTGTTAGGTATCGTCACAAGATTTGGTGGACATATTGTCCTTAACACCGCCGTTGTTAATCGGACTATAATTACGCCCCATATAACGGAAGTTTTGAAAAATGCAAAAACTTCATGTTTTCGTTATCCATTGGAACAAATAAATTAGCTGTTAAGAGCGACTGTAAAAAAAAAAACTGGACTTTTATGAAATTTTTAGAAATGGGCGACCACTTGTGATAAAATGTCTGTAATGGTATATAATTAAAATTCGGTTTCGCCCGAATTTTGCTTTCCTTACTTGTTTTGTTTCAACTCTTATCGCCAGCAAAAATAATGCATTATTTTGACATTCTGGCTACCAGACAAATAAATTTCAAAGTTTTACTGATTTCATGAGAATTTTAAATGGTTACTATTTCAGGGTTTTTTCCTACTTGATGTGCTGATGTGAACCATTTTAAAATTTTGAAGGCATTTTCAGTACGCACACATCACTAATAAAACTACAGTTATCTAAAAATTGTCAAAAAAAAAATATACGGAGCGGGTTATGATGTTTGAGCGTCAATCACTGCGGTGTAATTGCAATTAAAATATGTCGTTTATTCAAGGTCCAATTTGAGACTTACTTAATAATGAAAACCAGACCTTTCTATCTTATTTAGTTAATAAATAAAATACACCATTAGTGATTGGCGCTCTAATATCCTCAAAGGAAAACCTACTCAGTTTGGTTCAGTCATGTAATTTTTTGGAGATCTTGTTCTTTATAGTTATAAGGAACATCTTTGAGATATATCTTATTTTTACGACAAAAGGTCGTAGAGTATCCCAATTAAAATAATATAGCTGAAATCCCTATAGCTACCCTAAAAATCCACTCAAAATTTTATCGTATGTGACAATACATTTTTCGGATTGCTCGCTTTATGTAGCTCTTTCGCCACGCCTCTATTCTTTCTATCGTTATCAATAATTGTTATTTTATTAACTGTAATTTCATAATCAATATATCAAGTATAAGCTTTTCAAGTTAGTCTGGAAACTTCATGTAACTATATCATTCAATATGAATCGATCAATTCAATGAGTTTTTATTTGAAATATGCACAGGACTATATAAATATGTATACGATGGTTTACCAAAAATATGGTAACGCCAGTCGCTATGATGGAAAAGAGACAACATGATAACAAGATAAAATAAGTAAGCTACATATTTATATACCCATTGACAACTTTGTAGAAGAACGTTGCAGGTGACATTTACCGTCTGCTACATGAAGTTTTAGCGTTGTATCTGTAGTGTACATCATTGATGTTAAACAGCCTAAATTTGCAAAACTTAGTTACCATGTAAAATGCTTCATAAAATCGGTATATAAGCAGTATAAAGACCTGTATATACAGGCCATTGTTGAACGAGCTCGACATATTTGAAGAGATTTGTTACAAAATTTCTCAAAAAAATTTTTGACAGTTGATCAGATCCAGCACCTTACGTATCATTGACAAGATTTGGATGACGAAATACATCATCGAAAAAAACTCCAAATTCCCATATTCCCACATCTGGGAAGTGGCTTTTCGGATAGATATTCGGCAGTTGATGTATACTCTCGAGAAGAATGATTCAAAAAGGTGACTTAGATCTATGTACTTCACTGTGGCTATTTAATTAAAAAAAAAACCCCAAAATTTACTGGAATAACTTTTCATGTCGTTTTCTATTTTATCCAGGTAACTCTCATTGCAATGTGTGCTCAGGTGTTTACAATTAATCCTGATAGTACTAAATGAGGCAGAGTTTGCTTGGGTTTTGTGCTTCTTGTATTTTCGATTATATTTTTTTTGCCTAATTTTGTTTAATAATTGCTCCGACTTGTTACGTCCACGTTCGTGCACCCTGGGCAACGTAAGCAACACATGTGCGTGATGCGGTAACCAACCCGTGTGGAGCCTTGGGTCACTGCTAATAGAGAGGGAGCTTTAGTGAAGCCACTCCGACATATTCGATTTAAGGCACCACTAAAGTCCGCAGCGTCTGTTCACCTGGAGGTGAAACCCAGCAATGGGTTGTGCGTTGGGTTTGGGACCCACCACGTAAAACAATAACTGCAAATAAAGGACACAAAAGCCTCGGATAACGACTTCCCCACACGTTGACGACTCCGCAAACGAAATAAATACTACGATTTACGGATATGCACCTGGAATGTTCGGACCCTCTTTAGGGAAGGTGCCTCTATCCAACTGCTGGATGTCCTCAATAGATATAAGGCTGGCATCACTGCAGTTCAGGGGATGCGAGGGACGGCACAGGGATGCAAGAAGTATGCATCATGCGACGTCTACTACTGCTGCCATGCGACGGCGGTTGGGCGGGTGGTTGGGCGGAGATTCCGAGACCTTGTCTCCAGGTTCAACCCCATCGATGTACTCACTTTTTAATTTTTTAAACGCAACTCTGATTTGAAATTGAACTAAGCGTTCTAGAATTTTCATTGTCATAGTAAAAGCTTTTGTAAGAAGACGAATAAGTAAGATAAGAGAAAAGAATTTAATATAAAACCGAATTGAAATTAATTTATTGTACATATAGATATTAAAACGATTTTCATTTTTTTTCATTTCGCAAATTATATTATTAAATAAGCGTCATATGTTTTGATATATTCGCCTATCTTCTTACATGGAAGGACAATAGACCACCACCTTCTTTTACTTAGTCTTGTGGAGCACAAATTTTGTTGGTGAAAATGAATAGGAGGGGTTTTAGGGAGAGGTAAGTAAAGAGGGATTTTTCAATATATTTAAAAGTTTATGTTTAAAAAAATATTTAACCGCTTTTAAAATATTGGTATTGTTGGATAGGTAATTAAGAGACCTTTGACCTGATATATACTTTTGTATATACATATGTATATTTCGATGCCCATTTTTTTAATAAAAACTATATTTTTTTTTTATAAAAACTATATTTTTATTGAATGTATAATGTTATATGCATATATAGGTAGATTTAAGTATTATAAGAAATTTTGTTTTATTTGTGTTGTGAACTAGTCATATTGAGAGTTATGATCCTGAGCCGCCGAAGGCCTACGCAGAAAGGTGTATTGTGGATGGCGTAGCCAGAGTTGGACCGGCCAGGTTTATTTTTCTGAAGCGCTGCCGAATTCCGCCTACGCAGAAAAATACTGTGCCCGAAGCCCGAAAGACAACCGGCAAAAGTTAGACAAAACAACTGTTTATTTAGGTAATTTAAAAATTGTTAGTTTCAACAATGTAACGAAAACAGCATACGGCTCCTCCTTCCTCCTCCGTCCTTTTTATAAATATAATTTTTAATGTAGTTTATTACGTATTTATTAAAAAAAAGAGCATTCTTTAAATTTTTTTGTTTTTCTCGAAATATAAGTATATATATATAATCGTAATACATGTACAGATAATATATCATGTAATTTAATATATAAATTAAATAATTACCTGTTTGCAACCATGTCAATATTTTGAAGATCGGTTTAATATTTTTAGAAATATAATCTTTTAAAAATATGCAATTCAATGTTCAAGACACGACAGTTTACACCGATCTTTTTTGTAGGGAATTTCATTTCCTTTAAAAATGTGTAAAGGAAAATTTTTTCATATTAATGATTTACAAAGTCTCGATATGGAAACGTTTACACACTTTCAGAGCCGATAGCCAGTATCAGGTTGCCTTGCGTAATGGAAATTTTAGTATGGTTGCCTAGTGGCTACTAGTCTCATGATAGTCTCCATACATAGTAAGGGTAATAAATATACCATTCAAAAAAAAAAAAAATGTACTCATATTCACAATGATTATTAGTATGTAAGCATGGCTATCTTCTATCTACGAAGTTTGCAAAACGAACGAACGAACCACAAATGCCTACCCAGTCGCACTATGAAATATTTGCATAATAAAATGGTTTTTACCACAGTATATTCAGTAGAAAAGCTGAGGTGAAGTCCTTCTCAAGGACAAGATTTTCCATGGTGGATAATGAAAAGAAACGATAGCAGAGTTGCGTGCATTGACATTTTATAATAAACTTTGAAAATCACATAAAAAAATTTGCGGAATGTGAAATATTTGCATTAACCAGTTAGGATACACTATACAATAATTACTTAAAGCGAAAAATGTATATCGAAAATATGTGAGACATTTTTACATTTACTAGAAGGAAATAACTGCCTGGTATGGAACGCAAGCGAAACTACATCTATAAATTGAAGCTGAGTATTCCTAGAATAGCGTAAGTGGCTCAACTGCATGAATTACCAAAAAAACTGTAATTTTTTTTTATTTCAGGGCCAATAAAACAGTTACAAAGAACTTTTGATACTTCAAGACCTTAGAAATTTCATCGAATTATGTGTAGCTTAATGTTTATGGTGAAGATTCCTAACCAGACATCTCCACAGAAAATAGCTGATGTTCTAACATCTGTCATTTTGGCAGGAAAAAATTAAATATGTTTTGTCAATTTTTATGTGTAGGCAGTTTGATGTCTGGACATAAACATTTGTAAAGATGGCGTCAAACAAGTAAGTTCGTTTAATAAAGCGCAAATATGCTGAAAATAATACAAGAAATACATATGTTTTCTTCCTCCCAAACACGTAAACATTAATAAATGCAATAGAAAAAAACTCAGTTTTTGCTTCTAAATCAAAATATCTTCGATGATTTACAGCCAAATGAAAAATTAGCTATCAAAGTAACAAAGTGACAGCTTACTTCATACAATAGATGCCAAGACATACATAAATGCTGACATAAATGGCTGACATGAAGAAATAAACGGTCTCCATTGACAATATATTTTCTGACATCTATTTTAGGACATCAGCTATTTTCTGTGGAGATGTCGGGTAAATATGTACAAAAATACAAAATTAAAAAGTACATAGATTTGTAAAAACGTAAATAAATATATACATACGTACATATCATGATGCTGCGAGCAGTTTTCTATCATTGGGCATTGTCACTTATAAGTATCGTGTTATTTGTTGACCGTGTAGCATGCAATATTGATGGATAGGAATACGAATTGCAAAATAATTAGAAATTTTGAAATCCGTGGATATGGATCTCAATACCATCAATAAATATTGTAGCATTTCTCTTTCGTCGAAGCGGCTAATTTCTACTCCTGTACCTTCTCATTACTTGTTATGTATTTTAAACCACGTTGCCTGCAAAGTATACAAATACTGATGGGATATATATACTGGGGATCAAAAGCGATAATTATCCTTTGAAAATACGTTTGCATTCTTTTCCGTTTGAAAAAATTAATCATAACATAAAATATATAAAAAATGATAAGAATTCGTGTATTAAAATATATACATATGTACTTGTATAATAAATATCTCCGAAAAATATATTATGGGTATTCATCTAAAAGCGCAAATGCCTCGTAACTGCGTAAACCTCATAAATAAACCGGTTTTTCATACAATAATAAAAACGTTTACGAGGTTTATGCGGTTGCGAGACATTTGCGAGTTTAGATGAAAGCCCCTATTGTATATTTTGCTTGCATATGCAACAGAATATTAGTTTATTAACTACATACGTATTAGCTCAACTCGCCTAGACAACGGTTTTATGATGGTATTCCTTAGAACTTAATTCAGCTTTATAGCTCGATTAAACTTTGTTCGTTGAAGTTGTAATTTTATATAAACAAAGTTTCGACAGAATTGTATGGAAATACACCTTCACGAACTTTGTGTGTGGTCCTCACTACTATACGCACTTTTTACTAGTTATTAATAAATTAAATAAATCTTGTTTAGTTCTTTGTCGCATAAAACCCTGTTGAAAGATTATTTCCGTTGAATATAGTAACACGAAACCCAAGTTCTTTTAGATTTTAGAAGGTGAATTTTTCCGATAAATTATCGGAAAGGTTGTCTACTGGTTATACTGTGGTTTTTACTATACTGGCATGCTAGAGTTCTGCAGTCAGTAAAAACAAGGCGATATGTACATTTTCAAAATTGCGAATTCCGACAGGCATGCAAATGTACATACATAGGTCTGTTTCGCGCCAATCGTTGTATCACAGTATATACTGTGGTTCTATGTTTCGCAGTTACTACAACAGTATATACAGTAAGCATTTTTTTCAATAATTATCGGTTTCTTTTTAACGAAAAATATCTTTCAACAGGATGTTAAATTCCATACAATTCTATAAAGATTTTGTTCATGCTGTATAAAGTTCGAAGGAATATCTTTACAAAAACCGTTGACGGTGCGAGTTGAGCTAATTAGTAGTTCCTAAACTAATATTCTGTTGCATATGGTTTGTTGTACATTTTCAATTTGTTTTCTCTTAAATTGATCTTCAAATTGTGCTAAAGGTAATATGCATGTTATTTTAATTTTTTTTTGTCATAATTAGAATGAAAATTAATTCTCAAAATATTAACTGCTGAAATTTTAACTGGGTATTTCAAACCGGCGCTTAGATAACAATTCAGACTTACTCGCACACAGGTTGATTTCAACATTAAGGTCCAGTTTTCCAGTGCTGGTTTACACAGCTGATAAGTTAAACTAAGTTTAACCGTGCACAATCGGCCGTTTAAACTCCGTTTAAAGTTAATATATTCAATAATTTATTTGTTTTAATATATTTATTTAATTGTTTATGAAGTCAATGAACATAAATTCTTAGACTACACTTTAATTTTCATATTCCATTAACATTTCAAGACGTTATTCATACATAGGATTTTGACCCTATGTATCTCTAAATAGTTGCATGCAAAATATACAATACATTTTTCGGTGATATTTATTATACGTATGTACCTGCACGAATGCCCTTAATTTTTATATATTTTCTGTTCTGATTAAATTTTTCAACCGGAAAATAACGCACAAATTTTCAAAGGAAAATGTTCCCTGACAAATCACTTTTGATCCCCAGTATTTATATACTTTGTAGGCTGCGTGGTTCGAAATATATGTAGACAATGGAACAAGAAAATAAAATTTGTGCATGCTTAGCTACAATACTGGCATTTTCATTAAAAACAAAACAAGTAAAGCGAAGGTACTGGAGTAGAAATCAGTCGCATCGACGAAAAAGAAATGGTACAATATTTATTGACGGTATTGAGATCCACCGCAGTGGCCGAGTTGGTAGCGGTGCGTGCTATAACTCGATATGCCGGTGAGTTCGAGGTTCGAATCTCAGTCAGGGCAAACAAAATCTTAATCATAGAAAAAGTTCTTTCTAATAGCGGTCACCCCTCGGCAGGCAATGGCAAACCTCCGAGGGTATTTCTGCCATGAAAAAGCTTCTCATTAAATACATCTACCGTTCGGAGTCGGCACAAAACTGTAGGTCCCTCCATTTGTCATATAATATAAAAGACGCACACCAAAAATGGTAAAAGAAGCTCGGCCAAACACTGAGCTATATAGTGTAAGCGCCAAAAACTATTATTATTATTATTAAGATCCATATCCATGGATTTAAAAATTTCTAATTATTTTGCAATCCTTATTCTTATCCATAAATATTGCATGCTACAGGATCAAGAAATAACACGATACTTGCATCACGTCAATAAATACTGAACGTGTGATAATGCCCAATGGTAGAAAACTGTTCGCAGCATCGTGATATGTGTGTATGTATATATTTATTTACGTTTTTATAAATCAATGCACTTTTAAATATTGTACTTATTTAGGAATCTTCACGATGAACATTGAGCTTCACATAATTCGATGTAAATTCTAAGATCTTAAAGAATCAAAAGTCTTTCGCATCTGTTTTATTGGCCCTGAAATCATAAAAAATTAGCTTTGTTTTTGACTATGCATGCAGGTGAGGCACTTAAACTATTCTATGAATACGCTGCTTCAATTTATAGGTGTAGTTTCGCTTGCGCTCCATGCCATACATTTATTTCCTTGTAGTAAATGTAAAAATGCTTCAGTTATAAGGAAATGAATATATTTATTAACAGAGATACATGCTTTTGTTTACAAATTTAACCGAAACGAATGAATGAAATGAAGAAGAAAACTCACCACCGAAAAGTTTACTACCCAGTGTTGCTTTTTTAATTGTACACGTTGGCTGTAGGAGAATTGTGATGAGCCGTAGAAGAATTATTCAAATATGCAAATAACAACAGTCGTCACATATTTTCGCTTTAAGTTATAATTGTTTAGTGTATCTTCAATGGTTAATGCAAATATTTCCTATTCCGCAAAATTTTGTATGTGATTTTCAAAGTTAATTATGAAATACCATTGCATGCAACTCAACTATAGTTTCTTTTCAATATCCACCACGAAAAATTGTATCCCTGAGAAGGACTTCACCTCAGCTTTTCTACTGTATATATGTACTGTGGTCACTACTTCGGCCTCGTGTTTTTTATTTCAAAGTTAAATTTATATTAAAATTTAAATCTGCACAAACTGACGATCGCAAGTGAAAATAGTGTCAAGAATTAAAAAGAAAAATTTATTTCAATTAATGATGAAAAAAAAACATGCAATGATGCGTGTTGCTACATCAAATGATATTAAACTATCTCTGCTCTAGACGTACTTTTAACTGAATTTTCGCAAGAGTTTAAAGCAGAGCTGCTGAACAAACGAAATGATACCATTTTGTTTTGTTAACGAGCAAAATTAACCTAACGAAATGAGTTTGTTGCGTTTCGGCGCCATGTTATCAAAACGTTAATGTTGCAACGTTATACAATTTCCGTTTTCGTTAATTTTAATGTGCCTAAAAGTATGCAGCGCTTCTGTTTGCGACGAGTGAATCTCCAGCACGATCTAATTAAACGTTTAACGTTTTTATTAACGTTTTAACGTTAACGTCAACATTTTGTTTCGGTTAAAAACGTAATGAAGTTTATTATGATAATTGCTTTAATAATAATATTTTGAAATGTTTCAACCAAAACAAGAGAAAACATTTCGGAACGGTTAAATTTAACGTTAAAATGCATCATTGGTTTAAAGCTACATACTTACTAGTACCCTGCATAAGCCGATTTGATTTGCTTTGGACACATTGACAAATTGCCTTCGTCGATGTTTCGTTTGATTCGGACTCACACACAGTCATGAATCAGTCAAAGTGCAATGCATTGCGCTATTCTCTTTTTTGGCATGAGCTCTCTGTCTTATATTTTCATTCAAGTTTGATTGATATATCAATCTTGATTGTTTTTAACTGTTTTTTGAATCAATAGAGAGGCAACACTGACATTCTCTCTCATTGTTTTTATGCGGTTCTGTTCAAACCAAGGCACATCAAATAGGTAGGCGCAACAAACTATTTTTTCTTAAATTTAACAGGCAACACTTTTTGCTTCTTATGTGCCCGTAAACGGTAAGTTCAAATCCGGCTTTTAATGACAGCATGTTTTCTTATTACAAGATTAACCCTGTATCGTAAATATTTCATGTGAATGTGTATAAATAACGCTTGAATGCTTTTCACACGCAAATAAATTCGATGTGACAGACTGGAACGTTTTGTGAATTCTGGGAAGAATAGGTTTAAATAAATTTTAAACAATATGACATCCAAATGCCAAAAAAAATTAATTTTTAAGAACTAAATTGTTGAGTTATGAAGTTCGATTTATTTTTTCTTGAAATAAATAAAGATTCTCTTTCTTAAATTTCTAATTATTGTGATATTCTTCCAACTCCATAAACTCCATTAAGTCACTTACTATTTATTGCGATAATTTTTAGTCCTTTCGCCGTCCAGTGGTTCATTATAGTATTAAGAATAATCCTGATATCAATGGTATATTAATAAAAGCCGAATAAATAACTTAAATATTTCAAGATAATGTTTTATGACCAATCGCTTATATATGCCTTATACCATAAAATCGTTTAGTTCATGGGACAAATAGATTGAAAACCGCTATTAGAAAAAACTTTTTCTATGATTAAGATTTTGTTTGCCCTGACAGAAATTCGAGCCTCGAACTAACCGGCACGCACTGCCACCAACTCGACCACAGCGGTTATTTAGATAACGTTTTATAATTGAATCATGGTTGTGACAATAATGCTTTGAATACATTTCAAGGTAGTTGATAAAATATTATTGGAACTTTAGCTTATAAAAGCAAACACAAATATGCCTTGGTTCAAACACTACGTTAGTGTTGTGCTGATAATGTCGCTAAGTTTCAACAGTGTGGCTTAAAACTCAATATGTGTGATTCGTTGTGTGAGTCTACTATTTACTCAAGCAGTCAAATCGACTTACGTATAAAGTATCTGTATAGTTGGTACCACGGGAGGGCTTATCGTACAGCTCATTGCAAGATTCTAGAAATGGTCCTCTTCATCATCGATTTGGCGACTACAATGTATACATTCTTTATAAATATATTTAATATTTAATTGATGTTTCATATTACCTGATATTGTTTATTTTTATATTTAAAAATAAGTTTGTTGTTTATATTTTTTCCTGTTGCCAAATGCGTTTCAAAACAGCAACATACAATACGTTTATCCGCATATGTAATTTTATATAGTATGTACAAGTTTTTTGAAGCTTTTTGAATGAAATAAAATATAATCATATGGTAACACGATTCTCTCACCAATCTCAGTTTTCGAATCAAAAACCAACCGTCCTTTAATAGTGTAATAACATAGACGCATACTTATTTTCGTAAGAATTTAAGGGGCTCCTTTACTATCGCGGTTTCAAAAAAATCGATTTTTTTAAATTTAGTTTTAATCTATATGTATCCAAGAATACGCATGCTTCTGGGCTCCGTAATGTACCCGTCTCCATCAAGTTATACGATGTAATTTACCTTTAAACGCGTTTTCCCGAAAGTAGTGTTTTTTAACCTGCCGAATAAGACTTTTCATAAAAGTGCTGGAGCGATTTCAAAACTTTGTTATTGAATTATTCTGTTAACATACCGCTATGTTTTCCCTAGTACGATTTGCAAAATTTTATTTTGTCCTATTTTTAGAGTATCTACATACATATATGTCAAAAAATGACGTGAAAATTTAAAAATTTCACAAATTGGTCCACAAATTTTACAATTTGCAAAATACGAAAATTCTGTATCGGGGAAAACATAGCCAACGGACCTGTGATTATAAAGAATATTTAATTTCTGATTAAAGATTACCCATCATTTAGTCAATGACGTTTCAAGGTCGACAACGTTTTTTTTAGTATTCAATACAAAAATTTTAAAGTCAAACATGTGCCTTCAAAGTACAAAACCAAATCCATTCACTTCGCAATTTTTTTCCAAAAAGCCGCTCGATTTCAGGAATTGGGAGTAGAGGACCTCTTAAAGGGGTTTACTCGAGCAGTCAAATTAGCTTACGTATACAGTTTCTTCTTGTGGTCAGCTAGTTTGCATCTCGTAGAGAACTTATGGTAAAGCTCTTTGAAAGATTCTACAAACGTAATAAGAACTTCGTCATCAATTAGATAACTTCAATGTTTACATTCTTTGTTAATGAATGTATGAAGAAGTCATATCAATAACGTTTATCCACAAAATTAATTTTGCATACAATTTTTAAGGCTTTTTATATCAAACGAAAATGTGTCCTATGGACACGCGACAATATACATACATACAACATACAATACGTTTATCCGCAAATGTAATTTTACATAGTATGTACAAATTTTTTAAGGCTTTTTGAATGAAATAAAAATTAATCAGATGGGAACACGGTTATGTCACCGCTCTCAGTTTCCGCAAAATCAAGAGTTTTCTACGTTTATAAGTTTACGTCTAGAGTAATTAGTCTACAAGTTTAAGAATTTACGTGATGGCTAGAGTTTGTACATGTTTCCCAATTAGCAGGTAGCTCTCAAGTGCCTTAAATTAAGTTGATATGTACGTCTAGATTTAGCTAGCAGTCGGATTCCAGCATTCGCTAACGCTAAAACTCTAAAAATCGCTAAAATTCCTAACGCTAAAAATTATCCGAACTTTACTGAATGTTGAAGGGAAATGTCAGATGTTGTTTACGTTTAAGGCAAACGAGTGTTACTTATTTTGTAAAAAAATTGTAAGTTAAAGTGTTGTGAATATAAATATTATAAAGATGAGTGCATTGATAATATATTTTCACAGTAACTCAATGAATTTTCAGCTCACTTTAGGGAACCGTTTGCGAAGTAAAAGAATTGCGGGAATCCACGGACGCTTTCTCTACTTCTGAGAAACGTTTTATTGAAATTTTTCGACTTATAAAAGAAATATGCATAAATATGGGGCCAGAACTTAAACATGCAAACTGCACGTAGGCAACCCTATAAACGAACGTAAGGACAGCAATAAGAACAAACGAAAGAACAAGGAGACAGCGATAGTATCATACGATAAACTGTGCATACTTCATTACGTGCGGACGTGTTTTTGATTGCGGAAAGTTTTTAACATAATATATTATTTAATATAGTATTTTGCGAAAAAATAATTATATAACGAAATAGTCGATATTCGGATAAATAGCGACTATATAAAGGTGAATCGCTGTTCAGTGTATATAAAGTAAAGAAATAAAATAGGCAAAAATAAAGAAAAAATACTTGAACTAGTTGCGGTTTTAATATACATATAAATATACACACATATAAACATAAAATAGCAGTTGACCGGTGTATAGGATCATGCCTGAGTGCGAAAGATGCCAAAAAGGCATCAGAGGAGAGTCGGGCGTTCGATGCGAGGGAGTTTGTGGAAGAGTATACCACAAAACTATTGCTTGCGCGGATGTTGATGAATACGGCTTGCAAGGTGTGGAAAACAGTCGGTTTTTGCGGTTAAAGTGCGATGACTGCATGACATATATCTCCAATGTTGATGATGCCCTTAAACAGATGATGAGTATAGCTGAGACAAACAAAATAAACATCAAAGAACAAAAGGGTGCCATCGAATAAATGCTAAGTAGATGGAAGGTATAAAGAAGAGAAACCAAGAAAACTTAGAGGTAATAAAGAGAGTAGAGAGTTTATGCCAATAAAGGGCAAACCGCTAGAGTTGATTCGTCCACTGCTGAGCTCTGCAAGCAAAAGAAAGATATTGTGAGCGAAATAAAAAAAAGTGGCAAACACTAACAAAGATAACAAACCAAGTGGTGTGGGTGTATCACATGCTAGCGCTTTAAAGGGAGTACCTCCACTATTAATAAAACCAAAGAGTAAACAAGCAGTGGGAAAAACTAGGGTAGATATAAACAAAGTCGATGCATCGAATATGAAAATAGATAAGAGTGTAATAAATGCGAATAGTGTTGAAGAGAAAGAGAGAATAAAAGCTGCACTAACTAACAATCTAAATGAGGAATTATATGATATTACTGAACCAAAAGTGAACAGCCCAATGATATAAGTCACACATATGAATGCAGAATATAGTGAAATAGGGGTACTTACTAATAATAATGAGGTCGAACATACATTTTTCTTACAAGTGCTAGATAAGAAAAAAACAAATATTGGATGGGATCGATGTCCGGTATACGATGGGCAATCAGTGAAAAGATGAAATAAATTCCTTGGTTTCAATCACAATGCTAATAATTGTACGATGAAATTACGGTGTAGTAAGTGCATGGGGGAGCATAAAGCAGAAAATTGCACAGAGAGTAGTCCAAAATTATTTTGCGGTAATTGTTGTGACGCTAACTAAGAGCTAGGTCTAAAATTAGATGTAGAACCTAGTGTTTTTAGCCGAGAGTGTTCAGTCTATGTTAGAAAACTAAAGATAGAGAAACAGAGAGTGGGATGTTAGCAACTATACGTAAGAAAAGATCGCCAATGTTCATTAAAATGCGTGTATCTCATTTAATAGTAAATAGTTTATTAGCTAATAAAATTGAACTAGAAAGACTCATGGAAAATGTTAACCCATACATGGTGCTATGCTCCGAGACATGTATTACAGATGAAATAGATGACTCGGAGATAAATTTTCCAACATACCAGGTAATAAGGTGCGATTCACACAGTAGACATACAGGCGGTGTGATCATAATTTTACGTGACACTCTTGAGTTCAAGATAAAGGTTAACAAATCGGTAAATAATAATGTATGGTGTATGGCCATCAAACTGAAAAGTTGCCAGACTAAACGGCAGATCGGGGTGGTATAGCATTCACCAAGCACAAGTGATGCCGAGTTTCTCACATATATGGAGGCTATTCTAACAGAAATATCTGATAACTTAATAAACACTATTGTTGTTGGAGATTTCAACATAAACATTAAAGTAGTGTCGACTTATAGTAAACAACTGAACGAGATCTTCTCCCACCAAGCAATGAAACAGCTGATTAGCTTTGATACACGGATTACGGAGCACTCTGCAACACTCGTAGACTTGTTGTATTCTAACAGTAAGGAAGTGTTCTGTGAAAATTTACAGGATCACAAAATAACGGATCACGAAACTATACGGTTTCGATTTAATATAAACAAATTAATCCCGTTAAAAAAGCTGTCTGAATTTAATTCCTGGGATATGTATACCCCTGATAATTTACTTAATTTGCTGAGACAGTATAACTTTAGTAACATAAGTAGTCTTGATGTTGAAGGTATGCTCGAGCACATTAACAATTATATGATGTCGGCTATGCAACAATTAACCAACCAGCAACAAATTTATATTAAGATTAGAAACAAATGGTATGACAGGCAATTAGCTGAGGTTAACAAGAAGTTCAAATTACATGAAAAAGCAGTGCTTACAGGAGATTGGGCAGAATAGGCATCGTGCAAACGTCAAGCTGCCAAGTTGTGTGTTTACTGTGTTTACTTAACTTTGTTATTGTAACATTGTTATTATTGCTAATTTGCCTTTAACTGTGTGTATTTGTTTTTGCTTGTGCGCATATTTTCTTTACTCTTTTACATTACATGTACTCATTTTTATTACATAGTTGAAACAGCTTTTTGCGTCTTGTTTTTTGGGTGTCTAATACTGTGGCTCAAAAACTGTTCGTTACATAGATAGCTCTCAAACTTCAAAACATTCTATAATTAACCTACATTGCTTCCAAACCAGTTACTTTTGGTTTAACAACACATTTGATCTAATTCTTTACATCGTTTTATTTCAATGATCTCCAAAACGCATATTGATACATTTTTTCAATGCTGCTAGCAGAGAAAACCGAAGAGAAGCGACGTATTGAAGCAAAATATAATAAATGTACACTGAAAAAATAAGCATTTTAGAATCGAACTTTTCTTTAAGAGAAAAAATTAAGTTATTTCTTTCCTCATCTATAACGCCAATATAATTTTTATGGCACGATTTATAATGCCGTTCAATGGTATTTTTGTGTATGCGACTGTATACATGTTGGCAAACCATACATTCAGCTTCGCCATAAATATTTTCTGCGCATAAAAAATCGCTATGTAAAAAACGAGCGCTTGCTCGTTTTTGTCTCGTCGCACGTACGTGTGACAAAATTCTGCCACGACCGTGTACATGTGAATCAACCACATATGCGTTCGCACCCGGTGCATAGGCGTGGAGAACATTGTTTTATTTATTTATTTTTATTTTTTTTATTTAATTAAATTAATTCTTTACTCCATTTTTTTAAATTAAATTTAATTTAATTATGTCGTGTATTTTCGATAATCGTAAAATCAAAAGAACTGATAATGAGCAACGTTATGTTGCATGCTGGTTGTGCGATGGAGTTGCCCATGTTAAGTGTGCCGGATTGATTGCTAGAGTCATAGACTTAATTAATAAAGGCAGGGGCATTCGTTGGTCTTGTTTGAAATGCAAAAGAACTGAGATTGAACTTTATAAATTTTTTAGGCAAACTTGAAATGGCTTTTTTGAAATCGGTAAAGACTTTGTCGCACTTATTGATAAATTCAAGCTTTATGAAAGCACGTTCAAATCATTTAAGTGCTTGAATAGTCAAGCATCTGAACCTGGCAAAAGTCCGTCTATAGAAATCGTTCCCATTGAAAAAGCTGAACAAAATTTAGTGCCACAACCCCAATCAACAGAGCTTATAAATCTTTTATCTCCTTCCCCCCGTGGCTGAAGGTCCTTCTTTATCGTCAAGAGCTATCTGCACTCGGGCTTCTGCATTAAAACACATTACCGGCCAAGGCGAGCTACGGGTTGGTTGCCATGAAATGGTGCCATCGCCACTTCAATCCCTTCCACCTGCTTCTATTGCTTCAAACCCTCAAATATCTTCAGGTTCTCGTGAATCACCCACAAAGAAGCTGGTTGTTGTCCCCAGAGAAAATCGATTTTTATTTCAAGATTTGCTAAAGATACTTCATCTAATGATATAGAGTTTTATATTCCATCTAAGATTAAAACAAGTAATTTAACGATACGAAAATTTGATTTTAAGTATGAACGTAACGTTTCGTCTTTCAAAATTGATGTAGATTCTGGAGATTTTGATTCTCTGCTTAAAAATTCATTCTGGCCGACTGGAGCATTTGTTCGTGAGTTTGAATATAAGCCACATAAAAATAAAATTAGTAACTTAGCTATAATATCTCACCGTGATTCTGAAACAAAAAACTAATTTCTAATTCTGCTTTAAATATCTTGTACCAAAACGTAAGAGGTTTAAATACTAAATTGAATGACTTATATTTAAAAGGTCTTGATTGTAACTACAAAGTAATATGCTTTACAGAAACTTGGCTTAAACCGCACATTTTCAAATCAGAGATCCTTCCTGACAATTTCCAAATTTATAGAAATGATCGTAAGGACAGAATCGGTGGAGGTGTTCTCTTTGCAGTTCATTCTTCATTACCATCCGAAGAAGTGAGTGTCCCCGTTATTGAGCCCATTAAATTTAAAGCAGTACGTATAATGGTGGGTAAGGGATTCATTTACTTAGCACTTTGCTACATCCCTCCAAATTCAGACTTAACGTCGTATTAGAAACATATTTTATTACTTAATTCCTTAAGTGCAATGGTTACACCCCATGACTCGATGATTGTTATCGGCGACTTCAATTTGCCGAGCATATCATGAAACTTAATAGACAATCATATCATTCCGATTTCATCAAGGGATATGTATAATGTGTTCTTGGAAGATATGGCTGAACTCTGCCTTAATCAAATTAATTTAATTCCAAACAAATTTGGAGCGATCTTAGATCTTATTTATGTTGATGATATATCTAAATCATCCATAAATCGGTGTGGTTCTCCATGAGGATACTCACCACCCTACAATTGAGTTAAATTACGAAATTATAAATGATTTTGGAAATTACGATGATACATCATGTAGCTCAAGCCCGCGTTTTATTTTCGCGAAGGCCAATTTCAAGAAGTTAAATCGTGAATTGTCAAAATTAGCCTAGCCGACGTATTCAGAGGACGTTGAGCTCAGTGTCCAGCATTTTAATAATACTATATACAGCTTATTTAAAAAGTTTGTGCCTACCCGTGTTTGCGTTCATGCAAAACAATCGCAACCTTGGTTTACAAAAGAAATTAGAAACTTAAAAAACAAAAAGTCGCGATCTTTTAAATTATATAAATTAACTGGTTTACACACTGATTATATTAAGTACTCAATTCTCCGACACAGTTACTTTGATTTGAATAAAAAATGTTACAAATCTTATTTACGCAAGATTAAAAATATATTAATATAAAAACCTAAATCATTTTATGATTTCGTTAACCCGAAGCGCAGAGTAAATGGTTTTCCGTCCGCCATGAAACATCAAAACGTCGTGTCAAGTGACAGTCAATCCATCTCGAATATGTTTGCCCAGTTCTTCAGGTCCAATTATTCTATCAACTCGCCTACAAACAAAGATTATCCACATAAACTCTGTCCGATGACCACCGCTATCATTCCTGCTATATCTCCCGAAGAAGTGTTTCATTACTTAAGTACCCTAAAGGAATCTTATAAGTCCGGCCCCGATTTGATCCCAACTTGCTTCCTTAAAAAATGTGCTGAATATCTATTTGAACCATTAACGAATTTATTTAACTTATCTCCTAAATTTGGAGTTTTCCCATTGGCTTGGAAGGAATCGTTCATTATACCCCTACACAAAATTGGAAGTAGGTCCTCTATAGAAAATTATCGGGGCATAGCAAAGCTTTCTGCTATTCCAAAATTATTTGCTATTTCTAGCACGCAAAATGGGTTCTCTAAAGGAAAATCGACTATCACAAACTTATGTATTAAACGGATTTAGAGAAATTATGCATACCGATGTTATATACACCGATTTTAGTAAAACATTCGATAAAGTAAATCACTCCTTACTTGTCCATAAACTCGATCTTCTTGGTTTTCAACCTAATCTTCTTCGTTGGATATGTTCTTATCTGCACGACAGAACTCAACGAGTTCTTTTTAAAAATACTTCCTCGAACGTTATTCACGTATCATCAGGGGTTCCACAAGGAAGTCACCTTGGTCCGATTCCATTCTTACTTTTTATAAACGATATTTCTTCTGTTGTGAAATATTCAAAAATGTTGTTGTATGCGGATGACGTAAAGGTTTTTAGATCATTTAACACTGTTGATGATAGGTATTTACTACAAGCGGACGTAAATAGCATGTCTAATTGGTGTGAAGTAAATGGTATGCCACTAAACCTTAAAAAATGTTAAGTAATGTGCTTTTCTCGCATTGCGGTTCAACCAGCTTCTCATGACATAAGTAACCATAACCTTGAACAAGTATTTAACTTTGTTGACCTAGGTATCACAATGGACCCAAAAACTTAACTTCAATATTCATATCAATGCTACAATCAACAAAGCTAAGGGTGTTTTTGCGTGTGTAAAACGATGGTCAAAATAATTCATTGACCCTTACATCACAAAGGCTCTCTTTACAACATTAGTGAGGCCCATACCTGAACATGGATCTGTTGTTTGGAACCCGCGCTATCAAGTTCATTCCGACAGAATAGAGTTAATTCAAAAACAATTCCTGCTTTTTGCTTTAAGAAATTTTCGTTGGGATTCTCAGTACAACCTGCCGCCATATATAAGTCTTTAAAACTCATTAATCTTCCTACACTTGCTAGTCGCAGAGAAATGCTAGGCATTGTATTTTTGGCCAAGTTACTGACAGGCTTGATCTCTAGCCCATCTCTTTTTAGCGAAATAAAACTAAACGTTCCCTACAGAATTTCAAGACATTTCCGGCCTCTCTTTCTGAAGCCATGTAAAAGTAATTTTGAGTTAAATGAGCCACTCCGTAGTTTGTGTCAGGATTTAAACACTCACTCCGGTTCTTTTGATATTTCAGACTCACTTTTTTACATAAAGAATACTATACTTTGTACTCTCAATAGATGATGGATTACATACACAATTACGCATTAAAACAATTTTTACTATCTAAAATATTTTAAATATGCAAAAAATAAAAATAAAAATTAAATCCGTGCGTCATGCGGATGCGCCCCTCGCGTCGGTCGGGCAGTAATGGAGGGTAAAAACCGTTGAGATTATTATTATTATATAACATGGTAAAAAAGCAGTACAAAAAAATGATCGAAATTAAGAAAATTAGCTACATGGAACAGAAAGTCGAAGAAAATAAAAATGATAGCCGATTAATGTGGAAACACTTAAAACAAGTGGTTAATAAATCAGATAGTAAAGCAAAAATAACCGAAGTATTAATAAGGGATAAAATATTCAAAAGCAGCGATGAAATTGAGCATATTGGTATAAAAGACAAGGAGCTTGACTGGTTTCGGAGCTACCTTACCGATCGTATGCAGCAAACCGTGATCGAGTCAACTGTGTCAAAAAAAGTAGCCGTGAACATTGGGTTACCACAGGGCTCGGTGTTAGCACCAGTTCTTTTCAATATTTTTATCAATGATATTAATATGGTGCTAAAACAATGTAAGATAAAATTATTCGCTGATGACACACTCCTAACAGTCACTGATAGGAACGTGCAGAATGCGATTGAAAAAATGCAAGAAGATCTGAATTCCCTATATAACTGGTTATGCTCTAATAAACTAAAACTGGAAGTTAAAAAGACGCAGTTCATGGTCTTAAATAGGGCAGTCAATAACGGATGCTCAAACTACAGCCTAAAAATAAAAGATGAAGTTATTAAAGAAGTTAAACTCATTAAATACTTAGGGATATACATTGATAATAAATTAAAAATGGATGGTCATGTTGAATACACAGTTAAACAAATTGCAAAAAAAATTGGCTTTCTAAAAAGATATTGTCTATAGAAGTGGATAAAAGAAACATTTTCTATAAAGGGCTAAAGTGTTTTAATGATTTACCGTCGCACATAAAAAACTGCACCAACTTTATTAGTTTCAAGAAATTACTGAATGACCATTGCAAAACATTGGCTATCCGGTAAGGGCGCGGAATGGAAACTTGGTCTTTCCAACCGTCCTAGCACCAAATAAAGGCGATATGACAATGGATCGGAAACTCGTGCATTCCGACCATTAGAAACCAAGTAACAGAAATGCGGAGCGGCACATAATCGTAGACTGGAAACTAGGCCTTTCCAGCTACCCAACTACGCAATTATTTTTAAGCAACTTTATATGTATATGATTTGTAAAAATATATCTAACATGTACTTACGCTTTAATGGAAAATATATTATAACTTTGTAAAATTGTACATTTTAAAGTCGCAAGACTGTAAACAATCAATAAATAATAAATAAAATAAATAAATAAAACTAACGGACATTTTGAACAGTATAAAAATAACGAAACAACGCGCGATTTTGCAGAAATGGGAAGAACGGTAGCTACCACCGAACACGACGGACGTGCTAAATTATAAGTATTTAAGTATTTAAGCTTAAAGCGAATAAAACCGCTGAAAGTTATGTAATAATGTAATAAATGTTTTGTGTTTTATGTGCCGAAATTAAAAAAACCTTGCGAACCTAAGATGTAAGAAAAGTAAACGTTTCTAAACAAAATTAAAAGTAAAACTACAGTGGAATTCATATAAAATTCTATAAACTATTATATTTCTAAAAACTAAAATCCATATAAAATTAGTATAAGGGAATCTGTAAAATAAATGAAATAAATGCGAATTTACAAGAAAACAATAACAAAAGCCTACATACATGTTATTAACGAAATCCGACCTTTTATGCTGCAAAGGAAATCAAGTTTTGGATTGTCGGAAATTTTAAGGTTTCTTGTAGCATTGCGATTTTCGCCCAATGTATGTATGCCCACATATGAATACATTTATGAACATTAACTTTTTGTTGCATTAAATGAAACGATATCTTAACAGGGAGCTACCAACGTTCAGTGGGACAAGACTTCTTACTTAATGTATTCCAAAGCAGCGCTAGCAGATGCATTAGGGAAATCACCAATATCCTGGACAAATTCTTGTTAACTTGATATGTGAAGTTTCAAATAAAAATTGTTGAAGAAAAACAAGTTGTAAAGGAAATGTAAAGTAAAAAGTAATAATACCTAAAATAAGTTTATAATTATTAATTTTCATTGGTTTTATTAAAAGTTTAGATTTCCAGGGGTCATAGGAGCCATTGACGGCTCGCATAAAGACTTCATCCCTAGACATTGAGCATATTTATGTTTGCCGAAAAGGAGGGTACTCAAAACTTTTTCAAGTGGTATGTTGTATAATTATTATATATGTTTATATTTATGTTTGCCGAAAAGGAGGACACTCAAAAATTTTCAAGTGGTATGTTGTATAATTATTATATATATATACATACATGCATATATGTATGTATTTATAAGTGCATAAAAATACGCTTTAATACATAAATATGAATATTATTTTATTACTTAAAGGTATGCGATGTATGGAATACTTGACTGTAATGCTCGTTTCGAAGGAACTGCTCACGATGCATACGTTTGGAGGGCAAGTGCGTTAACGGATTTGCTTGACAATATGTCTTTTGGGTATAGTTTATTTTGTTTTGATAAAAGTATTATTTAGGAATCATATTTTTTCACATGTTAAGGTGATAGTTCTTATTCACAATTGCCGTATTTAAAGACTCCTATTCCTGGAAATAGTCTCTCATCATCTGAAGATAATGACAATAATGTACGATAATGTACGATCCGGTTTTATCCGGAAAAATTATAAATACTTGCACAATTTTGCACAATGTTATGATATTAAATAATGTTAATTATGATAAGTTCTAACGATGCGACAACGATTCCGTTCTGTATCATATCACGGAATATAGCAAATATAAATCTGGAGAACACTACTGGCGAATTTGATATGCCGAAAGGAATGTATAAAAATTCAAAGTGATCTTTGAAAGTAACAAACACACGTATATTTTCGCGAACTAGGCTCAACTGGTACATGGAAAAATCCGTTAGTAAGGTCGAGCGTGGTAAAGACGTTTGCTGCGTGCAACTTCTCAACAACATCGTCGACGAGCGGCATTGGAAAGTTATCCCTTACGATTTTTGCGTTAAGCTGCCTATAATCACAGCACAGCCGTTTGCATCCGTCCTTTTTTCCAACTAGTACGATAGGTGACGCGTATTCCGAAGTGCTTCGTTGTATGATGCCCTCTCTCAACCACGTTGTCACCTGTGCTTCTACGATGCACTTGTCCTCGTGCGACATGCGTCGGGGACCGGTATAGACAGGTACATCGTCGACCAAAAGAATTTTCATCTCAACCGGAGAATACCGCTTCTTCCTCGATGCATAGTTTTTCACCAACTCTTTTACGATGTACACCTTATTCTCGCTGAGACGCGACAATTCTATTTCGTACTCTTGCTTTTCAAAAACTTCTGTAACACAAAACCCGGAAAACTCTCTCAGCAGATCACACCCTGATTCCAAAGCTTCTACTAGGACATTGCCTGTTGGTCCAAGCTTATTCGTCTTTGGCTTAAATTCTACTCCGTCTTCATTGACAATAAGGGTTACTTGCTTTAAAATATCATTCCCAATGAATGCTGCGTAATTCATATCTCGCTCCCTGGTTACATGAAATGTCACTTCCAGCTCCGTGCCAGCGATGCTGAATATTTTAACGAAACTTCCCAATGTAGTTAACCCACCATTTCCTACTCCGACCAAACGGCGCTGATCATTTCTCAGCTCAATATCGCTGTCCAGCAGGAGCAAAGTGTCGTAACGAATTAAACAGAGATCGCTCCCAGTATCGACTAAAGCGGAAAACGTCGTTTGATCGCACGCCACATCGAGAAGACATCTACCAGCTTTACCAAATTTGCACCATAATTCGTCACCTAGTGTGTTGGCGTTGTGCCTCCTTTCTGATTGCTGCTGGAGCGCCCCTACAGTCGGCAGCCCGATGACCGGGTTTGCCGCATTTGAAACATTTAAATGACCCGCGACAGTCTTTGGCCAGATTTGAAATGCTACCGCACTTGAAGCACCTTCTACCTCCCTCTCTGCTTATACCAAGATTAACCGAATCTTTGCTACCGATGGACGACTGGTTTGGGCTGCTTGACTATCGATAGTTGAACACCTCTAGCACTACTGATTTTCCTCATAATTTCTCCATTTTGTGTAGCTGTGCGTCGGTTTGGTAAGTTTGCTAGCTTTCTTTTTTAAAGTGATACCAATGTTAAACTTTTCTTTTATACCAATAGTTTACTAATAGAAGCGGTGGATACTCGTGGTGGCTTTTTTGACGGTTCCAAGTTGTCAGCTGCTAAATGGAAGTCATAGAGGATAATTCTGCAGGTATGTATGCACATTTATTAGATCGTGATTTCGGCGTAAGTTAGGAATGTGGGACCGTACTAAAGGTTTTTAAAAATATAAAAGCATATTGGTGCAAACAATATTAACAGTGTTATGAGGTGTCACATAAAATGTGCATATAAGAACAACAGTTATACGGCTGGGGCTAATTGCGAAGCCGATTTTCTGGCTTGTCAGTTTCACTTCACCGGAGTTTTTATTCAAGCGAACTTCGGACCAAATATTTAAGTCCTGAATTTTAAGTTGCAAAATGGGTCCTAGATGGAACGGTGGTGCTAATGCAACCTATCAAGTATAATAATAAAATTTAAATAAACAATGGTATGCAGTTTTATAGTCCAATAAATTTAAGTAGGTATAACAAAGTGCAAGTGTGTACTTGCTGAAAAATCCCGCTGAATTTTAATAAATGTTTTTGCTGTTCAAAAACTTTTTTATATGGAAGGAAATGCGTAACACCGCAAGCAAAAAAAAGTTATTAAAAATCAGCGGGATTTTTCCGCAACTTTACACTTTCACTTTGTTATACCTCCTTAAATTTAATGGACTATAAAACTGCATACCAACATTTTTTCTGAAAATTCGAATTAAAAAGTTTGAAATTTAGAAGGAACTTTGTAGAGTTTTTTTTTTTGCACAAAGGTTGAAATTCCAATTTTTATGGGGTTTGTTAGCTAATGAGCAATATTAAAAAAAAGAAAATAATAAATACTAAACAAGCAACCTAAAAATAGTCAAAACTTGTCAAAATTTATTGTCCCTATTTATTTTTCCTGTATACAGTGGCTCAACCAAGTAAACGCATGAGAAGATCTACTTCCGACGCTTGGAAGCACTTTGTATTAGATTCAGAAAAAAATTCGCTGAATGCTTGATATGTAAAAAGCCATACAAAACGAGCGGAAACACGTCGAACCTTATCGACCATTTGAAGCGTACGCATCCTATACTTTCCAAGCCTGAAACGCCTAAAAATACAATAAGCGAATATTTCCGAAATAACAAGTATGATAATAACGCTGTGCGCAAAGCAGAACTAGATTCAGCTCTAACGCGCGTGATTGCCATTGATGTACAGCCGTTCCGCATAGTCGAAGATAAGGGGTTTAGAGACTTTGTAAGCCGCCTTGATCCGAGATATGAATTACCGTCTAGAACTACCATTCAAAAAGTTCATTTGCAAAAATTATATGGCGATGTTGAAGGCAAATTACAAGATTTTCTAAATCAATCCGAGAGCTGTGCTATAACCACCGACTGTTGGTCATCAAAGGCAAATGAGAGCTATTTGACTGTAACATTTCATTTCTTAGCAAACGACTTCAAACTGCGATCAGCTGTTTTGACATCAAAGCTAGCAAATGAGCTTAATCACTTAGCTGAAAACATTTCGGAATCATTGCGGCAGTGCATGCTTAAATGGAAAATATCTCACAAAGTTAACTGTGTTGTAACAGACAACGCTGCGTCAATGATAAAGGCTTGTGAATTAATTCAGAAGAAACATCATTCCTGTTTTGCTCATTCTATAAATCTTGTTGTACAAGATGCTTTGTCAACTGAAAAGGTGAAAACGTTGCTAACAAAGTGCAAACGTATAGTTGCATATTTTAAAAGTAGCACTATTGCATATGCAAAATTAAAGAAAGAACAGGGCGCCGAATGTCAATACGGCCTGATACAAGAAGTGCCAACCAGGTGGATTAGTGCGTTTGCTATGGTGCAGCGAATTCTACTTTTAAAAGAAGCCATATCTGCAGTGCTTTTAAGCACTCGCAAATCACTTCCGGTTCTAACAGCAGATAAAGTATTGCAACTAAAAGACATTTGCTTTTTATTGGAACCATTTAACAAAAATACAAGCATCATATCAGCAAATAAGTATGTAACGATTTCGCATGTAATTCCCATAGTATGTGGCTTATATTTAACTATGTTGAAACTGGAATCGAAATTGCAAACTGTAGAAACTTGCGTATATTTACCAGAGAAAATCAAACAGAGGCTGTTCATTTATGAATCTAGGAGCGCCCCGAGATAAGCTACCCTACTAGATCCGCGCTTTAAAAAAGCTGGTTTTCGATCTCCTCAAAACGCTACACAAGCGTCCATTTTGCTGGAAAATGAACTGGTAGGGCTCAACAGCACTACTCCTTCAACATCAACTGACAACAATGAGGAACCGTCTACACCGGAAGATTAGGAAATCCCCGAAATTTACGTATTCATGAAAGAAAAAATATCGTCCAAAATTAAATCAAACCGCGCCGATGCCATAATCGCTTTGCGAGAATACGCAGAAAAGCCAAACAAACCTTTGAACACTGACCCATTGGAATACTGGAAGGTTAGTATTGCTAATAATATGCCATTAAAATTATTAATATTTTTTTTCAAATTCAGACTAGATCGAACGACATGAAGCAGCTGCCCTGGTGTCAAAATATGTATGTATTCCAGCTACATCTACCAAATCAGAGAGAATGTTCAGCAAGGCGGGGGAGATAATTTCAGACTAAAAGAGAAAAATGTGAACATGTTGTTGTTCGTCAGTAAAAATTATCACCTTATGGATTTATAATTTTCTATAAAAAATTCAGCCTTATCGTAATTTTCATTTTCGCCCGAAACTGTGCACTTTTCCCTTAGGGCGAAAGTGAAACTCACGATAAGGCTGATTTTGTCCGGTTATGAAAAAGTCTGTTACTCGTGATGTAAATTTAAATTTCTTGTTTAATGTTACATATATGCATACATATGTCTGTATTTATATATTCTTTTAAACTTTTACAAAAACCTTAAGTTTGTTAATGTGATATATGTACATACGAATAAGTATAAATGAATTTTATGTAAAGTTAATCTATGAATTTTGTGTGAAGTACATAAGTACATAAGCTTTAGTTTGTATCATTTTGTACAATAAATTTAAATAAATGAAATGAATTATAAAAACTGAATTAAAAAAAAAAGAAAATGACGGTTGAATTGCATTATTGGGTCAGGAGTGACCGAGTATGTAAATCACACGAGGTCGTGTGTCTTGTCAGAATGGCCGTGTCGGAGCTATGGTAGATATGCCAAGCAATAATGTATTGCTTGAGTGAAGCAATGGTGGTACACTGCTATTTAAAATAAACACTTGTTAGGAAAAACACTTGCTAAATAATAAAACTCAGTAAGCTCAGAGAAGCCAAATGTGAATAGTTGGCTATGAAATTGACTGAGATAGGAAAATGAGTTTGCTGATGGAGTCGTTTTTGAGAAGCAGAGTGACGCGAATGGTTTGAGAAAATAGTGTAGCCACCTGCGAATCACTGTATGTATATCATAAATAGCATAAACGATATGGAGAATTCGACATATATATATATGTACATATACATACATATGTACATATATGTACAGAGCAATAAAAAGTTTTGTTTTTGTTTTAATAGTCAAACCGTTTTTCTCGATCATTGTGACTCATTTAGGTTTGTTTATTTTCCCAATCGCAGGATTTTTTTATTTCGACTTCGGTTAGTTTTATTATTTACATTGACTATCGATAGTACTATCAATAGTAGCGTTTGACACTATCGATAGTATTGCTGCAAACTATCAACGAGTAGTGATAGTTTTTTCTAAAACATGAAAACTATCGATGGTGGCACCGCAGCACCAACGGTTCGACGCAACAACTTCGACTGCACAACAATGTTGTGTTCAAACGCAACTTCAACTTTGTGCTCTGCAACTGTAAACGCACAACTTCGACTGTACAACAATGTCGATTTAAAACGCAACTTCAACTTTGTGCTCTTTAACTGTAGACGCACAACTTCGACTGCACAACAATGTCGATTTAAAACGCAACTTCAACTTTGTGCTCTTAAACTGTAGACGTACAAGTTCGCAAAGAATCTTATAAGATTTCAGCCACCACGCTCAACGCGTTTCTGCAAGTATTGCCTTGCTTCTGTCGAACTCCTCAGACTCACAGCTACCGCCAGACTTCAGCTTATGTTCTCGCTGCTTTGCTTGCGCAGCTCTGGCGACGTCGTATGAATTTTCCAATTTTCTTTTTAAAGTTTTAATAATTTGGCCTTTCTGCCATCGATGCACTGCGTTATTGCGCATGCACTTTACAAAAACATATGAGCTTGCGCACTGCTTTTCTGCGTAGCTAATTTAAACGTGTGATTTAACCGTTACCGATGCCTTGCATCCGCCACGGACACGTATTTTCCGTACAGACTGCACAATAAATATTTTTGCAAAGTCTCGGTAATTTTCCGATTTTATGTTTTAATTATTTGGCTTCACTGCCTTTGATGCACTACGTTGTTGCGAACTTTAAACACACACGTACATGTGTATGTAAGCATGCGCACTGTTTTTTTAATTTTTACTTCACGCAACACTCTGTGGAGAATCACCACTTCTGTTACCACTTTTGTTCGCAAACCCGACAACTCGACACGCAATTTATGATTGCGTTCAAACGCAATTTTGAAGCAAATTGCCAATGGAGACAGTAAATTGAATGATGTTAGCAATTTATATTTTGAAATATTTTAAGTTAATAATTTCCAACACATTGCTGGCAATCAACTGTCAAAGTGATGCTATGGAGGCTAAGAGGCAACATCATTGGTATAATAATATGAAAGCAAATATTGACTTGTTTTTTATTAGATAATCTATTAGTATATGTATACTTAGAAGGGAAATATCACATCTTCTGTAATACTTAAAGGATATGGCATAAGTAAAGAATACCGCCCGTTCAGCTAGAAGAATATAAAAAATTGGGCTTGGTCCGCCTTCTTACACTGATTATGACGGTGTAATTTATTTTTGGTGCAAATTAATAGGGTTGGTGTTAGGGAGGGGTAAAGGGGGAAATTTGAATATTTTGGAAAGCTGATATATCTAAAACTATGTGACCTATGTATCTTAACAATATTGGTACCGTTAAAACCGTTGACCTGACTTTTTGATATGCATATGTCTTAATAAATTATATATACATTTTGAGAACAATAAAATAAACTGAAATATTGCACATTTTTTAAATAAAAACCATTTTTTTCTTTAAAAAATACTTAAATAACTATATGTCAAAATAAGTCTGTCTAAGAGCCCTTAAAAATACCTTTAATTTGATGTATAATTTTGTTTATGAAAATTTTATTTTTATAAGAAATTTTGTTTTATTTGTGTTTCTTCCTTCGTTTTCAATACAAAATACTGTTGATGGCGTAGCCGGAGTTTGTCCGGCCAGGGTTATTGTTTTGAAGCGCGGCCGAAGGCCGCTCACGCGGAAAGAAGTTCTGCGCGGAAATACTGTTGATGGCGTAGCCGGAGTTTGTCCGGCCAAGGTTATTTTTTTGAAGCGCGGCCGAAGTCCGCTCCCACGGAGGCTTGGAGTTCGAACGACAATTAGCAAAAATTAAATAAAACTGTTATATATATCTTTTTTCAATTGATTTCTATTTCGTAGTCATCTTCTTCATCACCTTCTTGTTCTTTTTCAGGCTTAAGGGGATTATAAAGATCCCGGCGTAGTTAAAAAAAGTACAAAAAGGATCTAAATTACTACTTTTACATACTCTTAAAAAGATAAATTTAGCTATATAGCCACTAAAATATTGTTCGCTTTTGTGGTACTG
The DNA here is from genome assembly GCA_963971545.1 of Philophylla caesio. Lineage (NCBI taxonomy): Eukaryota > Metazoa > Arthropoda > Insecta > Diptera > Tephritidae > Philophylla > Philophylla caesio. The sequence continues at coordinate 68,586,487 of OZ020606.1, forward strand.
AGGCATAGAATGTTTTATGTGCCTCCACAAACCTCCTATTGTATTAGTGTGCTGGCCTGATTCCGGGTCCTTAAAATTAATTGAATGGTTAACTTTAAAATGAATATAGCCTTCATCTTTCAGGCAATCATAAGCCTGAAAAAATATTATAAGTTTTATTTAAATTTTATATATTTTTGTTTATATATTTGTTACCTTCCAGAAGTCGGATACTATAACTGTACCCGAAAGAATCCAATCTTTTATTATTTCTAATAATGTTGTCCTGTCTCGGCTTTCTACTGGAACCAAAAAGCACCGATTTGATCCCCTCTCCACCCCTCCAAAAACCCATTGCCCTTCGACAGCATGCCCTTTATGGTATTTTCTTCTTCCAAATTTACTTTCGTCAATTTCAACTGTGATGCCAGCGCCTCCAATTTTCGTTTTGTTTAAAATAAATTTTTCATAAACTTCCTCACGGCAGAAATTGCTCCAATCTGCTTCTGCTGTCGGTCTGCTTATTTCCGCTTCCTTCATAATGGCGTCTTGTGGAAAGTTTGACACCCACATGTATGCGAATACAATTATTTGCATAACCGACAGCTTCGACTTGCATAGAAAGGTGCCTTTTCTAATCGAAATTTTGACATCGCAATTTAAATATGTGGCAATATTTTTTACGGCATCTACAAGTTATAAACAAAGTTTTAAATTTCATTTTCATGCCAGGTTTTTAATATATATTAACTCCATATATATCCATCAATACTTTCAAGTGATTGTAAAAGCTGCAAAGTGTGTCCATTTGGAGATAAATACTCACCCTCTTTTGGAATCAATTGCCAATCCGTTAACTTTGTTAAAATTTCTGGATTTAATTTTAATTCATCACTAAAATTAAATCATTTAAAAATTTTACGCAAATTATACTCGGGCATCGCAACTTGTTTATTTCACTTTTTAAAATGACAATAAAATTCAATTACATGCGTTCTGTTATTATTAACAGTTACATATATGTATACGGAGAATTTAAAGATAGGTATCTGGTTGCTAACTTACCCTAAAACATCGTGTATCAAAGTTTTTTTTATATAATATATGTACATCAAATTAAAGGTCATTTTATGGACTTTTTGACAGACTTATTTTTACATATAGTTAATAACGTATTTTTTTAAGAAAAAACAGTTTTTGTTAAAAAAATTTGCAATATTTCAGTTTATTTTATTTTTCTCAAAATGTATATAATTTATTAAGACATATGTATATCAAATGAAAGGTCATTTAATTACCTTTTTAACAATACCAATATTGTGAATATCGGACAAATAGTTTTTGAAATATTAGCTCTCCAAAATATTCAAATTTCCCCCTTTACCCCTCCCTAACATAACCCCTGTTAATTTGCACCAAAAAAAATATACCATTAAAATAAGAAAAAAGGGGCGGACCACGCCCACTTTTTTTTTGTAGCTGAACGGGCGGTATTCTTTACTTGTTCCAAAATTGTCCACACACAAAACCTTTCAATCAAATTGACGTAATTATCTGTCAAAATCATTGTCTGGCGTTTGCGTGCCGAGTTGTCGGGTAACGTTGTACTGGTCAGTCATCGTTTGGCAAGCGTTCGTTAGGTTCGGTCAGTTAGGGTTGCCAAATCCCACATGAATTTAAATTTCTTTTGAGTGAGTAAAGAAATGATTTACATTTATTTTTGAAAAAAAAAAAAGTGAAATGAAGAGCTGATTATGTCTGTGCGTCAGATGAAAATGGAAACAGTTATATTACGTATGTACGTTCATCTGCTAAATACAGAAGCAAATCTAATTTGTGTTTCCACGATATGTTTGCATTTAATATTAAAAATAATAATTTGGCGCTTGCACTATATTGCTCAGGGTTTGGCCGAACTTCTCATACCATTTGTAGTGTGCGTCTTTATATGATTTAGATTTTACTTGCCTTGTATGTAAAAAACGACGTGTACACATGCCAATACATATCGTGTAAGCACACATTTACTAATTCGGCCATCAAACTACATTTTATTTTCAAGAATTTGTTTATAGAAACAATTGCATTTAATTACATGTACAATATATATTTTGATGCAGCGTTTTTCTTACTTGGAACAAGAACCGTTTTCCCAATATTGTTTTTATAGACTTTAAAATTAGGAACCGGTTTTTCTTCAAATTGCAATTTTTTAAATAATTCGAAAACCAGTTTTTAAAAAGTCGAATAATCGCAAACTCTATGTATCCTTTCGGAAGTCGAGAGCATCAGAGAGCGGTTACTAATCTGACGGATTGCCTTAACAGTGCCTTTTAGTTTCGATTAAGCGATTAACCGGATATGGTCCAAACTGCCCTAAAATTGCTCTAAAAGTAGTGAAGCGCATAAGGGTATAAACAGGATATGAACGGGCAAAGTAAAAGAGAAAGAAACATATGTTGGCATTTTACGGAGAATCACACGGGCAATATGTGGATCTGGAAATGTTTAGGATATCGCCATACAAAATTGAGATAAAGTTACCCAGCCAAAATTTTTTGTAAAACTCCAACCAAAATGTGGGTTCATGACATATGTTATAAATGATGTACGTGTGGTTTTGATATCCGCTAAGAGCTCTTTTCCCGTGAGCGGCCTTCGGCCGCGCTTAAAAAAAATAACCCTGGCCGAACAAACTCCGGCTACGCCATCAACAGTACTTCCGCGCGGAACTTCTTTCCGCGTACTTTTAGCTTACTGGGTAATATCAATTTTCCTTTGGTTTCTCTTTCGCTGATTGTTTTTAGTAGTTTGATAGATGCATTTGGCAGGAATTTTATTTTTTTGAGCAGGGCTTAAATATGCAACTTTTCATTTAATAATTGCGAAGTATTTAAATATTTGTTAATTCTAAAAACGGTGAAAATTGATAGCACAATAATATGTGTGTGCCAAAATTAAAGCAATAGTGGGCCGATATTAAGTGCAGTGAATGAAAATCAAACACCATATACATATGTATGTAAAAAATGCAAAAAAAAGAGCATTTTTAATGATAAACTCTGATAACAATTTGTTTTCGGACTTTTTCAAAACGATAGTTCAACAAAAGTTTATTTTGTTGTTCATCTATGTGCGTTTGAAGTTTTTCAATTTGGTTTACGCGTTTAGCTACAGTAAACCAAATTCATGCGGCGCTATACTAAACCCGACGGGTTGACAACGGTCACAACCCGACTCCTTTTCTCTTTCAAGCAATGTTTTCCGGATATTTTTTTAAAAAGCGGCCAGCAACATAAGTAGGAAGGAGTTTTGCCCAAATACGTGGATTGTTGCATAGTAACTATTTTATTAACGCAGCCGCGGTGATAACGCCAACCCGTTGCAGAAGAGTGCATTTTAATTGTTATTAGTTTATACCAATTGTGAGAAAGTAATGCATAGCACCTAATTAAGATAGTTCTACGAAGGCACATTGGGGTAACCAATTATATGGCTTATTATTTCTTTCTCATTAGTATATTATCAATTTATTTACCATGTTCGGAGAGACTTGTGGCATTAATAACGGAAAACGTGAATGTTGTTCCACGATATTATCATCATTTAAGCTGTTATCATCCAAAAAATCGTATGCATCCAGTCCATATGTCGAGCAATTTAGTGTAAATATGATCGCTATCGACACAAATATATCCACGTCACGAAACGTTAATCCAAAATTTAGAATCTTCATAGTTTATTTTCAATGCATACGCACGGCAGCGAAAAATATACAAATAAAACTTTTGCTACACAAAACAACAGAGTATGTACCAATCCAGCAACAAATTTATTGATATAGGCTTGGGCAAAAAATATCGATATATCGAACTATCGATATTTATTCAAACATATTTTTTAACTCGATGTATTGATAATCTGCATTTTTTTCTGAATATCAAATTGGTATGACTACCCTACAAGACAGGTAATGGTTAGCAAACATAGAAACTAACGGGCGCCCTTCACCAGCTTCCAATTGTCGGTATAAATTAATATTTTACAATTTAATTGAGCTCAAGGCCAGTTTATGGAAGATTTTTTTGTGAAAAAACAACAACAGTTTTAAATGGTTGAAGTTATAGTACTATTTCGGAAATCACCACATTTCCTCATCAGACTTCTTTTTGATTATTAAATTAAATTAATTTTTAATTTAATTTTTCATAACCACTTCTCTCAGGCTTTGAACCCGGGAGCTCGGAGTTGCAGAGGCAATACGCTACTTATTGTGCTACGCTAGCCGAGTTGGCTGTTGTGTTTATTTCATCTTCCTTAAACAAACCAACTACAAACAAGAGCAACTGATCTGCCGTTATTTAACTTGTTTGTGTGGTTGTTGTTTGTGTGTTTTTTATTTTTTTTATTTTGCAAATTATGTATAAGTATTTTACTTTATATTGTAATGTATTTTTAAGGTGTGCTCATCCTTGTATACAAATGTTTGTTCATATTTCTGTTAGCCTAGTAAATGTTAATATTTTACAATTTAATTGAGCTCAAGGCCAGTTTATGGAAGATTTTTTTGTGAAAAAACAACAACAGTTTTAAATGGTTGAAGTTAAAGTACCATTTCGGAAATCACCACATTTCCTCATCAGACTTCTTTTTGATTATTAAATTAAATTAATTTGTAATTTAATTTTTCATAACCACTTCTCTCAGGCTTTGAACCCGGGAGCTCGGAGTTGCAGACCCAATACGCCACCTATTGTGCTACACTGGCCTTGAGCTCAATTAAATTGTAAAATATTAACATTTACTAGGCTAACAGAAATATGAACAAACAGGTATAAATTAATTAATTTACAAAGATCAGTAACGCGACACTCGATTTTATCAATATATCTTATTAAAAGGCTTTTCTGTGAGCGAAGAGCCTATGATAAATGATGTTGCCACAATGAAAAATACTACGAAATGTGAAAATGGCTGTGTAACTACAAAAATGACAGTTGAAAACAAGCGAGCGCTCGCTTGCCGATCGGTTTGCGAGACAAAGCATACTTTCAACTTTTTGCTGTTTTCACGTGCGACATGTCGCTTGATTTCAGAAGTAAGCGAGCATTGAAAGCAAGTGAAGACCGCAAGTAACCCTAAAGGCCATGCCACATAAAACTTCTGCTTCGCTTTACGTCAGAGTTTAGCTTTGACAGCAAAGATGAATGCATGCAATTATACGAAATTTCCCACATAGGCAACACCGTCGCCATGTCGCTTGATTTCAGAAGTAAGCGAGCATTGAAAGCAAGTGAAGACCGCAAGTAACCCTAAAGGCCATGCCACATAAAACTTCTGCTTCGCTTTACGTCAGAGTTTAGCTTTGACAGCAAAGATGAATGCATGCAATTATACGAAATTTCCCACATAGGCAACACCGTCGCCAAAGCGAAGCGAAATCTTGGGCAACTCTCATCTTTTCGCTGACTTTGACAGTTCGCTCTTACCAATTTTTTTTATTTCTGACATTTGTCTGTAAACGGTCGACGTATAATTGAAAATTTTCCCACAAAAACTAGGTAAATATAAAATTTAACTGAACTAAATGCTTAAATATAAATTTTTTTAAATTTAGGAGTTTCTGGTAATTGTATTTTGTTGTATATAAATATATGTATGTATATACATTTGTATGTGATGATTTACTAAAGGCTTTTTCTTTTATAATAGAGGAGCATTGCAGAGCACGGTGGAAGTCACTTCGTGACCGTTTCGTGCGGGAGGTGGCAGCAAAGATATAATTCCCTTACCCACATTTTCGGCCTTGATATGTTTTTTAAACATAATAAGGCTCGTGAAGTAAAAGAACTATTAACAAAACTTCCATAATGTCTATACATATGCAGAATGTATGTAAATATGTTTATACAGTTCCGTGCGATTTTCACAACTCACAATAAACAAACGAAAAGTATGTATTGTCAAAGTTTTATTATTTATTTATTTATTTATTTATTAACAAACGTGGAACAATATAATAATTATTTTTACACGAAAAAAGGAGCACTGGCTGCCAGGGCCTTCGGCTCGCTTATATACTTAGCTATAAAAAGAAAAAGAAAAATTTATAACTAAGATTGATATTACACGTCAAATATAAATTAAAAATAATGTCAATAATTAAGAAACAAGGTTAAGAGAGATTGATAAGATACCATATGAAGTTCAGATGAATTGTTTTAAGCCTGTTTTTTCAAAAAATGTTGAAATTTTGGAGACGTTTACTGCAGAGGTAGTCAAAGTTTTATTGTGGCATACCTTTTGCATTTTTCGCATTTCTGACAAAGTTACATATGTCACGTAAAACGAAGCAAGTCCTATGTGGCATGGCCTTAAGCGTTCATCTGTTCGATTGTTACCAAATTTATTAATTTTTTTTTTATTCTATAAACAATAAATTCTTACAGACTATGGGAAAGAAGAAAAGATTTGCTAAAATAATTAAATTAATTAACAAGTAACATTATATAATTGAGTTCAAAATGTTTACAAAAGATGACCTTGGTAGAGAAAAATCGAGCTCGATAGAATTAGAGATTAAATTGAACTCATTTAAAGCACGAACAAGAGGAGCATTGCGTGCATAATTCGTTTTAGAACTGTTATTATAGAATGTATGTGAAAATCGAAGGGTTTTTGCGGAGTATTAAAATATATACGCTCAGGGCAATCTACAGTTCCTTGAATAATACCGCATACTCCAAATGAGAGCGCACAAACGAGGTGTAGAGCAATTTTAAAGTATAGGGGTTAGTAAACTCAGAACTATTTCTCCTTACGAAGCCAAGCATGGCATATGATTTAGAAATTATATAATTAACGTGACTATTAAAGGAAAGTTTGGAATCAAAAATAACTCCAAGGTAATTAATTTCTTTAATAGGCTGCAAAGTGCAATTTGACAAACGATATGACGTAACTTAAAATTTTTTTGACTTAGTGAAGGTCACATGAAAACACTTACTGAAACCCTAACTAGCAAAGAAAGAGTCCAAAAAGAAATTATAAGCCGTAACAACACAACATCTACGATGCAAATAAGACCTAAGCCAATTTAAAAAAACAGAATGTAATCCCAGATGCTCAAGTTTAGCAATTAAAATTTTATGTGACACTTTATCAAAAGCTTTTGAAAAGTCAGTGTATATACAGTCTACTTGGGATCCAATAGAAAATCCGATATACAGTATTCACTAAAGACTGCCAGGTTTGAGACAGTGGAGCGTCCAGGTATAAAACCATGTTGGTTTGGGCAAATTAGATGCTTGACCGAAAAATACGTTTTATTCTCAATGATGCCTTCGAAGAGTTTGGAAACGGTAGACAGTTTAGAAATTGGTCTATAGTTGAATACAATGTTTTTGTTTCCACTTTTGAAAATAGGAGATATATAAGCCAATTTCCATGCATCTATGAAAACCCCAGCGGATAGTGACTTCTAAAGATAATCTTCAATGGAGAAATCAGAGCTAGGCAATTCTTTAATAACAGCGCAGAAATCCCTCAGGATCAGGATTTAATTCATGGTTATCATGATCAAAGTTTGATTTAAAGTAATCCGCGAACAAATTAGCAACATCAGCCGAAGAATCCGGTGAGTTATTATTGAGGGAGATTGTACATAGATGGTATTGAAGAAGATGATTACTTTGAGTTAACGAAATTCTAAAAAGCTTTGGGATTTGACTTGATAGTCAGTTCGTAGTTAAGAATATAATTTTATTTGTTGTAGAATTTATTTCGCTGGGTTTTTAATCTCTTAAGTCGATAATTATACCAGGGCAACTTATATGGCCTACTATTGATTAAAGGAATATTTGCTGAGCAAATGTCATACGTAATTGACTTAAATGTCAAACATCGAAGTTAGCAAACAAAGCGGGCCAGGCAAAGTCTAGAAATAGCCTGTTGATACTGGCAAAGTCACAGCGAGCATAATTGTAGGAAGCGTTATTATTAATTGTAATGACCGTTGCAAAATTGTAAGATTTAACCTAAAGAACAACTGCAACATGATCCAACCCCGCGGGAGAAATCGGATCAAGGCATTGGGAAGGTTGTATTTTAAATCATGACCGATAAAAATTAAATCGTTGACAAAATTATTAATTTGCAATACATTTAAACTATAGAAGTTATCAATAAGTCAAGATTCGTTCAACGAAGAAATATTATTAGCTGTTAGCCCAGAAGTAGTGTAACTATTAGACCAACTTACATTACTTAAACTAAAATCACCAAATACACAGATGTAGTCATCCCGTAGCGTATTGTGTACAAAATTTACAATGGTGTCAGTATGTGCTTGATATAGACTATCCACACTGTTCGGTGGAACGTAAGAAGCAAAAAGAAACAGTGCGCCAGACAGAGACGAGCTGCGAACACAAACACATATCTGGTCCAGTAGAGAATCAGGATTGTTTAAATCAATTAACGATGCACGGCATTTGCGACTTACTGCAATCAGGACTCCTCTGCCTCTCGACTTGTCAGTTTTGCTGGCATCTCTATCTTTTCGAAAGACATCAAACAACTTGTGGTCAAAAAGTTTTGCATTAAAAAAATCGGACGTGAGCCATGTTTCAATAATAATAAAAATGTCGTAGTCCAATTGCGAGCTCAATGACATAACAGCATCAGATTTGATTCTTAGGCCAGCAATAGCAGCATAGGTTTGTGATTTACGGGGATTAGTTGTAGACGCGAGAGTATGTGTATTGGCGTTGAAAGCGACATCAACAGCGGTAACACCATTACAAGTAGTTGGAGTATTAATGGCAGTAAACAAACGCAGAGAGTATACAACAGAGAGAGCAGCAGCGTTCGGCAGTATGTTAGCATGTTTAGAGATTGATTCGGCAGCGTCACAACTGAGTACCAATAAGGAGTCTGTTTGCATGTTTGGTTTTCTGTGAGACTTTAAACCAGTATTAGACTTCTTAGATCTGGCAGCAACAACATTATCCACAGCATTATCAGCAGGAGAGGATAGGCACATAATCATTGTGTATAACAACAAGTGAGATATCTTATTTGACAGTTGCTTTTGACAGGATACCTAAGATGGCGTTTGACAGGGTACCTAAGCTGGCCGCCAATATGTCGACAATTACGAATGGCCTGAATTTGGAAAACGATGTTCTGAAAATATTTGGGGGGTTCCAATTTTTTAGGATATTTTACATATTTTGAGATATTCGATTAATATCCATTATAAACATAGATATATTAATATTGGGTAAAATGTTGAACGCATTTTTTTATAAAGCCATCGATAGGTTATGATATCATTTGAATCAGTAGAATCATAAAACGTCAGGGGTTTAAAGTGCTTCATCGATTCTCCTCTTTTTCTTTGCCAAATATCTAGGTCACTAGTAACCTCAATATCTCGAGATACGTTTTCAATCTCCGTAAAATAGAAAAGGACCGTTCACTCGGAGCCACCGTGACTGGCAACGTAACTCTGATTTGAAAAATTCGATTAATGTGTTTGTAAAATTGCATATTACGAAGGCGGTTTGATAAGTCATAAACTTTTAGAATAAAACATACTTTTCGGCAAAAAAGCATTCTTTGTATTCCAGTTACTGGGTAATAATTAAAAATTTTTTTGTCTAGAGTGAATTTTTGTGTGTGCTACGAATTTAAAAACACGGTTGAAATTTTCTGAGACTACCGATTTTTTTGGGGGGATCCAGACACCCAGAACCCCTCCCCTGTATCCATCCTTGCATTCGGGTAAAATATACGAGGAACGCCAGGGTTGCGAAATTACTTTGCAAAAACAGGTAATCTCAGCTGTTCCAAATTTTGACGTTTATCGAAAAGATGTCTCACTTGTTATTATCCACAATGCACATAATGTTACAGTTGCTACTTACTTTCGAAGAGGCGAGAGAACTTTTATTTGAGTTGATTTCGGCTTTTTGAGCTTCTTCATTAGGCAGTAGATTGGAATAGTGAGTTAGGTTTTTACTTTTACTCACAACATTCGATGAGATAACAGCACTTTTAAGAGCATTAACTTCGGCAATAAGCTGCTCAATGCACTCAGCATTGTTGTTGTGTGTTTGTTTGTTAATAATATCAATATTTTGTTTGATTACATCAATTTGGAAGGCAAGTTGTTTGAATTTTAATTCGAAAACACTCAGAACGGACTCCATGCCTATTTTTCCTGCAACCATCATCGAATCATACGCTTTACAGAGCTTTCCGGGTAAATTAACACAGTCAACACAAAAGTAGCTGAAATGGCGATTCGTTTTAAGTAATCTCACATCGTAATCAGAAATTGTGCCTTCACAGCAACCACGATGAAATTGTTTATTACAAAAGCCACCACATGGCACAATCACACTATCATTTCTAGGACACGATCAATAAAAATTTGCACTCAACGAAAGCACGTATGTATTAGTCCCATTTGTTCTATCCGTGGAAAAAAATAACCATTTCCCCTCCCTGGTTCAAGTCGGTGTAATCATCCTACGCGCTCTTACTCATGGCATTTACACTTATCTTTTTTTACTCTCGCTCTAACATTGTCGGTTCTCAAGTCTGGTAGTTGGTTGTTAGCAGTACCAGTTTTATTACTTTCCGGCTCTGTTATCTACTTGTTAGTGCTAACCGCTCTTACTTGTCATCCTTATGTTAACGGAAACAGTTGTATAAGTTACCCTATTTGTTACCTCTAACCACTTATATTTGTTACCTACTGGTTACCGCAAACCGTTAGCTAATAATAATAATCCCAACGGTTTTATCCCTCCATACCTGCCCGAACGACGAGAGGGGCGCATCCGCATGACGCACGGATGTAAATTAATAAACACGGTTAATTTATTTTAGTAAACGTTTATTTCCTTTGCCGGAGCAAAGGCAGCCAAATTTGACAATTGAGTTTTTACGACTGATTGTTGCGGTGACTACACCTGAATACCTGACTTCTCTAACCATAGACCCTACAGTTATTGCATGCGGACAGCCGCGTGACTTGATGTGCTGAATCAACGTCTGCCGTAAGTTGGTGGTATCGGGTTCGTTTAGCTGCTTGAATGTTGTGTCTGCTACTTCGACTGCTGTGTTATGGGAGCCGCAAATAGAGCAAATAAAGTTATTATTGTTGTTGTTGCTGCTACTGTCGTATGTCAGCTACCGTGAGAACCGAAAGTGATATAATTTTTGTTGACGGTTCTTTATATGTGTTAACTACTCCCCTCTTGAAGTGAAGCCGTCCTCGGCTTCTTTTATGACCTTCCTCAACTTTATTTTGCTGTTCCGGTGTTTTATAGAGATGAATGCAATAATAACAATAACAGCTATCCCAAGGAGTATTGCAATGCTTGTGTATTGAGTTGACCGCGTACTGATCAGTCCCTGCAAATGTGATATGTGCTTCAGGTTCCTAACGTTGATCTTTTGCAGGTAAGGAAGTGATAGTAGGGGTATGTGATCAGTGAAATTTATATTCTGAGCGGGAGCAGCTTCTGGGCGTTAACGGGCTATTTTATTCCAATTGCTATAAGTGGTGGTATTAATAGTTACCTCCCCTTCGAAGGTTATCAAAAAGGTGCCTTTAGTTAATTCTGTATAATTTCCATCGTATATTGATGCGGGTTGATTGTTTATTAACGTTATCAATTTCCTCGGTGATAGCAATGTGATCAGCTGATATTGACTTGCAGTTTGCGGAGTTTTTGTTTAGAAGCTGCATTGTGCAAGAGCTTTCCTTCAAAGGCTGACAAAAACTCGCCGTAATGGTTTCTTTACAATTGTAGACTGGGAGATATTTTCCGTTGCATTCAGCCACAGCGTTGGTTTCCAAAGAAAGTATCTTCTCGTCGTGTACCACAGGCAATAACTTTACATAGTTACAAACATTAGCTACTTTTGGGAATTTTATAATGAAATAAATACATTGCATGTCTTGAAATATTTTAATTTTAGAGATTTGTAATATATCGCTTACGCTAACATTGGCAGAGTGTTCAGCTGTTAAAATGTCATTAATTTCTAAGCCACTCAACAATATTGGGTTGATAACATTTATTTTGCCTAAAGTGACAGATGTTATAATGGTCTCCAACTCCATTATTATTGCCCTATTTCTAGCAGAAGCTAAAGAAAATAAATTGCCGGTATCTATCTGAGCCTGTTTCGCAGTTTTCAATAATTCGTTTACAGTTTTTGTCCATTCATTTATTCTTGTCTGTATTTTAAAATTAATTGAAATTTGTTGTTCATGAGATTCTATCAAGCTTTCTGTTTTGGTCTTAATCTCTTGGAAGTCATCGAAATCTGGTGTCCCAGCTATGTATTTTAATGCCGTCCCCAATACATTAATACTACGTGATTGTCGGTGATGCAGTCTTACCGCATCCAGTAGCTGGGTTATGTGTTCCGCGTCATTTGTTAGAAGCCGTTTTATGTGCGTTTGTGGGAATTGCTCTAAAAGTCCGTTCGTGTCGTCGACTATTGCCTCATAACTGGACAGGTTAGTTTTATGCAGTAGTAATCCGTACTGTTCATGTATGGCTACCCTACCAGTTGTGATAGGGATATAGTAGGAGATAGTGTAATTAAGTATTTTTGCCTCAACCGAAAGGCCTAGCAAGATGAAAGTTCTGTAATTAAAAGGAAAGATATTATCAGTATTTCAAATTGCTTTTGTGGACTTTCCGACCGTTGATCAAAACAGTAGACCCAAGGTCCTTCTGTACTATCTTCTCAGTATAGAGCCTCGTGAATTTATTACCTATTCTTTTATTTGTTTTGACAAACACTTTTTCACCTGGGTTATAAACTCGCAACTTCTTCCCTACATTGTGTCTTTCTAAGTCACTTTGTTGAGTCCGTAGGAGGCTTTCTCTTATTTCGTCCTTTAGCTCCTCTGGAATAGAGTGAATTATGTCTATCGGTTTTTTGTTAGCCACGGAGCGAACTGTACGGTTGTATTTTGATGTTGCAAGAAGGATTAACTCAGTTGTATCGGACACGCTCCCCTCGAGCTTTTGGCAACGAGCAATTTCTGTGAGGGTACTGTGGAATCTCTCCTCTTGGCCGTTGGTAGTGCTGTGAGCAGGAGGCGTGGTGTAAATGTCTACTCCGAAATGATTTTTTAGTATGGCCCTAATCGTCTACGAATTCAGAGATCGTTCATTGTCGCAAACCAGGACTTTCGTATTTTTATAAAAATTAAGAAGCTCGTAGATGGGTTCTTTTATGTCGACTATAGCCCTAGACTTTATTGGAAATACAACTGCCCAGGATTTGGGGGATGCCTCTGATACTTTGCTTCGTTGCATATTTTGCAGCTTGAAATTATTCCTTTTAACACTTTCCGCATGCCGGGGAAGTAATAATTTTCAAGGATTTGTTGTTAGTTTTCTCGTAATGATCGGTGGGCTCTATTATGCTCTGCTTGTAAGATTTCCATCTGATCGTCCTTGTTAAAGACATCTATGACTTGTCTTTTCGTATGCCGGATGCTGATGGCAGGAAATTCCGTAAGTACCTTGTCCTTAATCTTAGCGAGCGTGGGTAAATCACACAGTAAGCCATTGACAACATTGGTATTAATACATTGCTTCATGGCGTTTAGAAGTTCGTCCAGGTTACTGAAAAAGATATGGTGTCTCATTTTTGACTTGAAAATTATTTTTGAAGTTTTTGAAAATGTCCCGCCTTCTTCGAGTAGGATTTGGTTACGAAAACAATTTAAAGGGTTCGCTACCGTTGAAACAGTTTGGGTAAGAGATTCTTCGCTATTTGCCATGACGCTTTCTGACTTGTCTTTGCAATCCAATGCGTTTATGTGTTGTCGGGATAACGCATCCGCGACCAGGTTTTCTTTTCCCGGTTTGTAATGGAATTGGGGAGAAAATTCCTCCACAAAGGCACGCCATCGCTTTAATTTGGCATTCGGATTTTTGTCCGAGATGGCAAATGTTAGGGGTTGGTGGTCAGTGAAAATGTTTAGGCTCTTCACACCGTATAAATAATTACGGAGCTTCTGTAGAGCCCAAACTATTGCTAGCAACTCTCTTTCGTTGGTAGCAAAGTTTTCTTCAGTAGGGGAAAGAGTCCTTGATATCATTGTAATAGGTCGCCCGCTTTGTGACAGGACAGCACCTATACCATGAGATGAAGCGTCAGTAGTTAGCTCGAATGGTTTGCCGTAGTCGGGGTAGAGAAGCAGTACATCTTCAGATGCAAGAATTTGCTTTATCCTGTTGAACGCGTTAAGCGCTTCTTCATCCAGGTTTATTTTAATTTTCTTTGACTGGTTAGCCTTAATGTTTCCATTTTCCCCGCGCAAATATTTTGTTAGCGGTTTGGCAATTGTGGCGAAATCTTTTACAAAACGTCGGTAATAACTTGCAAGGAATGAGCGTAGAGCTCGCAACGTTTTCGGAGTCCCAAAGTCTAATATGTCCTTAACTTTGTCAGGGCACGTTTTTATTCCATCTTTAGATACTGTAAACCCCAGAAATTTGATATTTTGTTGAAAAAATTTAGATTTTTCGGCCGATACTCTCATGTTTCGTCAAAATTCGGTCAATATCTCTGCTATGCTCTTCCGCTGTCCTAGAGAATATGATGACATCGTCAATATAAACGTGACAAGTCCTACCGATTTCCTCTCTTAATATGTCATCAATAGCCCTTTGAAAAATACTGGGCGCGTTTTTTAGACCAAAAGGAAGCCTGCAAAACTCATACTTCCCATTGTTGACCGAAAATGCTGTTTTTTCACGGTCTTTTTCGGCTAATTCGATTTGATGGAAGCCCGATTTCAAATCAATTGTTGAGAAAAAGGTAGAGCTTCCCGTATTTGACAGGATTACAGAGGTGTCAGGGATTGGATACTTGTCGCTGATGGTTTTATTATTTAGCTTTCTGAAGTCTATTACAAGGCGTGATTTCCTTCTACCGTCCTCTTCATATCCTTTCTTGTCCACCACCAAAATAGGGCTATTGTAAGGTGAACGAGAAGGTCTTACAATTCCGTCACGTAGTAACTTTGAAATTTCACTGTTTACGAATTCTGTCACTGCCATGGGGAATGGATAGCTTTTAGAATACTCCGGAAGGTCTGTAGTTCTGATTGTTGCAACGATATTCGTGTTATATGGCAGAGCCTCATCGGGATCCGCAAACACTCTAGAATGTCGCTTGAAGATTGATGCAGTGTGTTCGGATTCTACTGAACCCGCGTCCGATTTAGTTAATTTGTTAATGTCTGGGCTGCGGTAATATGAAAGTTTTTCTTGGCCTCCATCGTATTTTAGAATTCCCTCTTTCGTGTCAATGTTACCGTTAACTGATTTAATAAGGTCAAAGCCTATGATACCATCGAAAGTATCTAGGCTAGGGAGAATAAAGAAGCTTGCGTTTCTATTGAAAATGTTTACTTTACAATGTTGTTCGATTCTCTCAGTGCCATGAATCGATTTAACTAAAAAGGGATTTTCTAAATGTTTTATTCCCTTAAGGATACTGAGCCTCTTGATATAACTTTTGGCGGCACCTGTATCAATAAGAAATTTTAAGCCTCTTCCCCCGAGTGTCCTGCTGATATAGGGCAGAAGGGACCTAGTCCTAAAAAATTTATATTATCATTAGATTCGGCCAAAACATCTTCGTTACTTTCACACTGTTCATCGTAATTGTAGTTGTCGTATTCGTCGTAGTTGGTATCCACATAGTCATCACCTTCCTGACTGTCATTCCCGTTTGCCAAGTGGTTTACCCGCTGTATTTTTTGAGCTGGGTGTCGGTCACTTCCGTGTTGCCGTTTCTGAGCCTTTTCCCTATCCTCCGAGGTGGACGTCGGTTGCGAATTAACCTGTGCAGTTGAGCGTCTGAAGACATTATCAGAGCTCCTATTATTTGATAGGTCAGTCTGACGCTGATAAGTATTTTGACCTAACGGCCTACTACTACTATATTGTGGTGGTTGGGGTCGGGTTTGCCTAAAACGTGAAAGGGATGGATCTACGTCCATTGGTACCGGTCGCTGTCGTGACTGCTCATTTGGAACCCTGCGGTATTGTGGAGAGTACTGATAAGTACTCGGACCCTGGAAGCAGGTATTCGTGCTTCCGATGGACCTCATTAGAGTCATCTTCGTCATTCTCGCCTGGTTGGCTTCTAACTCCTGTGCTAGTGCTAGCGCAGAGGGCAGATCAGCAGGACGGACACATGTCATGTGTTTTTGCCACCTTATTTTCAGTTTATTAAATTTTTCTCAATTTAACTTATTTTCAGTTTATTTTGATGAGTTTTTCCTCCACTTTACTTATTTTCAGTTTATTTTCATGAACTTTTCTCCACTTTACTTATTTTTAGTTTAGTTTCATTAATTTTCCTCCACTTTATTACTGTTCTTAAACTTTAATAACTGCGTTTTAACGCGGATCCTTTATAAGGATTTGTATGATTTTACACAATTGTCCTTCCTTTGGATTCGAACCACGGCCACGTTTGCTATAACTCCGGTTCACGGCACGTCTTCTATGAGGATTTATTTAACGTGGCCCCACGTTGGGCGCCAATTAATAAACACGGTTGGTTTATTTTAGTAAACGTTTATTTCCTTTGCCGGAGCAAAGGCAGCCAAATTTGACAAGTGAGTTTTTACGACTAATTGTTGCGGTGACTACACCTGAATACCTGACTTCTCTAACCATAGACCCTACAGTTATTGCATGCGGACAGCCGCGTGACTTGATGTGCTGAATCAACGTCTGCCGTAAGTTGGTGGTATCGGGTTCGTTTAGCTGCTTGAATGTTGTGTCTGCTACTTCGACTGCTGTGTTATGAACCGAAAGTGATATAATTTTTGCTGACGGTTCTTTATATGTGTTAACTTATATAAAAAAAAAAAAATTTTGTTTTTTTTTATATGTATGTATATGTTGCGCCGAGTCATGAAAGGGAGAGGTTTGTTAAGTGTCGAGATCTTAAACTGTTCAGCTACAGAACAAATGCTCATCAGCTGATCAAATAGAAATATATGTATATGTAAGTATGTATCAATTATTGAGAGCATTGAGTATAGTTTTCTTTATGTAAAAAAGTGAGTCTGAAATATCAAAAAAACCGGAGTGAGTGTTAAAATCCTGACACAAACTACGGAGTGGCTCATTTAACTCAAAATTAATTTTACATGGCTTCAGAAAGAGAGGCCGGAAATGTCTTGAAATTCTGGAGGGAACGTTTAGTTTTGTTTCGCTAAGAAGAGATGGGCTAGAGATGAAGCCTGACGGTAACTTGGCCAAAAATACAATGCCTAGCATTTCTCTGCGACTAGCAAGTGTAGGAAGGTTAATGAGTTTTAAACGACTTATATATGGCGGCAGATGTACTGAGAATCCCAATAAAAATTCCTTAGAGCAAAAAGCAGAAATTGTTTTTGAATTGACTCTATTCTGTCGGAATGAACTTGATAGCGCGGGTTCCAAACAACAGATCCATATTTCAGTATGGGCCTCACTAACGTTGTGAACAGAGCCTTCGTGATGTAAGGGTTATTGAATTATTTTGACCACCGTTTTACAAATGAAAAACCACCCTTGGCTTTGTTAACTGTAACATTTATGTGAAGATTAAAATTAAATTTCGGGTCCATTGTAATTCCAAGATCAACAAAGTTAAACATTTGTTCGAGGTTATGGTTACATATTTCATATGAAGCTGGTTGAACTGCTCTGCGAGAAAAACACATTACTTTACATTTTTTAAGGTTTAGTGGCATGTAATTTATTTCACACCAGTTAGTAATGCTATTTAAATCCGCTTGTAGTAAGCACCTTTCCTCAACAGAATGATACGATCTAAAAAGCTTTACATCATCAGCATACAATCAAATTGAATAATTTATTACAGAAGGTAAGTCATTTATAAAAAGTAAAAACAGAATCGGCCCAAGGTGACTTCCTTGCGGGACCCCTGAAGAAACACGAATAATGTTTGAGGAACTATTTTTAAAAAGAACTCGTTGTGTTCTGTCAATGAGGTAAGAAGATATCCAACGAAGGAGATTATGTTGAAAACCAAGGATATCGAGTTTATGGATCAGTAAAGAGTGACTTACTCTGTCGAATGCTGTACTAAAATCAGTGTATATAACATCAGTGTGCATAAATTCTATGAATCCATTTAAAACATAAGTTGTGAACTCAAGCTAGTTTGTAACGGTAGATTTACCCTTAGAGCGCCCGTGTTGTGTGCTAGAAATTGTAGAGAATATGGAATACGTTAAATGGTCAACAACAATAGCTTCGAATAATTTAGGAATAGCAGAAGGCTTAGATAAACTGCGATAATTTTCTATAGAGGACCTACTCCCGGTCTTATAAAGGGGTATAATGAATGATTCTTTCCAAGCTGAAGATTAAATAAATTAGTTAAGGGCCCATAAATATGTTTAGCACAGTTTATGAGGAAACTCGTCGGGATCGAATCGGGGCCAGCCTTAAATGATTCTTTTAAGTTACTTAAATAATAAAATACTTCCTCGGAAGAGTCATGTGCAGTAATCATTGAACTTAAAGATCTAAGTAACACAATATGTTGAGAATAAACCGATAAGTCAGAGTTAGGAGAGCAAGCAGCTTTAAATTCGATTGACTCGATGAGGGGGATATTAACATCTTCGGATGGTATTGAAGAATGAACTGCAAAAAGAACACCCCCACCGATTCTGTCCTTACGGTCATTTCTATAAATTTGATATTGATTAGGAAGGATCTCTGAATTAAAAATATGTGGTTTAAGCCAGGTTTCAGTAAAGCAAATTACGTTATATTTACAGTCTAAGCCTTTTAAATATAAATCCTTCAATTTAGTATTTAAACCTCTAACGTTTTGGTAGAAAATAGTTAAGGTAGAATTTAAAATTAGTTTTTGGCTCAGTGTCACGATTAGGAATTGAAGCTAAGTTATTTATTTTATTTTTATTTATATGTGGCTTGTATTCAAAATTCGCGAACAAATGCCCCGGTTGGCCAAAAAGAATTGTTAAGCAAAGTATCAAAAACTTCAGGTGCCACATAAATTTTACGTTACGTTCGTATTTAAAGTTAAATTTTCGGATTGCTAAGTTACAAGTCTTAATTTTTGATGAAATGTAAAACTCTATATCAACAGAAGAAGTGTCCCTAGCAAATCTAGAAACAAAAATCGATTTTCTCAATGGAACCACAACCAGCTTCTTTGCAGAGCAGTCAGTCTCAGCCAATGGTGCTACAGTGTTTGCAACAATAGGAGCAGATTGGGATGGTGGAAGCGATTGAGGCGGTGATGAACCCACTTTAGGTGAAGATACCTGTAAGTTCTCATGATCAGAATTGCTTTTATTAGAGGAAGAAGCGCGAGTGCAGATATGTAGGTATTGAGGAAGTTGATGAAGACTTTGACCTGAAGAATTGGGCAAACATGTTGGAAATTGATTGGGAGTCACAAGACACGGTATTTTGATATTTCATAGCAGACGGAAAACTAGTCACTCTGTTATAGTTAGTGTGCAAACCAGTTTTTTTTGTACAATTTAAAATATCGCGACTTTTATTTTTTAAATTTTTTAGTTCATTAAAATTATTTAATAACTTTTAAAAAAATATAATTGACTGAAAGATAATTGATTATTCTTTCTAATAGCATCCATTTATATTTAAAATTTTCAAAATATTTATACTTACAACTATGTGTAATGTTGTGTATGTACTCTACACATGCGTTAAGGCAATTTTCAAAAGGTCGAAACTTTCATTAAAATTATTGATAAAATTTTTTAAAAATATTATGGCCTGAAAGAGAATTGATTATTCCTTCTAATAGCATCCATTTTTATTTGAAATTATTGTACATTTTCAAAAAATGTATACTTGAATTACAAGTGTGCACATGCAATAAGACAATTTTCGCAAGTAGAAAATTTTCATACCAAATACTAATATTTCTAAAATAAAAAAACATGAACAGAGAGATATTTGACTGTTTTTTCTAATAATATTAATTTAAATTTGCAATTATCGAAAAAAAAAATGTTTAATTCCACTTTCCTTACAACTATTAAACCAGGGCTATTGCATCACAAGCTTTCTTTCATTTTTCGCTACTGCTAAAGGAGGCCGTCGGAACGGACGAGGTTCCAAGCAGCCTCGTAGGTAGGCTTCGTCCAAGGACGAAGACCCGGGGGCACCAGTTTGACGACTACTGGGGTGTAGTTTTCTCACAAAATTTTCCGTGAACTTTCCGACATGCACTAGGTGGCTTTTATAAATATCTGCATCCCAAGTCCATAGAATTGTGTAACAGTAGGACACTCATATTTTCTAAGAGCTGTCGGAACGGACGATGTTCCGAGCAGCTCCATCCCTGGGTTATCTGGGGGCTGTCGGAATGGACGAGATTCCGAGCAGCCTCAGGGTGAGATTCACATTTTGAGGGATGTGGGAACGGACGGGGTTCGTAGCATCATTCGCTGGGTTCTTTAGCTGTCAGAATGAACTAGATTCCGAGCATAATGGTTGGCACGCCACTGTCTCTCCAGACCTGTTTGCATCTCTAATTTTGTTTAGGAACGGTTAATTTCCACTGATAAGCCTTTAGAGCCTTGGGACTTTTTTATCTTCTAGTTTATTAACGGCCAGTAAAACCTCATCCGATTGGATGGGCTCGAAAGAGCACTGTACCTCCCCATTCATATTCGAAACTAAGGGCCGTTGGGGAGGAAACAAGGTATTAACAACTACTTCCAAATATCTTGCGATTTTCGGAGACATATCATTGTTTTTTAGATTTTTCGTAACAATTTTGTATGCTGAGCCCCATTGATTTCGATCTGCGTCGTCGCATAGTTCTAGAAAATATCTTCGCTTGGTGCATTTGATACCTTTTTTTAGATCGTCGCGTGCACTTTTATAGGCTTCTCTGTATTGAGGGAAGCAAGGGCTGGCGCTTGCACATTTGTATTTTCGCCTCCTTTTAAGCATAGCTTCCTTATCTCTCCAATGTCATATGTCCACCAATAAGCAGGTTTATGGTGTCCATTTAAGGCTTTTCTTGCCATTGCTGCATCACATGCGGTACTTATGTCGGCCATAAGCTCTTTGGCTCTACTATTAGCGGATCCATTGTATTGACAAGATGGCAGCATTGCAGTGAATAGATCCGGGTCAAGAGTGCTCGCTTTCCAACCTCGAGCTATACTATTTTGTTGGAGTTTGTTTGGGGTACTTCTGTTTCTATTAATCGTGCAGATAATTGCATAATGATCGCTTTGTGTAAAGCGAGGAAGAGCTTATTTTCCAGTCCACTGATCTGTATAATGCGGCGCTTGCAAAGGTCAGGTCGATTATTGTTTCAAACCCGTTTCGATTAAAAGTATGTTCGGTGCCGGTGTTTACAAGTACGACGTCAAGGCTTGCCAGGGCCTCTAATAGTGCTCTACCTAGGACGTGTGTTAGGGCAGCCCCACTCTTGCCCCCAAGCATTAAAATCACCCGCTATAAGAACATTTGTCCTGCCTCTTGCATCGATGGAGAGCGGTTCAAATACTTGCACAGTAGTGCTAGGGGGTATATAGCAACTATAAATGTATAGATCTCTTATACTTGCACCCACAAAGCCAGTTTCAGATACGACATCATACATCCAGCAAGCGGCGTGACCGCATGTCAATATTGCTGCTTTGCCGCTCTTAACGTGTGCCCAACATTGTGGCCGCTTCACTTTGTAGGTTCGCTGAGTATCGCCGCATCCACGTCTTCCTCACTGATGGTTTGCGATAAAAGGTCCTGCGCTGCCTAATAGTGGTTAAAGTTGAGTTGTAGTTGCTTTATTTTGTTTTATATTTGCTGAGCGCTGCTTGATAAAGAAGGACACTTGAAACCTCCGGTTATGTGGTCTGTAGCGAGCACGCAGCGTTTCGCACATACCAAGCACTTAGGGGGTTGCTACAGTCCTTCGTATGTGTCCAGGGCCACCACACAACCCAGAATTTTCTGAAGTCTTCACTGCTCCGACAGTTCATAAACACGTGGCCGAATTCGAGGCATTTGTAGCAACGTCTTGGCTGTTCTTCACCACGAATACGACGATCGCCCAGCCATTCCAATTTTGCCTAGGGAGTGCACCTTTTTAAGACTACTCGCCGGTAGAAGCAACAAAGCGATTTGAGTGCCTCCGACTTTTCAACCTTGATAGAATCAAGCTTTGCGAATTGTGACTTTTTCGATGTCGTGGATTTCCATAGAGGTCCGCTTTCCCAGATAGGGA
Organism: Philophylla caesio; assembly: GCA_963971545.1. Lineage (NCBI taxonomy): Eukaryota > Metazoa > Arthropoda > Insecta > Diptera > Tephritidae > Philophylla > Philophylla caesio. The sequence continues at coordinate 68,608,801 of OZ020606.1, forward strand.
AAGATAGGGAGAAATTCCCACCGTGGCTTGTAATTTGGCGGTATTTGTGCTCTCTGCCTTGTTGAGCTGGAACAAGAGGTCTCCTTCGGCATTTTTCCTAATCTTGCGGACGTTTTCACCTAGGCACCTCAGTCTCTCGTAACTTTTGACTAGTTTGAGGATTTCCGCATACGAGCACTCCCCGGAGGACTTGATTACGCTTGCGTCCGGACGAGGGGCTTTTTTCCTTTGGTGCTTTACGTTCGACACTGTAGTCCACGCTGCTTCTTTAGTTGCGGGAGTGTCGGTGTTGGTAAAAGATTGCTCTTTCCCCTTCTCTAGGGCCGCGCGAGCAATCGGTTTTTCCCGGCCGCTATTCAGGTAGTGCTGTTCGGATAGCCGAACTTGCATTTCCGGGGAGTGGACTCTTGTACGCTTCCCCAGTGCGTGAGAGTTATTTGATGCAGTGGTATCACCTTTGTTGTTTGATCTACCCGCTTTCCTTGCGTGACCTCCTTGGGTGGCGATAATGTCTGCGTAGCTTTTGATGAGAAGGTCGCTTTCTTCGACTCTACATCGTTATTATCGATTACCTCAAACAGTTTGGAAATACTTTTCAGCATGCTCTTCTTCTGCTGGTTTACTTGCCGTTGACTGTCCGTCGTCCTTTTCATTTCGCTTAATTTTCCGCCAATCATGCGGACAGCTTCGTTGTACCTGTGCCCGAGAACACGAACGGTTGGATACCGCGTGTCTCTTCTGTACTCGTGTTGTTCATAGTGACGCTGGCGATGACATGATCTCCACCATGCTATCAACTTGAGCGAGGACCTCTCTTTCGCTTAGCAGTCCATTAGGTAAGGGTGCACTACGCACTGGACAACGCTGAGTCCTGCCGCTTTTTCGAAAAGGACTTGCGGAGCTATAGCCTTGGTTTTTGTTGACTTCTGACGTGATCCTTGTTGCTAGAAATCCGAACTATTTTATTAGGGTATTATGATATTATAAATGTTATAAGTTCGTTATTATTTATTTTATTGAGTTTTTATTTATATATTATTAATGTGGTTTATTAAACTTTGTATATATTTATATTTATTATCCTTTCTTTTATTTATTTTATTTTATTTGTTTAATTTATTTGAGTTATGTTTAAATTATTATGGATGTAATTATTCAATATTACAACTATGTGACAAGCCGTATACGAGTATGTATGTATGTTATGTTGGGCATGCAAGATGGCAGCTCTCAAAACTCGACGAATTTTACAAAAAATGTAAATTAAATTAAAAGAAAATATATTAGTCTAGAAGCATGGTACAATAAACAGGTAATATAATGTGAGCAGCTGATTGAGGTTTGTTTTTAATAAGTGGTTCATAACAAGTCAAACTTTGTTTACAAAACAAACTTTTTTCTTAAAAAAAAAACTCAAAACAACTTTGTTTACCAAACAATATTTGTTTACATTTTGTATATTTATAACTTCCAATTTATACAAATTTATCATTAACGCGATTTGGAAAACACATGTACATACCTAGAAAGGAGACATTGTGTTCTAAAAGACGGGAAAAGATCGGATCTGGTTTTTAATATCCAATTGGAAAAGAGCTTGGGCATGTCGCTTTCTGCAAACGGTTAAGTGCGTTCTGATAATTTTTTGCATATTTGATCAGTCTTTTCCAAATTTTGTGACCAGGAGCAATGTTTCCTGAGGATCCCTTGTAGAATGATGCGTCTTGCCCTGTTTGCGTTCAAAACAAATGTATTTTTTAAGCAAAATGTAGAAACACGTACATTTTGTTTACATTTAGAAATATCAAACTCGTCAAATTTGATATATCTATTTTGAAGGGTGATGGACCACAACAAATTAAAAAAATATACCCCAAGGTTGCATTTTCTTTAATGCTGCTACCTGTTTAATGTGCTTTGACTAGGAGGTATTTCATGAATCTTTTTTATAATAAGCAGTTATCTTTTCAATTATTCGATATTTTTGTAAAATCAATACTTTGTTAACAACTTTATGAAACACCGTATATGCAAAAAGGCACACGTATCGTGCGAATGCATATAAGTAGTTTTCACAGAATCTCCAAGTTTTTACACAGAATGGTTCTAAATGATTAAAAAATAATACAACGAATATAACATTTTTTTATAATATACATACATATGGAGGGTTATCTAAAACAAGTCCTATTATATTATCTTTCCGACATGCTCACCCAAAGAAATTGCAGATTGCGCATGTTGGACTTTTGTATCTATGATTTGGTAGTTGAATGGATTTGAACACTGATGCTTTCAGGCTTCCATTTAACAAATATTTTCACTACATTTCATTGGTTCTCAAATTAATTCACTATACTTACTTTTCCAATGTTTCCAAATTGGGTAAAATGTTAATATATGTGAAAATATTTATACAAACCTTTGAAAAATCACAAGCGCTCTTTCACCACAGTAATTAAATAATAAAATATCAACATTTTAATTTATAAACCCAAAAGCAAAACAACTTACCATTTTGCCACCTTTGCTAATTTCATAATAAATTCTACATCAACTCCGGCTGTGCTGCGCATTCTATTTCTTTCCCTCTCTAACACACGTTATTTCTGGGCTGTAATATCCAAAATATTGCCGTTTCTTCTAACATTAGGAAACTGGCGAAAGATCAAAATGCGAATGTTTTGGTAACAGTTGGAAAAGTTGTGTTGGTATTTGTGAAATGAATTCGCCTTGGTTACCTCCGTCTTGAAGGGTAGGATCAGACATGAAACTTTTGTTGCTCGTTTTTGGCAACTTCTTTTGTGGTGTTGCCCATCGCGTTCACACTTAGCCACTTTAGCATCCCCGGAATTGAAAATCAAGGGGGTGCTGGGGTGAGAGGGTAAGAGGGGGACCCCTGATTACAAATATATAGTTGTTAGCTGCCGGAGCCTAATACTTTTTGAGATATTAATAGTTAAAGTTTTAAAATGCACACTATTATACTCGTTGTTCCACTGAAAATTACACTATAAAGACTTATCTACCGTTTGTAAAATGCAAATAATTAACATTCCTAATACCGCAAAATAAAGAAACTGGTTAAACTTTAGCATAGTGACCCACGAATTGGAAGGTAAAAGGGGTAGTGAAAATATACCGCTCCCAAGGTGCGAGTTCTCGTACTTTTTAAGATATTCAAGTTTTCAATTATAAGAAGTCCACTTTTTCACTATAAAAACCACTCAAATTCCACTAAATACACAATATTGAGGTGCACTTCACTTTCCTTTAACGGTTTTTATGTCTTCTTTAACAAAAAATGTTGTTAATTTGATTAAATTTAAAATTTTTAAACGTACACACTTTTTTGTGAATTCCCAGCAACGCAACGTATTTCCAGATAGCTAAGATGAGATGATACAATACTCTGCATATTTTATAACAGTTTCCAATTGTGCCACTACGTAATATATGAAGTTAAGAAGTTTCATTGCATTTTTTGGGGATCGTGCAGGTTTTACTGCCGTTTAAATTAACGAAAGAATAATTTCAAAAAAATAACCCTGGCCGGACAAACTCCGGCTATGCCATCAACAACATTTTTGCGTAGAATTCCGCATGAGGGCTTCGGCCGCGCTTAAAAAAAATAACCCTGGCCGGACAAACTCCGGCTACGGCATCAACAGTATTTTTGGCATAACTCCTTTTCGCGTGAGCAGCCTTCGGCCGCGCTTCAAAAAAATAACCCTGGCCGGACAAACTCCGGCTACGGCATCAATAGTATTTTTGCGCAGAACTCCTTTCCGCGTGAGCGTACTTGGCCGCGCTAAAAAAAAAACCTGGCTTGACAAACTCCGGCTATGCCATCAACAATATTTTTTTTTTAGATAACTCCTTTCCGTGTGAGCGTCCTTCGGCCGCGCTTCAAAAAAATAACCATGGCCGGACAGTAGTTTTGCGCAGAACTCTTTTCCGCGTGAGCGTACTTGGCCGCGCTAAAAAAAATAACCCTGGCCGAACAAACTCCGGCTACGCCATCAACAACATTTTTTTTAGAGAACTCCTTACCGCGTGAGCGTCCTTCGGCCGCGCTTAAAAAAAATAACGCTGGCCGGACAAACTAAGGCTATGCCATCAGCAGTATTTTGGCGCAGAATTCCTTTCCGCAAGAGAGGTCTTCGGCCACGCTTCAAAATAATAACCCTGGCCTGACAAATTCCGGCTACGCCATCAGCAGTATTTTGGCGCAGAATTCCTTTCCGCAAGAGAGGTCTTCGGCCGCGCTTGAAAAAAATAACCCTGGCCTGACAAATTCCGGCTATGCCATCAACAGTATTTTTGGCAGAACTTCTTTTCGCGTGAGCAGCCTTCGGCCGCGCTTCAAAAAAATAACCCTGACCGGACAAACTACGGCCACGCCATCAACAGTATTTTTGCGCAGAACTCCTTTCCGCGTGAGCGTACTTGGCCGCGCTAAAAATGAACCCTGGCCTGACAAATTCTGGCTATGCCATCAACATTATTTTTTGCAGAATTCCTTTCCTTCAAAAAAATAACCCTGGCCGGACAAACTCAGGCTATGCCATCAACAGTATTTTTGCGTGGAACTATTTCCGCGTGATTGGCCTTCGGCCTCATTTCAATAATACCTTATTATATTTATTGTATTTGAATTTATTCTATTTGCATACTTCAGCGGTGGAAGGGGAAACTGCAAGATCCCCAAAAAATATGAACTTCTTAAAATTTAAAAAGCAAATATCTTAAAGTGGCACTAACATTAGACGAGTGTGTTGCCATATCTGTGATGTGCGTAAAAGAATAAGAAAAATAGTCATAGTCGCCTTTGCGCGAAAACAAGAAGATGGCTTTTTAAAACTCTTGGAAGCTATAAAATATACATATAAACCATAAAAATATGCCTTCTAAATATCTTATTTTTAATTGATTTTTTGTTAAAAATTTTCGCCTGTGGCGCTCACGCGGAAAGAAGTTCTGCGAAAAAATACTGTTGATGGCGTAGCCGGAGTTTGTCCGGGCAGGATTTTTTTTAGAAGCGCGGCTAAAGGACACTCACGCGGCAAGTAGTTCTGCGAAAAAAATACTGGCATAGCCGGCCAGAATTTTTTTTTGAAATTACTCTTTTGCATATTTAAACGGGGTGTAAAACTTGCAGGATCCCCAAAAAAATACAATGAAATTTCCTAACTTCATATATTATGTAGTGGCACGATTGGAAACTGTTATAAAATATGGAGATTATTGTATCATCACATCTTAGCTATCTGGCAATACATTGTGTTGCTGTGAATTCACATAAAAGTGTGTACGTTAAAAAATTTTAAATTTAATGGCCCGTAGTCATAGTCAAATTAAAGTCGACTCTTAAGTTATATATAATATATATAATTTTGGCGCGTACACTATATAGCTCAGTGTTTGGCCGAGCTTCTCCTACCATTTGTGGTGTGCGTCTTTATATTATATCACAAATGGAGGGACCTACAGTTTTGTGCCGACTTCGAACGGCACACTTTAAAGTTAGGATCAGCTTTTTTGACAGATATCTCATCGAAAAGTGTGTCAAAAAGCTGCTTCTAACTTTACGGCCATATTATACTAAACGCAACGCGACGAGTAACTTTTCCTAGTGTGAAACAAAATTCGTATTATATAACAGCATTCACTCACTTCAGTGACTGTCAGTGAATGTGAGTGAATATATTACGTTTTTTGGTATTCTATAAGGACGCAAACTGACGCGAACGCTCATTTCAGTTGTCAAAATATTCACTTGCTTCAGGGGTCGCGGTTGCTAGTTTTTCTAAGGAATTTTGCGATAATATAAAAGTATCGACACTAATATTAAATCAATAGTATCACAACATCCCTATGTTTACTTCGTTTTAATTGCTTGTGTTGTTTTCGTTTATTTTCCTTTTTTTAATATGAGTTTTAAGCAAAGAGAAATGTAAGTATTACACAGGGAAAATTTCGGTATAGTGTTCCACGCTTTGGAAAAAATTACTTTTACTTAAAAAATTACTTGCGAATGAGTTTGTTCGTGATGCCTCGTCAATAACAAATTAACAACGCTGCAAGATACACCAAAATTGTAATGAGCAGATTTAGATACCCTCAGAGAGCATTTTGAACTTGTTTAGACCAAATGTATTTTACGCATGGGCGAACAAACTACGCCATAAACAGTATTTTTGCGTGGAACTCCTTTCCGTGTTTGCGGGTATATAAATAAAGTTGTAATGAAACTAACGCATTTTATGGCTTAGACATAATTTATTGCGGCTGCGATTTAGTTTAGCACCCCCCGAATTGAAAATCAAGGGGGTGATGGGGGGGTAGAGGGGACCTCCTGATTACAAATATATAGTTTTTAGCTGCCGGAGCCCTATAGTTTACGAGATATTAACACTTAAAGTTTATAAATTGCACACTATTATATTGGTTATTTCACTGAAAATTACACTATAAACACTTATCTACCGTTTGTAAAATGCAAATTATTAACATTCCCGAACCCGCACAATTAAGAAAATTAATATTTAAACGTTTTATTAATAAATATTAAATAAATAAAATTAAACTAATCGCGCCCTTGCATACACGCAAAATGGTTGACAATAACATTAGTTGAGTGTGTTGCCATATCGGTGATGTGCATAAAAGAATAAGCAAAAAATAGTCATAGTCGCCTTTGATTGTACTCATTATATATTGATTTTTTGTGAAAATTTTTAATAAAAAATCGCGCGATTTTTTATTAAAAATTTTCGCCTGCGGCGCTCTTTCCTGATTCTCAATTCAACTATACCTTTAAAAAAATATAGAGTGAAAATTTGTAATAACAAATCGCGCGATTGCAGAATTAGATATGGCAACACACTCATCTAATGTTTGTGCCGACCATTTTGCGTGTATGCAATTAGGTGATTTTTATTTATTTAATATTTATTAATAAAACGATTAAATATTCATTTTCTTAATAGTGCGGGCTCGGAAATGTTAATTATTTGCCTTTTACAGACGATTGATAAGTGGTTTTAATGTAATTTTCAGTAAAATAACCAATATAATAGTGTGCATTTTATAAACTTTAAGTGTTAATATCTCGTAAACTATAAGGCTCCGGCAGCTAAAAACTATATATTTGTAATCAGGAGGTCCTCCTCTACCCCCCTATCACCCCCTTGATTTTCAATTCGGGGGGTGCTAAACTAAAATTCTCCCTTTATTGCTTCCAACAGCTTTGTGAAGGGATCTTCATGATTTTTCGAAATAGTATTGCGCCATAAAAATTTCACAATCATGTCGGCGAAACATGCGGGGTGATTGTAGTTATCCTTGTAAAAATACCTTTTTACAACGCGCCATTGCGACTCAATTCGTTGAGTGTGCGTTTCTGTAAAGATATTTAGTAAATATTTCTAAATTGTTTTATTATTATTATAATACATCTGGCAGCACGTCTTTTCCCTTTCTATGGCAACTCGTTCCGTCGTGTAATTGCGGCGATCATCATTCCTGTTTTCTTCAATGCAAAAAAAATTATAAACGCGTTTTTAATAGTGAAACAATAAAACAAACTCAATAAAAGCAAATAAACTTAATCTGAACTATTAAAAGATACATTATTTGTGGAAACATAAGTCATTGACACGCTTAATAATTAAAAAGTTGACCTGTAAAGTGCATACATATTAACAACAAATAAAATAAAAACTTATTAACTGAAAACTTAAATAATTAATTTTAGTTAAAGAAACACTTAAGCTATGTTCCTGCAACATTTCATGTGGATATTATTAGTGGTGTGCATATAAATCCAAGTAGTGCATGGCTATGCCATCAGCCGTATTTTTGCGCAGAATTCCTTTCCGCAAGAGAGGCTTTCGGCCGCGCTTCAAAAAAATAACCCTGGCCGGACAAACTAAGACTATGCCATCAGCAGTATTTTGGCGCAGAATTCCTTTCCGCAAGAGAGGTCTGCGGCCGCGCTTGAAAAAAATAACCCTGGCCTGACAAATTCCGGCTATGCCATCAACAGTATTTTTGGCAGAACTTCTTTTCGCGTGAGCAGCCTTCGGCCGCGCTTCAAAAAAATAACCCTGACCGGACAAACTACGGCCACGCCATCAACAGTATTTTTGCGCAGAACTCCTTTCCGCGTGAGCGTACTTGGCCGCGCTAAAAATGAACCCTGGCCTGACAAATTCTGGCTATGCCATCAACATTATTTTTTGCAGAATTCCTTTCCTTCAAAAAAATAACCCTGGCCGGACAAACTCAAGCTATGCCATCAACAGTATTTTTGCGTGGAACTATTTCCGCGTGATTGGCCTTCGGCCTCATTTCAATAATACCTTATTATACTTATTGTATTTGAATTTATTCTATTTGCATACTTCAGCGGTGGAAGGGGAAACTGCAAGATCCCCAAAAAATATGAACTTCTTAAAATTTAAAAAGCAAATATCTTAAAGTGGCACTAACATTAGACGAGTGTGTTGCCATATCTGTGATGTGCGTAAAAGAATAAGAAAAATAGTCATAGTCGCCTTTGCGCGAAAACAAGAAGATGGCTTTTTAAAACTCTTGGAAGCTATAAAATATACATATAAACCATAAAAATATGCCTTCTAAATATCTTATTTTTAATTGATTTTTTGTTAAAAATTTTCGCCTGTGCCGCTCACGCGGAAAGAAGTTCTGCGAAAAAATACTGTTGATGGCGTAGCCGGAGTTTGTCCGGGCAGGATTTTTTTTAGAAGCGCGGCTAAAGGACACTCACGCGGCAAGTAGTTCTGCGAAAAAAATACTGGCATAGCCGGCCAGATTTTTTTTTGAAATACCTCTTTTGCATATTTAAACGGGGTGTAAAACTTGCAGGATCCCCAAAAAAATACAATGAAATTTCCTAACTTCATATATTACGTAGTGGCACGATTGGAAACTGTTATAAAATATGGAGATTATTGTATCATCACATCTTAGCTATCTGGCAATACATTGTGTTGCTGTGAATTCACATAAAAGTGTGTACGTTAAAAAATTTTAAATTTAATGGCCCGTAGTCATAGTCAAATTAAAGTCGACTCTTAACTTATATATAATATATATAATTTTGGCGCGTACACTATATAGCTCAGTGTTTGGCCGAGCTTCTCCTACCATTTGTGGTGTGCGTTTATATTATATCACAAATGGAGGGACCTACAGTTTTGTGCCGACTTCGAACGGCAGACTTTAAAGTTAGGATCAGCTTTTTTGACAGATATCTCATCGAAAAGTGTGTCAAAAAGCTGCTTCTAACTTTACGGCCATATTATACTAAACGCAACGCGACGAGTCACTTTTCCTAGTGTGAAACAAAATTCGTATTATATAACAGCATTCACTCACTTCAGTGACTGTCAGTGAATGTGAGTGAATATATTACGTGTTTTGGTATTCTATAAGGACGCAAACTGACGCGAACGCTAATTTCAGTTGTCAAAATATTCACTTGCTTCAGGGGTCGCGGTTGCTAGTTTTTCTAAGGAATTTTGCGATAATATAAAAGTATCAACACTAATATTAAATCAATAGTATCACAACATCCCTATGTTTACTTCGTTTTGATTGCTTGTGTTGTTTTCGTTTATTTTCCTTTTTTTAATATGAGTTTTGAGCAAAGAAAAATGTAAGTATTACACAGGGAAAATTTCGGTATAGTGTTCCACGCTTTGGAAAAAATTACTTTTACTTAAAAACTTACTTGCGAATGAGTTTGTTCGTGATGCCTGGTCAATAACAAATTAACAACGCTGCCAGATACACCAAAATTGTAATGAGCAGATTTAGATACCCTCAGAGAGCATTTTGAACTTGTTTAGACCAAATGTATTTTACGCATGGGCGAACAAACTACGCCATAAACAGTATTTTTGCGTGGAACTCCTTTCCGTGTTTGCGGGTAGATAAATAAAATTGTAATGAAACTAACGCATTTTATGGCTTAGACATAATTTATTACTTCCAACAACTTTGTGAAGGGATCTTCATGATTTTTCGAAATAGTATTGCGCCATAAAAATTCCACAATCATGTCGGCGAAACATGCGGGGTGATTGTAGTTATCCTTGTAAAAATACCTTTTTACAACGCGCCATTGCGACTCAATTCGTTGAGTGTGCGTTTCTGTAAAGATATTTAGTAAATATTTCTAAATTGTTTTATTATTATTATAATACATCTGGCAGCACGTCTTTTCCCTTCCTATGGCAACTCGTTCCTTCGTGTAATTGCGGCGGTCATCATTCCTGTTTTCTTTAATGCAAACAAATTTATAAACGCGTTTTTAATAGTGAAACAATAAAACAAACTCAATAAAAAGCAAATAAACTTAATCTGAACTATTAGAAGATACATTATTTGTGGAAACATAAGTCATTAACACGCTTAATAATTAAAAAGTTGACCTGTAAAGTCAAATTACAGTCAAATTACGTTTCTGACGAGGAGGAGTCTCCGGACTTTTCTTCGGAGATTTCTTCAATTCTTAAAATTGGCTCGTTGTTTTTTTCATCCGAAGACATTACCATGGGGTTGGTTTCCCTGAAGCCTTCGACTCAAACAGACTCTGACGGGCTATCAGCTAGCTTGCTGAAGAACTGTCCGGCATTAGCAATTCCTCTTCAGATTATTTTTAATAAATCTCTGTCTTCAGGTATTTTTCTGAATGAATGGAAATATACAGCCATTACGCCTTTTTTTAAAAGTGGAAAGAAAAATGATGTTCGGAACTATAGGCCAATTGCCAAGCTGTCTAGCATCTCAAAGCTTTTCGAATGCATTGTCAAGGACAAGATTTATTTTGCGATGAAATCTTTAATTATACCAGAACAACATGGTTTTGTCACTGGTCGCTCCACAGCCACTAATCTTGCTGTTTTTAGTGAATACTGTATGTCATCGTTTTTGAAAGGACTACAAGTCGATTGTATATATGCAGACTTCTCTAAGGCGTTTGATAGTGTATCGCATAGCGTTCTTACAAATAAGTTAGCTTGCTTGGGCTTTCACTCCACCTTTCTGCAATGGCTTAAATCTTATCTGTCGGATAGATGTTGCGTGGTGTCAATCGAAGGTGTTTTGTCGAACCACTTTGTTGCCGCTTCAGGTGTTCCCCAAGGGAACATCTTGGGGCCACTACTCTTTGTTCTTTTTATCAACGACATCAGCAGTTGCTTTTCTTCTTCAAAGTTTCTGCTCTATGCTGATGATTTAAAAATATTTTCAACTGTGCAGAATTCAGTGGATGCTCAGAGGCTTCAAGGAGATTTGAACAATCTTCATCGTTGGTGCGTTAAGTCGCGTCTCTCCGTGAATATTAAAAAATGTTTTCATTTATAATTCTCGAGGCGGCATAACGTTTCTAGCACATCATACACCATTGCTAGTTATGTACTACAAAATGTTACGGAGTTTAAGGATCTCGGAGTTATATTCGACTCAAAACTTTGTTTCCATAATCATATTACTTTTATTCTTGCAAAAGCATACTCAGTTCTGGGTTTCATTCGCCGCAATACATCTGAATTTTCCGATCTATATACCTTCAAACTATTATTTACAGCTCTTGTCCGGTCACACTTAGAGTATGCCGTTATAATTTGGAGATCTTATGACCAAGTTTCGATAAATCTTTCTTAAGCAAGCTTTACGTTCCCTACGATTTGAGGCTCCTGTTCCTTCCTATGCTTCGCGGCTTATGCTAATTAGCCTGGAGCCTCTAGAAAAGAGAAGGACTGTCCTTTCACTTTCGTTCACTTTCAATATTATTAATGACATCACTGATTGCCCTGTTTTACTTGAGCGGATTAGCTTTAATGTTCCACAAAGAAGTCTTCGTAATTTTTACCCTTTTTACGTAGAGAACTCTAAGACTAACTTTGCAAGTAACGCCCCAATAGCTCGTGCACTTCGAGAATTTAATGCATTATCTTATTCGAGCGTACTTGATTTCGCTTTATCTAGAAATAATTTTGTGAAAACTCTAGGTTCAATAGCTTAGCATGGTATTGATATTAATTGTTAGTATTATATTAGCCAAATTTGGCCACTCTATATTATTTTTCTTAGTCTGTAAGGTACTTTGTACTGTAGATTAATAACTTAAATAAATAAATAAATAAATAAATAAAGTGCATACATATTAACAACAAATAAAATAAAAACTTATTAACTGAAAACTTAAATAATTAATTTTAGTTAAAGAAACACTTAAGCTATGTTCCTGCAACATTTCATGTGGATATTATTAGTGGTGTGCGTATAAATCCAAGTGGTGCATGGCTATGCCATCAGCCGTATTTTTGCGCAGAATTTCTTTCCGCAAGAGAGGCTTTCGGCCGCGCTTCAAAAAAATAACCCTGGCCGGACAAACTACGGCTACGTCATCAACAGTATTTTTGCACAGAACTCCTTTCCGCGTTAACGATACTTGGCCGCGCTAAAAATAAACCCTGGCCTGACAAATTCCGGCTATGCCATCAACAGTATTTTTTGCAGAACTCCTTTTCGCGTGATCAGCCTTCGGCCGCGCTTCAAAAAAATAACCATTGCCGGACAAACTACGGCAACGCCATCAACAGTATTTTTGCGCAGAACTCTTTTCCGCGTGAGCGTACTTGGCCGCGCTAAAAATAAACCCTGGCCTGACAAATTCTGGCTATGCCATCAACAGTATTTTTTGCAGAATTCCTTTTCGCGTGATCAGCCTTCGGCCGCGCTTCAAAAAAATAACAATGGCCGAACAAACTACAGCCACGCCATCAACATTATTTTTGCGCAGAACTCTTTTCCGCGTGAGCGTACTTGGCCGCGCTAAAAAAACCCTGGCTTGACAAATTCCAACTATGCCATCAACAACATTTTTTTTGGAGAACTTCTTTCCGCGTGAGCGTCCTTCGGTCGCTCTTCAAAAAAATAACCCTGGCCGGACAAACTCAGGCTATGCCATCAACAGTATTTTTGCGTGGAACTATTTCCGCGTGATTGGCCTTCGGCCTCATTTCAATAATACCATATTATATTTATTGTATTTGAATTTATTCTATTTGCATACTTCAGCGGTGGAAGGGGAAACTGCAAGATCCCCAAAAAATATGAACTTCTTAAAATTTAAAAAGCAAATATCTTAAAGTGGCACTAACATTAGACGAGTGTGTTGCCATATCTGTGATGTGCGTAAAAGAATAAGAAAAATAGTCATAGTCGCCTTTGCGCGAAAACAAGAAGATGGCTTTTTAAAACTCTTGGAAGCTATAAAATATACATATAAACCATAAAAATATGCCTTCTAAATATCTTATTTTTAATTGATTTTTTGTTAAAAATTTTCGCCTGTGCCGCTCACGCGGAAAGAAGTTCTGCGAAAAAATACTGTTGATGGCGTAGCCGGAGTTTGTCCGGGCAGGATTTTTTTTAGAAGCGCGGCTAAAGGACACTCACGCGGCAAGTAGTTCTGCGAAAAAAAATACTGGCATAGCTAGCCAGAATTTTTTTTTGAAATACCTCTTTTGCATATTTAAACGGGGTGTAAAACTTGCAGGATCCCCAAAAAAATACAATGCAATTTCCTAACTTCATATATTACGTAGTGGCACGATTGGAAACTGTTATAAAATATGGAGATTATTGTATCATCACATCTTAGCTATCTGGCAATACATAGTGTTGCTGTGAATTCACATAAAAGTGTGTACGTTAAAAAATTTTAAATTTAATGGCCCGTAGTCATAGTCAAATTAAAGTCGACTCTTAACTTATATATAATATATATAATTTTGGCGCGTACACTATATAGCTCAGTGTTTGGCCGAGCTTCTCCTACCATTTGTGGTGTGCGTCTTTATATTATATCACAAATGGAGGGACCTACAGTTTTGTGCCGACTTCGAACGGCAGACTTTAAAGTTAGGATCACCTTTTTTGACAGATATCTCATCGAAAAGTGTGTCAAAAAGCTGCTTCTAACTTTACGGCCATATTATACTAAACGCAACGCGACGAGTCACTTTTCCTAGTGTGAAACAAAATTCGTTTTATATAACAGCATTCACTCACTTCAGTGACTGTCAGTGAATGTGAGTGAATATATTACGTTTTTTGGTATTCTATAAGGACGCAAACTGACGCGAACGCTCATTTCAGTTGTCAAAATATTCACTTGCTTCAGGGGTCGCGGTTGCTAGTTTTTCTAAGGAATTTTGCGATAATATAAAAGTATCGACACTAATATTAAATGAATAGTATCACAACATCCCTATGTTTACTTCGTTTTGATTGCTTGTGTTGTTTTCGTTTATTTTCGGTATAGTGTTCCACGCTTTGGAAAAAATTACTTTTACTTAAAAACTTACTTGCGAATGAGTTTGTTCGTGATGCCTGGTCAATAACAAATTAACAACGCTGCCAGATACACCAAAATTGTAATGAGCAGATTTAGATACCCTCAGAGAGCAAACTACGCCATAAACAGTATTTCTGCGTGGAACTCCTTTCCGTGTTTGCGGGTAGATAAATAAAATTGTAATGAAACTAACGCATTTTATGGCTTAGACATAATTTATTACTTCCAACAACTTTGTGAAGGGATCTTCATGATTTTTCGAAATAGTATTGCGCCATAAAAATTCCACAATCATGTCGGCGAAACATGCGGGGTGATTGTAGTTATCCTTGTAAAAATACCTTTTTACAACGCGCCATTGCGACTCAATTCGTTGAGTGTGCGTTTCTGTAAAGATATTTAGTAAATATTTCTAAATTGTTTTATTATTATTATAATACATCTGGCAGCACGTCTTTTCCCTTCCTATGGCAACTCGTTCCTTCGTGTAATTGCGGCGGTCATCATTCCAGTTTTCTTTAATGCAAACAAATTTATAAACGCGTTTTTAATAGTGAAACAATAAAACAAACTCAATAAAAAGCAAATAAACTTAATCTGAACTATTAGAAGATACATTATTTGTGGAAACATAAGTCACTAACACGCTTAATAATTAAAAAGTTGACCTGTAAAGTCAAATTACAGTCAAATTACGTTTCTGACGAGGAGGAGTCTCCGGACTTTTCTTCGGAGATTTCTTCAATTCTTAAAATTGGCTCGTTGTTTTTTTCATCCGAAGACATTACCATGGGGTTGGTTTCAAGATTTATTTTGCGGTGAAATCTTTAATTATACCAGAACAACATGGTTTTGTCACTGGTAGCTCCACAGCCACTAATCTTGCTGTTTTTAGTGAATACTGTATGTCATCGTTTTTGAAAGGACTACAAGTCGATTGTATATATGCAGACTTCTCTAAGGCGTTTGATAGTGTATCGCATAGCGTTCTTACAAATAAGTTAGCTTGCTTGGGCTTTCATTCCACCTTTCTGCAATGGCTTAAATCTTATCTGTCAGATAGATGTTGCGTGGTGTCAATCGAAGGTGTTTTGTCGAACCACTTTGTTGCCGCTTCAGGTGTTCCCCAAGGGAACATCTTGGGGCCACTACTCTTTGTTCTTTTTATCAACGACATCAGCAGTTGCTTTTCTTCTTCAAAGTTTCTGCTCTATGCTGATGATTTAAAAATATTTTCAACTGTGCAGAATTCAGTGGATGCTCAGAGGCTTCAAGGAGATTTGAACAATCTTCATCGTTGGTGCGTTAAGTCGCGTCTCTCCGTGAATATTAAAAAATGTTTTCATTTATCATTCTCGAGGCGGCATAACGTTTCTAGCACATCATACACCATTGCTAGTTATGTACTACAAAATGTTACGGAGTTTAAGGATCTCGGAGTCATATTCGACTCAAAACTTTGTTTCCATAATCATATTACTTTTAATCTTGCAAAAGCATACTCAGTTCTGGGTTTCATTCGCCGCAATACATCTGAATTTTCCGATCCATATACCTTCAAACTATTATTTACAGCTCTTGTCCGGTCACACTTAGAGTATGCCGTTATAATTTGGAGACCTTATGACCAATTTTCGATAAATCTTTCTTAAGCAAGCTTTACGTTCCCTACGATTTGAGGCTCCTGTTCCTTCCTATGCTTCGCGGCTTATGCTAATTAGCCTGGAGCCTCTAGAAAAGAGAAGGACTGTCCTTTCACTTTCGTTCACTTTCAATATTATTAATGACATCACTGATTGCCCTGTTTTACTTGAGCGGATTAGCTTTAATGTTCCACAAAGAAGTCTTCGTAATTTTTTCCCTTTTTACGTAGAGAACTTTAAGACTAACTTTGCAAGTAACGCCCCAATAGCTCGTGCACTTCGGGAATTTAATGCATTATCTAATTCGAGCGTTCTTGATTTCGCTTTATCTAGAAATAATTTTGTGAAAACTCTAGGTTCAATAGCTTAGCATGGTATTGATATTAATTGTTAGTATTATATTAGCCAAATTTGGCCACTCTATATTATTTTTCTTAGTCTGTAAGGTACTTTGTACTGTAGATTAATAACTTAAATAAATAAATAAATAAATAAATAAAGTGCATACATATTAACAACAAATAAAATAAAAACTTATTAACTGAAAACTTAAATAATTAATTTTAGTTAAAGAAACACTTAAGCTATGCAACATTTCATGTGGATATTATTAGTGGTGTGCATATAAATCCAAGTGGTGCATGGCTATGCCATCAGCCGTATTTTTGCGCAGAATTCCTTTCCGCAAGAGAGGCTTTCGGCCGCGCTTCAAAAAAATAACCCTGGTCGGACAAACTACGGCTACGTCATCAACAGTATTTTTGCACAGAACTCCTTTCCGCGTGACCGTACTTGGCCGCGCTAAAAATAAACCCTGGCCTGACAAATTCCGGCTATGCCATCAACAGTATTTTTTGCAGAACTTCTTTTCGCGTGATCAGCCTTCGGCCGCGCTTCAAAAAAATAACCATGGCCGGACAAACTACGGCCACGCCATCAACAGTATTTTTGCGCAGAACTCTTTTCCGCGTGAGCGTACTTGGCCGCGCTAAAAAAAACCCTGGCTTGACAAATTCCGGCTATGCCATCAACAAGATTTTTTTAGAGAACTCCTTTCCGCGTGAGCGTCCTTCGGCCGCGCTTAAAAAAAATAACCCTGGCCGGACAAACTAAGGCTATGCCATCAGCAGTATTTTGGCGCAGAATTCCTTTCCGCAAGAGAGGTCTTCGGCCGCGCTTCAAAAAAATAACCCTGGCCCGGCTACGCCATCAACAGTATTTTTGCGCAGAATTGCTACGCCATCAACAGTATTTTTGCGCAGAATTGCTTTCCGCATGATAGGCTTTCGGCCGCGCTTCAAAAAAATAACCCTGGCCTGACAAATTCCGGCTATGCCATCAACAACATTTTTTTAGAGAACTCCTTTTCGCGTGAGCAGCCTTCGGCCGCGCTTCAAAAAAATAACCCTGGCCGGACAAACTACGGCCACGCCATCAACAGTATTTTTGCGCAGAACTCCTTTCCGCGTGAGCGTACTTGGCCGCGCTAAAAATAAACCCTGCCCTGACAAATTCTGGCTATGCCATCAACAGTATTTTTTGCAGAATTCCTTTTCGCGTGAGCGGCCTTCGGCCGCTTTTCAAAAAAATAACCCTGGCCGGACAAACTCAGGCTATACAGTATTTTTGCGTGGAACTATTTCCGCGTGATTGGCCTTCGGCCTCATTTCAATAATACCTTATTATATTTATTGTATTTGAATTTATTCTATTTGCATACTTCAGCGGTGGAAGGGGAAACTGCAAGATCCCCAAAAAATATGAACTTCTTAAAATTTAAAAAGCAAATATCTTAAAGTGGCACTAACATTAGACGAGTGTGTTGCCATATCTGTGATGTGCGTAAAAGAATAAGAAAAATAGTCATAGTCGCCTTTGCGCGAAAACAAGAAGATGGCTTTTTAAAACTCTTGGAAGCTATAAAATATACATATAAACCATAAAAATATGCCTTCTAAATATCTTATTTTTAATTGATTTTTTGTTAAAAATTTTCGCCTGTGGCGCTCACTCGGAAAGAAGTTCTGCGAAAAAATACTGTTGATGGCGTAGCCGGAGTTTGTCCGGGCAGGATTTTTTTTAGAAGCGCGGCTAAAGGACACTCATGCGGCAAGTAGTTCTGCGAAAAAAATACTGGCATAGCTAGCCAGAATTTTTTTTTGAAATACCTCTTTTGCATATTTAAACGGGGTGTAAAACTTGCAGGATCCCCAAAAAAATACAATGAAATTTCCTAACTTCATATATTACGTAGTGGCACGATTGGAAACTGTTATAAAATATGGAGATTATTGTATCATCACATCTTAGCTATCTGACAATACATTGTGTTGCTGTGAATTCACATAAAAGTGTGTACGTTAAAAAATTTTAAAATTTAATGGCCCGTAGTCATAGTCAAATTAAAGTCGACTCTTAAGTTATATATAATATATATAATTTTGGCGCGTACACTATATAGCTCAGTGTTTGGCCGAGCTTCTACCATTTGTGGTGTGCGTCTTTATATTATATCACAAATGGAAGGACCTACAGTTTTGTGCCGACTTCGAACGGCAGACTTTAAAGTTAGGATCACCTTTTTTGACAGATATCTCATCGAAAAGTGTGTCAAAAAGCTGCTTCTAACTTTACGGCCATATTATACTAAACGCAACGCGACGAGTCACTTTTCCTAGTGCGAAACAAAATTCAAGTGACTGTCAGTGAATGTGAGTGAATATATTACGTTTTTTGGTATTCTATAAGGACGCAAACTGACGCGAACGCTCATTTCAGTTGTCAAAATATTCACTTGCTTCAGGGGTCGCGGTTGCTAGTTTTTCTAAGGAATTTTGCGATAATATAAAAGTATCGACACTAATATTAAATCAATAGTATCACAACATCCCTATGTTTACTTCGTTTTGATTGCTTGTGTTGTTTTGTTTATTTTCCTTTTTTTAATATGAGTTTTGAGCAAAGAAAAATGTAAGTATTAAACAGGGAAAATTTCGGTATAGTGTTCCACGCTTTGGAAAAAATTACTTTTACTTAAAAACTTACTTGCGAATGAGTTTGTTCGTGATGCCTGGTCAATAACAAATTAACAACGCTGCCAGATACACCAAAATTGTAATGAGCAGATTTAGATACCCTCAGAGAGCATTTTGAACTTGTTTAGACCAAATGTATTTTACGCATGGGCGAACAAACTACGCCATAAACAGTATTTTTGCGTGGAACTCCTTTCCGTGTTTGCGGGTAGATAAATAAAATTGTAATGAAACTAACGCATTTTATGGCTTAGACATAATTTATTACTTCCAACAACTTTGTGAAGGGATCTTCATGATTTTTCGAAATAGTATTGCGCCATAAAAATTCCACAATCATGTCGGCGAAACATGCGGGGTGATTGTAGTTATCCTTGTAAAAATACCTTTTTACAACGCGCCATTGCGACTCAATTCGTTGAGTGTGCGTTTCTGTAAAGATATTTAGTAAATATTTCTAAATTGTTTTATTATTATTATAATACATCTGGCAGCACGTCTTTTCCCTTCCTATGGCAACTCGTTCCTTCGTGTAATTGCGGCGGTCATCATTCCTGTTTTCTTTAATGCAAACAAATTTATAAACGCGTTTTTAATAGTGAAACAATAAAACAAACTCAATAAAAAGCAAATAAACTTAATCTGAACTATTAGAAGATACATTATTTGTGGAAACATAAGTCATTAACACGCTTAATAATTAAAAAGTTGACCTGTAAAGTCAAATTACAGTCAAATTACGTTTCTGACGAGGAGGAGTCTCCGGACTTTTCTTCGGAGATTTCTTCAATTCTTAAAATTGGCTCGTTGTTTTTTCATCCGAAGACATTACCATGGGGTTGGTTTCCTTGAAGCCTTCGACTCAAACAGACTCTGACGGGCTATCAGCTAGCTTGCTGAAGAACTGTCCGGCATTAGCAATTCCTCTTCAGATTATTTTTAATAAATCTCTGTCTTCAGGTATTTTTCTGAATGAATGGAAATATACAGCCATTACGCCTTTTTTAAAAGTGGAAAGAAAAATGATGTTCGGAACTATAGGCCAATTGCCAAGCTGTCTAGCATCTCAAAGCTTTTCGAATGCATTGTCAAGGACAAGATTTATTTTGCGGTGAAATATTTAATTATACCAGAACAACATGGTTTTGTCACTGGTCGCTCCACAGCCACTAATCTTGCTGTTTTTAGTGAATACTGTATGTCATCGTTTTTGAAAGGACTACAAGTCGATTGTATATATGCAGACTTCTCTAAGGCGTTTGATAGTGTATCGCATAGCGTTCTTACAAATAAGTTAGCTTGCTTGGGCTTTCACTCCACCTTTCTGCAATGGCTTAAATCTTATCTGTCGGATAGATGTTGCGTGGTGTCAATCGAAGGTGTTTTGTCGAACCACTTTGTTGCCGCTTCAGGTGTTCCCCAAGGGAGCATCTTGGGGCCACTACTCTTTGTTCTTTTTATCAACGACATCAGCAGTTGCTTTTCTTCTTCAAAGTTTCTGCTCTATGCTGATGATTTAAAAATATTTTCAACTGTGCAGAATTCAGTGGATGCTCAGAGGCTTCAAGGAGATTTGAACAATCTTCATCGTTGGTGCGTTAAGTCGCGTCTCTCCGTGAATATTAAAAAATGTTTTCATTTATCATTCTCGAGGCGGCATAACGTTTCTAGCACATCATACACCATTGCTAGTTATGTACTACAAAATGTTACGGAGTTTAAGGATCTCGGAGTTATATTCGACTCAAAACTTTGTTTCCATAATCATATTACTTTTATTCTTGCCAAAGCATACTCAGTTCTGGGTTTCATTCGCCGCAATACATCTGAATTTTCCGATCCATATACCTTCAAACTATTATTTACAGCTCTTGTCCGGTCACACTTAGAGTATGCCGTTATAATTTGGAGACCTTATGACCAATTTTCGATACATCTTTCTTAAGCAAGCTTTCCGTTCCCTACGATTTGAGGCTCCTGTTCCTTCCTATGCTTCGCGGCTTATGCTAATTAGCCTGGAGCCTGTAGAAAAGAGAAGGACTGTCCTTTCACTTTCGTTCACTTTCAATATTATTAATGACATCACTGATTGCCCTGTTTTACTTGAGCGGATTAGCTTTAATGTTCCACAAAGAAGTCTTCGTAATTTTTTCCCTTTTTACGTAGAGAACTTTAAGACTAACTTTGCAAGTAACGCCCCAATAGCTCGTGCACTTCGGGAATTTAATGCATTATCTAATTCGAGCGTTCTTGATTTCGCTTTATCTAGAAATAATTTTGTGAAAACTCTAGGTTCAATAGCTTAGCATGGTATTGATATTAATTGTTAGTATTATATTAGCCAAATTTGGCCACTCTATATTATTTTTCTTAGTCTGTAAGGTACTTTGTACTGTAGATTAACAACTTAAATAAATAAATAAATAAATAAATAAAGTGCATACATATTAACAACAAATAAAATAAAAACTTATTAACTGAAAACTTAAATAATTAATTTTAGTTAAAGAAACACTTAAGCTATGTTCCTGCAACATTTCATGTGGATATTATTAGTGGTGTGCATATAAATCCAAGTGGTGCATAGCTATGCCATTGCCGTATTTTTGCGCAGAATTCCTTTCCGCAAGAGAGGCTTTCGGCCGCGCTTCAAAAAAATAACCCTGGCCGGACAAACTACGGCTACGTCATCAACAGTATTTTTGCACAGAACTCCTTTCCGCGTTAACGATACTTGGCCGCGCTAAAAATAAACCCTGGCCTGACAAATTCTGGCTACGCCATCAGCAGTATTTTTTGCAGAACTCCTTTTCGCGTGATCAGCCTTCGGCCGCGCTTCAACAAAATAACCATGGCCGGACAAACTACGGCAACGCCATCAACAGTATTTTTGCGCAGAACTCCTTTCCGCGTGAGCGTACTTGGCCGCGCTAAAAAAAACCCTGGCTTGAAAAATTCCGGCTATGCCATCAACAACATTTTTTTTAGAGAACTCCTTTCCGCGTGAGCGTCCTTCGGCCGCGCTTAAAAAAAATAACCCTGGCCGGACAAACTAAGGCTATGCCATCAGCAGTATTTTGGCGCAGAATTCCTTTCCGCAAGAGAGGCCTTCGGCCGCGCTTCAAAAAAATAACCCTGGCCTGACAAATTCCGGCTACGCCATCAACAGTATTTTTGCGCAGAATTCCTTTCCGCATGATAGGCTTTCGGCCGCGCTTCAAAATAATAACCCTGGCCTGACAAATTCCGGCTATGCCATCAACAACATTTTTTTTAGAGAACTCCTTTTCGCGTGAGCAGCCTTCGGCCGCGCTTCAAAAAAATAACCCTGGCCGGACAAACTACGGCCACGCCATCAACAGTATTTTTGCGCAGAACTCCTTTCCGCGTGAGCGTACTTGGCCGCGCTAAAAATAAACCCTGCCCTGACAAATTCTGGCTATGCCATCAACAGTATTTTTTGCAGAATTCCTTTTCGCGTGAGAGGCCTTCGGCCGCTTTTCAAAAAAATAACCCTGGCCGGACAAACTCAGGCTATGCCATCAACAGTATTTTTGGCAGAACTTCTTTCCGCGGGATTGGCCTTCGGCCTCATTTCAATAATACCTTATTATATTTATTGTATTTGAACTTATTCTATTTGCATACTTCAGCGGTGGAAGGGGAAACTGCAAGATCCCCAAAAAATATGAACTTCTTAAAATTTAAAAAGCAAATATCTTAAAGTGGCACTAACATTAGACGAGTGTGTTGCCATATCTGTGATGTGCGTAAAAGAATAAGAAAAATAGTCATAGTCGCCTTTGCGCGAAAGTAAGAAGATGGCTTTTTAAAACTCTTGGAAGCTATAAAATATACATATAAACCATAAAAATATGCCTTCTAAATATCTTATTTTTAATTGATTTTTTGTTAAAAATTTTCGCCTGTGGCGCTCACGCGGAAAGAAGTTCTGCGAAAAAATACTGTTGATGGCGTAGCCGGAGTTTGTCCGGGCAGGATTTTTTTTAGAAGCGCGGCTAAAGGACACTCACGCGGCAAGTAGTTCTGCGAAAAAATACTGGCATAGCCGGCCAGAATTTTTTTTTGAAATTACTCTTTTGCATATTTAAACGGGGTGTAAAACTTGCAGGATCCCCAAAAAAATACAATGAAATTTCCTAACTTCATATATTACGTAGTGGCACGATTGGAAACTGTTATAAAATATGGAGATTATTGTATCATCACATCTTAGCTATCTGGCAATACATTGTGTTGCTGTGAATTCACATAAAAGTGTGTACGTTAAAAAATTTTAAATTTAATGGCCCGTAGTCATAGTCAAATTAAAGTCGACTCTTAACTTATATATAATATATATAATTTTGGCGCGTACACTATATAGCTCAGTGTTTGGCCGAGCTTCTCCTACCATTTGTGGTGTGCGTCTTTATATTATATCACAAATGGAGGGACCTACAGTTTTGTGCCGACTTCGAACGGCAGACTTTAAAGTTAGGATCAGCTTTTTTGACAGATATCTCATCGAAAAGTGTGTCAAAAAGCTGCTTCTAACTTTACGGCCATATTATACTAAACGCAACGCGACGAGTCACTTTTCCTAGTGTGAAACAAAATTCGTATTATATAACAGCATTCACTCACTTCAGTGACTGTCAGTGAATGTGAGTGAATATATTACTTTTTTTGGTATTCTATAAGGACGCAAACTGACGCGAACGCTCATTTCAGTTGTCAAAATATTCACTTGCTTCAGGGGTCGCGGTTGCTAGTTTTTCTAAGAATTTTGCGATAATATAAAAGTATCGGCACTAATATTAAATCAATAGTATCACAACATCCCTATGTTTACTTCGTTTTTATTGCTTGTGTTGTTTTCGTTTATTTTCCTTTTTTTAATATGAGTTTTGAGCAAAGAAAAATGTAAGTATTACACAGGGAAAATTTCGGTATAGTGTTCCACGCTTTGGAAAAAATTACTTTTACTTAAAAACTTACTTGCGAATGAGTTTGTTCGTGATGCCTCGTCAATAACAAATTAACAACGCTGCCAGATACACCAAAATTGTAATGAGCAGATTTAGATACCCTCAGAGAGCATTTTGAACTTGTTTAGACCAAATGTATTTTACGCATGGGCGAACAAACTACGCCATAAACAGTATTTTTGCGTGGAACTCCTTTCCGTGTTTGCGGGTAGATAAATAAAATTGTAATGAAACTAACGCATTTTATGGCTTAGACATAATTTATTGCTTCCAACAGCTTTGTGAAGGGATCTTCATGATTTTTCGAAATAGTATTGCGCCATAAAAATTCCACAATCATGTCGGCGAAACATGCGGGGTGATTGTAGTTATCCTTGTAAAAATACCTTTTTACAACGCGCCATTGCGACTCAATTCGTTGAGTGTGCGTTTCCGTAAAGATATTTAGTAAATATTTCTAAATTGTTTTATTATTATTATAATACATCTGGCAGCACATCTTTTCCCTTCCTATGGCAACTCGTTCCTTCGTGTAATTGCGGCGATCATCATTCCTGTTTTCTTTAATGCAAACAAATTTATAAACGCGTTTGTAATAGTGAAACAATAAAACAAACTCAATAAAAAGCAAATAAACTTAATCTGAACTATTTGAAGATACATTATTTGTGGAAACATAAGTCATTAACACGCTTAATAATTAAAAAGTTGACCTGTAAAGTGCATACATATTAACAACAAATAAAATAAAAATTTATTAACTGAAAACTTAAATAATTAATTTTAGTTAAAGAAACACTTAAGCTATGTTCATGCAACATTTCATGTGGATATTATTAGTGGTGTGCATATAAATCCAAGTGGTGCATGGCTATGCCATTGCCGTATTTTTGCGCAGAATTCCTTTCCGCAAGAGAGGCTTTCGGCCGCGCTTCAAAAAAATAACCCTGGCCGGACAAACTACGGCTACGTCATCAACAGTATTTTAGCACAGAACTCCTTTCCGCGTGACCGTACTTGGCCGCGCTAAAAATAAACCCTGGCCTGACAAATTCCGGCTATGCCATCAACAGTATTTTTTGCAGAACTCCTTTTCGCGTGATCAGCCTTCGGCCGCGCTTAAAAAAAATAACCATGGCCGGACAAACTACGGCTACGTCATCAACAGTATTTTAGCACAGAACTCCTTTCCGCGTGACCGTACTTGGCCGCGCTAAAAATAAACCCTGGCCTGACAAATTCCGGCTATGCCATCAACAAGATTTTTTTTAGAGAACTCCTTTCCGCGTGAGCGTCCTTCAGCCGCGCTTAAAAAAAATAACCCTGGCCTGACAAATTCCGGCTACACCATCAACAGTATTTTTGCGCAGAATTCCTTTCCGCGTGAGCAGCCTTCGGCCGCGCTTCAAAAAAATAACCCTGGCCGGACAAACTACGGCCACGCCATCAACAGTATTTTTGCGCAGAACTCCTTTCCGCGTGAGCGTACTTGGCCGCGCTAAAAATAAACTCTGCCCTGACAAATTCTGGCTATGCCATCAACAGTATTTTTTGCAGAATTCCTTTTCGCGTGAGCGGCCTTCGGCCGCTCTTCAAAAAAATAACCCTGGCCGGACAAACTCAGGCTATGCCATCAACAGTATTTTTGCGTGGAACTATTTCCGCGTGAGCGTACTTGGCCGCGCTAAAAAAAACCCTGGCTTGACAAATTCCGGCTATGCCATCAACAAGATTTTTTTTAGAGAACTCCTTTCCGCGTGAGCGTCCTTCGGCCGCGCTTAAAAAAAATAACCCTGGCCTGACAAACTAAGGCTATGCCATCAGCAGTATTTTGGCGCAGAATTCCTTTCCGCGTGAGCAGCCTTCGGCCGCGCTTCAAAAAAATAACCCTGGCCTACGGCCACGCCATCAACAGTATTTTTGCGCAGAACTCTTTTCCGCGTGAGCGTACTTGGCCGCGCTAAAAAAAACCCTGGCTTGACAAATTCCGGCTATGCCATCAACAAGATTTTTTTTAGAGAACTCCTTTCCGCGTGAGCGTCCTTCGGCCGCGCTTAAAAAAAATAACCCTGGCCTGACAAACTAAGGCTATGCCATCAGCAGTATTTTGGCGCAGAATTCCTTTCCGCGTGAGCAGCCTTCGGCCGCGCTTCAAAAAAATAACCCTGGCCTACGGCCACGCCATCAACAGTATTTTTGCGCAGAACTCTTTTCCGCGTGAGCGTACTTGGCCGCGCTAAAAAAAACCCTGGCTTGACAAATTCCGGCTATGCCATCAACAAGATTTTTTTTAGAGAACTCCTTTCCGCGTGAGCGTCCTTCGGCCGCGCTTAAAAAAAATAACCCTGGCCTGACAAATTCCGGCTACACCATCAACAGTATTTTTGCGCAGAATTCCTTTCCGCGTGAGCAGCCTTCGGCCGCGCTTCAAAAAAATAACCCTGGCCGGACAAACTACGGCCACGCCATCAACAGTATTTTTGCGCAGAACTCCTTTCCGCGTGAGCGTACTTGGCCGCGCTAAAAATAAACTCTGCCCTGACAAATTCTGGCTATGCCATCAACAGTATTTTTTGCAGAATTCCTTTTCGCGTGAGCGGCCTTCGGCCGCTCTTCAAAAAAATAACCCTGGCCGGACAAACTCAGGCTATGCCATCAACAGTATTTTTGCGTGGAACTATTTCCGCGTGAGCGTACTTGGCCGCGCTAAAAAAAACCCTGGCTTGACAAATTCCGGCTATGCCATCAACAAGATTTTTTTTAGAGAACTCCTTTCCGCGTGAGCGTCCTTCGGCCGCGCTTAAAAAAAATAACCCTGGCCTGACAAACTAAGGCTATGCCATCAGCAGTATTTTGGCGCAGAATTCCTTTCCGCGTGAGCAGCCTTCGGCCGCGCTTCAAAAAAATAACCCTGGCCGGACAAACTACGGCCACGCCATCAACAGTATTTTTGCGCAGAACTCCTTTCCGCGTGAGCGTACTTGGCCGCGCTAAAAATAAACCCTGGCCTGACAAATTCCGGCTATGCCACCAACAGTATTTTTTGCAGAACTCTTTTTCGCGTGATCAGCCTTCGGCCGCGCTTCACAAAAATAGCCATGGCCGGACAAACTACGGCCACGCCATCAACAGTATTTTTGCGCAGAACTCTTTTCCGCGTGAGCGTACTTGGCCGCGCTAAAAAAACCCTGGCTTGACAAATTCCGGCTATGCCATCAACAACATTTTTTTTAGAGAACTCCTTTCCGCGTGAGCGTCCTTCGGCCGCGCTTAAAAAAATAACCCTGGCCGGACAAACTAAGGCTATGCCATCAGCAGTATTTTGGCGCAGAATTCCTTTCCGTAAGAGAGGTCTTCGGCCGCGCTTCAAAAAAATAACCCTGGCCTGACAAATTCCGGCTATGCCATCAACAGTATTTTTGGCAGAACTCCTTTTCGCGTGAGCAGCCTTCGGCCGCGCTTCAAAAAAATAACCCTGGCCGGACAAACTACGGCCACGCCATCAACAGCATTTTTGCGCAGAACTCCTTTCCGCGTGAGCGTACTTGGCCGCGCTAAAAATAAACCCTGGCCTGACAAATTCTGGCTATGCCATCAACAGTATTTTTTGCAGAATTCCTTTTCGCGTGATCAGCCTTCGGCCGCGCTTCAAAAAAATAACAATAGCCGAACAAACTACAGCCACGCCATCAACATTATTTTTGCGCAGAACTCTTTTCCGCGTGAGCGTACTTGGCCGCGCTAAAAAAACCCTGGCTTGACAAATTCCAACTATGCCATCAACAACATTTTTTTTGGAGAACTTCTTTCCGCGTGAGCGTCCTTCGGTCGCTCTTCAAAAAAATAACCCTGGCCGGACAAACTCAGGCTATGCCATCAACAGTATTTTTGCGTGGAACTATTTCCGCGTGATTGGCCTTCGGCCTCATTTCAATAATACCATATTATATTTATTGTATTTGAATTTATTCTATTTGCATACTTCAGCGGTGGAAGGGGAAACTGCAAGATCCCCAAAAAATATGAACTTCTTAAAATTTAAAAAGCAAATATCTTAAAGTGGCACTAACATTAGACGAGTGTGTTGCCATATCTGTGATGTGCGTAAAAGAATAAGAAAAATAGTCATAGTCGCCTTTGCGCGAAAACAAGAAGATGGCTTTTTAAAACTCTTGGAAGCTATAAAATATACATATAAACCATAAAAATATGCCTTCTAAATATCTTATTTTTAATTGATTTTTTGTTAAAAATTTTCGCCTGTGGCGCTCACGCGGAAAGAAATTCTGCGAAAAAATACTGTTGATGGCGTAGCCGGAGTTTGTCTGGGCAGGATTTTTTTTAGAAGCGCGGCTAAAGGACACTCACGCGGCAAGTAGTTCTGCAAAAAAAATACTGGCATAGCCGGCCAGAATTTTTTTTTGAAATTACTCTTTTGCATATTTAAACGGGGTGTAAAACTAGCAGGATCCCCAAAAAATACAATGAAATTTCCTAACTTCATATATTACGTAGTGGCATGATTGGAAACTGTTATAAAATATGGAGATTATTGTATCTTCACATCTTAGCTATCTGGCAATACATTGTGTTGCTGTGAATTCACATAAAAGTGTGTACGTTAAAAAATTTTAAATTTAATGGCCCGTAGTCATAGTCAAATTAAAGTCGACTCTTAAGTTATATATAATATATATAATTTTGGCGCGTACACTATATAGCTCAGTGTTTGGCCGAGCTTCTCCTACCATTTGTGGTGTGCGTTTTTATATTATATCACAAATGGAGGGACCTACAGTTTTGTGCCGACTTCGAACGGCAGACTTTAAAGTTAGGATCAGCTTTTTTGACAGATATCTCATCGAAAAGTGTGTCAAAAAGCTGCTTCTAACTTTACGGCCATATTATACTAAACGCAAGGCGACGAGTCACTTTTCCTAGTGTGAAACAAAATTCGTATTATATAACAGCATTCACTCACTTCAGTGACTGTCAGTGAATGTGAGTGAATATATTACGTTTTTTGGTATTCTATAAGGACGCAAACTGACGCGAACGCTCATTTCAGTTGTCAAAATATTCACTTGCTTCAGGGGTCGCGGTTGCTAGTTTTTCTAAGGAATTTTGCGATAATATAAAAGTATCGACACTAATATTAAATCAATAGTATCACAACATCCCTATGTTTACTTCGTTTTGATTGCTTGTGTTGTTTTCGTTTATTTTCCTTTTTTTAATATGAGTTTAGAGCAAAGAAAAATGTAAGTATTACACAGGGAAAATTTCGGTATAGTGTTCCACGCTTTGGAAAAAATTATTTTTACTTAAAAACTTACTTGCGAATGAGTTTGTTCGTGATGCCTGGTCAATAACAAATTAACAACGCTGCCAGATACACCAAAATTGTAATGAGCAGATTTAGATACCCTCAGAGAGCATTTTGAACTTGTTTAGACCAAATGTATTTTACGCATGGGCGAACAAACTACGCCATAAACAGTATTTTTGCGTGGAACTCCTTTCCGTGTTTGCGGGTAGATAAATAAAATTGTAATGAAACTAACGCATTTTATGGCTTAGACATAATTTATTGCTTCCAACAGCTTTGTGAAGGGATCTTCATGATTTTTCGAAATAGTATTGCGCCATAAAAATTCCACAATCATGTCGGCGAAACATGCGGGGTGATTGTAGTTATCCTTGTAAAAATACCTTTTTACAACGCGCCATTGCGACTCAATTCGTTGAGTGTGCGTTTCTGTAAAGATATTTAGTAAATATTTCTAAATTGTTTTATTATTATTATAATACATCTGGCAGCACGTCTTTTCCCTTCCTATGGCAACTCGTTCCTTCGTGTAATTGCGGCGATCATCATTCCTGTTTTCTTTAATGCAAACAAATTTATAAACGCGTTTTTAATAGTGAAACAATAAAACAAACTCAATAAAAAGCAAATAAACTTAATCTGAACTATTAGAAGATACATTATTTGTGGAAACATAAGTCATTAACACGCTTAATAATTAAAAAGTTGACCTGTAAAGTGCATACATATTAACAACAAATAAAATAAAAACTTATTAACTGAAAACTTAAATAATTAATTTTAGTTAAAGAAACACTTAAGCTATGTTCCTGCAACATTTCATGTGGATATTATTAGTGGTGTGCATATAAATCCAAGTGGTGCATGGCTATGCCATTGCCGTATTTTTGCGCAGAATTCCTTTCCGCAAGAGAGGCTTTCGGCCGCGCTTCAAAAAAATAACCCTGGCCGGACAAACTACGGCTACGTCATCAACAGTACTTTTGCACAGAACTCCTTTCCGCGTGACCGTACTTGGCCGCGGTAAAAATAAACCCTGGCCTGACAAATTCCGGCTATGCCATCAACAGTAATTTTTGCAGAACTCCTTTTCGCGTGATCAGCCTTCGGCCGCGCTTCAAAAAAAAACCATTGCCGGACAAAATACGGCCACGCCATCAACAGTATTTTTGCGCAGAACTCTTTTCCGCGTGAGCGTACTTGGCCGCGCTAAAAAAACCCTGGCTTGACAAATTCCGGCTATGCCATCAACAACATTTTTTTTAGAGAACTTCTTTCCGCGTGAGCGTCCTTCGGCCGCGCTTAAAAAAAATAACCCTGGCCTGACAAATTCCGGCTAAGCCATCAACAGTATTTTTGCGCAGAATTCCTTTCCGCATGATAGGCTTTCGGCCGCGCTTCAAAAAAATAACTCTGGCCTGACAAATTCCGGCTATGCCATCAACAGTATTTTTGGCAGAACTCCTTTTCGCGTGAGCAGCCTTCGGCCGCGCTTCAAAAAAATAACCCTGGCCGGACAAACTACGGCCACGCCATCAACAGTATTTTTCCGTGGAACTATTTCCGCGTGATTGGCCTTCGGCCTCATTTCAATAATACCATATTATATTTACTGTATTTGAATTTATTCTATTTGCATACTTCAGCGGTGGAAGGGGAAACTGCAAGATCCCCAAAAAATATGAACTTCTTAAAATTTAAAAAGCAAATATCTTAAAGTGACACTAACATTAGACGAGTGTGTTGCCATATCTGTGATGTGCGTAAAAGAATAAGAAAAATAGTCATAGTGTAGTGTTTGTGGGTGCGGGGACCTTTCAATGTTAAAGCAGGTTTGAGTATTATCTTAGCTCTCCAGCCGCATTTGTCCGAGCATTAAAATGCACGATGATTCTCATCAATAAAACTCGCGTATTGAATCTTAGGATAAGAATGCTTTATTATGGCTCAACTCCGTCTTTTATATGCTTACAATCTAAATGCTTCTTTCTATGGGCAACCAATCAAATCATTGATTGCTATCCATTTCCCCTATTTGTATATTTCTTACATCTAATTGCTTACTTGCTATATCTACTATATCATAAGTGTCATGTGCACTGACCCACATCTGCTCGTTAACCTGATCTTGCGTTTCTAATAGCAAGTATCGAGTGTACCTCATGTGGTGCCGTACGATGAACCGTCATGTGTGCGGTCACATGTGCTTTGCATGTGTCATCACTGCTTGTGATTATGCCACACACGATGACCATTGCAAACGCGCCGACTCAGCAATATGCAGCGCATGTGCTGAAGTGGTTGGGCACACTACACCCTTCCCCTTAAGAGGAATATAAATTAATTGTAGTTTCTTAAAATGTAAATTGATTTATATTGAATTGTGTTATGTTTTTGTATCTTCATATAGATATTTCTTATAATTTTTGTGTAACGCTTAATTCTAAGTTAATTTATTTTTACTATTTACTGCAAGTGTTTATTTCTATCATTATGGTTTTATTTGGTTACTCCTATCTTTAACTAGGTTATTATTGTGTACAATTATTTCTTTTTTGTTTTTAAGAATGGTGCTGTTTAGACCATCTTGTCTAATTATTTTATATGGTCCTTCAAATGGTAAATCCAACTTCTTCTTGTTTCCTATTTTTAAATAAACATAATCATTTACTGTGAAATTTGCTTTATTCACTTTTGATTGCTTCTGTCTAGCTCTTAATTTGCTTTCATTCAGGTTTATAGCAGCATTGTCGTGTGCATGTTTTAGTTTTATCTTCAGTTCATTCAGTTCAGTCATGTGTGCGGTCACATGTGCTTTGCATGTGTCATCACTGCTTGTGATTATGCCACACACGATGACCATTGCAAACGCGCCGACTCAGCAATATGCAGCGCATGTGCTGAAGTGGTTGGGCACACTACACCCTTCCCCTTAAGAGGAATATAAATTAATTGTAGTTTCTTAAAATGTAAATTGATTTATATTGAATTGTGTTATGTTTTTGTATCTTCATATAGATATTTCTTATAATTTTTGTGTAACGCTTAATTCTAAGTTAATTTATTTTTACTATTTACTGCAAGTGTTTATTTCTATCATTATGGTTTTATTTGGTTACTCCTATCTTTAACTAGGTTATTATTGTGTACAATTATTTCTTTTTTGTTTTTAAGAATGGTGCTGTTTAGACCATCTTGTCTAATTATTTTATATGGTCCTTCAAATGGTAAATCCAACTTCTTCTTGTTTCCTATTTTTAAATAAACATAATCATTTACTGTGAAATTTGCTTTATTCACTTTTGATTGCTTCTGTCTAGCTCTTAATTTGCTTTCATTCAGGTTTATAGCAGCATTGTCGTGTGCATGTTTTAGTTTTATCTTCAGTTCATTCATGTAGTTGTCTATGTCATGTACTTTTTCTTTAGCGCTTATTATGTCATTTGGCAGTCCACATAGCTTGCCAAACACGAGCTCAAAGGGTGAATACTTTGTTGATGTGTGGGGTGTCGAGTTGTAGTAGTACATGTAGTATGGTATGAGCTCGTCCCAGTCATCTGTATTCTTAAGTGTCATTAAATATTCATTTAATACCCTATGATTGCGTTCAATTGAACCTAATGTCTCATGGTGGTATGGAGTTGAATTTACTTTGTTGATTTGTAATTGTTTACATATGTTTTTCAGCAGCTCATTGGTAAATTCTGTGCCCTTGTCAGTTTTTATTTTTCGCATACACCCATATTTCAAAATAAATTGCTCTACGATTGCCTTTGCGACAGTTACTGCATCTTTTGTTTCAAGTGGTATTATGACAACAAATTTCGTTAGCTCACATTGCAAAGTCAGCATGTAGCGGAAATTTTTGGAAGGTCGAAGCGGTCCGACTGTGTCAATCACTATTTCATCAAACGATGTTGTTGGTGTATCGGTAATACTGTATTCCTCTTTTGTATATCGAGTTACTTTCGCTTTTGCGCATAGCTTGCAGTTGTTAATATATTTTATTATCATTTGTCTCATGTTTTTCCAAATGTACTTCTGCTTAAGTTTTGCTAGCATTCTTCTTATGCCGCTGTGGCCACCATGAATTGAGTTGTGGTAGTCTTTTATTAATTCTTGCATTACTTTTTGTGATTCAATTCTTTTGGGAGGTTCATATAAAATTATATCAAGACATTCATTTATGTTTCTATCTCTTTGTAGCGTATTAAATGCAATTTTAAATTCATTTATGTTTATGTTGTCAAAGACTTTGCTATTCTTTGCAAGTGATAGCTTTTTGATGCCTAGATTGCTGGCCTCGAACAATAGCTTCTTCAGAATCATTTCAATTTTTGATAAGGAATTATCACTATATTCTACAATTAGGTCATTCTTTGCTACTGTGACTTTAATATTGTTGGGCTTCATACTTTCGTCCTTCTTGTATTTGAAGTTAAGTCGTTTTACACGCCTTATATCGGAAATAGATGTACATTCCCAAATATGTAGGTGATCATTCTCCATATTTGATTTTAAGGTTCCCGTGTTTTGCGATTTCCTCTTTTCTTTTTGCCCTTTGCTTGAATTTTGATTATTTTTCATCATTGCCCTCGTTACAATGTTTACGCTTTGCTTTGGAATCATTTCTTTTAGCTTTTTTATGTTAAGCTGAATTCGCGATAATGCATCAGCATTAGTGTTAATTTTTCCTTGCTTATAGATTATTTCAAAATCGTAGTCCATCAAATCGACTCTTATTCTAGTCATTTTGGATGACGGATTACTATGTTTGAACAAGCTTACCAGTGGTCTGTGATCTGTGTATACGGTGAACTTTGTGCCGTACAGATAAGGCCTAAAATGGTTTATACCCCATTGAATTGCTAGTAACTCTTTTTCGATTACTGGTTTATTCAATTCATATTTGTTTAGGGATTTGCTTGCATATGCAATAGGTTTATCTTTTCCTATTTCACCTTGCGATAGTACCGCTCCTAGCGCAAAATTGGAAGCATCAGTTGTAAGTATAAATCGTTTCGAGAAATCTGGATAACGAAGTATTGGTGGTGAGAGTAATTTGTATTTCAATGTGTGAAAAGCTTTGTCGCACTCCTTGTTCCAGTTGAATAGTTGATTCTTCTTTAGTAGCTGATTTAGTGGTTGTGCTATTTCTGCAAAGTTTTTTATAAATCGCCTGTAGTAATTACAAAATGCTACAAATCTTCTAACTTCATCTGCATTACTGGGCTTTGGATAATCTTTTACTACGTTATGTTTGCTGGGATCAGTTGTTACGCCTTTGTCAGTGATTAAATGTCCTAAGTAAGTGACTTCTGTTTTTAAAAATTTGCATTTTGCCGGATTTAGTTTTAAATTGTGTACACTTAGGGCCAGTTTTTCAGTGCAAGTTGAACTCTGTTTGTCGTTTAAACTAAGTTTAAACTCAGATTGCAGTTTTTCAGTCAACTTTAAACGGAGTTTAAACTAAGTTTAAACGGCCGATTGTGCTCGGTTAAACTTAGTTTAACTTATCAGCTGTTTGCTAACTACTTCGTTTTGGTTGCAACAAATTTATTTGGCCGCAAGGTAACTAAGTTTAAATTTAAACTGAGTTTAACTAAACTTAGTTTAAACTGAGTTTAAACCAGCACTGAAAAACTGGCCCTTAGTCTCGCTAAAACTTTTTCCAAGTTCCGGTTGTGCTCTTGTAAGCTCTTCCCAAATACTATTACGTCGTCTACATAGAGAAAAGCTGATTCACTGAGCCCACTGAGTGCAATTGATAACATTCTTTGGAAGCTGTTTGTTGAGATTTTTAATCCAAATGGTAACCTTTTGAACTGGTAGTGACCCTTGTTGGTCGAAAATGCTGTGAGTTTCCTGGAGACATTGTCTAATGGGATTTGGTGGAATGAACTCGTCATGTCCAATGTGCTGAAATAACGCGCTCCTCTGAGTTTGTCCAAAATATCATCCAAGCGGGTTAATGGAAATTTATCGTCTACGATTTTTTTATTCAATGTTCGGAAATCTACCACTAATCGCCACTTCTTTTCTCCTGTATTACCCTTCTTCGAGACGAGTAGCAGAGGTGAGTTATAAGGACTGACGGAATGTTCAATGACATCATCCTTTAGTAATTTATCAACTTCTTTTTCTATCACCAGCAGCTGTGTGTGTGGTAGTCTGTAGTTTTTAATGTATACAGGTGTTCTATCCGTCAGCTCAATGTGTTGTTCATAGAAATTGTTGACGGTTAAAGCTTCTTCTTCAATATGAAATATATGCTGATATTTCTTGCAGATTTCTAATATTGCATTTGTGCTATCGCTTGCCACGTTGTCTAATGCTAATTCATCTTTTACTTTCATGAATTTTTTGTTATTATTGTTATAATTATTATTTTCTCCATAATTGTAATAATTTATTCTCTTATGTTGGTTTCTAGTTGTTTTTAAATCATCTAGGCGCATGTACATAGGTAATGTGATTTGTCCTTCCTTTAATTCTAATGTTATAACATTCGTCTCGTAATCAATTTTACACTTATATTTTATTAGGAAGTCTCTGCCTAAAACTCCATCTGCTTCTAGGTTATTTATTTGTTTTAAAATATAGAATTTGTTCTTTATTTTACTGTCTTGGCAATTAATGTCAATTTCCACAGATTTGTATGCAGTTATGGTACGATTCACAATGCCATTTATTTTGCAATTTGCGTTTACTTTTTTGGAATTTACTGGTACTGCTTTTTCTTTTATTATTGAGATATCGGCTCCAGAATCTACCAGCAGAGTTACTATTTTCGTTTCTAGTTTTGCTTTTATGAAATTTGTAGAGTTACCTTCTCCTAAGAATCCTATCGTCTTTGGTTTTGTTGTCCCGAGTTCTCTTGGCTCGGGATGTATGCGTTTCCCTGAACATGTTGTCTATTTTGATTGTTCCTGTAATTGTTGGTTCTTGGTTGGTTGTTTTGTCTGTCTCTAACGTAGTTATGATTATTGTTATTATTGTTTTGTCTGTTAAAATTACTGTAATTTCTGTTATTAGTGAAATTCTGTCTATCGCTAGTGTTATTGAAGCGCATACCCCTATTTGCTTGATACGGAGTTACTTCACTTGCAATGTGAATGGCTTCTACCAGTTTTTTTGGTCTCGCAGCTGTTATTATTGATTTATATGGTTCAGCTAAGCCATTTTTGAATGCGGTTAAACCAATTTGGTCGTTCAATCTAACAATTATTTCCCTGCTTCCGTTCCCTTCTTCAGCTGTCTGTAACTCATTTAGAGAAGCTATTAGGTCTTGTATGCGGGAAGCAAAAGTGAAGACCGATTGAAAACCTTGCGAACTTCTAGCAATTTCTGCATGAACCCTCGAAGCTGTTTTGTTCGATCGGAATGCGTATTTTAGTGCTGATTCTAGTGTCTCAAAGCTGTCCGGTGTAGCTTCCGTTACAATTTTATTTTTTACGTTTTCTGACAATTTTGTTGCTAAAATGAATTTGATTAGTGTAGTCTTCTGTATATCTTGTGTGAGAGTGTCATGGTAGAACTTAACTAGCCCTAGGAAATTGTTGAGTTCCTTGTATTCCCCTTTGAAGGTTGGGATTACCTTCGCAGCTGTTACTAAATCAAAAGTTGACATTGTTTTATTGCTTGTTTCCTCGGATATTTGTGACCCTTCTTTCACAATTAAGTACTTTTCTATTTTCGTTTTTAATTCATGAAATTTTTCATTCAGAATTGTCAAGTCTTTGGAGTGTGCGGTTTGCACAATGATGTTCCAGCTATTTGCTATTAATGCTTGCGTATTATTTACGTAAGCTTGTGTGTAACTTCTATTAGGACTTTTTTTTTTAGTTTACTTAGTAGTTCCTCTAGTACTTTGAATTCCATTTATTTAATATATATATATATATATATTTATTCATTTTAAGTTGTGCTTATATTACGATATGCTTGTTTTTTTAGGTACTTCTTATAATAAGAATTAATTTTTGCTAATAATAGAATTATTAAAATTATGCAGTTTATGTATAATAAATTTTTTGTGTCCTCATTTTCGCCTTTTGTTGTCGCACCTGCTGCTGCTGCGTTATTGTTGTTGTTTATAATTTCTTCTTTCGATGGAGTTCCACCCATGCTGACGCAATTTCTCTATTTCTTTAATCAGGTTTCGTTTTTGTTGGCCTTGGCTAATATTTATTACTCTTTGTAGATCGGCACACTTCTTTTGATGTCGTCTTTTCTTTCCACCACGTTTTTTTGGCTTAAATATTGTTGGCTGTCTAAATTCTTGCAGTTTCAGGCTTTGGATTTGTTGCCTTTGCCGGTACTGCTCTAAA
The DNA here is from genome assembly GCA_963971545.1 of Philophylla caesio. Lineage (NCBI taxonomy): Eukaryota > Metazoa > Arthropoda > Insecta > Diptera > Tephritidae > Philophylla > Philophylla caesio. The sequence continues at coordinate 68,646,527 of OZ020606.1, forward strand.
GTAATTGGTTTGGGTCCAGCTGACTTCGGAGTTGGTATATACTCTGGATATTCTTTTATCGGAGTTTTTACAATATATTCTTCGTCTACCATCGTCTTAAACTATCAGTGGTTCCCAAGTTCGGTTTGCAGGATCGCCATGTAGTGTTTGTGGGTGCGGGGACCTTTCAATGTTAAAGCAGGTTTGAGTATTATCTTAGCTCTCCAGCCGCATTTGTCCGAGCATTAAAATGCACGATGATTCTCATCAATAAAACTCGCGTATTGAATCTTAGGATAAGAATGCTTTATTATGTCTCAACGCCGTCTTTTATATGCTTACAATCTAAATGCTTCTTTCTATGGGCAACCAATCAAATCATTGATTGCTATCCATTTCCCCTATTTGTATATTTCTTACATCTAATTGCTTACTTGCTATATCTACTATATCATAAGTGTCATGTGCACTGACCCACATCTGCTCGTTAACCTGATCTTGCGTTTCTAATAGCAAGTATCGAGTGTACCTCATGTGGTGCCGTACGATGAACCGTCGTGTGTGCGGTCACATGTGCTTTGCATGTGTCATCACTGCTTGTGATTATGCCACACACGATGACCATTGCAAACGCGCCGACTCAGCAATATGCAGCGCATGTGCTGAAGTGGTTGGGCACACTACAATAGTCGCCTTTGCGCGAAAACAAGAAGATGGCTTTTTAAAACTCTTGGAAGCTATAAAATGTACATATAAACCATAAAAATATGCCTTCTAAATATCTTATTTTTAATTGATTTTTTGTTAAAAATTTTCGCCTGTGGCGCTCACGCGGAAAGAAGTTCTGCGAAAAAATACTGTTGATGGCGTAGCCGGAGTTTGTCCGGGCAGGATTTTTTTTAGAAGCGCGGCTAAAGGACACTCACGCGGCAAGTAGTTCTGCGAAAAAAATACTGGCATAGCCGGCCAGAATTTTTTTTTGAAATTACTCTTTTGCATATTTAAACGGGGTGTAAAACTTGCAGGATCCCCAAAAAAATACAATGAAATTTCCTAACTTCATATATTATGTAGTGGCACGATTGGAAACTGTTATAAAATATGGAGATTATTGTATCATCACATCTTAGCTATCTGGCAATACATTGTGTTGCTGTGAATTCACATAAAAGTGTGTACGTTAAAAAATTTTAAATTTAATGGCCCGTAGTCATAGTCAAATTAAAGTCGACTCTTAAGTTATATATAATATATATAATTTTGGCGCGTACACTATATAGCTCAGTGTTTGGCCGAGCTTCTCCTACCATTTGTGGTGTGCGTCTTTATATTATATCACAAATGGAGGGACCTACAGTTTTGTGCCGACTTCGAACGGCAGACTTTAAAGTTAGGATCAGCTTTTTTGACAGATATCTCATCGAAAAGTGTGTCAAAAAGCTGCTTCTAACTTTACGGCCATATTATACTAAACGCAACGCGACGAGTAACTTTTCCTAGTGTGAAACAAAATTCGTATTATATAACAGCATTCACTCACTTCAGTGACTGTCAGTGAATGTGAGTGAATATATTACGTTTTTTGGTATTCTAGAAGGACGCAAACTGACGCGAACGCTCATTTCAGTTGTCAAAATATTCACTTGCTTCAGAGTTCGCGGTTGCTAGTTTTTCTAAGGAATTTTGCGATAATATAAAAGTATCGACACTAATATTAAATCAATAGTATCACAACATCCCTATGTTTACTTCGTTTTGATTGCTTGTGTTGTTTGCGTTTATTTTCCTTTTTTTAATATGAGTTTTGAGCAAAGAAAAATGTAAGTATTACACAGGGAAAATTTCGGTATAGTGTTCCACGCTTTGGAAAAAATTACTTTTACTTAAACACTTACTTGCGAATGAGTTTGTTCGTGATGCCTGGTCAATAACAAATTAACAACGCTGCCAGATACACCAAAATTGTAATGAGCAGATTTAGATACCCTCAGAGAGCATTTTGAACTAGTTTAGACCAAATGTATTTTACGCATGGGCGAACAAACTACGCCATAAACAGTATTTTTGCGTGGAACTCCTTTCCGTGTTTGCGGGTAGATAAATAAAATTGTAATGAAACTAACGCATTTTATGGCTTAGACATAATTTATTGCTTCCAACAGCTTTGTGAAGGGATCTTCATGATTTTTCTAAATAGTATTGCGCCATAAAAATTCCACAATCATGTCGGCGAAACATGCGGGGTGATTGTAGTTATCCTTGTAAAAATACCTTTTTACAACGCGGCATTGCGACTCAATTCGGTGAGTGTGCGTTTCCGTAAAGATATTTAGTAAATATTTCTAAATTGTTTTATTATTATTATAATACATCTGGCAGCACATCTTTTCCCTTCCTATGGCAACTCGTTCCTTCGTGTAATTGCGGCGATCATCATTCCTGTTTTCTTTAATGCACACAAATTTATAAACGCGTTTGTAATAGTGAAACAATAAAACAAACTCAATAAAAAGCAAATAAACTTAATCTGAACTATTAGAAGATACATTATTTGTGGAAACATAAGTCATTAACACGCTTAATAATTAAAAAGTTGACCTGTAAAGTGCATACATATTAACAACAAATAAAATAAAAACTTATTAACTGAAAACTTAAATAATTAATTTTAGTTAAAGAAACACTTAAGCTATGTTCCTGCAACATTTCATGTGGATATTATTAGTGGTGTGCATATAAATCCAAGTGGTGCATGGCTATGCCATTGCCGTATTTTTGCGCAGAATTCCTTTCCGCAAGAGAGGCTTTCGGCCGCGCTTCAAAAAAATAACCCTGGCCGGACAAACTACGGCTACATCATCAACAGTATTTTTGCACAGAACTCCTTTCCGCGTGACCGTACTTGGCCGCGCTAAAAATAAACCCTGGCCTGACAAATTCCGGCTATGCCATCAGCAGTAATTTTTGCAGAACTCCTTTTCGCGTGATCAGCCTTCGGCCGCGCTTCAAAAAAAAAAACCATTGCCGGACAAACTACGGCCACGCCATCAACAGTATTTTTGCGCAGAACTCTTTTCCGCGTGAGCGTACTTGGCCGCGCTAAAAAAACCCTGGCTTGACAAATTCCAACTATGCCATCAACAACATTTTTTTTAGAGAACTTCTTTCCGCGTGAGCGTCCTTCGGCCGCGCTTAAAAAAAATAACTCTGGCCAGACAAACTAAGGCTATGCCATCAGCAGTATTTTGGCGCAGAATTCCTTTCCGCAAGAGAGTTCTTCGGCCGCGTTTCAAAAAAATAACCCTGGCCTGACAAATTCCGGCTAAGCCATCAACAGTATTTTTGCGCAGAATTCCTTTCCGCATGATAGGCTTTCGGCCGCGCTTCAAAAAAATAACCCTGGCCTGACAAATTCCGGCTATGCCATCAACAGTATTTTTGGCAGAACTCCTTTTCGCGTGAGCAGCCTTCGGCCGCGCTTCAAAAAAATAACCCTGGCCGGACAAACTACGGCCACGCCATCAACAGTATTTTTGCGCAGAACTCCTTTCCGCGTGAGCGTACTTGGCCGCGCTAAAAATAAACCCTGGCCTGACAAATTCCGGCTAAGCCATCAACAGTGTTTTTTGCAGAACTCCTTTTCGCGTGATCAGCCTTCGGCCGCGCTTCAAAAAAATAACAATGGCCGAACAAACTACGGCGACGCCATCAACAGTATTTTTGCGCAGAACTCTTTTCCGCGTGAGCGTACTTGGCCGCGCTAAAAAACCCTGGCTTGACAAATTCCAACTATGCCATCAACAACATTTTTTTTAGAGAACTTCTTTCCGCGTGAGCGTCCTTCGGCCGCGCTTAAAAAAAATAACCCTGGCCGGACAAACTAAGGCTATGCCATTAGCAGTATTTTGGCGCAGAATTCCTTTCCGCAAGAGAGGTCTTCGGCCGCGCTTCAAAAAAATAACCCTGGCCGGACAAACTACGGCCACGCCATCAACAGTATTTTTGCGCAGAACTCCTTTCCGCGTGAGCGTACTTGGCCGCGCTAAAAATAAACCCTGGCCTGACAAATTCCGGCTAAGCCATCAACAGTATTTTTTGCAGAACTCCTTTTCGCGTTAGCGGCCTTCGGTCGCTCTTCAAAAAAATTACCCTGGCCGGACAAACTCAGGCTATGCCATCAACAGTATTTTTCCGTGGAACTATTTCCGCGTGATTGGCCTTCGGCCTCATTTCAATAATACCATATTATATTTACTGTATTTGAATTTATTCTATTTGCATACTTCAGCGGTGGAAGGGGAAACTGCAAGATCCCCAAAAAATATGAACTTCTTAAAATTTAAAAAGCAAATATCTTAAAGTGGCACTAACATTAGACGAGTGTGTTGCCATATCTGTGATGTGCGTAAAAGAATAAGAAAAATAGTCATAGTCGCCTTTGCGCGAAAACAAGAAGATGGCTTTTTAAAACTCTTGGAAGCTATAAAATGTACATATAAACCATAAAAATATGCCTTCTAAATATCTTATTTTTAATTGATTTTTTGTTAAAAATTTTCGCCTGTGCCGCTCACGCGGAAAGAAGTTCTGCGAAAAAATACTGTTGATGGCGTAGCCGGAGTTTGTCCGGGCAGGATTTTTTTTTAGAAGCGCGGCTAAAGGACACTCACGCGGCAAGTAGTTCTGCGAAAAAAATACTGGCATAGCCGGCCAGAATTTTTTTTTGAAATTACTCTTTTGCATATTTAAACGGGGTGTAAAACTTGCAGGATCCCCAAAAAAATACAATGAAATTTCCTAACTTCATATATTATGTAGTGGCACGATTGGAAACTGTTATAAAATATGGAGATTATTGTATCATCACATCTTAGCTATCTGGCAATACATTGTGTTGCTGTGAATTCACATAAAAGTGTGTACGTTAAAAAATTTTAAATTTAATGGCCCGTAGTCATAGTCAAATTAAAGTCGACTCTTAAGTTATATATAATATATATAATTTTGGCGCGTACACTATATAGCTCAGTGTTTGGCCGAGCTTCTCCTACCATTTGTGGTGTGCGTTTTTATATTATATCACAAATGGAGGGACCTACAGTTTTGTGCCGACTTCGAACGGCAGACTTTAAAGTTAGGATCAGCTTTTTTGACAGATATCTCATCGAAAAGTGTGTCAAAAAGCTGCTTCTAACTTTACGGCCATATTATACTAAACGCAACGCGACGAGTAACTTTTCCTAGTGTGAAACAAAATTCGTATTATATAACAGCATTCACTCACTTCAGTGACTGTCAGTGAATGTGAGTGAATATATTACGTTTTTTGGTATTCTAGAAGGACGCAAACTGACGCGAACGCTCATTTCAGTTGTCAAAATATTCACTTGCTTCAGAGTTCGCGGTTGCTAGTTTTTCTAAGGAATTTTGCGATAATATAAAAGTATCGACACTAATATTAAATCAATAGTATCACAACATCCCTATGTTTACTTCGTTTTGATTGCTTGTGTTGTTTGCGTTTATTTTCCTTTTTTTAATATGAGTTTTGAGCAAAGAAAAATGTAAGTATTACACAGGGAAAATTTCGGTATAGTGTTCCACGCTTTGGAAAAAATTACTTTTACTTAAACACTTACTTGCGAATGAGTTTGTTCGTGATGCCTGGTCAGTAACAAATTAACAACGCTGCCAGATACACCAAAATTGTAATGAGCAGATTTAGATACCCTCAGAGAGCATTTTGAACTAGTTTAGACCAAATGTATTTTACGCATGGGCGAACAAACTACGCCATAAACAGTATTTTTGCGTGGAACTCCTTTCCGTGTTTGCGGGTAGATAAATAAAATTGTAATGAAACTAACGCATTTTATGGCTTAGACATAATTTATTGCTTCCAACAGCTTTGTGAAGGGATCTTCATGATTTTTCTAAATAGTATTGCGCCATAAAAATTCCACAATCATGTCGGCGAAACATGCGGGGTGATTGTAGTTATCCTTGTAAAAATACCTTTTTACAACGCGCCATTGCGACTCAATTCGTTGAGTGTGCGTTTCCGTAAAGATATTTAGTAAATATTTCTAAATTGTTTTATTATTATTATAATACATCTGGCAGCACATCTTTTCCCTTCCTATGGCAACTCGTTCCTTTGTGTAATTGCGGCGATCATCATTCCTGTTTTCTTTAATGCAAACAAATTTATAAACGCGTTTGTAATAGTGAAACAATAAAACAAACTCAATAAAAAGCAAATAAACTTAATCTGAACTATTTGAAGATACATTATTTGTGGAAACATAAGTCATTAACACGCTTAATAATTAAAAAGTTGACCTGTAAAGTGCATACATATTAACAACAAATAAAATAAAAACTTATTAACTGAAAACTTAAATAATTAATTTTAGTTAAAGAAACACTTAAGCTATGTTCCTGCAACATTTCATGTGGATATTATTAGTGGTGTGCATATAAATCCAAGTGGTGCATGGCTATGCCATTGCCGTATTTTTGCGCAGAATTCCTTTCCGCAAGAGAGGCTTTCGGCCGCGCTTCAAAAAAATAACCCTGGCCGGACAAACTACGGCTACATCATCAACAGTATTTTTGCACAGAACTCCTTTCCGCGTGACCGTACTTGGCCGCGCTAAAAATAAACCCTGGCCTGACAAATTCCGGCTATGCCATCAGCAGTAATTTTTGCAGAACTCCTTTTCGCGTGATCAGCCTTCGGCCGCGCTTCAAAAAAAAAACCATTGCCGGACAAACTACGGCCACGCCATCAACAGTATTTTTGCGCAGAACTCTTTTCCGCGTGAGCGTACTTGGCCGCGCTAAAAAAACCCTGGCTTGACAAATTCCAACTATGCCATCAACAACATTTTTTTTAGAGAACTTCTTTCCGCGTGAGCGTCCTTCGGCCGCGCTTAAAAAAAATAACTCTGGCCGGACAAACTAAGGCTATGCCATCAGCAGTATTTTGGCGCAGAATTCCTTTCCGCAAGAGAGGTCTTCGGCCGCGTTTCAAAAAAATAACCCCGGCCTGACAAATTCCGGCTAAGCCATCAACAGTATTTTTGCGCAGAATTCCTTTCCGCATGATAGGCTTTCGGCCGCGCTTCAAAAAAATAACCCTGGCCTGACAAATTCCGGCTATGCCATCAACAGTATTTTTGGCAGAACTCCTTTTCGCGTGAGCAGCCTTCGGCCGCGCTTCAAAAAAATAACCCTGGCCGGACAAACTACGGCCACGCCATCAACAGTATTTTTGCGCAGAACTCCTTTCCGCGTGAGCGTACTTGGCCGCGCTAAAAATAAACCCTGGCCTGACAAATTCCGGCTAAGCCATCAACAGTGTTTTTTGCAGAACTCCTTTTCGCGTGATCAGCCTTCGGCCGCGCTTCAAAAAAATAACAATGGCCGAACAAACTACGGCCACGCCATCAACAGTATTTTTGCGCAGAACTCTTTTCCGCGTGAGCGTACTTGGCCGCGCTAAAAAACCCTGGCTTGACAAATTCCAACTATGCCATCAACAACATTTTTTTTAGAGAACTTCTTTCCGCGTGAGCGTCCTTCGGCCGCGCTTAAAAAAAATAACCTTGGCCGGACAAACTAAGGCTATGCCATCAGCAGTATTTTGGCGCAGAATTCCTTTCCGCAAGAGTGGTCTTCGGCCGCGCTTCAAAAAAATAACCCTGGCCTGACAAATTCCGGCTACGCCATCAACAGTATTTTTGCGCAGAATTCCTTTCCGCATGATAGGCTTTCAGCCGCGCTTCAAAAAAATAACCCTGGCCTGACAAATTCCGGCTATGCCATCAACAGTATTTTTGGCAGAACTCCTTTTCGCGTGAGCAGCCTTCGGCCGCGCTTCAAAAAAATAACCCTGGCCGGACAAACTACGGCCACGCCATCAACAGTATGTTTGCGCAGAACTCTTTTCCGCGTGAGCGTAATTGGCCGCGCTAAAAATAAACGCTGGCCTGACAAATCCTGGCTATGCCATCAACAGTATTTTTTGCAGAACTCCTTTTCGCGTTAGCGGCCTTCGGTCGCTCTTCAAAAAAATAACCCTGGCCGGACAAACTCAGGCTATGCCATCAACAGTATTTTTCCGTGGAACTATTTCCGCGTGATTGGCCTTCGGCCTCATTTCAATAATACCATATTATATTTACTGTATTTGAATTTATTCTATTTGCATACTTCAGCGGTGGAAGGGGAAACTGCAAGATCCCCAAAAAATATGAACTTCTTAAAATTTAAAAAGCAAATATCTTAAAGTGGCACTAACATTAGACGAGTGTGTTGCCATATCTGTGATGTGCGTAAAAGAATAAGAAAAATAGTCATAGTCGCCTTTGCGCGAAAACAAGAAGATGGCTTTTTAAAACTCTTGGAAGCTATAAAATGTACATATAAACCATAAAAATATGCCTTCTAAATATCTTATTTTTAATTGATTTTTTGTTAAAAATTTGCGCCTGTGGCGCTCACGCGGAAAGAAGTTCTGCGAAAAAATACTGTTGATGGCGTAGCCGGAGTTTGTCCGGGCAGGATTTTTTTTTAGAAGCGCGGCTAAAGGACACTCACGCGGCAAGTAGTTCTGCGAAAAAAATACTGGCATAGCCGGCCAGAATTTTTTTTTGAAATTACTCTTTTGCATATTTAAACGGGGTGTAAAACTTGCAGGATCCCCAAAAAAATACAATGAAATTTCCTAACTTCATATATTATGTAGTGGCACGATTGGAAACTGTTATAAAATATGGAGATTATTGTATCATCACATCTTAGCGATCTGGCAATACATTGTGTTGCTGTGAATTCACATAAAAGTGTGTACGTTAAAAAATTTTAAATTTAATGGCCCGTAGTCATAGTCAAATTAAAGTCGACTCTTAAGTTATATATAATATATATAATTTTGGCGCGTACACTATATAGCTCAGTGTTTGGCCGAGCTTCTCCTACCATTTGTGGTGTGCGTTTTTATATTATATCACAAATGGAGGGACCTACAGTTTTGTGCCGACTTCGAACGGCAGACTTTAAAGTTAGGATCAGCTTTTTTGACAGATATCTCATCGAAAAGTGTGTCAAAAAGCTGCTTCTAACTTTACGGCCATATTATACTAAACGCAACGCGACGAGTAACTTTTCCTAGTGTGAAACAAAATTCGTATTATATAACAGCATTCACTCACTTCAGTGACTGTCAGTGAATGTGAGTGAATATATTACGTTTTTTGGTATTCTAGAAGGACGCAAACTGACGCGAACGCTCATTTCAGTTGTCAAAATATTCACTTGCTTCAGAGTTCGCGGTTGCTAGTTTTTCTAAGGAATTTTGCGATAATATAAAAGTATCGACACTAATATTAAATCAATAGTATCACAACATCCCTATGTTTACTTCGTTTTGATTGCTTGTGTTGTTTGCGTTTATTTTCCTTTTTTTAATATGAGTTTTGAGCAAAGAAAAATGTAAGTATTACACAGGGAAAATTTCGGTATAGTGTTCCACGCTTTGGAAAAAATTACTTTTACTTAAACACTTACTTGCGAATGAGTTTGTTCGTGATGCCTGGTCAATAACAAATTAACAACGCTGCCAGATACACCAAAATTGTAATGAGCAGATTTAGATACCCTCAGAGAGCATTTTGAACTAGTTTAGACCAAATGTATTTTACGCATGGGCGAACAAACTACGCCATAAACAGTATTTTTGCGTGGAACTCCTTTCCGTGTTTGCGGGTAGATAAATAAAATTGTAATGAAACCAACGCATTTTATGGCTTAGACATAATTTATTGCTTCCAACAGCTTTGTGAAGGGATCTTCATGATTTTTCGAAATAGTATTGCGCCATAAAAATTCCACAATCATGTCGGCGAAACATGCGGGGTGATTGTAGTTATCCTTGTAAAAATACCTTTTTACAACGCGCCATTGCGACTCAATTCGTTGAGTGTGCGTTTCTGTAAAGATATTTAGTAAATATTTCTAAATTGTTTTATTATTATTATAATACATCTGGCAGCACGTCTTTTCCCTTCCTATGGCAACTCGTTCCTTCGTGTAATTGCGGTGATCATCATTCCTGTTTTCTTTAATGCAAACAAATTTATAAACGCGTTTTTAATAGTGAAACAATAAAACAAACTCAATAAAAAGTAAATAAACTTAATCTGAACTATTAGAAGATACATTATTTGTGGAAACATAAGTCATTAACACGCTTAATAATTAAAAAGTTGACCTGTAAAGTGCATACATATTAACAACAAATAAAATAAAAACTTATTAACTGAAAACTTAAATAATTAATTTTAGTTAAAGAAACACTTAAGCTATGTTCCTGCAACATTTCATGTGGATATTATTAGTGGTGTGCATATAAATCCAAGTGGTGCATGGCTATGCCATCAGCCGTATTTTTGCGCAGAATTCCTTTCCGCAAGAGAGGCTTTCGGCCGCGCTTAAAAAAAATAACCCTGGCCGGACAAACTACGGCTACGTCATCAACAGTATTTTTGCACAGAACTCCTTTCCACGTGACCGTACTTGGCCGCGCTAAAAATAAACCCTGGCCTGACAAATTCCGGCTATGCCATCAACAGTATTTTTTGCAGAACTCCTTTTCGCGTGATCAGCCTTCGGCCGCGCTTCAAAAAAATAACCATTGCCGGACAAACTACGGCCACGCCATCAACAGTATTTTTGCGCAGAACTCTTTTCCGCGTGAGCGTACTTGGCCGCGCTAAAAAAACCCTGGCTTGACAAATTCCGGCTATGCCATCAACAACATTTTTTTTAGAGAACTTCTTTCCGCGTGAGCGTCCTTCGGCCGCGCTTAAAAAAAATAACCCTGGCCGGAAAAACTAAGGCTATGCCATCAGCAGTATTTTGGCGCAGAATTCCTTTCCGCAAGAGAGGTCTTCGGCCGCGCTTCAAAAAAATAACCATTGCCGGACAAATTCCGGCTAAGCCATCAACAGTATTTTTGCGCAGAATTCCTTTCCGCATGATAGGCTTTCGGCCGCGCTTCAAAAAAATAACCCTGGCCTGACAAATTCCGGCTATGCCATCAACAGTATTTTTGGCAGAACTCCTTTTCGCGTGAGCAGCCTTCGGCCGCGCTTCAAAAAAATAACCCTGGCCGGACAAACTACGGCCACGCCATCAACAGTATTTTTGCGCAGAACTCCTTTCCGCGTGAGCGTACTTGGCCGCGCTAAAAATAAACCCTGGCCTGACAAATTCCGGCTATGCCATCAACAGTATTTTTTGCAGAACTCCTTTTCGCGTGACCAGCCTTCGGCCGCGCTTCAAAAAAATAACAATGGCCGAACAAACTACGGCCACGCCATCAACAGTATTTTTGCGCAGAACTCTTTTCCGCGTGAGCGTACTTGGCCGCGCTAAAAAAACCCTGGCTTGACAAATTCCGGCTATGCCATCAACAACATTTTTTTTAGAGAACTTCTTTCCGCGTGAGCGTCCTTCGGCCGCGCTTTAAAAAAATAACCCTGGCCGGAAAAACTAAGGCTATGCCATCAGCAGTATTTTGGCGCAGAATTCCTTTCCGCAAGAGAGGTCTTCGGCCGCGCTTCAAAAAAATAACCCTGGCCGGACAAACTCAGGCTATGCCATCAACAGTATTTTTGCGTGGAACTATTTCCGCGTGATTGGCCTTCGGCCTCATTTCAATAATACCTTATTATATTTATTGTATTTGAATTTATTCTATTTGCTTCTTCAGCGGTGGAAGGGGAAACTGCAAGATCCCCAAAAAATATGAACTTCTTAAAATTTAAAAAGCAAATATCTTAAAGTGGCACTTACATTAGACATTAGAGTTTGTCCGGGCAGGATTTTTTTTAGAAGCGCGGCTAAAGGACACTCACGCGGCAAGTAGTTCTGCGAAAAAAATACTGGCATAGCCGGCCAGAATTTTTTTTTGAAATTACTCTTTTGCATATTTAAACGGGGTGTAAAACTTGCAGGATCCCCAAAAAAATACAATGAAATTTCCTAACTTCATATATTATGTAGTGGCACGATTGGAAACTGTTATAAAATATGGAGATTATTGTATCATCACATCTTAGCTATCTGGCAATACATTGTGTTGCTGTGAATTCATATAAAAGTGTGTACGTTAAAAAATTTTAAATTTAATGGCCCGTAGTCATAGTCAAATTAAAGTCGACTTTTAAGTTATATACATATAATATATATAATTTTGGCGCGTACACTATATAGCTCAGTGTTTGGCCGAGCTTCTCCTACCATTTGTGGTGTGCGTCTTTATATTATATCACAAATGGAGGGACCTACAGTTTTGTGCCGACTTCGAACGGCAGACTTTAAAGTTAGGATCAGCTTTTTTGACAGATATCTCATCGAAAAGTGTGTCAAAAAGCTGCTTCTAACTTTACGGCCATATTATACTAAACGCAACGCGACGAGTAACTTTTCCTAGTGTGAAACAAAATTCGTATTATATAACAGCATTCACTCACTTCAGTGACTGTCAGTGAATGTGAGTGAATATATTACATTTTTTGGTATTCTAGAAGGACGCAAACTGACCGAACGCTCATTTCAGTTGTCAAAATATTCACTTGCTTCAGAGTTCGCGGTTGCTAGTTTTTCTAAGGAATTTTGCGATAATATAAAAGTATCGACACTAATATTAAATCAATAGTATCACAACATCCCTATGTTTACTTCGTTTTGATTGCTTGTGTTGTTTTCGTTTATTTTCCTTTTTTTAATATGAGTTTTGAGCAAAGAAAAATGTAAGTATTACACAGGGAAAATTTCGGTATAGTGTTCCACGCTTTGGAAAAAATTACTTTTACTTAAACACTTACTTGCGAATGAGTTTGTTCGTGATGCCTGGTCAATAACAAATTAACAACGCTGCCAGATACACCAAAATTGTAATGAGCAGATTTAGATACCCTCAGAGAGCATTTTGAACTAGTTTAGACCAAATGTATTTTACGCATGGGCGAACAAACTACGCCATAAACAGTATTTTTGCGTGGAACTCCTTTCCGTGTTTGCGGGTAGATAAATAAAATTGTAATGAAACTAACGCATTTTATGGCTTAGACATAATTTATTGCTTCCAACAGCTTTGTGAAGGGATCTTCATGATTTTTCGAAATAGTATTGCGCCATAAAAATTCCACAATCATGTCGGCGAAACATGCGGGGTGATTGTAGTTATCCTTGTAAAAATACCTTTTTACAACGCGCCATTGCGACTCAATTCGTTGAGTGTGCGTTTCTGTAAAGATATTTAGTAAATATTTCTAAATTGTTTTATTATTATTATAATACATCTGGCAGCACGTCGTTTCCTTTCCTATGGCAACTCTTTCCCTCGTGTAATTGCGGCGATCATCATTCCTGTTTTCTTTAATGCAAACAAATTTATAAACGCGTTTTTAATAGTGAAACAATAAAACAAACTCAATAAAAAGCAAATAAACTTAATCTGAACTATTAGAAGATACATTATTTGTGGAAACATAAGTCATTAACACGCTTAATAATTAAAAAGTTGACCTGTAAAGTGCATACATATTAACAACAAATAAAATAAAAACTTATTAACTGAAAACTTAAATAATTAATTTTAGTTAAAGAAACACTTAAGCTATGTTCCTGCAACATTTCATGTGGATATTATTAGTGGTGTGCATATAAATCCAAGTGGTGCATGGCTATGCCATCAGCCGTATTTTTCCGCAGAATTCCTTTCCGCAAGAGAGGCTTTCGGCCGCGCTTAAAAAAATAACCCTGGCCGGACAAACTACGGCTACGTCATCAACAGTATTTTTGCACAGAACTCCTTTCCACGTGACCGTACTTGGCCGCGCTAAAAATAAACCCTGGCCTGACAAATTCCGGCTATGCCATCAACAGTATTTTTTGCAGAACTCCTTTTCGCGTGATCAGCCTTCGGCCGCGCTTCAAAAAAATAACCATTACCGGACAAACTACGGCCACGCCATCAACAGTATTTTTGCGCAGAACTCTTTTCCGCGTGAGCGTACTTGGCCGCGCTAAAAAACCCTGGCTTGACAAATTCCGGCTATGCCATCAACAACATTTTTTTTAGAGAACTTCTTTCCGCGAGAGCGTCCTTCGGCCGCGCTTAAAAAAAATAACCCTGGCCGGAAAAACTAAGGCTATGCCATCAGCAGTATTTTGGCGCAGAATTCCTTTCCGCAAGAGAGGTCTTCGGCCGCGCTTCAAAAAAATAACCCTGGCCTGACAAATTCCGGCTAAGCCATCAACAGTATTTTTGCGCAGAATTCCTTTCCGCATGATAGGCTTTCGGCCGCGCTTCAAAAAAATAACCCTGGCCTGACAAATTCCGGCTATGCCATCAACAGTATTTTTTGCAGAATTCCTTTCCTTCAAAAAAATAACCATTGCCGGACAAACTACGGCCACGCCATCAACAGTATTTTTGCGCGGAACTCTTTTCCGCGTGAGCGTACTTGGCCGCGCTAAAAAAACCCTGGCTTGACAAATTCCAACTATGCCATCAACAACATTTTTTTTAGAGAACTTCTTTCCGCATGAGCGTCCTTCGGCCGCGCTTAAAAAAAATAACCCTGGCCGGAAAAACTAAGGCTATGCCATCAGCAGTATTTTGGCGCAGAATTCCTTTCCGCA